>CM035839.1:291390607-292590607 GCA_020510985.1 Pholidichthys leucotaenia | reverse complement strand
TATTTAATGGCTAATATAAACCCATAACAATATGGCCCCTGGCGATCATTTTTTGGGCAGCTGATCACTTTTTGGCATATCAGGCGACTGCCATCTCGTAATGCGCCGTAACACCACCTATTACAGAACTGACATAAATATTATGTTTAAAAGTGTAGTCAGTGCTCGTGCTACAGACTTGATCTCACAGTGGCTGATAACCGAAATATTGATAATTACCGGTCTCCTTAAATGTAGCCGCCGTTCTCTGCCATTAAGAATAAAACTGTTTTTGGATGGTAATACAGGTTTGGAATAATAAAAGCAGCACTCCCAAAGAGACAACAAACTCCTCATGTTGACAAGCTAGCGCTGCTACTTCTTCTTCTGTGGTGTTCTGCGAGGTTGCATAAAGGCGCTTCACACTTCGTAATGACGTAGCCCTGACGTAATCCCCGACTAGCTCCATATTGGTGGAAAACCAAGTGGTTCTTATGAGGCACTACAGTTGAACTGGTTAAGCACTGGCACCAGCCCCAGAACTGAACTAGCACTGGCTCTTATTTTGGTGGAAATGAGCCAACTATGACCCAGGTGAGAGCTGAGCTGAAGAAGATCAACGCAAGGAAGGCTGCAGGTTCGGACAGCATCAGCTCGAGGCTCCTCAAGTCCTGCGCAGACCAGATGTGTGGGATTGTGGAGCACATCTTCAGTCTGAGCCTGAAGCTGGGGAGGGTACCACAGCTGTGGAAAACATCCTGTGTGGTACCCGTACTGAAAACCCCGCACCCCAAGGATCTGAATAGCTACGGTCCAGTGGCCCTCACATCGCACCTAATGAAGACCCTGGAGAGGCTGCTCCTCACCCATCTCTGGCCCTGGTGGAACCAGCGATAGATTCATTTCAGTTTGCCTACCAGCATGGCATTGGGGTGGAGGATGCAGTGATCTTCCTCCTACACCATTCCCTGTCCCACCTGGAGAAGCTCGGGAGCACTGAGGATCATGTTCTTTGATTTCTCCAGTGCTTTCATCACCACCCAACCAGTGATCCTGAGGGACAAGCTGCTGTGCGCAGGGGTGGACCAGCACCTGTCATCGTGGTTCCTGGACTACCTCACAAACTGACCAGTTCGTGAGAACCCGGGACTGTGTGTCTGATACCATTGTCTGCAGTATGGGGGCCCCCAGGGAACAGTCCTGGCTCCATTCCTGTTCACCCTCTACACTGCTGACTTTTCACACAACACACCACACCACCATCTACAGAAGTTCTCTGACGATTCTGTGATCATCTGCGTCATCTCTGATGGGGATGATGCAAAGTACAGAGGACTTATCCAGGACTTCGTGGACTGGTGCCTGTGGAACTGCCTCCAGATCAATGCAAGGAAAACCAAGGAACTGGTGGTGGACAGCCGCAGGTGAGAACAACCCCCCCACAGCATCGGTAAACATCCAGGGAACAGACATTAAGATGGTGACATCTTACAAGTACCTGGGTGTTCACCTGAACAATAAACTGGACTGGTCACACAACACCAATGCGCTCTACAAGAAGGGGCAGTGCCGGCTGTTCGTCCTGAGGAGACTCGGGTCTTGTGGAGTGCAAGGGGCACTCCTGAAGACCTTCTACGATTCGGTGGTGGCATCAGCCATTACATTTGGAGTGGTCTGCTGGGGCAGTGGTATCACAGCAGCCGACAAGAAGAGACTGAACAGGCTGATCAAATAAGCTAGCTCTGTTCTGGAGTGACGCCTCAACCCAGTGGAGGAGATAGGAGAGAGAGGAGGATGGTGGGTAAGCTGTCATCTCTGCTGGAGTCTGAGTCCCACCCCATGTAGGACATGATGAATGCACTGAGGAGCTCATTTAGCGGTAGGCTGTGCCATCCTAGGTGCACGACGGAGAGGTTCTGCAGGTCCTTCTTACCTACGGCTGTCGGACTTCATAACCTAACCAGGGCTGCTCGTAGAGGTCATATTAAATGTACTAAACACAGCAACTTTGCACAGTAGAGATTTTCCTCTCCAATACACAACTAGGACAATAACAATCGTTATTGAGGGTGGCAACAACACTGTTGATTCAAATGCAAAATATACTGTGTGGGTACATATCCATAGTCTGCAGGGTAATTCTACAAACCGTAATGCTGTTTATTCCCATCCAGCTGCAATGCTCCTGCACTGTGTGTATAACTGTGTACATACACTACCGTTCAAAAGTTTGGGGTCACTTAGAAATTTCCTTATTTTTGAAAGAAAAGCACTGTTTTTTTCAATGAAGATAACTTTAAACTAATCAGAAATACACTCTAATATCTAATATACAGTGCTAATGTGGTAAATGACTATTCTAGCTGCAAATGTCTGGTTTTTGATGCAGTATCTACATAGGTGTATAGAGGCCC
Organism: Pholidichthys leucotaenia; assembly: GCA_020510985.1. NCBI lineage: Eukaryota > Metazoa > Chordata > Actinopteri > Cichliformes > Pholidichthyidae > Pholidichthys > Pholidichthys leucotaenia. The sequence continues at coordinate 292,588,214 of CM035839.1, read as the reverse complement.
ATTTCCAGCAACTATCACTCCAGTGTTCTAATGGTACAATGTGTTTGCTCATTGCGTCAGAAGGCTAATGGATGATTAGAAAACCCTTGTGCAATCATGTTAGCACAGCTGAAAACAGTTTAGCTGGTTAGAGAAGCTATAAAACTGACCTTCCTTTGAGCAGGTTGAGTATCTGGAAAAAAATATTATTTCAAATACAAATCATTATTTCTAACCTTGTCAATGTCTTGACTATATTTTCTATTCATTTTACAACTCATGGTGGTAAATAAGTGTCACTTTTCATGGAAAACACAAAATAATTGTCTGGGTGACCCCAAACTTTTGAACAGTAGCGTATGTATGTTCATTTATTGCTTTGGCTAACCAGTTCTTATCTTATTAGCTATGCTGCTGTAATCCTGGAATTTCCCCATTGTAGGACTAATAAAGGCTTATCTTATCTTATAAATTAGTTAATATTGTAGTGGTTGGTGGAGTAAATCCTCAGCAATTCATCAGTTACTCTTGCCTTTCTTTGCATTTGAAGTCTGTATATGAAGCCTAACCACACCTGTTTGCTAAGCGACTCTTCATTATTGTTCCCGTTACCAGCGGGATAATCATGATAAATCTCTCCACTGCTTACATACCCCCTCTGCTTTTTTTTCTGTGTGTAAAGTGCTTTAATAAGCTCATGCTTCTCTCGGACATCAACACTGGAGAGACTCTCTGCCTGCCGACTGGAACAGTTTATGTGGGCTGCGCGCTTCTGAACTCCGATGCGTGGATGACTGTCATGCACGTTTGTGTGCGCACTTGTGGAGCATCATTCCTTAATTTATTTTTTCTTAAATTTATATTTCCTTAGTGTGGCGGTTAGTTTTAGGGGTGGCGGAAATGTTACCAGCGGAAACCCTGCTTTCCCATATCCTAAGGCTAACCTCTTAATTTTAATTCTAAATTCCATCTCATAGTAAAAATGGTAAATGATGTTCAATTATAGTGCTTTTTACTCATCTCTGGATGACCAAAGCATTTTATAGATCCTGCTATCCACCCATTCACACACTAATGGCAGCGGAGCTGCCATCTGGAGCAGCTAGGGGTAGTGTCTTGCTTAAGGACACTATGACATGCAGACTGCACAGAGAGTGGGAATCGAACCACTGATCCTCCAATCAGTAGTCACTCGCACTCTTGGTGCCTATAAAAATACGGAACCACCAGTATGGTATGGAACGTTCCATATGGAATGTTCTGCTACTGGTTCTGCCTGCTGTCCGTTCCGCAGAGATATAATCGTCTAGATAAGATAAGATAAGATAAGCCTTTATTAGTCCCACAACGGGGAAATTCCAGGATTGCAACAGCACAGGGATAGCAACACTCAGAGCAACAATCAGAAGGCAAGAAAAAAAACAAAAAAAAAACAAGCAAGCAAGAGCAGCTAATATACATATGTACGTATTACTATAAAATATATATATATACACACACACACACACACACAGACACACAGTGCAGAGCATTGTAGCTGGATGGAATAAATATATGAATATATGAACACACAGTGCAGAGCATTGTAGCTAGATGGAATAAATATGTAAATATATAAACACCCACAGTACGGAGCATTGCAGCTAGGTGGAATAAATATGCAAGTATATAAACACACACAGTGCGGAGCAATGTAGCTAGATGGAATAATATGTAGATATATAAATATATAAACACACCCAGTGCTGAGCATTGTAGCTAGATGGAATAAATATGTAAATATATAAACACACACAGTGCAGAGCATTGTTGCTAGATGGAATGAAACAGCATAACCGTCTACTTAGTTATCCTACATGGTATGATTATGTGCCCATACATATTCTCACCCTCCATAGCGACCGGTAAGTTCCTAGTTGTATGCCGGAGGGGACCATTATGTAAGTCTATTGCATCTTTTGCATTCAAAAAACTATTAGTTTGTTACGTCTTTTTGCTATCTCTGCGAGCAGCCCTGCTTAGGTTGTACAGTCTGACAGCCGTTGGTAGGAAGGACCTACGAAACCTCTCGGTTGTGCACCTGGGATGATGTAGTCTGCTGCTAAATGAGCTCCTCAGTGCATTCAGTATGTCCTGCATAGGGTGGAACTCGGACTCCAGCAGAGATGACAGTTTAGCCACCGTCCTTCTCTCTCCTATCTCCTCCATCGGATCAAGGCGCTGCCCCAGGACAGAGCTAGCTTTCTTAATCAGTTTGTTCAGTCTCTTCCTATCGGCTGCAGTAATGCCACTGCCCCAGCAGACCACTCCAAAAGTGATGGCTGATGCCACCACCGTGTCATAGAATGACTTCAGCAGCGCCCCTTGTACACCAAAAGACCTGAGTCTCCTCAGCAGGAACAGCCTGTGCTGTCCCTTCTTGTAGAGTGCATCAGTATTGTGTGACCAGTCTAGTTTATTGTTCAGATGAATACCCAGGTACTTATAGGATGTCACCATCTCGATGTCTGTTCCCTGTATATTTACTGGTACTGTGAGGGGCTGCCCATGCCTGCGGCAGTCCACCACCAGCTCCTTAGTTTTCCTCGCGTTGATCTGGAGGCAGTTCCGATGGCACCAGTCCACGAAGTCCTGGATAAGCCCTCTGTACTCAGCTTCATCTCCATTGGAGATGAGGCCAACGATCGCAGAGTCATCAGAGAACTTCTGTAGATGGCAGTGTGTTGTGTTGTGTGAGAAGTCCGCAGTATAAAGAGTGAACAGGAAGGGAGCCAGCACCGTTCCCTGGGGGGCCCCCGTGCTACTGATGATCGTGTCGGACACACAGTCCCGGGTTCTCACAAACTGAGGCCGGTTCGTGAGGTAGTCCAGGATCCATGATGACAGGTGCTGGTCCACCCCTGCGCGCAGCAGCTTGTCCTTCAGGATCATCGGTTGGATGGTGTTGAAAGCACTGGAGAAGTCAAAGAACATGATCCTCACCATATTCCCGGGCTTCTCCAGGTGGGACAGAGAACGGTGAAGGAGGAAGATCACCGCAAAGAGTGCTCCTAGCTAACATTTTGACGGCAAATTTAAGCGCCATATTAGTAGTGGATATCGTCCTATTGAGGACTCTTTCAGCATTGTGATAATGGGATATCCAAATAATGGTTCATTGTATTTTTTGTTATATAAGTAATATAGAATGTTATGTAGACAAATTTTAACTGTATACTTAAAATAAGTATAATAATAATCATACTTAAGTATAAATAGGGCTGTCATGGTGGAGGAATTTCCCCTGCGGTGACGGTGGATAGCTCAACAGTGTGATACGCGATATTGCAAATGTTTTTAGGACTCTGTGGTCTTGTAATTTAGACAGGGTTCATATCTTATGTGACAAATGATGGAAGCTACAGTGGTGTGAAAAAGTGTTTGTGGAGCTGCAGCGATTCTCAGCTTACAGTGGTGTGAAAAAAAGTGTTTGCTCCCTTCCTGATTTCTCATTTCTTTGCATGTTTATCACACTTAAATGTTTCAGATCGTCAAATAAATTTAAATATTAGACAAAGATAACACAAGTAAACACAAAATGCAGTTTTTATATTAAGTTGTTTATCATTAAGGGTAAAGAAAAATCCAAACCTACATGTTCCTGTGTGAAAAAGTGATTGCCCCCTAAACCTAATAACTGGTTGGGCCACCCTTAGCAGCAACAACTTCAATAAAGCGTTTTTGATAACTGGCAGTGAGTTTTTTACAGCAGATTTACAGCAGTTTGCAGAATTGTTGTAGTTCAGCCACATTGGAGGGTTTTCGAGCATGAACCGCCTTTTTAAGGCCATGCCACAGCATCTCAATTGGATTCAGGTCAGGACTTTGACTAGGCCACTCCAAAGTCTTCATTTTGTTTTTCTTAAGCCATTCAGAGGTGGACTTGCTGGTGTGTTTTGGATCATTGTCCTGCTGCAGAACCCAAGTGCGCTTCAGCTTGAGGTCACGAACAGATGGCCAGACATTCTCCTTCAGGATTTTTTGGTAGACAGCAGAATTCATGATTCCATTTCCCACAGCAAGTCTTCCAGGTCCTGAAGCAGGAAAACAGCCCCAGACCATCACACTACCACCACCATATTTTACTGTTGGTATGATGTTCCTTTTCTGAAATGCCGTTACTTTTATGTTGGATGTAATGGGACACACCTTCCAAAAAGTTCAACTTTTGTCTCGTCAGTTTCCCCAAAAGTCTTGGGGATCATGAAGATGTTTTCTGGCAAGACTGAGATGAGCCTTTATGCTCTTTTTGCTCAGCAGTGGTTTTCGTCATGGAACTGTGCCATGCAGGCCATTTTTGCCCAGTCTCTTTCTTATGGTGGTCTTATGGATGAGTTGTCACTGCGCTCTTGGGGTAATTTTGGTCGGCTGGTCACTCCTGGGAAAGTTCACCACTGTTCCATGTTTTCGCCATTTGTGGATAATGGCTCTCACTGTGGTTTGCTGGAGTCCCCAGTCTTTAGAAATGGCTTTATAACCTTTTCCAAACTGATAGATCTCAATTACTTTCTCATTTGTTCCTGAATTTCTTCGGATCGTAGCATGATGTTGTGCTTTTGAGGATCTTTTGGTCTACTTCACTTTGTCAGGCAGGTCCTATTTTTTTTTTTATTACTTATTTTGTACCCGTAGGTAGATTTGTTTTGCAGACTGGTGACAAGCCACCAGCTGCCGGTCGCTGCGTGCGCAAGCGCCCCTTAACTCCCTAACCTGCATGTTTTTGGCATGTGGGAGGAAACCGGAGAAATCCCGGAGTAAACCCACGCAAACACGGGGAGAACATGCAAACTCCACACAGATCACTGTTGGCCGGGGGCAGGGATCGAGCCCACGATCTCACGATCCCCGCGATCCCCCGGCTGAGGGTAAAACTGTGCTGCCACAGTGCTAACCACTGTGCCACCGTGCAGCCCGGGGACACAGAACCTATTTAAGTGATTTCTTGATTAAGAACAGGTGTGGCAGTAATCAGGCCCGGGTGTGGCTAGAGAAATTAAACTCAGTTTTCCAAAGATGTGATAAACCACAGTTAATTTGTTTTAATGGGGGGTGCAATCACTTTTTCACACAGGGCCATGTAGGTTTGGATTTTTTTTACCCTTAATAATAAACATCTTCATTTAAAAACTGCATTTAGTGTTTACTTTTGTTATCTTTGTCTAATATTTAAATTTGTTTGATGATCTGAAACATTTAAGTGTGACGCGCATACAAAAAAAGTGAGAAATTAGGAAGGAGGCAAACACTTTTTCACACCACTGTAATTTGAGAATCTCTGCAGCTCCGCTCTCAACTTGCGTGCGTGTGTGACAATTGTGCGGCGCTCAGGTCTTCCTACTGCTGATTCTGTTAAAAAAAAACAAAAAAAAAACAACTCGATCGTTTTCATAAAGCAGTGGCGGTAACTGGAGTATTTCAACTACAGGGTGTGTGGACTGGTTGGAGACAGCTGCGACATTCAGTTTATTTAAACAGTACAGACTCCATGCAGGATCCTGTGTGGCTGTTGTCTCTGTGTCACTCCATAGTGATTTTTGGATAATGCCACTGTCCGAAAAATGACACAGCGAACAGGCAATGCACTATACAGTAGCAGAGCTTAATTGTTAGGATCATAAAAACTTCCCCCAGAAGGAGCACATCCAGTCATTATTAAATTTAGGATATTTTCTCACCTTACACCCCCCCCCTCCCCCATCTGCCACAAGCAATCTGATCTCACCAAAAGTAGTACAAATGACACGCTTTATGCCCTGCAAACATGCTGCTGGCAATAAAAATACACTTAACATTTAATGATTTATTTAATATTCAATAGGGGCACATAAGTGAACAACAAGATTTAGTCTCACACACAAAAAAATGAACACTGCGATTGTTGCGGTTGCTCATTATCCTCCATGGTCGGATTGTCCATAGCACGGTACTACATAATTACGGTTATTGCGACAGCCCTAAGTGTGATGTAGTTGTTTAAATTCAATGAGGATGAGATAGCCTCTCATTTTTTTTTGTATTAACATTTGCCATGTCTCTCGTAATCTCTGCTCGTGATTTGTATTTATCTGTATTGGGTCTTGGGATATACTGTGTGTGTGTGTTTGTGTGTGTGTGTGTGTACGCGCGCACACACACACACACACACACACATACAGTATATACTGTATATATATATATATATATATATATATACGGTGGGGCAAAAAAGTATTTAGTCAGCCACCAATTGTGCAAGTTCTCCCACTTAAAAGATGAGAGCGGTCTCCAATTTTCATCACAGGTATACCTCAACTATGAGAGACAAAATGAGACAAACAGACAGACAGACAAACCAACGCCGATGAAAACATAACCTCCTTGGCGGAGGTAAAAATCACATTGAAGGATTTTTAATGAATTAATTGGTAAATTCCTCAGTAAAATAAGTTATTTGGTCACCTACAAACAAGCAAGATTTCTGGCTCTCACAGACCTGTGACTTCTTCTTTAAGAGGCTCCTCTGTCCTCCACTTGTTACCTGTATTAATGGCACCTGATTGAACTCATTATCAGTATAAAAGACACCTGTCCACAACCTCAAACAGTCAGACTCCAAACTCCACTATGGCCAAGACCAAAGAGCTGTCAAAGGACACCAGAAACAAAATTGTAGACCCGCACCAGGCTGGGAAGACTGAATCTGCAATAGGTAAGCAGCTTGGTGTGAAGAAATCAGCTGTGGGAACAATTATTAGAAAATGGAAGACATACAAGACCACTGATAATCTCCCTCGATCTGGGGCTCCACGCAAGAGCTCACCCCGTGAGGTCAAAATGATCACGAGAACGGTGAGCAAAAATCCCAGAACCACATGGGGGGACCTAGTGAATGACCTGCAGAGAGCTGGGACCAAAGTAACAAAGGCTACATCAGTAACACACTACGCCGCCAGGGACTCAAATCCTGCAGTGCCAGACGTGTCCCACATGTCCAGGCCCGTCTGAAGTTTGCTAGAGAGCATTTGGATGATCCAGAAGAGGATTGGGAGAATGTCATATGGTCAGATGAAACCAAAATAGAACTTTTTGGTAAAAACTCAACTTGTTGTGTTTGGAGGAGAAAGAACACCATACCTACTGTGAAGCATGGGGGTGGAAACATCATACTTTGGGGCTGTTTTTCTGCAAAGGGACCAGGACGACTGATCTGTGTAAAGGAAAGAATGAATGGGGCCATGTATCGTGAGATTTTGAGTGAAAACCTCCTTCCACCAGCAAGGGCATTGAAAATGAAACGTGGCTGGGTCTTTCAGCATGACAATGATCCCAAACACACCGCCTGGGCAACGAAGGAGTGGTTTCGTAAAAAGCATTTCAAGGTCCTGGAGTGGCCTAGCCAGTCTCCAGATCTCAACCCCATAGAAAATCTTTGGAGGGAGTTGAAAGTCTGTGTTGCCCAGCGACAGCCCCAAAACATCACTGCTCTAGAGGAGATCTGCATGGAGGAATGGGCCAAAATACCAGCATCAGTGTGTGAAAACCTTGTGAAAACTTACAGAAAACGTTTGACCTCTGTCATTGCCAGCAAAGGGTATATAACAAAGTATTGAGATGAACTTTTGTTATTGACCAAATACTTATTTTACCGAGAAATTTACCAATGAATTCATTAAAAATCCTTCAATGTGATTTTCTGGATTTTTTTTTTCTTATTTTGTCTCTCATAGTTGAGGTATACCTATGATGAAAATTGGAGACCTCTCATCTTTTAAGTGGGAGAACTTGCACAATTGGTGGCTGACTAAATACTTTTTTACCCCACTGTGTGTGTGTGTGTATATATATATTATATATGTGTGTGTGTGTGTGTGTAAATGCAACAAATTTCTGTCTCCATCTGTCTGTTCCACGCATATCTCTTGAACTGTTCCTCAGACTGACCTAAGGTTTTATACGTGGTTTCCTGAGGTTATAAGGGTGTGCATCCACAAGTATGACGTCGCTCAGTCAAAATATTTTAATTTTTATCAATAAAAGTTTAGCCACCACTCTGTCACCGCTCTGTGTCTCTTCATGCCTGGGTTCAAGATGTGTGGGCGGGGTTTCGAATTGATTCCATTTTGACTGGATAATGCTGATTGGATAACACACAGCATCATGACCTGTCAGTCACTACAGTGTTGCCTGGACAAAACAAGGAAATGAAAGTTAGACTGAAGAGTTAATGCTTAAAAAAATTATACTATAAAGTTGCCATGATTGCATAGGTCTAAAGCAGGGGTGTCCAACCATGTGCCATGGAGAGACAAGACCCTGCAGGTTTTCTCTTCTACCCAGTCTCTTCAGCAGGTGTTTTCACTTATCAGCAATCAGTGGGAAGAAGTTCACAGAAATCTGCTGTTGAAGACACTGGTTGGAGGTAAAACCTGCAGGGTCTTGGCCCTCCATGGCACATGGTTGGACACCCCTGGTCTAAAGGATAATCTGCCATATGTGGAAAATGAGGTGTGCGAGCACACTGGGCGGAACGTCAGCGGGGACCGGGTCTGACAAATCAACACAACATGCCGGGAGAAACGGAGTTCAGACGCGACCTGACTCAAAGGCACGCTAACTGATGGCGTTAAAAAAAGTTATTTTCAATAACGTAAAAAAAAAAAATAATGCATGGAGTGCGCTTTTGCCCTGAGGTTGATTTATCATGGAAAACAGCTGAGCTCTGTGGTTCGAGCGATTAGCTGATTGGATCCAGTGTTCTGACATTTTGGCATATCTATCGCAACAGCTGATGAACATACAGGACATACAGGAAAATTGAAATGGCATTTCTCTCTCTCTTCAGTGGTGTGTGCAATATATAAAAAAAAAAAGAAAAGGAATAAGGCTTGATAAAACAGCAGTCTATGTACAGTAATGCTACCCGTAGTGCAAATAGCGACAAAAGATGGACTTAAGGTTTAATGCTTAAAAAATAATACCATAAAGTTACCGTGATTGTGTAGGTCTAATGGATAATTCAGCATGAAGCACACGAGGTGGTGGTGGTGGTGGTGGTGGTGGGGCAGCAGCAGCTGAACCGGTGGATCGCAGTCCTTCACAGGCACACGGGTAAAGCAGCAGCCAATGGGTCTCAAATATTTGTAAACGTGTCCTGTTATAGTACTGCATGAGTTTATTGATGATGCACACTGTGTATCGTCAGTAAACTCATAGTGATGGGTAGATGAGGCATCATGATGCGTTTCGACACATTGTCAAACTGTATTGATACTGTGTTGATACTGTCACTGAATACTGACACCTGCTGGACCTTAAAAATCCCTACAGGCAACCTAGTTGACAGACTCAACTGACACTGATTTGATGACCTAGTATATACAATAATGTACTGCTCAAAAAAATAAAGGGAACACTGTCCTTCAATCAACCTGTCCACTTAGGAAGCAACACTGATTGACAATCAATTTCACATGCTGTTGTGTGATTTTGTTGTCAGCACATTCAGCTATGTAAAGAACAAAGTATTTAATAAGAATATTTCATTCATTCAAATCTAGGATGTGTTATTTAGTGTTCCCTTTATTTTTCTGAGCAGTATATAATTTAAGTCATTGTATTTTATATTGTATTATTTCATATCTTCATTTTAATTTAAAATATCGTTGATATTTTTAGATACAGTCAATAAATAACGTGAACATGCATCATAACGTGAAAATCTAAGTGAACATGTTGTGAATGAGGATGCTTGTGGACTGGGATTTTTTTTTTTTTTTTTTTTTTTACAAATTTTTATTAAAAAAAAATAAGTTTTTCCAACGTTTTGAAATTCAGTCTGTTACGCTTTTTTGACACAACTTCTCCAGCTGTAGAAAACACCCGTTCACACGGCACAGATGAGGCTGGAGTGCAGAGAAATTGTAAGGCAAGCTGAAAGAGGTTTGGATAGATTGTCTTTTGGTTGTCCCAGTATCTCATAGGATCCTGGGACCTGGCAATATTGCCCTCTGCCAGGTATCTCTGCACCTCCTGGATGGCATCAGCTGTGGCACTTTTGGTCTGCCTGCCCACTTCGATGTCGAGATGTTGCCAAAGGTTATCTAAAAAACAACAAATTGGCATTTTAGTACATGATTTCCAAACAACAACAAATAATGCTGAATAACATGCCTGAAGTGGGTGCAGACAGCTGTTGTGAAGATGGTCCCGTCTAAATTGAGACTATGTGCAATGCAAATTGAGTGCCGAATTTGGAGCTGTCTAGTGGATGCAATCATGTTTGGCGCTGCGTCGGTCACAAGACACTTTACTTTATTGGTTATGGCCCAGTCCTCCATCATGCCCCTTTTGACTATGAGATCAAAATGGTCCCACATGGCAGAAACCTTTCTTTTAGCTTGAGGCTGCTCGTGCTCCATAATTCTTGAGGAATTTGCCGATGAACCGTCCGCAACACATCAGATTCTTTGGGCAGATGCATCCCGTTGACAGATGCGCGTCCTTATAAACGCAGTTTGCTGCGTCAGTGTCGGTTTGAAACAGTACCTGTATCGGTCACGTGACTTTCTTAAAGTGATACGCACACCGACATGGGGTTTTACTCTATGAGCTCGACACATGCGCCGACGCATCGGTGTTGCCGGACCCATCACTACACAGGAGGAATTCAATATTACACTGAACTCCATCACTGAACAGTGATATAAACCAAACTAAAATAATTATGACTGAACAACTCCCATTCCCCAAAGTGCAAGATACACTATTGTCTTGAATATAAGTGATAAAAAACAACAAATAAGTGATGTGATAAACAAATGATCAAGGGATCTGAAACAGTCGCTCATATTGGATGTCCCATTCATTTTCAATATGTAGGTATTCTGTAATTAATAATCACACAATTAAATAAATCTTAGTGCCATTTACTCCCTTTTATATTTGTCAAAGTCTAACATGTGATTGCCTACATATAGGCTACACCTCTTTGTATTCCACTTTCAAACACAGCCTACATTTGGGCCTGTATAGCCTAATTGGTATAACTGTTCAGACAGGAATACTTGCGTAATATGTATGTATGTACTATGTGTACACATACACACGCATGTGTCCAGTTGTTCAATGTTTCAGTACTTTATGCATAACTTGCTGTTCTCTAACAAGGTGTGTAACACCAAAATTCACAACACGTATTTGATCCATGAATCGACCAATAAATTTTCTGGTTCAATTAGAATTGGTATTTAGATAGTCCTCTTCATTATACTGCTCACATTTTGACATCATGAGACCAAGACACCTACCAACTGATCAATGGTACCTCGCCATTGTGAGACTTCAAACAGGATGTTCTCAGAGGGAAGTGGCCACTGAGCTTAGAGTGTCACAGAGTGTCTTCAGTATGTTGCAACAGAGATACAGAGAAACTTGAAGAATCACAGAAAGGCATAGAAGTGTACATCCTTTGGTCACATCCCACGCTAATGACCGCTTCATTGTGAACAGTGCCCTGCGGAACCGGATGATGAATGCCACTCAACTTCAGGTGCATTTAACGGAGGTGAGAGACACCCAAGTGTCATGTCAGACCATTCAAAACCATTTACATCAGTGTGGTCTGCATACTAAATGCCACCAGGCACAAGCATCATCATCTTGTGTGGGCCAGGGAGCATTTATACTGGACAAGAGACCAGTGGGCTTCAGTGCTGTTCTCTCATAAAAGTCAATTCACGTTGAGCAGAAATAATGGCCGCCAACGATGTTGGCAACATCAAGGAGAGCACTATGCATCAGCCACTGTTATCACCAGACGAGCCTTTGGTGGTGGTGGTGCTACAGTCTGGGCAGGTGTGTCTAGTCAATACAGAACTGCCTTACACCTTGTGAATGGCACAGTGGCAAGCCAATACTACCTAAATAACATCATTAAGGCTGCGTGTCCACCAAATGCGTTTTTTGTCATCTGACCGCCCTGAACGTCTTTTTTTCAGCGTTTGTGGGCTGCACTCTGGGGGAGGGGGGGAGTTTGTGCCCTGTATTGCAGCAACAGCTTGTCACTCACAGCTCAGCACTTCAGCTTTTCTTATGGTAAGACTTTCTAGTTATTTTTTAATAGCAGTCTCTAAATAACAATGGACAACAAATGTATTCTAGCATTGGTAGCAGGTTGGGATGCAAAATATGATAACACGGAAAACAGGAGTCTAAGTACAGACTGTACTGGCGTCCTATGTCCCGCCCTTCCTTATTCTGATTGGCTGCTTAGAAAGGTCTGACATTGACAAGCTCAGCTGCAGTCTGAAAAGATGAAATTTTTTCAACTCTGAGCTCCGCGACAAAAAGTGGCCACCCCAGAGGGCACTCAGCACTGTAGACGCTGGACTACAGAGAATGAATAGAAAATAGTCACCCACAGTGGAAAAAACACATTTGGTGGACACACAGCCTAATCCAGTCATTGTGCCCCTGCATGAATAGCACAGGCCTAATTTCATCTTCATGGACAACAATGTTCCAGCTTATCGAGGTCACATCATTAGGGATTGGCTGCTGGAGGCTGGGGTACCTCAAATGGAGTGGCCTGCACTTTCCCTAGAACTGTATCCCATAGAAAACCTATGGGATCAGCTGAGTTGCTGTGTAGAGGCTCGTAACCCTGCACCCCACAACCTCAATTACCTGAGGGCTGCCCTTCAAGAACAGTGGAATGCCATTCCTCAGCAGACAATAAGCTGACTTGTGAACAGCATGAGATGTTGTTGTCAAGCTGTAATTGATGCTCAAGGGCACATGATAAGTTATTGAGACATTGACATTTTTTGTTGTGGTATACTCACCACTGTTGTTGGCTTTTGTTTAAATAAATTGAGATGAGGAATCACCATTGCATGCTTCTACTTAAATGCCCTACTTTCATGATGTAATATCACTGTTGTGTGAACGTTTCACATTTTCCATAAATTTCACCTGAAAGCCAAATATCCTTAACTTTGTGTCGTGTTTGTGTGTGTGTGTGTGTGTGTGTGTTTCTGTAAGCATCAGTTCAATATTCTTTCTTATTCTGTTGATGAATAAGGACAAAGAAAAACATTTAAAAAAAATCACTTGCATATACAGGAGACAATGTTTAAAAGTTGCTACTTATTTGTTGTTGTTGCTATTGTTATTAGTAATATTGACTATTATTACAGGGCTGTACAGTGCAGTATATACAGTGGTGTGAAGAGGTGTTTGCCCCCTTCCTGATTTCTCATTTTTTTTGTATGTTTGTCACACTTAAATGTTTCAAATCATCAAACAAATTTAAATATTAGACAAAGATAACACAAGTAAACACAAAATGCAGTTTTTAAATAAAGGTGTTTATTATTAAGGGGAAAAAACCCAAACCTACATGACCCTGTGTGGAAAAGTGATTGCCCCCCCCCCGTTAAAACATAAATTAACTGTGGTTTATCACATCTTTGGAAAGCTGAGTTTAATTTCTCTAGCCACACCCAGGCCTGATTACTGCCACACCTGTTCTCAATCAAGAAATCACTTAACCTGTTGCACTTCAATGTACCGCGGGCGGGCACGTCTCTGCGTCCTAGGACGTACGAGGGCGTCCGAGTACGCACACCGTGCATCCTAGGAGGCACTGAAAAAAAACCCACCTGCATTTCCGTTCTTCCATTACAGACACAGCCGCGAACAGAAAGCCAAAGGAGTGCTTTGATTGGTTTAGATGTGATTGACCTCTCATTCGACTAATAAGAGCCTTGAATTGGGTTTCTGAAACCTTGAAGAACCAATGACTGAAAACCTAGCAAGAAGGACCCGCCTACCAACGGCTGCCAATACAGCCAGCCAATTGAAGCACAGAAGTTCGAAAGCTGTTTTGTGTAAGGCTGGGTGACACGCAGGCGTTCGCCAGTCTTTTTTTCTTATTACTGTTCTTATTTGTTTTGAAAAATCGTTTGCCAAAACCGCAATCATGGAAGCGTAAAACCGCAATAATGGAATTATGGTTTGACCGAGTCGCGAGACCAGAACCACGAGTCCGTAACAAGCGGACCAGCTTCGCGTTCGTCTGACAATGAGGAAGAGAAGTTTGCCAGCTATGCTGCTGTTGTGAACAGGTAAGTGTTATAAGCTAAATTATTCTTTATCCCTGAAAATTGTAATCAAAAATGACTTTTGACCAATCGGTAAATTACAACTGTGTGTCATCGCCACATGACGGACCACAGGGCGATGTCCGTCCTCTGTAGCGGGGGGGGGGGGGACAACCCCCCCCACACACACACACAGAGCCCTGAGTGTCACCTTTCATTACAGCCCAAGATGAAGCTTCTATATTGAATCAGTCAAAAGTTACAGACATTTTTCCAAACTGTGCCATTTGGCACAATTTGGCACAGTTCAAAAACGCCTGGGAACAACCTGAGAACAAAGCTGTGTAATATATTCATTTTTTGTGGTATTGTTACAAAATTTTGACCTCATCTGGATAACACTTGGTTCTACATTCCTGTTGCATTTTCCAGCCCGGATCTGAAGCTGTGTGTTATTTGCAAGCATTTGTATCCAAAAAAACACCCAGGCGAAATTTATTTTCTTCAAGTTCACTATGTTTAGATGACTGTTACTCAGTGGCCGGAGCACTTGGAGAGATTATGACTGTTTTGACAAAAAATTCAAAGTGTTTTCTTTTAAATGAGACCAACCCCATGAAGATGCTGCAAAGGGTTGAAGAACAGCTTTTGATTTACATTGGGCACGTTATTTTTTGGCGTTTTTAGGGAAATTGACCAGAGTGCAAGGGGTTAAATAGGACCTGCCTGACAAAGTGAAGTAGACCAAAAGATCCTCAAAAGTTCGACATCATGCTGCGATCCAGAGAAATTCAGGAACAAATGAGAAACAAAGTAATTGAGATCTGTCAGTCTGGAAAAGGTTATAAAGCCATTTCTAAAGCTTTGGGACTCAGCGAACCACAGTGAGAGCCATTATCTACAAATGGTGAAAACATGGAACAGCGGTGAACTTTCCCAGGAGTGACCAGCCGACCAAAGTTACCCCAAGAGCGCAGCAGCAACTCATGCAAGAGGTCACAAAAGACCCCACAACAACATCCAAAGAACTGCAGGCTTCACTTGCCTCAGTTAAGGTCAGTGTTAATGACTCCACCATAAGAAAGAGACTAGGCAAAAATGGCCTTGTATGGCAGAGTTCCAAGACAAAAACCATTGCTGAGCAAAAAGAGCATAAAGGCTCATCTCAGGTTTGCCAGAAAACATCTTGATGATCCCCAAGACTTTTGGGGAAATACTCCGTGGACTGATGAGACAAAATTTGAACTTTTTGGAAGGTGCGTGTCCCATTACATCTGGCGTAAAAGTAGATAAGTAGAGAGATGTACTTTATTGATCCCATCATCATCATCATAGCAGTCTGTCAGGGGTGACGATGTCTGTTTCATTTAGGTCTGATCAGATTCCTCCACACAGCTCTGTCCTTCGCCTTACGCTGTCAGGAGCTCCTGACCTTGTTTACCTGGGTGACGTCCGAGCTGGTATGAGTTTCTTTCTGACTGACCATTTCATGAAACTGCTTGCAAAGTATTTGAGTACCGCTAGCTTTTGCTGGACTAGCGGCGCATTCTTGGCAGATAGAGGTATTATCAGTGGCAAGGACAGGCCAAGACAAACTGACTCCAGTATCTGTTGCAGTGACTGACCAGAAGATAGGTTTGTTTATCTCTGTTCTTTGTGTAGTGCACGTCACGATGCACCGACTGGCAAAAGTCCACCACATTCCAAACTGGGAAATTACAGTGTAACAACAGCATGACAGTAGACAACTAAACAACAGAAACACACGCATGACAGACAAAGGGATTACCCATGGAAAGTAAAACTAACACTACTATAAAAACCTATATACATCATAGCTGAATATATGATGACCTGTATAAACACATGAATCATACCCGCTGCACAATGCAGGACTATCAGGAGCAGAGTGAAATGTGAGGTACCAGTTAGACTGTAAGGTGCAGTATGGCAGCATAGTTATGACCAGAATACAACATCATACTGAGTTATTGTACAGTGAAATGGCATGTGGCAGGAAAGATTTCCTGTACCTGGCTGTTTGACAGCGAAGCTGTAGTAGTCTACTGGAGAAAGTGCTCCTCTGTCTGTCCAGTGTGTGGTGGAAGGAGTGATCAGGATTGTCCATGATGGATTGCAGTTTATTTAGTGTTCTCCTCTCCACCACTGTCTCAAAGGTCTCAGGCCTGAGACCAATTACAGAGCCAGCCCTCTTGATAATCTTGTCAAGTCTGTTGGTGTCACTGGCCCTGATACTGCTACCCCAACAGACAGCAGCAAAGAAGATGGCACTGGCGACAGTGGTCTGGTAGAAAAGCTCCAGCATCCTGCTGCACACGTTGAAGGATCTCAGCTTCCTCAGAAAGTAGGGTCTGCTCATCCCCTTCTTGTGCGCAGCATTGGTGTTGGATCTCCAGTCCAGCCCGTTGCTGATCCTGACACCCAGATATTTGTAATCCTCAACTGCCCCCACATCCTCCCCCCTAATCTGCAATGGCTGAGAAGGCGTCCTCTTCTTCCTGAAGTCAATCACCATCTCTCTGGTCTTGCTGACATTCAGCCTCAGGTGATTCTGCTCTGTCCACTCCACAAATCTGTCTACCAGTGCCCTGTACTCCTCCTCCTCTCCCCCTTTTACACACCCCACAACAGCTGAGTCATCAGAGAATTTCTGCAGGTGGCATGACTCAGTGTTGTACTGAAAGTCAGTGGTGTATAAGGTGTAGAGAAAAGGAGAGGGCACAGTCCCCTGTGGAGCTCACGTATCACTAACCACCACGCCAGACAAGACACTGCCCAGCCGGATAAACTGTGGCCTGCCTGCCAGGTAGTCAGTAATCCAGGAGATCACAGAGCTGTCGACCCCCATCACTCGCAGCTTCTCACCCAGCAGCAGTGGCTGGATGGTGTTCAAGGCACTGGAGAAATCAAAAAATGTGATTCTCACAGTGTCTCCTCCGCCATCCAAGTGCAGATGGGCTCGTTGCAGCAGATAGATGACGTCTTCAACTCCTAAATAGGGCTGATATGCAAACTGCAGAGGGTCCAGCCACATCTTCACCTGTGCCCTCAGGTGGGCTAAGACCAGTCTCTCAGTAACACAGCATTTCAGAAAAGAAACATTATACCAACAGTAAAATATGGTGGTGGTAGTGTGATGATCTGGGGCTGCTTTCCTGCTTCAGGACCTGGAAAACTTGCTGTAGTAAATGGAATCATGAATTCTGCTGTCTATCAAAAATCCTGAAGGTGAATGTCCGACCACCTGTTCATGACCTCAAGCTGAAGCGCACTTGGTTTCTGCAGCAGGACAATGATCCAAAACACTCTGGCAAGTCCACCTCTGAATGGCTTAAGAAAAACAAAATGAAGACTTTGGAGTGGCCTAGTCAAAGTCCTGACCTGAATCCAATTGAGATGCTGTGGCATGACCTTAAAAAGGCGGTTTATGCTGGAAAACCCTCTAATGTGGCTGAATTACAACAATTCTGCAAAGATGAGTGGGCCATAATTCCTCCACAGCTCTGTAAAAGACTCATTGCCAGTTATCACAAACGCTTGATTGCAGTTGTTGCTGCTAAGGGTGGCCCAACCAGTTATTAGGTTTAGCGGGCAATCACTTTTTCACACAGGGCCATGTAGGTTTGGATTTTTTCCCCCTTAATAATAAACACCATTTAAAAGCTGCATTTTGTGTTTAGGATTAGGCAGAAGAAGATGGATGGATGGATTTTGTGTTTACTTGTGTTATCTTTGTCTAATATTTAAATTTGTTTGATGATCTGAAACATTTAAGTGTGACAAACATACAAAAAAAAAATAAGAACTTAGGAAGGGGGCAAACACTTTTTTCACACCACTGTATGTTGCACATGCGATGTGAAAATTGGTCTGTGTGAGGAATGGAGGAACTGAAGTAGCCTAAGTAGCACCGGTGCGATCAGAGGCAGTCGTGTTATCCATTAGCATAAATTCACACAACCCTCTACAGCCACAGACTTTAAGCGGGTCTCATCTCCCGCAGATAACGGCACATTTCTCCGGGATATCAAGTTTCATGTCCTCAGATTGCTGATGTCACACAAACGTGCCAGTCAGCCTGAAAGCTGGTGATGCAGGCCGTTATTGAGAGTCACCAGCATTTTTACAGGTCTTTTAATTTTGTCACCCCAGCTCATGCTCAGTGCAGATCACAGGTGAAATACACCGATCTACGTAGTTAATTGGTTGCTGCTCTTTGTTCTCCATTACAATAGATAGATAGATAGATAGCCTTTATTGTCATTATACCAACAAATGTACAATGAGATTTAAGCATCTCCTTCAGTGCAACATATGTGAAAGAGGAAAAATAAAAAGCATAAAAACAATAAATTCCTACAATAAATAATGTATAATGTGTACAATGTACGTAATCTAAGATAAAAATAAGTTATATATACAATATAAAAATAAAAATATTAAAAAGATTGCACAGCATTCTGGACCATAAATGTCAATTACACAGTGATGTGTTTAGAGGTATACTGGGGGGGTCAGGGAGGGTTGGACTGAGAATTCAGAGCCATGATGGCTTTTGGAAAAAAAAACTGTTCTTGAGTCTATTTGTCCTGGCTCTGATGCATCTGTAGCGCCTCCCTGAGGGCAGCAGGTCAAACAGGTCAGCTCCAGGGTAGTAGATGTCCTTGACGATGTATTGTGCTCCACTCAGGCAGCGGGCGGTGTAAATGTCTGTCAGGGAGGGGAGAGGGCGGCCGATGATCTTCTGTGCTACCTTTACTACCCTCTGCAACCTCTCCCTTTCTGCCATTGTGCAGTTCCCATACCACACTGTAATGCAGTATGTGAGCAGACTCTCAATGGATGAGTGATAGAAGGTCAGCAGCAGGGTGGAGTTGAGGTCATACTTCCTGAGGACTCTCAGGAAGTGTAGCCGCTGCTGAGCCTTCTTAATAATCGCCGAGATGTTGTCTGTCCAGGAGATGTCAGAGGAGATAAGGACGCCGATGTACCGGAATGTGTGGACTCTCTCCACACACTCGCCGTTGATGAAGAGGGGGGCTGGGTCGGTATTGGTCCTCCTGAAGTTGACAATGATTTCCTTGGTTTTCTTGGTGTTCAGAGTCAGGTTGTTTTCTAAACACCAAGTTGCCAACTTCAGGACCTCCCCCCTATAGGCTGTCTCGTCCCCTCCTGAAATGAGTCCAACCACCGTGGTGTCATCAGCAAACTTCACGATGAGGTTGTTGTTGTAGGCCGGACGACAGTCATGGGTGTAGAGACAATACAGGAGGGGGCTCAGCACACAGCCCTGTGGGGAGCCAGTACTCGGCGTCCGTGTGGAGGAGAAGTGGGAGTGCAGTGGTTAGCACTGCGGCAGCACAGTTTTACCCTCAGCCGGGGGATCGCGGGGATCATGAGATCGTGGGTTCGATCCCTGCCCCCGGCCAACAGTGATCTGTGTGGAGTTTGCATGTTCTCCCCGTGTTGCGTGGGTTTACTCTGGGATTTCTCCGGTTTCCTCTCACATGCTAAAAAAAACCAAACATGCAGGTTAGGGATAAGGGGCGCTTGCGCACGCAGCGACCGGCAGCTGGTGGCTTGTCACCAGACTGCAAAACAAATCTACCTACGGGTACAAAATAAGTACCAAAAAAAAAAAAAAAAAGAGGTGGGAGACCAAGGGTGTTCAGTTTGGTAATGAGAATGTCCGGGATGATTGTGTTGAAGGTCGAGCTGTAGTCCACGAAGCACATTCGGACGTAGCTGTGCTGCCACTCCAAGTGGGACAGCGCAGAATGGAGGGCTACGGCGATGGCATCTTCAGTGTATCGATTTTCACAGTATGCAAACTGGTAGGAGTCAAGGTCCGGGGGAAGATGGCTCTTAATGTGCTGGAGAAGCAGTCTCTCAAAGCACTTCATAATTACCGGGGTGAGGGCCACAGGACGGTAATCATTTAGGCTGGTGGTGGGAGACTTCTTTGGTACCGGGATGATTATGGCAGATTTCAAACAGGACGGGATGACTGCCTTGGCCAGGGAGAGGTTGAAAATCCTGGTAAAGATGGAGGTGAGCTGGGAGGCACACGCTCTAAGCACCTTACCAGGAACTCCATCTGGGCCGGCAGCCTTCTTGGGGTTCACTGCCAGGAGCACCCGTCTGACGTCATGCTCACTGACGGTGAAAGTGGTGGTGCAGGAGCTGGGTGGGGGTGGCGGCAGGGCTGAAGCTGATGAGTGCTGCTGTTGAGTTATTTCAAAGCGAGCAAAGAAGCTATTTAGCTCCTCTGCCAGCGGTGCACTCAAGTTCTCTGATGTTGTAGCACAGCCTCTGTAATTCGTGATGTTTTGAATTCCCTGCCACACCTCCCGTATGTTGTTACTGGACAAGTGGGACTCTATTCTCATTTTATAATCCGCTTTAGCTTTTTTAACTGCTCTTTTCAGATCGGCTCGAGTAGATCTATAAAGGTCTCTGTCACCTGATCTGAAAGCAGCATCACGGGCTCTGAGGAGTGTGCGGACCTGGCTGGTCATCCAGGGTTTCTGGTTGGGAAAAACCCTAATATTTTTGTCCACAGTCACATTACCGATACAAAACTTAATATAGTCCAAGGTTGTATCAGCGGATGTTTCCAACTCCTGTTGTCCAAATAAATCCCATTCTGTCTCTGAGAAGTAATCCTGCAGTTTGGAGAGAGCATTGTCAGGCCAAGTTGTGACAGTCTTTATTGTGGGCCTGTCACTACGCCTGAGGGGGGTGTAGACTGGGGAGAGCAGGAGGGAAAGATGGTCCGACTGGCCGAGGTGGGGGAGGGATATGGCTCTGTATGCGTGCTTGAAGTTAGTGTAGACATGGTCTAAAATGTTCTCCCCTCTAGTAGAACACTTAACATTTTGATAAAATTTGGGGAGTACAGTCTTCAGATTGGCCTTATTAAAGTCTCCTGCGACTATGTGGACACCATCAGGGTGAGCCCGCTGATGTTTGTTAATGGTGTTAAGCAGGAGGGAGAGCGCCGTATTTACATTTGCACTGGGTGAAATATACACGGCCATGATAAACACTACTGTTAGCTCTCTTGGTAGAAAAAAAAGGCCGACATCTTACAGACATGTACTCGAGATCGGGAGAGCAATATTTGTCTATAATAATCCTGTTGTTACACCAGTTATTATGCACATACATACAGAGCCACCCCCCCCCCCCCGCTCTTACCAGAGTCCTTAGTCCTGCCACAGCATAGCAACGTGCGGCCCACTAGCTGCATGCTAGCGTCATATATGTCCGGATGGAGCCAAGTTTCAGTGATAATCAGAACACAACAGTCATGAACACAGCGATTACCGGAAAGTGGTAATTCCAAGTCTTCCGTTTTATGCAGCAAGGATCTGGCATTGGAAAGATACAGGCTCGGTAGAGGTGGCTTATGTGGTTGTCTCCTTAGCCTTAGCATAACACCGGACCTGCGGCCCCGCTTCTGCTTCCTCTCCCTCCTCCGTCTCCATCTCCGTCGCCTCCACAACCCGATAACAATCCACGGAGAGCCCGATGGTCTTGCTATGTCGACTGTGATGTTATGCGTGTGGTGAAAGACACTCGCAACTGGTGTTTGATGCTGGTCTCCAATCTCAAGAAGTCTCTGACGGGTGTAGTGAATGTTTGCCGAACTGATAGCGCACAAATAAACAAAAAAGGAGTACCATAACATCCAAAAAAAACACTGAAAAGGAGAGCCGTAAGCTGCTGCAACATTGCGTGCCGCCATGTCAGATGTGGAGAGGATTGCAAAATGAACCCAACATTTTTTTCACATCGGCATTGCACTTGAGTTTGTGTGCGCAGGCTGCACTTTTGTTTGTTTTATTTCAGTAGGGGCTGTCACTGTCAGAGGATAAGTTAATAGGAGGTGAACCGGGATGCATAGATTGCTCCTCGCTGAACCAGGACAGGCTGGACCATCAGAGCTGCAGGCTCCGAGGGAGTCACTGAAAAAAATGCTCTTTAGAAACCTCTCACTCTCAGCCACTGAGATATTTTTGTAATGCAGCTGTGGCACACACAGTTGTCTGCTGCAGTGTTAATTTCGTTGACAAATAATTTTTGTCATACTCTTTGTCAATGACATATTTTTTCTGACAAAACTGAGACGTTAACTAAATAAAAAATGATTCATGAAGCTAGAATTTTGACTAAATGTGTGGACCTCTTGCACAATGTACAGTGACATATTTCTGCATTCCAGACCTTGAGCAGCTCCAGTTCCGGTTACATTATATTTGACCATTCCTTGGTGCTTTCTCGTCAATAAATCAATTTTATCACTTTCATTTATCATTGTACATATTGGAAATAGTGTACGGGCAGATCATTTTTTTTTCTTTATAAAGTTTGTGTTTCACATTTTGATCGTTTTTGTAACCATACTGTGCAGTTTAATAGTTTGTCCAGTTTGCTTAGCATAGCACAGCTATTGTGTTGCTTATGTCTCTGCTATTCCAAATACTACTGCATGGGCTGTAAGTCTGTGAAACTCACTGAAGCATATGTCTGACTCCCAGTTGTCTCCTGACTTGTTTTAATATTACTTTGTGTATGCGAATCCCTTGGTTATTGTTGTTACCATTGCTGTTATTGATATTAGCCTAGTTAGCATCCAGTAACTAGTGTGTCATTTATTCTGGTAATAAACTTTGACTCACTCCTAATAACATTGCAGGGACTTAAATGAACATGAATGAGCTCAGGCAAAGACTTTGTGCAATACAGGTCCATTACACAACTTCACAAAACATAAGGCAGAAAGACCCACAAACAAGCAACAACTAAAGACAGCTGCAGTGAAGGCCTGGCAAAGCATCACAAAGGATGAAACCCAGCGTCTAGTGATGTCCATGGGTTCCAGACTTCAGGCAGTCATTGCCTGCAAAGGATTCTCAAAAAAAAATGAACATTTTATTTATGGTAATGTTAATTTGTCCAATTACTTTTGAACCCCTGAAATTAGGAGATTTTTTTTTTATAAAAAGGGTTGTAATTCATAAACCGTAACTCCAATTTGGATATGAATATGATCAAATTAAAGCTGAGAGTCTGCATTTTAAAGCCATATTGATTATATAACTGTGTCTTGAATATGTTTTGGTAAATGGCTAAAATAGCAAAACTTGTGTCAGTTATACATATGGACCTAACTGTATGTACATTGTTTTTAATCAGAACACAAACAATGATTTCATAGGTAAAAGGTTCTAGGTTTGAATCTTTGTGGGGCCTGTCTATGTGTTGTTTAAGGTTTTTCAGAATTTTTTCATGGTTTGCATGATTTTTCAGGGCTTTGTGGTTAACTCCAGTAGTTCAGAGAAGGGCATATTAACTTGTGATTGATCTGAGTGTTTATGACTGTGCGTCTCTGGTTGATGGACTGGTGATCTGATGAGTGCGTACGTCGTCTCTCGTGGCACAGGCTTCTGTCCTTTCCTCCCCATATAGCTATGACTTATGGGATAAAAAGGATGGATTTGAAATTATATGTATAACAAGTTAAACATTTTGATATACTTGTGTGTGTTTCTGATTTTTTTTTTTTTTAGTCAGTATATTTTAGTTTTGTTCAGCTTCTCGAACCGAGATCAAACCGAATATATGGTGGGATAAATGTTTATTATTCTAAAGATGTTTTTTCTTCTTCTTACAGGAATTAAAGACACAATTATTGCAGACTGCAGAAAATCTGAAGTATGGAAGGTAGGACAACACAATGTTGGTACCCCTCTGTTAATGGTCACAGAAATAACTTGAATCTGACAAAAGTGGTAATAAATAAAAATTCTATGAAAATTAACCAATGAAAATCAGACAATGCTTTTGAATTGTGGTTCAACAGAATTATTTTAAAAAACAAACTCATGAAACAGGCCTGGACAAAAATAAGATAAGATAAGCCTTTATTAGTCCCACAATGGGGAAATTCCAGGATTGCAACAGCACAGGGATAGCAACACTCAGAGCAACAATCAAGAAGACAAGAAAAAACAAGAGCAGCGAATATACATATGTACATATAAATATATAAATATATGATGGCACCCTTAATATTTTGTTGCACAACCTTTTGAAGCAATCACTGCAATCAAACCATTTCTGTAACTGTCAATGAGACTTCTGCACCTCTCAGCAGGTATTTTGGCCCACTCCTCATGAGCAAACTGCTCCAGTTGTCTCAGGTTTGAAGGGTGCCTTCTCCAGACGACATGTTTCAGCTCCTTCCACAGATGTTCAATAGGATTTAGATCAGGGTTCATAGAAGGCCACTTTAGAATAGTCCAATGTTTGGCTCTTAGCCATTCTTGGGTGGTTTTAGCTGTGCGTTTTGGGTCATTATCCTGTTGCAAGACCCATGACCTGCGACTGAGACCAAGCTGTCTGACACTGGGCAGCATATTTCTCTCTAGAATACCTTGATAGTCTTGAGATTTCATTGCACCCTGCACAGATTCAAGACACCCTGTGCCAGATGCAGCAAAGCAGCCCCAGAACATAACAGAACCTCCTCCATGTTTCACAGTAGGGACAGTGTTCTTTTCTTGGTATGCTTCATTTTTGCGTCTGTCAACATAGAGCTGATGTGCCTTGCCAAAAAGTTCCAGTTTTGTCTCGTCTGTCCATAGGACATTCTCCCAGAAGCTTTGTGGCTTGTCAACATGCAGTTTGGCAAATTCCAGTCTGGATTTTTTATGATTTGTTTTCGACAGTGATGTCCTCCTTGGTTGTCTCCCATGAAGTCCACTTTGGCTCAAACGACGACGGATGGTGCGATCTGACACTGATGTACCTTGACCTTGGAGTTCACCATGAATGTGTTGAGAGTTACCATTCGTATTATCCATCTCCTCCTGCGGCCACGTCCAGGGAGGTTGGCTACAGTCCCGTGGATCTTAAATTTCTGAATATGTGCAACTGTAGTCACAGGAACATCAAGCTGCTTGGAGATGGTCTTATAGCCTTTACCTTTAACATGCTTGTCTATAATTTTCTTTCTAATATCCTGAGACAACTCTCTCCTTTGCTTCCTCTGGTCCATGTTTAGTGTGGTACACACCATGTCAGCAAACAGCACAGTGACTACTTGTCACCCTTTAAATAGGCCGACTGACTGATTACAAGTTTGTAGACACCTGTGATGTTAATTAGAGGACACATCTTGGTTGAACATGTCCCTATGGTCACATTATTTTCAATCTTTTCTAGGGGTACCATCATTTTTGTCCAGGCCTGTTTCATGAGTTTGTTTTTTAAAATAATTCTGTTGAACCACAGTTCAAAAGTATTGTCTGATTTTCATTGGTTAATTTTCATAGAATTTTTATTTATTACCACTTTTGTCAGATCCAAGTTTTCTGTGACCATTGTGGGTTTTTCTTTCATTAACAGAGGGGTACCAACAATTTTGTCCACGGCTGTACATACATGGACAACTACAGATTAAATATTAACCACATTATTCCCAATCAGAAGATCATTGTCTACACAAGGGTATACACTTTTACAGTCTGATTAGTAATTGACTGACAGCTGCCATCTTGTCTTCCCTGCAGATATTAATTTTGGACCCCTTCACCACCAAACTCCTGTCATCATGCTGCAAAATGTCCAACCTTATGTCAGAGAAAATAACAAGTATGTTATCTTCTCCATATCTGTTAAAGATTAGTATTATTTATTAATAGGCTCAAACTGGCTGAAGTGCACAAGTTGTTGTCTGTAGTTATTGCTGAAGTGCTTGTCTTTGTTTTTCCTATAGTTGTGGAGGACTTGTACAAAAAAAGGGAGCCTGTGCTGGAAATGAAGGCTATCTACTTCATGACACCAACTTCTGAGGTTTGTCTTTTTAACCCTGTAATAACTTGGCAACATTTATTCAAGATGTGATATCATATATATTTTACTTCAAGTCTGTTTGCTTCTCTGTCAAACTTGACTGTGATTTTATTGTTTGTCTTCAGTGTGTGAAAGCCTTTATTGGTGATTTCAAGCCCAAACCCAAATACAAAGCAGCATATGTCTATTTCACTGACTGTGAGTAATTTATTAAATCATTAGCAAAGGATACCTTTAAACTAACATGATCAAAGTTAAGCTGACAGCTTCTCTGTCCCACAGACTGCCCCGATGACCTGTTCAATGACATGAAGCTGCACTGTGCAAAGTATATACGTGTCTGTAAGGAAATAAACATCTCCTTCCTGCCACAAGAGGCACAAGTAAGTGGTTCCTGCTTACAAAGGCTGCTCTGGTACTTTGATTTGTAATCACATTCATTTCCTCTTTTTTGCCAAACTATTTGCTTCCTTGAAAACTAAAGGGAAATTCTCGTGTTTCAGTGTGTTGTGGGTAGAGGTGGAGAAATATTTTTTTAGATGCGTGGTGGCGCAGCTGTGGAAGCTTGATTTTAATTGTCCATAGTTCAGCAGTAACCCATGTGTGTGTGTGTGTGTGAGACAGAGCT
Organism: Pholidichthys leucotaenia; assembly: GCA_020510985.1. Taxonomy (NCBI): domain Eukaryota; kingdom Metazoa; phylum Chordata; class Actinopteri; order Cichliformes; family Pholidichthyidae; genus Pholidichthys; species Pholidichthys leucotaenia. Next base: position 292,561,604 of record CM035839.1, on the reverse strand, counting down.
GAAGAGAAAATAACTAGGCACTGTTGTACTTGTATTGGGATATACAGCAGGGAAAATGAGTATTAAACACGTCAACATTTTTGTCATTAAACATATTTCTGATGGAGCCATTGACCTGAGATTTTCACCAGATATCAGTAACAACACAAGTAATCCATACATACAAAGAAATCAAGGCAACTGTGTTCACAAATCAAGTTGTATGTAATAAAGTGGAATGACACAGAGAACAAGTATTGAACACATGAAGAGCAAGAGGTGCAAAAAGGCATAGAAGGCCAAGAAACCAGCTGAAATCCATCAGAATTTAGGAAGCCATCCCATCCCCATGTGTGCAAATTAATTTCAACTGGTTAAGTCCTAACTGATAGTCTTTAAAAAGGTGTGTGAATATCAGATTGTCACACCACAAAGAACTCATGATGGGTAGAAGCAAATAGCTCTCTCGAGATTTGCAACCTTATTGTTGCAAAACATAATGATGGCATTGGTTACAGGCACATTTCTAAACTGCTGAATGTTCCAGTGAGTGCTGTTGGAGCCATCATTCGGAAGTAGAAAGAACATCATTTTACCATAAACCGGCCACAACCAGGAGCTCCTTGCAAGATTTCTGACAGAGGAGTCAATAGAATTATCAGAAGAGTTATCCAAGAGCCAAAGACCACTTGTGGAGAGCTCCAGAAAGACCTGGAGTTAGCAGGTACTGCTGTTTCAAAGAAAACAATAAGTAATGCGCTGAACCGACATGGGCTCTATGCCCTCTTGATGAAGAGAAAAGCATGTTGAAGCTCATTTAAAGTTTGCTGCACAACATTTGGGCAAGCCAGTAAAATACTGGGAGAATATAATCTGGTCAGATGGGACCAAAATCAAACTTTTTGGATGCCACAACACGCAGCATGTTTGGAGGAGAAATGGCACTGCACATCCCATCATGGTGTGGGGGTGTTTTTCAGCACATGGTAGAGCAACTCATACCGGCTTGGACGTCACCCGGGTTAACAAGGTCAGGAGTTCCTGGCAGCGGAAGGCGAATTACAGAGCTGTGTGGAGGAATCTGATCAGACCTAAATGAAACAGTTATTGTCACCCCCGACAGACTGCTATGATGATGATGATGGTACAGGCGGACTTCATATAATGGAAGGAAAGAGGAATGGACAAATGGGCAGAGACATCCTTGATAAGAACCTGTTTCCATCTGCCAAGATTCTGAAGATAAAACAAGGGCATGACATTTCAGCAAGACAATGATCCCAAACACACAGCCAAGGAAACTCTCAACTGGCTCCAGAGAAGGAAAAGCTGCTAGAATGGCCCAGTCAGTCGCCTGACCTGAATCCAGTTGAAAAATTATGGAACGAACTGAAGATCAGAGTTCATAGACACCCACGGAACCTTCAATATTTGACAGTTAGTGTAGAAGAATGTGCTAAAATCTCTCCTGAGCAATGCCTGTGCCTAGTTTCTCCATACAGGAGGCGTCTGGAAGCTGTTATTACCAACAAAGGCTTTTCTACTAAATATTAAATGAATTTCACCAAGTGTGTTCAATACTTATTCCCTGTGTCATTCTGCTTTATTAAATATAACTTGTTTTGTGAACACAGTTGCCTTGATTTCTTTGTATGTACTGTATGGATTACTTGGGTTGTTACTGATCTTCTTCTTCTTCTATCTGGTGAAAATCTCAATAACTCCATCAGAAATATGTTTAATGAAAAAATGTTGAGGTGTTCAATACTTATTTTTCCTGCTGGAAATACATGACATTCAAAACATCTATAAATATGTAAGCGATTTTTTCCTTCCATTATGCCTTTATTTACACTACCGTTCAAAAGTTTGGGGTCACCCAGACAATTTTGTGTTTTCCATGAAAAGTCACACTTTTATTTACCACCATGAGTTGTAAAATGAATAGAAAATATAGTCAAAACATTGACAAGGTTAGAAATAATTTTGTATTTGAAATAATAATTTTTTCCTTCAAACTTTGCTTTCGTCAAAGAATCCTCCATTTGCAGCAATTACAGCATTGCGGACCTTTGGCATTCTAGCTGTTAATTTGTTGAGGTAATCTGGAGAAATTTCACCCCGCGCTTCTAGAAGCCCCTCCCACAAGTTGGATTGGCTGGATGGGCATTTCTTGCGTACCATACGGTCAAGCTGCTCCCACAACAGCTCAATGGGGTTTAGATCTGGTGACTGCGCTGGCCACTCCATTACAGATAGAATACCAGCTGCCTGCTTCTTCTCTAAATAGTTCTTGCACAATTTGGAGGTGTGCTTTGGGTCATTGTCCTGTTGTAGGATGAAATTGGCTCCAATCAAGCACTGTCCACAGGGTATGGCATGACGTTGCAAAATGGAGTGATAGCCTTCCTTATTCAAAATCCCTTTTACCCTGAACAAATCTCCCACCTTCCCAGCACCAAAGCAACCCCAGATCATCACGTTACCCCCACCTTGCTTAACAGATGGCGTCAGGCACTCTTCCAGCATCTTTTCAGTTGTTCTGCGTCTCACAAATGTTCTTCTGTGTGATCCAAACACCTCAAACTTCGATTTGTCCGTCCATAACACTTTTTTCCAGTCTTCCTCTGTCCAATGTCTGTGTTCTTTTGCCCATATTAATCTTTTTCTTTTATTGGCCAGTCTCAGATATAGCTTTTTCTTTGCCACTCTGCCCTGAAGGCCAGCATCCCGGAGTCGCCTCTTCACTGTAGATGTTGACACTGGCGTTTTGCGGGTACTATTTAATGAAGCTGCCAGTTGAGGGTCTGTGAGGCGTCTATTTCTCAAACTAGAGACTCTAATGTACTTATCTTCTTGCTCAGTTGTGCAGCGGGGCCTCCCACTTCTCTTTCTACTCTGGTTAGAGACTGTTTGTGCTGTTCTCTGAAGGGAGTAGTACACACCGTTGTAGGAAATCTTCAGTTTCTTGGCAATTTCTCGCATGGAAATAGCCTTCATTTCTAAGAACAAGAATAGACTGTCGAGTTTCACATGAAAGTTCGATACTGTACAATTCACTGTTTCTACCTTATCTTAACTACTGTGTAGAAGTCTGGGGAAACGCCTACAAGACCAACCTACAGTCAATATGCACATTACAAAAAAGAGCTATAAGGATAATAAATAATGTAGGATATAGAGACCATACCAATTCGTTGTTTTTAAAGTCACATGTCATAAAGTTCATCGATTTAGTTAAATTTAAGACAGCACAAGTAATGTACAGGGCAATTAATAATCAACTCCCAACTAATATACAAAAAATATTTAAAAAAAAGAGACAATCGGTCTTCCGGTCTGGACGCCATGGTGATAGCAACCTAACGGTGAAACTCCCAGACTCAATCCAAGGAAAACCTCCTCAAAATCAGACCTAACGGATTTTTGGAAGATTAAAATTCAAAAGACAATAACACCATGCCTAACCAAAAGCAGAGGAAACTGACATTCCCCAGATCAGGACGCACAGCGGCCGCGGAATCGGAACCAGAGGACCTCTGTTCAGAAGACGAGTGCCTGGGCCTAGCTAACAAAAGGATTAGCTTGAAATCGCTATTTGACGAATTACGACGATTTCGGGCCGAATTTCTTGAATTCAGAGAAGACCTAAAAAGGGCGAACAGCAGAATGGACCAGGCCGAAAACCGAATCTTGGAAGCTGAAGACAGAATAAAAGTGCTTGAAGATTCTGTACTGGATTTACACAGAAAACAGTCAAGGCTGGAGGCTAAGCTAGCCGACCAAGAAGGAAGACAGAGACGAGACAACATCAGAATTCACGGTCTGAAAGAAGGAGCTGAAGATGGTTTCAATGCAGTGGCAGAATGCGTGGAATCCTTATTGAGAGAGAAGTTGGATATTCCACAATCCACCGATTTGAAGATAGAAAAGGCACATCGCACATTAGCCGCAAAGCCAGCCCCGGAAGCGCCCCCACGTTCAGTGTTGGTAAGATTCTCCGACTTCAAAATAAAACAAGAAGTTGTAAGACGGGCTTGGCAGAAGAAAGGATTTATGCATCAAGAAAGAAAAGTCTTCGTGGAACACGATTACGCCCCTGAAGTTCTTAAAAAGCGACGGGAATATAACGACGCCAAAAAGGTTTTACGGGAAAAGAATCTACGCTTTCAGACGCCATTTCCGGCGAAGCTAAGGGTCTTTTACGGGGAAGAGTCATGTCTCTACAATTCAGCGGAAGAAGCAACAACTGACATGGCAAGAAGAGGACTCCCGGTAACGGTGTTTAAACCCGCAGCGGATCTGAGCGTGAAAATCAAAGCTCAAACGTGGTCCACTCAGAGACCTTCAAAATCCACGGGCCAGCAGCGGGAACACCCAGCCCCAGAGCTACAAAGATAAGCTTTCCAGTTCCAGAAAGGAATAGCGACCTTTTTGGTTTTTTTTTTTTTCTTTCTCTCTTCAGTCACTCTGCACTTCCATCCCCCCTCCTACAAGGTAACAAACATTAAAGAAGATGCAGAATCAGCATGTGGTAAAACCTTTCATGGAGCAGTTTTAGCATTAGAAACAAATGTCTTCTTAATTTAAAGGGGGAAAAAAAAAAAATCATGTTAAAATAGAAATGTAACAATGACCCACATGTTCTCCCCACACTAACAAATACTGTATTAGAGTGAATGTTTGCTGTGATGGGGGTGGGAGGGTGCACACAAGCTCATAGGGTATAGGCATAAAAAAAAAAAAAAAAATCATTACAAATTCGGATTGGGATCTGAAATTCACGTTAAAAACATGGGACAACTTACAGGGGTAAGAGAGGGCCCTCAACACGTAACAGAGTTTGAGGAATTTCCCTCAGAGCCCACACTCCATCAGGGCTCTTACAGGGTCTTTAAAGAGACCCCAACTCAGGAAGTTTTTTTGACAGTTTTTTGTTTTAAAGTTTCGTACATTATGTACTTAATGTTTTTTATGTTCTTAATGTTCTTTCAGTTTCTGAGTAGCAAAAAAGAGGGCCACCACACTGTTATACTAAATAAGAAAATACAATGGAGAAACAGGGTGTAACCAAAATAGCCTCATATAATGTAAAAGGGATCCTGAATCCAGTTAAAAGATCCAAGATTCTACGCAAAATGAAAAAAGACAAAGCAGAAATAGTATTTTTACAAGAAACCCACCTAACAGACGTGGAACACACTAAACTCAGTAGACAAGGGTTTAAAATGATCTCTTCATCTTCATATAAATCAGGGAGGAGGAGGGGAGTAGCGACATTGATATCAACCAAAATTACATTTGAAAAAAAAATCAGAACACAAAGATAAAGAAGGGAGGTACAGTTTGGTAACTGGGCGGCTAGAGGGAGAAGATATCACCCTGCTGAATGTATATGCACCACCAGGGGCTAAATGGAAATTTTATAAAAATGTATTCGACCTAATGATAACTAAAGCCCAAGGTTTAGTGATATGTGGTGGAGACTTCAATCTAAGACTGAATCCATACTGGGATGCAACAGGTAATTCTTCACATCAAAATAACACCCAAAATAGGAATACTCGGATGCTACTAAAAGAAATGGGAATCTGTGACGTATGGAGGGAATTCAACCCCAATGTAAAAGATTATACTTTTTATTCAACGCCACATTCATCTTACTCAAGGATTGATTACTTTTTTATGTTTAATAGAGACATTGGAAGAGTAAAAACATGTAAAATAGGACTGATGGATCTCTCCGACCACAGTCCGATCTATATGGACTTAAACATCCAAAAATACACAAATAATACATTTTCCTGGAGGTTGAATTCAAGTGTCCTGAAAGGGCCACTGAAAGATGAATTGGAATCAGATATTCTCAGATATTTGGAAGAAAACGATAATGGAGAAGTATCCCCTTTAATACTGTAGGATGCGTGCAAAGCTGTAATAAGGGGAAAAATTATTGCAAAACTGGCAACCCAAAAGAAACTGAGACAAGAAAAACTAATCACACTAGAGTCAGAGCTCAAGAACCTAGAAAAAGAACACAAAGATAACACTCATTCTAATGGCTCGCTCAAGATTAAAGAAATTAAAAATCAAATAAATGAGATCTACACAATAGAAATCCAGAAGAAACTTACATTTCTGAAACAAAAACACTATGAAGCAGGCAGTAAATCGGCAAAATTACTAACCTATAAATTGAGGAAACAACAAACGGAAAGAGCAATCTACAAAATCAGAGACCCAGTATCAAAGGAAATAAAATTCAGAATTCAGGATATTCTTAAAAGCTTCGAGAATTACTACAAGAACGTATACTCCCACAAAAAACATAAAAACACATCCGAGACATTCCTAAACACATTAAACCTTCCCCAACTTACGGAATCACAAAATAAAACCCTACTGTCAGAAATACAACCTAAAGAATTGGAAAAAGCAATTATGAAACTTAAAGCTAACAAATCCCCAGGAGCAGATGGCTATACAGCAGAATGGTACAAAACCTTTAAACAGCAACTATCTCCTCTCCTCCTGAAAACATTTAACTACGTCCTCCACACAGGGGAAATCCCCCCCTCCTGGAGAGAAGGGGTCATTGCAGTTATACCTAAACCTGAAAAGGATAAACTAGAATGCTCCAACTACAGACCAATCAGTGTATTAAATCAGGACTATAAGCTTTTTACCACTATCCTTGCCAAAAGGTTAGAAAACATACTGACAGACTTAATTCACTTAGACCAAACAGGTTTTATAAGATAAAGACAGACACAAGACAACATTCGACGTACTTTACACATAATTCATCATATAAAAAAATATAACTTAAATGCAGTCATATTGGGATTAGATGCTGAAAAAGCATTCGATTCGGTTGACTGGTCTTTCCTCTATAAAATCTTATCCAGTTTCAATTTTCATAACAACTTCATTAGAACTATACAGGCATTATATAAAAAACCAACAGCTAAAATAAGGATTAACGGTAATTTATCATCATCTTTTGAGCTGGAAAGAGGATGTCGTCAAGGCTGCCCCCTGTCTCCACTGCTCTTTGCAATCTTCATAGAACCTCTGAGCCAATGGATAAGACAAAATCAAGAAATTCAAGGTATTACACTTGGTCAGAAAGAACATAAAATAGCACTCTTTGCTGATGACATTTTAATATACCTAGGGCAGCCAGACACTTCTCTACCAGAACTAATCTCAGTTTTTTCAGACTATGGAGATTTATCAGGGTACAAATTAAACATGCATAAAACCCAAGTTTTAACATTCAACTATGACCCAAATCATTTTTCACTAAATGAACTCAAAACTAACTGGGAGTTGGAATCTATGAAATATCTGGGGGTCAATATCCCGAAACAACTCGACAAAATTATAACACTAAACTATGATCCACTGGTGACAAAAATAAAATCTGACCTAGCAAGATGGAATATGATACCATTCTTAGGTACTGCACAAAGAATTGAAGCAGTCAAAATGAATATACTTCCACGTCTTCTATACCTTTTCCAAACAATACCGGTAGAACCTCCCAAAAAAACATGGCAGGAACTGGACAGAAGGATCTCAAGATTCATATGGCAGGGTAAGAAACCTAGAATCAGATATAGAACCCTACAGCTAAACAAAGACAAAGGTGGGCTCGCACTGCCAAATATCAGGGACTATTTTATAGCCACACAAATTAAAACTTTAGTAGAGATATGTAACCCAGTCTACACTGCACAATGGAAGGAGATGGAATGCCAAATAACAAGTGACATCCCCCTACAGGCGATAATAGGGAACAATGCCTTAACTAAACTCCTGAATAACACTAACCCGTGGATAGAGACCCCGCTAAAAATTTGGTTTAAGATAGTCAGAGAGAATCAAGCTAAAGAGCCCTATCGACTTCTGCAATGGATTGCCTATGATCAAGACTTTACCCCCAATAAAACAGACACTAGATTTAAAGAGTGGAAAGAGAAAGGGCTGATAAAATATTACGATTTTTTTAAGGGGCAAACTTTAAGAAGTTTTGAAGATTTGAAAAAACAAGGTCTAATAAATCAAGATCTTTACAGGTTCTTTCAGCTTAGACACCACATAAACAATATACTTAAAAAGGAGGATTTGGAAAGGGCCCAGTCAGGTGTTCTGAAGGTCTTCTTAATGGCATATAAAGGGATCCCAGGGATCAGATACATTTCTAAAATATACCAAGGTCTTCAAGACTTAAAAGGAGACAACACATCGTATATAAAAGAGAGATGGGAAAAAGAGGGGAATTTCACTTTACAATTGGAAATATGGGAAAAGCTAAATAAACAGCAATGGAAAAGTACCTCATCCCTGCAGTGGAGAGAATTTGGATGGAAAAACTTGGTAAGATTTTTCAGAACACCTGCACAAAACAAATTTACCCATAAGGGGTTGAACTGTTGGCGCTTGTGTGGTGAAAAGACTGCAAATCATTTTCATGTGTTTTGGTCATGCCCAGTTATCCACCAATATTGGTCCAACGTACAGACAATATTGGGGAAAATATTCAAAATAACAGTTCCCTTTTCTTTTGTAACTTTGTATTTGGGTTTATTACCGGACTCACTGGAAAGACGAGGAGATAAATACTTATTCAATGTTTTAATATTGGCAAGTAAAAAAGCCCTAACTAAAAAATGGATGTTGAAGGACTGTCCTACACCTGAAGATTGGATTAACGTGATTCAAGACATTTACTCGATGGAAAAGTTGACATTCGCACTGAGACAGGACATGGATGGGTTCATAAACTTTTGGCAACCCTGGATCGCATATGTGTCTTCCATTAGAACTAATCTTTGACAAATACCATTTCAATAATGGTCCCGCTCTTTGTTCCAACACTACTCAGTTGCTCTTTTACTTTTAATTACTTAATTTTCTGTTTGTTTGTTTTTTTGCTGTTCTGTTTGTTTGTTTATTCGTTTGTTTGTTTGTTTTTTATTTAATTCTCCTTAACTTCACTTTTTCTTTCACTTTAAAAAAAAAAGGGGGGGGGTTGTTGTAATAACTATCCTACCAATGTTGTCAAATAGCAAAAAATAAGGGAACATGTGATGAAAATGTAAACAATGCAATGCTGTAATGACCTGTATACCCTTTACAAAAACTTAAATTAAAAAAAAAAAAAGAGAGACAATGATCATAATTTGAGAGGAGACTTAAACTTTACAAAACCCAAGATACAAACAACCAAGAAAAGTATGTGCATATCTGTCTGGTGGATTTGTGGAACAGTCTGGAGCCGGAACTGAAACTATGTACAAACAGAATTCAATTCAAAAAGAGGTATAAACATTATTTGCTGAAAGGATATATGTTAGAAGGGTAGTATTTATATGTACGATTCACTATGCTCACTCTGGGACACTATGGAATGGTGGGTGGGACAGTACTGTATATATCTGTGTTGTTTGAGGCTGGTTTTGATGTATGGACATCAATGTATGTTAGGATGGATGGGTGTTAATGTTGATATGTACAAAATACAGTTAATTGTTTACTTGGGGTCTTAAATGTGGTAATTTGTATATCATTCACATGGGTATATTTATGGAAAAGAGGAGATGGAATTAATAAGTGTTCACTTCTTCCTTCTCCCTTTCGAACACTGTATACTGTTACTTTATTGCATTTGTCATTTGTTTTGTTTTTGTTATACTTTTTTGTTCGAAATAAAGTATCTATCTATCTGTCTATCTCAAGTTCTCTTTTTCTGGCCATTTTGAGCGTTTAATCGACCCCACAAATGTGATGCTCCAGATACTCAACCTGCTCAAAGGAAGGTCAGTTTTATAGCTTCTCTAACCAGCTAAACTGTTTTCAGCTGTGCTAACATGATTGCACAAGGGTTTTCTAATCATCCATTAGCCTTCTGATGCAATGAGCAAACACATTGTACCATTAGAACACTGGAGTGATAGTTGCTGGAAATGGGCCTCTATACAACTATGTAGTATATTGCACCAAAAACCAGACATTTGCAGCTAGAATAGTCATTTACCACATTAGCAATGTATAGAGTGTATTTCTGATTAGTTTAAAGTTATCTTCATAGAAAAAAACAGTGCTTTTCTTTCAAAAATAAGGAAATTTCTAAGTGACCCCAAACTTTTGAACGGTAGTGTATATTTTTGGACTGCATTGCTACTTTCTCCAAAACTTTAACTATTAAAACCAACTATTTCTGTGCTGTTTACTGAGATGACATTTGTCTTCACTGGGCTGAATCTTTTTAAGGTGTTCACGTTTGATAATCCCGGGGCTTTCCAAAACATCTATCATATCAACAGTCAGGACAAAAAGAAGACACTGGAGATGTTGGCAGACCAGCTTGTCACTGTGTGTGCCACGTTAGACGAGTACCCGGGGGTCCGATATAAGAAGTAAGCCAGAGAAGATTTGCTTTCTTGCCTTGCAACACACCTCAGACCCTCCAGCAGAGTGGAACTTTTTATGAGAAGAGCTTGGATTATGTTGCCGTTTTTATGTCAGGAAATTGGGTTATTCTAGAAAAGAAGTGGTGCACTATTACTTGTCTTCTTTTTGGCCTTGAAATCAAAAATGTTTGTGGTGAGAGGTCAAGAGTAATGGAGACTTGCTGTTATTTAAATAACGGAGTACTTTCCATGCTGGAAGCCATTCATAATGTTGCACCTAAAATCTTTTCTGTATTGGCAAACACACACTACTTTGCATTTGTACTACTGTTCATTTGGTTTTGGATACATATTACATCCTGAAATAACAAATGTTGAATGCTTTTTAAAATTTGGATTATTAGCAACAAGTGGAAACAGATTACCTACTTATAACTACTGTATAACATCATGTTTCTCTAAATTTCACTTGCAAAACACAATTTAAAAAAGGCAGTTTTATAACGACATATGTATACACAACTGTTCCATTGACTTAACTTGTGAAAAACCATTTTTACGTTACCAGAGACATGGATAATGCTAAAGCCCTTGCTGAGCTGGTGGACAGTAAGTTGGCCAGACACTACGACCTGGATGAAAGTGGGAAGAAAAAGGTGAGACGCCTGCTTAGGAAAGTATGTTGTCAGAATAAACACAATCTTAGCCTTCAGCATGTGTGTCTTTACGACTAATTTTAAAAATGCACTCACTTCTAGATAACAGCTATAAGTATTCCTGTAATTTTTTTTACATGTTACACTTTTGCATTAATTTTATCACTAGGGAAAGACCCATGCTCAGCTGCTGATAGTGGAGCGAGCTTTTGACCCTGTCACCCCGATAGTGCATGAGCTGACCTACCAGGCCATGGCCTACGACCTCATCAATATCCAGAACGACATCTACAAGTGATTGTAGCTCTACTACTGTATCCCTCTGCTCCATATTGTCCGGCTCATTTCATGTGTTTGGACCTGATTATTTAACTGGCCATCTGTGTTCAGGTACAAGTCTAAAGACGGCTCAGAGAAGCAGGCCCTGCTGAATGAGGACGACATGCTGTGGGTGAAGCTGAGGCACAAGCACATCGCTGAGGTCTCAGAGTAAGTCTATAGCATCTGATTTTTGTTGTGCAATCCAGTTTTTATTGTCCCCAACACAAGCTTAACCTTTTTTCTTGGTTTTTCCTCATAATAGACAGATCCCAAAGATGGTAAAGGAAATATCTGCTAACAAGAAACAGCCTGATGGGAAGGTACTGTACCGTTTTTTTCTGCTTATGTGCTTCTAAAAGTCTTTTCATTTGTGACTTTTTAAATGTCCCCCCTTCCCCTCTTTCTCCAGATCACGATTAGCAATTTAGCCCAAATGATGAAGAAGATGCCCTCATTTCGCAAACAGCTGACTGAGGTATGGCTACCTTTTGGAGTTAAAATAATGAAACTCTTTGCACAACATAGTGGTTATCAACTTCCAGAGTGAAATGGTGTGCACTGTTACTTCTGGTTAATACATTTCCACACTAGTAAACAGTTGTTGGAGAAGCAAGAACAACTAGAAAGTAAGTAAATATGACTGGATTTAAAGGTACCATGACAATGATAAAAATGAGAGCTATAGCAGTGGCTCTTAATGTTCATGCAATAAGAGCCCAGTGGCTCTTATTGTATGATCAATGGAAAATAAATGAAAACTAATTTCAGAATTAAAATGTGAAGAATAGCTGAAAAGGGGTGCGTGATGATGTAAAGCTGACTTTTTATCCCACTGGAATGCCAGTAATTTCTTTTTAATTCCACCCAGGAACATTTAATTTAGTTTTATTCATTTATTTGATGTGGATCTAGAGAAAGCTTGTTGGGGCGGCAGTGGCTCAGGAGGTAGAGCAGGTCGTCTAATAACCCGATGGTTGGCGGCTCGAATCCCGCTCTCCCCAGATATCCTGCCGTTGTGTCCCTGAGCAAGACACTTCACCCGCATTGCCTCCAGTGCCCATAACACTGGGTATGAATGTGTATAAATGTATAAAAATGTTCGGTGGTGGCCGGAAATGCCGTTGGCGCAGATTGGCTGCCACGTTTCCGTCAGCCTGCCCCAGGGCAGCTGTGTCTGCAGAAGTAGCTTGCCACTACCATTGTCTGTCTGGAGTGAATGAATAATGTACCTATTTGTAAAGCGTCTTTGAGTATATATGATAAAGCGCTATATAAAATCGATGCATTATTATTATTATTATAAAGCATGTGATAGGGTGCTAAGAGAGGAAGTGTGGTACTGTATGAGGAAGTCAGGAGTGGCAGAGAATTATGTGGGGGTGGTGTAGGACATGTATGAGGACAGCGAGACGGTGGTGAGGTGCGCTGTAGGAGTGACGGATGGATTCAAGGTCGGGGTGTGAGCCCCTTCTTGTTTACCATGGTGATGGACAGGCTGACAGACAAGGTCAGGCAAGAGTCTCCATGGACCATGATGTTTGTAGATGACATTGTAATCTGTAGTGAGAATAGGCAGCAGGTGGAGGTATGCTGTGGAGAGAAGAGGAATGAAAGTCAGTAGAAGCAAGACAGAATACATGACTGTGAATGAAAGGGAGGCAGGTGCAATGGTGAAGATGGAAGGAGTAGTGGTAGTGAAAGTAGATGAGTTTAAATTCCTGGGGTCAACCATCCAAAGCAATGGAAATTGCACAAAAGAGGTGAAGAAGAGAGTGCAGGCAGGGTGGAGTGGGTGGAGATGAGTGTTGGGGTGATTTATGACAGAAGGGTAGCAACAAGAGTGAAAGGGAAGATTTACAAGACGGTAATGAGACCTGCTATTATGAATGGTTTGGAGATGGTGGTGCAGACACAAACACAGGAGGTGGAGCTGGAGGTGGCAGAGTTGAAGATGCTAAGATTTTCAATGGGAGTGACTAGGAGGGACAAGATTAGAAACGAGTATATCAGAGGGACAGCTCAGGTTGAACGGTTTGGAGACAAAGTAAGAGAGGCAAGGCTGAGATGGTTTGGGCATGTGCAGAGGAGGGATAGCGGATATACTGGACAAAGGATGTTGAAGATGGAGCTGTCAGGCAGGAGGAAAAGAGGAAGACCACAGAGAAGATTCATGGATGTAGTGAAGGAGGACATGGAAAGGGTTGGTGTTACAGAGCAAGATGCAAGGGCTAGGGTGAGTTGGAGGCAGATGATCCGCTGTGGCGACCCCTAAAGGGAGCAGCCGAAAGAAGAAGAATTTATTTGATGTAAGGATGCACAGATATCATCTTAACATCGGTATTGAGCAGTATTCAGCTAACTGACTTATATCGGCAAATAGGCTATTGACATTGGCCAATATTTTTCAGGTGTGTCTTAGTTATGCAACATTGATTTTGCCCTGAAACAGGAACAGTAGACTGTAGCTGCAAAAAAAGATCCAAAAGTGAACCATTTCTAACACTTACGTTGGTATTGGCTCAAAGTTTCATTATTGATGCATCCCTAATTTAATTACACCCATCTCTTGGTATAATGATGTCCTTCCATTCATCTGTATAACTTGTACGACGAACTCCTTCCGCAGTTTTCAAGCTACTTTTTTTTTTCACACAGTGTTTGATGTGCATATTGCAAGAATTTTAATGTTGGATAATTTTTGTCAAAATTCCAGATTTTAAAACTGGAATTTTTTAATATAATTTCAATAGTGAGTACATGGTTTGTCCGGCTAACTTCTCCTACAGTTTTCAAGCTTGGGTATTTTCATTTCACACAGTGTTTATACATGTATTGAAGATGTGCATATTGTATGGGGTTAAATGACTTTCTGATATTTTCTCTACATTTGTTCCACTTTGAATTGTAAGTTATTTGCTTTGCTAAAAGTCCTTGCAATTACATGGTTATTAGTTTTATTACAGATCTACAGTATATTGAATTGTGAATTCGTAATCAATTTTCCCGCTGTTGGTGTGCACTATCAATAATGGCCATGGACGGGCGTATAATGTCTCATATGAGGTGCTCTTGTTTGCTCTTATTGCTGCTCTGCAAGCTGCCTTCCGTTGTGGAAATGCTTTGAGTGGAAGTAATAATGTACACCTTTTTACTCCAGAAACTGATAACTGCCATGTTGTGCAATGAGCGTACTGAAGTTCATCAGCTGAGATTTTAACATTACCCCAAGATTCTTTCTCACTGATTGTAGAGCAAACAACTAATTGGCTTCCTACAGGTTATTACAGATCTAGGCTGTTTTGTTGTGGTCAGGTGTGGTGTGTCCACAGCCTGTTATGTTGGTGAGGCACCATGAGGCATTATGGTTTAAGCAGTGCAACAGAATGAAATGCACATTAGTCATTGTTAAATGTGTGGTCTTTTTTTCTAGCTTATTTTCAACTTTTCTATTTGAATCCTAGAAAACAGTTCATCTGCAGCTGGCCGAGGACTGCATGAAACAGTTCTCAAACAACGTGGAGAAACTTTGCAAAGCTGAACAGGTTTGTCTCTGCTCGGTTATCTGTCAGTGGGTGGAGGGCGGTTTAGTGTACGGAAGCTGCATTCACTGTAGTGGAGTCAAGACTAGTGTGTCAACTGTACTTGTTGGTTCTCAGAAGTAACTTATGCCACACATATCTGTGTAGGACCTTGCCGTGGGGTTAGATGTGGAGGGGGTGAAGGTGAAAGATCCCATGAGGACTCTGCTGCCTGTGCTGCTAACCCCCTACAGCCCCTACGACAAAATCAGAGCTGTGCTGCTTTACATCTTCAGCCTCAATGGTACAACAGTGTTTTATTTCAGCAGTTATAAGCAAACCTAAGAATGCTAAATGCCAACTTAAAATTTAAAAAAAATCTATAGCCTTTCATTATGCCATTTATTTTGGTTTGTGTAATCAGGAACAACAGAAGAGAATTTGAGCAAGCTTATCGAGCATGTGAAGATCCAGGATGAACCAGAGGTCATCCACAACTGGAAAGAGCTGGGCGTGCCCATCATCACCACGGTAATGTGGCCAAGAGGAAGACATTGATTATTTGATTAAATACTTCTCATGTAAACAGTTATCAGAATTTGCACTGATGATAACATGATAATAATATACAGTACGACTTCATGTTTCAATCAGGGTTTCTATGCTGTCTACTCCCTCTGGTCATTATTATACTTTTCATTCCAGCCTAGTTTTTTCAGTCGCAGACCAACTCGACGGGATCGATCTCAGGAGGAGACCTACAACCTTTCCAGATGGACTCCTGTCATAAAGGATGTGATGGAGGTCAGTGAGAGCACATCAGTAAAAATCCATGTAACTTGATGAGTAGCATCACATTTGTATGGCTTATTTTGTACTTCAAAAAGTTGGCACCACCTGCCTTTTCATGTGGCTGAGGTAGTAACACGTTGTTAACCCTTCATGTTGTGTTGTCTACAGGCAATGTAGTGAACCCCAAATTTACCCTGATACAGTATCCAGCTGTAGTTTGTAGTTCCTCCTCTAGTTTAGAGCTTGGCTCCATTTACCTGAGGTTGAGTCTTCAGTGGTCTTTATCCCCCGCCGGTCGAAGCCCAAAGGGGGATTAAGTTATCGGTCAGTCCGTCTGTCCCATTTTTTTGAAATCAACTCCTCCTACAGTTTTGATCCGATTGTTTTGAAACTTGGTACCATGGTTTGATACAGTGCATCCAGAAAATATTCATGGCGCTTCATTTTTTCCACATTTTGTTATGTTACAGCCTTATTCCAAAATGGATTATTTTTTCCTCAAAATTCTACATACAATATCCCATAATGACAACATAAAGTTGTTTTTTTTTTGGATTTTTGCAAATTTATTAAAAAAAAAAACTAAGAAATCACATGTATGTAAGTATTCACAGCCTTTGCTCAATACTTTGTTGATGCACCTTTGGCAGCAATTACAGCCGCAAGTCTTTTTGACTATGATGCCACAAGCTTGGCACACCTATCTTGAGGCAGATTCACCCATTTCTCTTTGCAGCACCTCTCAAGCTCCATCAGGTTGGATGGGAAGCGTCGTTGCACAGCCATTTTCAGATCTCTAAAGAGCTATTCAATTGGATTCAAGTCTGGGCTCTGGCTGGGCCACTCAAGGACATTCACAGAGTTGTCCTGAAGCCACTCCTTTGATATCTTGGCTGTTTGCTTAGGGCCGTTGTCCTGCTGAAAAATGAACCGTCGCCCAAGTCTGAGGTCAAAAGCACTCGGGAGCAGGTTTTCATCCAGGATGTCTGTGTACGTTGCTGCATTCATCTATTCCTCTATCCTGACTAGTCTCCCAGTTCTTGCCGCAGAAAAACATCTCCACAGCATGATGCTGCCACCACCATGTTTCACTGTAGGGATGGTATTGGCCTGGTGATGAGCGGTGCCTGGTTTCCTCCAAACATGACGCCTGGAATTCACACCAAAGAGTTCAATCTTTGTCTCATCAGACCAGAGAATTTTGTTTCTCATGGTATGAAAGTCCTTCAGGTGCCTTTTGGCAAACTCCAGGTGGGCTGCCATGTGCCTTTTACTAAGGATTGGCTTCCATCTGGCCACTCTACCATACAGGCCTTATTGGTGGATTGCTGCAGAGATGGTTGTCCTTCTGGAAGGTTCTCCTCTCTCCACAGAGGAATACTGGAGCTCTGACAGAGTGACCATCGGGTTCTTGGTCACCTCCCTGACTAAGACCCTTCTCCCCCGATCGCTCCGTTTAAACGGCCGACCGGCTATAGGAAGAGTTCTGGTGGTTCCGAACTTCTTCCATTTACGGATGATGGAGGCCACTGTGCTCATTGGGACCTTCAAAGCAGCAGAAATTTTTCTGTACCCATCCCCAGATATGTGCCTTGAGACAATCCTGTCTCAGAGGTTTACAGACAGTTCCTTTGACTTCATCCTTGGTTTGTACTCTGACATGAACTGTCAACTGTGGAACCTTATGTAGACAGGTGTGTGCCTTTCCAAATCATGTCCAATCAAATGAATTTGACACAAGTGGACTCCAGTTAAGCTGTAGAAATATCTCAAGGAGGATCAGTGGAAACAGGATGCACCTGAGCTCAATTCTGAGCTTCATGGCAAAAGCTGTGAATACTTATGTACATGAGATTTCTGTTTTTTCCATCCATCCATCTTCTACCGCTTTTCCGGAGGTCCGGGTCGCGGAGGCAGCAGTTCAAGCAGAGAAGCCCAGACTTCCCTCTCCCCAGCCATCTGCTCCAGCTCTTCAGAGAGAATACCAAGGCGTTCCCAGACCAGCTGGGAGACATAGTCTCTCCACTGAGTCCTGGGTCTGCCCCGGGGTCTCCTCCCAGTGGGACGTGCCTGAAACACCTCAAGTGGGAGGTGTCCAGGAGGCATCCTAATCAAATGCCCATACCACCTCAACTGACTCCTTTCAATGTGGAGGAGCAGCGGTTCTACTCTGAGCCTCTCCCGGATGACTGAGCCCCTCACCCTGTCTCTGAGGGTGAGTCCAGCAATCCTACGAAGAAAGCTCATTTCAGCCGCTTGTATCCGCGATCTTGTTCTTTCGGTCATTACCCAAAGCTCGTGACCATAGGTGAGAGTAGGAACGTAGATTGACTGGTAAATCGACAGTTTTGCCTTAGAACTAAGCTCCCTCTTCACCACAACAGACCGGTACAACATCCGCATCACTGCAGATGCTGCTCCAATCCGTCTGTCAATCTCTCGCTCCATTTTCCCCTCACTCGTGAACAAGACCCCAAGATACTTAAACTCCCCCACTTGGGGCAGGAGCCTGTCCCCAACCCAGAGAGGACAATCCACCTTTTTCTGGCTGAGGACCATGGACTCGGACTTGGAGGTGCTGATTCTCATCCCAGCCACTTCACACTCAGCGGCAAACCGTCCCAGCAAGAGCTGTAGGTCATTGCTGGATGAAGCCAACAGGACAACATCATTTGCAAACAACAGAGATGAGATCGTGTGGTCACCAAGCATGACGCCCTCCATTCCCTGGCTGCGCCTAGAAATCCTGTCCATAAAAATTATGAACAGGATCGGTGACAAAGGGCAGCCCTGGCGGAGTCCAACTCTCACTGGGAATAACTCCGACCAAGCATTGGCAATACGAACCAAACTCTCACAATGGTCGTATAGAGACCGAGTAGCTCGTAACAACAAGCCTGATACCCCATACTCCCAAAGCACCCCCCACAAAAAACCACAAGGGACGCGGTCAAATGCCTTCTCCAAGTCCACAAAACACATGTAAACTGGTTGGGCAAACTCCCACGAACCCTCGAGAATTCTCGAGAGGGTAAAGAGCTGGTCCGATGTGCCACGGCCAGGACGAAAACCACATTGCTCCTCCTGAATCTGAGGTTCAACCAACGGCTGGACTCTCCTCTCCAGTAACTTGGCATAGACCTTCCCAGGGAGGCTGAGGAGTGTGATCCCTCTAAAGTTGGAGCACACCCTCTGGTCCCCTTTTTTGAAGAGGGGAACCACCACCCCGGTTTGCCATGCCAAAGGCACTGCCCCCGACCTCCACGCAATGTTGCAGAGGCGTGTCAACCATGACAGCCCAACAACATCCAGGGCCTTGAGGTACTCGGGGCGAATCTCATCCACCCCTGGGGCCCGGCCACCAAGAGATTTTTAACCACCTTGGCAACCTCATCCCCTGTGATAGGCGAGTCATCCCCCTCGTCCCCAAACTTTAGCTTAATGGCCCCCCTCACCACTGGTGTCCACCACTTGGTTCAGGGGTTGCCACCATGAGATGCACCGACCACCTTGCGGCTGCAGCTCTGGGCCGCTGCTTCAACAACAGAGGTGGAGAACATGGCCCATTCAGACTCCATGTCTCCAGACTCCCTCGGAATGTGGTTGAAGTTCTTCCGGAGGTGGGAGTTGAAGACCTCCTGGACAGGGGCCTCAGCCAGACATTCCCAACGCACCCTCACTATACGTTTGGGTCTACCAGGTCTGAATGGCTTCCTCCCCTGCCATCGGATCCAACTCACCACCAGGTGGTGATCAGTTGACAGCTCTGCACCAAGTGTCCAAGACATACGGTCGCAGGTCTGATGACACGGTAACAAAATCGATCATCGACCTGCGACCTAGGGTGTCCTGGTGCCAGGTGCACATATGAACACCCTTATGCTTGAACATGGTGTTTGTTATGGACAAACTGTGGTTAGCACAGAAGTCCAATAACTGAACACCACTCGGGTTCAGATCAGGCAGCCCGTTCCTCCCAATCACCCCCCTCCAGGTTTCACTGTCGTTGCCCACGTGCGCATTGAAGTCCCCCAGTAGGACAATGGAGTCTCCAAGAGGAGCACCCTCCAGCACCCCAGTCAGAGACTCCAAAAAGGGTGGGTACTCTGAAACATCATTTGGTGCATAGGCACAAATGATGGTCAGGACCCGTTTCCCAACCCGAAGGTGCAGGGAAGCAACCCTTTCGTCCACTGGGGAAAACTCCAATATAGAGGCAGCAAGGTGGGGGGATACAAGAATACCCACCCCTGCTCGTCGCCTCTCGCCCGGGGCAACTCCAGAAAAGGCCAAGCTCCAGCCCCTCTCCAGGAGACTGGTTCCGGAACCAGAGCTGTGTGTTGAGGTGAGGCCAACTATATCTAGCCGGTATCTCTCAACCTCGTACACCAGCTCAGGCTCCTTCCCCACCAGAGAGGTGACATTCCACGTACCAAAAGCCAGTTTAGAAAGCTTGGGATCAGTCCGCCAAGGTCTCCGCCTTTGACCGCCACCTAATCCACATAGCACCGGACCCCCATGATCCCTCCTGCAGGTGGTGAGCCCACTGGAGGGCGGACCCATGTAACTCCTTCGGGCTGAGCCTGGCCGGGTCCCATGGGTGGAAACCCGGCCACCAGACGCTAGCCTTCGAGCCCCTCCCCCAGGCCTGGAGCCTGTTTTTTATTTTTAATAAATTTGGAAAAATCTAAAAAAAAAAAAAAAAAAAGCTTTTTTTACGTTGTTATTATGGAGTATTGTGTGTAGAATTTTGAGGAAAAACTGAATTTAAGCCATTTTGGAATAAGGCTGCAACATAAAATGTGGAAAAAATGAAGCGCTGTGAATACTTTCCAGATGCACTGTGTCCTCTGATGATGTGCATGTTGCAATTTGGCTCTGACTGGATGATTTTTGCAGGAATTGTAGCCCCTGACCTGTGACCGACCTCCTGTTTCACCTCACTTCATAGACAGAAACTGTCTTGTGAAATCAACTCCTCCTACAGTTATGGTCCGATTGTTTTGAAACTTGTTACCATGAAACCATGGTACTGACTCTGATATGATACACTCTGATGATGCGTATATTGCAATTTCACTCTCATCAGATGACCTTGAGGTCAGAGGTCAGATTTGTCCCTAAATCTTCTAAACACAATAACTACTGAAAGAAATGATGTAGGCTTTTCAAATCGATACAGTAGTTGTATCTCATACACATCTTGACAACTTTCACCCTGACCTAACTATGGGTTTTGGGTCAAGGGGTCAAAGATCAAAGTTCCAAGTTAACATTACAGTTGCACTATGGTAAATGCTACATTTACTATTACTATACAAGTAAAGCTAGGGCCACCAAACCAGGTATACAGGTTCACCTTGGGATCCTGACATCTAACTATGGTTTGAGATCAAAAGGTCAAGGTTAACGTTAACAGTCCGTATGTCTTATTACTGCACGAGTAATGTTAGGGTCGCCAAACTTGTTACACAGGTTCACCTTGGAATCCTGATCTCTGACTATGGGTTTGAGGTCAAAGGTTGAGGTTAATTTTTCTTATGCCTTATTAAAGCTAGTGCTAGTGCTAGTGCTAGCTGCTAGCGGATGCTAACTGCGGTGCCTTTGTTTTTTTTGGTCATATACAGTGGATATAAAAAGTCTACACACCCCTGTTCAAATGCCAGACTTCTATGATCTAAAAATGAGACCAAGATAAATAATTTCAAAACCTTTTCCCCCATTAATGTGACCTTTAACCTGTACAACGCAATTGAAAAACAAACTGAAATCTTTTAAGGGGAAAAATAAAAAAATAAAAAACTTAAATAACTTGTTTGCATAAATATGTACACCCTTAAATTAATACTTTGTTGCAACACCTTTGGCTTTTATTACAGCGCTCAGTCTTTTTGGGTAGGAGTCTTATCAGTGTGGCACATCTTGACGTGGCAATATTTGCCCTCTCTTCTTTGCAAAAACACTCAAAATCTGTTAGATTGTGAGGGCATCTCCTGTGCACAGCCCTGTTCAGATCACCCCACAGATGTTCGATTGGATTCAGGTCTGGACTCTGGCTGGGCCATTCCAAAACCTTAATCTTCTTATGGTGAAGCCATTCTTTTGTTGGTTTGGATGTGTGCTTTGGGTCACTGTTGTGCTGAAAGATGAAATTCCTCTTCATCTACGGGTAGCACGTTAGTCCAGTGGTTAGCACAGTGACAGCACAGTAAGAAGTCATGGGATCGATTCCACCCCTGACCATTGTGGGTTTGATCCCATCCACTGACCAGTGACCCAGTGACCCTTCTGTGTGGAGTTTGCATGTTCTCTCTGTGTCTGCGTGGGTTTACCCTGGGTACTCCGGTTTCCTCCCACAGGCCAAAAACATGCAAGTTAGGTTAATTGGAGACTCTAAAGTGGCCCTAGGTGTGAATGTGTGTGTGAGAATGGTGAAGGGATGGAGCTGTACCGTGGCTGCTTCATCCATCTAGATGGATGCCCTGAATTTCCCCTCTGGGGATCAATAAAACACACACACACACACACACACACACACACACACACAAATCTTTCTAGCAGAAGCCTGAAGGTTTTGTGCCAACACTGACTGGTATTTGAAACTGTTAATAATTCCCTCCACCTTGCTTAAGGCCCCTGTTCCAGCTGAAGAAAAACAGCCCCAAAGCATGATGGTGCCACCACCATGCTTTACCATAGGTATGGTGTTCTTTTGGTGATGAGCAGTGTTGTGTTTGCACCAAATATACCTTTTGGAATTATGTCCAAAAAGTTCACCCTTGGTTTCATCGGACTATGACACATTTTCCCACATCTGTTTGGGAGATTTCAAATGTGTTTTTGCAAAATGTAGCCGGGCTTGGATGTTTTTCTTCCCAAGATGAGGCTTCCGTCTTGCCACCCTAGATGGGAGATTGTTGTCACATGTGCTAAACAGCCAGTACTTTGCAGAGTTGCAATTCCTGCAACTCCTTCAGTGTTGCTGTCGGCCTCTTGGCAGCCTCCCTCACCAGTTGTCTTCTTGTCTTTTCATCAGTTTTGGAAGGACGTTCAGTTCTTGGTAATGTCACTGTTGTGCCATATTTTCTTCACTTGATAATGACTGTCTTCACTGTGTTCCATGGTATATTTGATGCCTTGTTGTAAAATACTTATAAAAAGCTAGCTTTTGAACTGCCACTTATTTTGGTTAAAAAGCACAGTGTCAATAAATGATACAAGATAATTTTCCAACTAAAGTTGTAGGTTGTCGTCTAACTGTTAAAGTGTAAGGTCGTGAAAATATGTAAATTAAACGACTATGAACTCAGACTTATGTACGTTGTCATCGTTTTCGAAGTGAGCCCAGAGAGAAATAACTACTAACAGTTGTCTGGATCAGCTGCAGCTTTCAAAATACAATCAATTTGTGTTGTTTTTCTCCTCTTTGGAGCCTTCTTTTATCTTTCAGAAAACAGGAGGTGAGCTTTGACAGGGTAACTGCCATAATCGTGTTTGGTTACGTGTGTAGTCCACTAAGTGGTTTCACAAAATCTAAACTTTACGGTTTTATTATATGGCAACCTACATCTTTATTTGCGTGGAAAAATATCTTCAAAATTGACAAAGCATCATGTGTAACTCATGGCAAAGTTCAATCAGGATGAAAAAATAATTTCTCCCATAGGCTCCAATAAAAAAAATTCTTCAGAAATTAGGTCCCATATACAGAAGCAGAGGGGGCATGAGCAAAAATAGGATAGTTGAAGGATCACATCTGTTTTGATGACCTGATCAGTCAACCTTGTGAAGCATGGTGGCAATATCATTCATAACTTGTTTCTCAATTGTCTGGCTCCTTTAACTGAAAATGACTCCTGTTTGGAAGTCATCATTAAAGGTCTTATTAACTGCAAAACAGTGTTTTTATGGATCTTAATCTTATGACATATGTCACATGGGACACATGCTGTTAAATCCCCAAAGGCTCACTTCACAAAGAAATACTATTTTTAAGATAAGATAAGATAAGATAAGCCTTTATTAGTCCCACAATGGGGAAATTCCAGGATTGCAACAGCACAGGGATAGCAACACTCAGAGCAACAATCAGAAGGCAAGAAAAAAACATCATCTAGTAAACATATGTCCATATTACTATAAATGTATATATATAGACACACAGTGCAGAGCATTATGGTTGGTTGGTGAATGTGCAGCAGAAACTTTACTTAGTTAAACCTCTAAAGAAACAACTAGAATACACTTCCTGGATTTTGTGATGTCACAAACCAACAAGCTCTGCCTTCAGTTGTCTTATGTTAGCAAAACAAACTGACTGCTTTGTTGCTTGTAATTGGCCCATTCAAAAAAGCCTTTGCCCAGTCAGATTAGGTGCTCAGAGTTAAGCCTGCTTCATGCTGCATTTCCCCTCTAGTCCGCTTTGGTCCGCTTACGCTTTGGACGAGCCCGGCACGCACGTGGCGCTGTACATGCTCACTTTTTTTCCATCTACCCAGACCAAGCAGTTGACGCATGCACACAACCATCATTTGTAGTTTCATTTCTGCCTGATCGGTTGCGCCAGGTTTTCACCAACAAAGAAACGGTGGACTTCTTCTCAAAGTTTCTCTTCAAATGTAGAGTCCATTTCTGCTCTTTGACTCCCCGGTTTTCACTCCTTTTCCACGAAGAAAAAGAGTATGTATGTATGTATGATTCATGTATGTTTTTATTCTCGTTTTCCACCTCCTCGTTGTCTTCTTCGTCTACTGATGTATGCTGTGTCGATATCACCACTTCATGAATGGGATGATGAGTCTTGCGCATGAGCTTTGGAACACTTTCAGGTTGTGGCCAGGCGGCGTGGTCACAAAATTTGGGCTGCACGCGGTCGTCCGCGGTTGAGCACTCCGGACACTAGCGGAGTGGAGACGATGACGTAAATTTCGTCACACGAAGTTTCCTTTTACACGTACGCGGACAGCAGAGGTG
The DNA here is from genome assembly GCA_020510985.1 of Pholidichthys leucotaenia. Classification (NCBI taxonomy): domain Eukaryota; kingdom Metazoa; phylum Chordata; class Actinopteri; order Cichliformes; family Pholidichthyidae; genus Pholidichthys; species Pholidichthys leucotaenia. Next base: position 292,536,947 of record CM035839.1, on the reverse strand, counting down.
TAGCATGAAGCAAGCTTTAAGCTTTTAAGTTTAGGGTTTTTAAAAACTAAATTTCTTACAAAATATTTAAACATTGCTAAAAGATTTTCTGGATTTATGGACTTACAGATAAAAATCAATGTGTCACTGGCCTGCCACATCGATTTGCTCTGTAAAAATACTACATATGGACTGCTTCAAACATTTTTTTTTTCTTCCAGGATGCTGTGGAAAACAAATTAGACACCAGAGAGTGGCCACACCAGTCAGAGAGTCCTGCAGCCTGGAATGGCTCTGGTGCAGTCAGGTGAGTTTTGTCATCACTATAATTATGGTTTCTGTAGTCTATTTAGTTCTATAGACAAAGATTAGAATTTGGTAGACTCTTTAAAGCGGATAGTTGTCCATTTGCAGATGCTGTTGTTTGAGAATATGGACATTATCATTACTTTTCCCTATTATGGAGGGAAAACTCCTTAGGGTGCATCTTTCAGGGCATTGCCCAGCAGTTGCTCCAATTCTATTTTATTCATCATTGTCCTCCGAGTTGGCTGGATGTCCATTCCCAGCAATCTCTCGTACTTAGTCCAACTTTTTGATCTTGATTCAAACAGGAGCCACTTCTGAAACTTACTGTTGACCATCTGACAAATATGACCTGGGTATTTCAATTGCTGCTAAAAGCAGCACAATCTTATATGCAATGTCTTGTTTTTTTCCTGCAGGTCCACATTTGAAAACTTTAAAACTCCAATCCACCTCTCCTTTAGCAACAGTACTACTTTGATATTTATCCTTGTTAGGGGCATTCTTTCCTTTACACACTCCCTTAACCATCTTGCGAAGGAAACTGTGCCATACTACTTCAATCCTTTCAATATCACTGGCATTCAGCTCCCACGCCTGCACACTGTATAGCAGATGAGAGCGAATGCAGGCTGTCAAAATCTTCACTCTCGTTGGTAAGTGGATTTGATCGTCCGTGAGGGTGTGTTTCAGCTCATTCTATTTCTCATACGCCATCCCTATCCTGGTGGTGAGAAGTGTGATCCTTCTTCTGAGTTCTTGATAGTGTAGCTCAAGTATTTAAAACTGCATACATTCTTTATCTTGTTACCATTAATTCAGACAAGGCTCTTCTGGTTTTTTACGGCTTCACCAACATTAAAGGCCATTGTCTCAGTTTTAACATATGATACTTGTAGCCCAAAATGTGTGTATGTCATCATAGATTCTAGAAGATATCCTACAGTTCCTGGATGGATTCAGTGAAGAATGGTTAATCATCCGCTTATAGGAGCTTAGTTATCCGTTGTCCCCTGTCACTCATGCTTTCTTCTGCAGTTCTCTTGGAGATACCTTGTTAGGAATACAGAATTTTATTTTCAAGCCTGTCTCTGGATAGACCTTCTCCACTTCATGATGTGCAACCCTAACAACAAAGTCCATGTAGATATTGAAAATGAATGGAGATTCCAGGGCACCATGTCGACAGCTGACTAGTGTCAAAAAGTTGGGTTGTCCTTTGATGCAGGCCTTTGTGCCAGTGTAGAGAGCACATGGGGCTGCTAGTAGATGGGACATTTCAGTCAGATCTCGAGACACTGCATTAGGGCTTCACATGGTATCCAGTCGTACACAGCCTTCAGACATTTGACTGAATTGATATAAACTCTTTCAAGTAGTGAGAATTTAACTTTGGAAACACTATATCTTACACAGCTCACATGAGCCCTTTATTTTTATCTACCCAAACTGCTCTGCTGCTAAAATGCTAAAATTAAAGATGGTAGAGATAACATGTGACCTCAGGGTCAGTCAGTGTCATTACTCTTGCCCCACTATTGTATTGGGTGCCAGGCTTAAAGAATTTAATAAGGCTGCATGATTTCCACAGAAAAATCCTATCTTTCATTACCAACAAATGCAGACTGCAGAAGAGTAATAAGTTGGTTGTGTTACTGCACGTGAGCTCACACGTGTCTGTCGCTTTCTCTTATCCATGTGACAAAACACTGAATATGCTGTTTTTCCACCATGTCCTAATAAATGTTTCAAATGCCCATAACATACTGTACCTGTGCTCCACAGCGCTCGCCAAAAGCACAAAGCCAGCACTCAGGATGATCGCCGGACCGGCTCACGCCTCATCATATTTGTCATCGGAGGGATCAGCTTCTCTGAGATGCGCTGCGCCTACGAGGTCACCCAGGCAGTCAAATCCTGTGAGGTCATCGTGGGTGAGTATGAGTGCAAAGTTGCATTTGGACCTCATATAAAAGTCTTTAAAGGTGCTGTTGAATTGTTTCACTCCCGTCAGTCAGATCTTTTGGGTTTTTTTTTTAGGATCTTCCCACATCTTGACCCCCACCCGTCTCCTGGATGATATCAAGGCGCTGAGCAAAGGGCCAATGGAGAGCTTTACAATAGAAGGAAGGAGCAATGCCTGAGAAATGTAGCCCCCCACATCACCCTACGGCCCCACTTCCTCCCAACATCTGTTATCATAACCCTCAATTCAACATTTTCCATAGAAAACTGAAGGGAATTTACTGCAACTCATCTTCACCTCTCAATAGCAGTGCATATGAGGTTACTGAACCTGTCTCCTACCATGCTCATTTTCATATGTATTTTTAAGCATTAACAATTGACATCAGGCCCTACTATTGACTTATATAGCTTGATAAACATTGGTGTTTATCAGCTGTTCTGTGCAGTATGCCTTTTGGACCTATTGTTTGCAGACAACAGCAATGTTGCAAGCTGCATGGTTAATACTGGCACAAACTGATTTGTGTGTATATACTGTATGTAAGCACTGAGTCCCTGCTTTACCATTTTAACTTTTTCATTATTTCTGTCTATATGCAGTTTACTTTGAATATTTTTTCTTCTTTTTAGAGTATTTGCATTTTCCTTAATTTGAACAACTGACTAATAAATGAATGACGTGGTTCAAATGTTTAGAGTTTGTCATTTTTTGTGAACTTGGTAGAAATATCAAATCAACCTTTATTGTCATATTGCTGTACATACAACAGTAGTGCAGGCAATATGAAGAGATTGAAACTGAATTCAACACTGAGTTGGAATGAGGGCTGGTTAGGTTTGTTTCAAACTCAAGAGGAGCTGCTTTAACTTTCTGGGTACAGTATATATACAGTGGGGCAAAAAACTATTTAGTCAGCCACCAATTGTGCAAGTTCTCCCACTTAAAAGATGAGAGAGGTCTCCAATTTTCATCATAGGTATACCTCAACTATGAGAGACAAAATGAGAAAAAAAATCCAGAAAATTACATTGAAGGATTTTTAATGAATTAATTGGTAAATTCCTCGGTAAAATAAGTATTTGGTCACCTACAAACAAGCAAGATTTCTGGCTCTCACAGACCTCTAACTTCTTCTTTAAGAGGCTCCTCTGTCCTCCACTCGTTACCTGTATTAATGGCACCTGTTTGAACTCGTTATCAGTATAAAAGACACCTGTCCACAACCTCAAACAGTCAGACTCCAAACTCCACTATAGCCAAGACCAAAGAGCTGTCAAAGGACACCAGAAACAAAATTGTAGACCTGCACCAGGCTGGGAAGACTGAATCTGCAATAGGTAAGCAGCTTGGTGTGAAGAAATCAACTGTGGGAGCAATTATTAGAAAATGGAAGACATACAAGACCACTGATAATCTCCCTCGATCTGGGGCTCCATGCAAGAGCTCACCCCGTGAGGTCAAAATGATCACGAGAACGGTGAGCAAAAATCCCAGAACCACATGAGGGGACCTAGTGAATGACCTGCAGAGAGCTGGGACCAAAGTAACAAAGGCTACATCAGTAACACACTACGCCGCCAGGGACTCAAATCCTGCAGTGCCAGACGTGTCCCCCTGCTTAAGCCAGTACATGTCCAGGCCCGTCTGAAGTTTGCTAGAGAGCATTTGGATGATCCAGAAGAGGATTGGGAGAATGTCATATGGTCAGATGAAACCAAAATAGAACTTTTTGGTAAAAACTCAACGTCGTGTTTGGAGGAGAAAGAACACCATACCTACTGTGAAGCATGGGTGTGGAAACATCATACTTTGGGGCTGTTTTTCTGCAAAGGGACCAGGACGACTGATCCATGTAAAGGAAAGAATGAATGGGGCCATGTATCGTGAGATTTTGAGTGAAAACCTCCTTCCACCAGCAAGGGCATTGAAGATGAAATGTGGCTGGGTCTTTCAGCATGACAGTGATCCCAAACACACCGCCCGGGCAACGAAGGAGTGGCTTCGTAAGAAGCATTTCAAGGTCCTGGAGTGGCCTAGCCAGTCTCCAGATCTCAACCCCATAGAAAATCTTTGGAAGGAGTTGAAAGTCCGTGTTGCTCAGCGACAGCCCCAAAACATCACTGCTCTAGAGGAGACCTGCATGGAGGAATGGGCCAAAATACCAGCAACAGTGTGTGAAAAGCTTGTGAAGACTTAATTCAATTCAACTTTATTTATATAGCGCCATTTCACAACAACAGTCATCTCATAGCACTATCAACTGTAGGGGGAACCCCCACAGTTGCAGAAAGACCCCAGCAATCAGGCGATCCCCTGTGAGCAAGCACTTGGCGACGGTGGAGAGGAAAAACTCCCTTTTAACAGGAAGAAACCTCCAGCAGAACCAGGCTCAGGGAGGGGCAGTCATCTGCTGCGACTGGCTGGGGGGTGAGGGGATAGAGAAGAAGAAAAGAACAGACATGTAGAGAGCAAACAGCACGATGGGGACTCAATCTATGGGAGAGAACAAACAAATGTTAATGACCAGCAAAAAAAAATATTTCATTGAGAGTGAGGAAAGGAGTGAGGCCCAGTGCATTACTGGAGGTCCCCCGGCTGACTAAACCTATTAGCAGCATAACTAAGGGAGGGTTCAGAAACACATGATCCCTCCCTAATTGTAGGCTATATCAAAAAGGTAGGTTTTAGCCCTATTCTTAAAAACAGAGATCGAGTCTGACTCCTGAATCCAGATTGGCAGCTGATTCCACAGGAGAGGACGATTCCTGGAGATGGGCGCATGCGCACGCAGCGACCGGCAGCTGGTGAATTAGTGCGTGTGTGTGTGTGTGCTTTTGTGTACATTTTAACGTTTTTATAAAATCCTCTGTGTCATTTCTGCCCTGGAGTGTTTGTGGGAATATATGGCGAAGAGCTCCCTGGTATCTACAACATGGATTTCCTCTCCTCTCTCGCACTGCTGCTATCTGTGCTGTGGCTCTTTGTCTCTGAAGTAAACGCGTTCGGCTCCATAGCGGGCAGAATACAATATTCCAGGGACGTGTTGCTACACTTAAACACAGCTGATGCAGCGTCTGTGATTGAGCCTAAGCTGCAACTGCCGGACTTTATTTTGAGAGACGGACACAGCGGTGAAAAGAGAGGAAGCGTGGAAGACGTGGAGGTGTGAAATTGCGCCTTAGGAGACGTCAGTTTGGTAACATTCTTCTTCCTTTGATAATTTTTGGGAATGCACAGTCTGTGAGAAACAAGGTGGATGAAATTCAAGGAAATGTACGCTACCAGAAGGATTTTAAGAACTGCTGCGTCATGGCTTTCACTGAATCTTGGCTTACTGCGCATGACTGAGATGCAGACCTGTGGATTGACGGCTTTGGAGCCCCGCTGCGCTCGGATCGGCAGGAAGAGGTAACGGGGAAACGTCAGGGGGGCGGAGTATGTTTATACATTAATAAGCAGTACTGCACATCTGTCACGGTCAGAGAGCGCATCTGTACACCCGATGTGGAGCTGCTGTCTGTGTCACTACGCCCCTTTTATCTGCCTCGCGAGTTTCCCCAAATTTTCATCACAATTGTGTACATTCATCCGAGGGCAGACACTGACTCCGCCTCCAGAACCATCTTTGATGTGGTACAGCGGCTGCAGTCAATTTCTCCAGAGGCGCCAAACTTCATTCTTGGGGATTTTAACCATGTTTCTTTAAAGAAGACACTTAAAAACTTTCATCAGTATGTCTCCTGCCCAACCAGGCGAAAAAAGACATTGGACCCGTGCTATGGATCCATAGAGAGGGCCTATAAATCACTCCCCCTTCCTCCTTTAGGATCCTCAGATCACAACTGTGTACATTTGCTGCCCACATATAAAACTGCTCTTAGAAGAGGCAAGGTGGAGATGAGAGACATTGATGTGGACAGAAGATTCAGAGCACAGCCTCCAGGAATGCTTTGACTGTACAGACTGGGAGATGTTTATAATGGCCTGCGGGGATGATTTGGACTCTCTGGCTGAGCTCACATGCTCATACATGGCTTTCTGTCAAAATAAGATTGTTCCACGTAAACGTGTCAAAATATATCCCAACAACAAACCATGGGTTACAAAATCAGTTAAATCCTGCTTAAAGAGGAAAGCACTTGCCTTTAAACAGGGGTCTGTTTCTGAGCTACAGGTTGCCACTAAGGAGCTGAAGGCCGAAATTTTAAGAGCAAAACAGAATTATAAATCAGAGTTGGAAAGCAAGATGGCAGCAAATAAACTTGGTTCAGCCTGGGCCAGTATGAAAACTATTGCATGCCTTCAGAGCACAGAACGCAGTAATCGTGTGTTTTTAGATGGTTTTAGTTCAGACACAGAGCTGGCTAATGCTCTAAATTGTTTTTATGGTCGTTTTGACTCCTTTGATTTCAGTACAGAAATCCATGATTTGAAACAGAAACTCAAAGACAATCACCACTTTAATATTGAGATGCAGGATGTTAAAAGGGAGTTCTGCGCTGTAAAAGTGAACAAAAGTCAGGGCCCTGATAATATATGTGGGTGCCTGGTAAAGTCCTGTGCACATGAACTGAGTCCTATATTTCATTACATTTTCAATAAGTCCTTACAGACACAACATGTGCCTAAGATCTGGAAAGATGCCGTGGTTGTTCCCGTTCCAAAATCCAGCTGTCCTAAAACGGTAAATGACTTTAGACCAGTTGCTTTGACTTCAATTTTAATGAAAATTTTTGAAAAACTGGTCAGATGTGAGGTCCTAAGGCAGACTGAACATGCATTGGATCCCCTGCAGTTTGCCTATAGGCCTCACAGAGGAGTGGAGGATGCCACTGTCACTATGTTTAACATGCTTTTTAAACATCTGGATTTTAATGGGACACATACCAGGCTTTTATTTGTGGACTTTTCTTCTGCCTTTAATACAATCCAACCTCATATTTTAGTTGAAAGGCTCCTGCAACAATTTGATTTGAGCAATAATCTGGTGGGTTGGATTCTGGATTTCTTAACCAACAGAACGCAGAGAGTAAGGGTCAATGGCACATTGTCTGACCTAAAGTGCTCTTCTACTGGCTCTCCTCAGGGGTGTGTGTTGTCACCACTACTCTTCATCCTGTACACAAACATGTGTCGGAGCAGACATGACAACAGACACATTATAAAGTATGCTGGTGACTCAGTCATTGTCAGTCTACTCCAGGATGGTGAGAGTGGCCACGGCCCAGTAGTTGGTGACTTTGTTCACTGGTGTGAGGATTCCTACCTGCAGCTGAATACAACAAAAACGAAAGATATGATTATTGACTTTAGGAGGAAAACTCCCAGGCACAAAGTCACCGTACTAAAAGGCCAGACCACTGAATGTGTACAATCGTACAAATATCTTGGGACGATTATTGATAGTAAATTAAACTTTGAAGTGAACTGTGAAAGGGTGTGCAAAAAGGGTCAGCAAAATTTGCATTGTTTGAGGAAACTGGCACGCTTCCAAATTGACCGAACCATAATGACTATGTTTTATCGGGCTTTTATTGAATCTGTTTTATCCTTTTCTTTAATGTCATGGTTTGGTCAGATAAAACTGAAACAGAGGAAATCCTTGGATCAGGTAGTTAGATGGTCCAGACGTTTGCTTGGTGACTCACAGCTGAGCCTGACATCCCTGTACACCAGACAAGTACAGAGGATGGCTGACTCGATTTTAAATGATGACTCCCACCCTTTGCACTGCAACTTTCAGCTTCTTCCCTCCAGATGGAGGTTTGCTGTCCCAAAAAGCAAAACCCAGCGCTACAAAAACAGCTTTATCCTGCTGCTGTCAAAGAGTTGAACAAGCTATAAAATATATTGTACATATTTTATATTTACTTATTTTGTATGATGTGTGCCTGTGTTTGTGTCTATGTTGAATGTAATTAGTGGCTTGTAAATATGGATGTCACCAGACTGCAAAACAAATCTACCCACGGGTACAAATAAAGTAACCTGAACCTGAACCTGAGGAGCTTGATAACTGAAGGCTCTGCCTCCCATTGTACTTTTGGAGATTCTAGGTATTACAAGTAATCCTGCATTTTGGGAGCGTAGTGCTCTGTTAGGATAATACGGTAGTATCAGATCTTTTAAATAAAAAGGAGCCTGATTGTTTAGAGCTTTGTAAGTAAGAAGAAGGATTTTAAACTTAATTCTAAACTCTATGGGAAGCCAATGAAGGGAGGCCAGAACCGGAGAGATATGATCTCTCTTTCTAGTACCTGTTAAAACTCTTGCTGCAGCATTTTGGATCAGCTGAAGACTTTTTAAAGACGTTTTAGGACAGCCTGATAATAAAGAATTACAATAATCTAATCTCGAGCTAACAAAAGCGTGGATCAGTTTCTCAGCATCACTCTGAGACAAGATGCTCCTAATCTTGGCAATATTATGCAAATGATAGAAGGCAGTCTTAGAAACAAATTTAATATGTGAATTGAAGGACAAATCCTGATAAAAAATAACTCCAAGGTTCCTCACAGAGCTATTAAGAGAAAGAGTAACCGCATCCAAACTGAAAGTTTGATTTGGAAAGGAATTTCTAAGGTTTTTTGGACCAACAAGAATGACTTCAGTCTTATCTGAATTTAATAGCAGGAAATTACAAGTCATCCAAGCTTTGATTTCCTTAAGACAGGCTTCTAACTTGGCTAATTGATTACTATCATCTGGCTTCATTGACAGGTATAATTGTGTGTCATCAGCATAACAATGAAAATGTATACAGTGCTTTCTAATAATGTTGCCTAACGGAAGCATATATAAACTAAAAAGAGTAGGGCCTAGCACAGATCCCTGTGGAACTCCATGACTAAGCTTTGAGTTGAAAGAAAACTCATTATTTACATGAACAAACTGGAACCTATCAGATAAATAAGATCTAAACCACTGCAACAAAGTTCCATTAAGTCCAACATAGTGTTCTAATCTATCAAGTAGAATATTATGATCGATAGTATCAAAAGCTGCACTAAGGTCTAAAAGGACAAGTACAGAAACTAGTCCATTATCAGATGCAATGAGGAGGTCGTTAGTGACCTTCGCTAAGGCTGTTTCAGTACTATGATGGATTCTAAACCCAGATTGAAACTCTTCGAGTAAACCATTTCCCTGCAGGTGGTCAAATAATTGTGTAGCAATAACTCTAAGATTTTTGAAATGAAAGGGAGATTAGAGATTGGTCTATAGTTAGCTAAAGCTCCTGGATGGAGCGTTGGCTTTTTGAGTAAGGGTTTAATTACAGCCGTTTTAAAAGCCTGCGGTACATGGCCTAAAGTTAATGAAGAATTGATTATATTGTGGCGATGTTAAAATAAGGCACAGCGTCTGGAGTTTTTAAGGAAGTTTATCATTCATCGCCATCACGGAGCTCACCCCAGCTGCTGCATAAATATGCTGGAGCGAAGCTCTCAGGCTCTCATGAGCAGTAGTCAGAAGCAGTCAGAAGAAGAAAAGAGGATGAGTTACAGAACATGTGCGGTATTTATACCCAGTTCAGACAATACATGAAAGGCATGTTATGATCAAAGAAACTGCATTCAGGCATGGGACATTTACATTTGAGTACAGAGCAGGAAGTCATACATAACAACAGGATACTGGTGCCTGAACTACACACGGAGAGGCTGCCTATTGATCTCAACACCCACATCTCACTGCTGTGCTAATTGATCCAGCTGGGCTCTCTGTTTGTCCGTGGCTGTTGTGGGGGTTACCCCATACTATGAAGAATAAAGCTACCAATAAGTGGGAAGACTTCTTTAAATAACCTGGTAGGAATAGGGTCTAAAAGACAAGTTGAAGGTTTGGATGAGGAAACTATTTTGTCTAACTCACAAAGGTCGATTGGAGTAAACTCATCAAGACAGACATCAATAGAAGGAGTTGTAGTAGTTATAGTATTTAAGTTAACTGTGGGAAGAATCTGATTGATTTTATCTCTGATGGATGAAATTTTATTATTGAAAAAGTTCATAAAGTCCTGACTAGTAAGCTCTAAGGGAATGCTAGGATTGACAGAGTCCTGACTCTTTGTCAACCTGGCTACAGTACTGAAAAGAAACCTGGGATTATTCTTGTTCTCTTATATTAATGCAGAGTAATAACTCGTTCTAGCTTTTCTAAGAGATTTTTTATAAATTAAAAGATGATTTCTCCAAGCTAAATAGATTTCATCTAAATTAGTGGAGCACCATTTTCTTTCTAATTGACGAGTCTTCTGTTTTAAGCTACGAGTTTCTGTGTTGAACCAAGGAGTTAAAAATCTCTGATTAGACTTTTTCTTTTTTAAGGGGGCCACCAAGTCTAGAGTCTGATGCAGAGAAGCTGAAACACTATCCACCATGTTATCAATTACAGAAGGAGCAAGCTGTCTATAGCTTATTTCCGTTGTGTTGACACATGGCATAGAGGAAACAATCTGCATAAATTTGGAAACAGCATCATCTGAGAGGCATCTACTGTAATAATATTTTTCTTTAGGAGCCAAATAGTCAGAAATAGTAAAATCAAAGGTTAACAGACAATGGTCTGACAGTACAGGGTTATGAGGAAACACTACAAGATTTTCTATTTCTATGCCATATGTCAGAACAAGGTCCAATGTATGGTGGAGGTAATGAGTAGAATTTCCTACTTTCTGAGAAAACCCAATCGAGTCTAATATTGAATTAAAAGCCACATTAACGCAGTCACTATCTACATCCACATGTATATTAAAGTCCCCTACTATAATTATTCTATCAGATTTCAGCACTAAATCAGCTAAGAAATCAGCAAATTTGGATAAAAATTCTGAGTAGGTTGATGGGGGACGATAAACTATGGCAAATAAAATTGGGTTTAACCTAAAGTTGCTAAAGTGCCCAATACTGAGGACCAGGCCCTCAAAGGAATTATAACATGTTTTTTGCTTTACATTAACTAGTAATTTGGAATGGTAAATTGTTGCTACTCCTCCTCCACGACCAGAACTTCTGGGATTTTGACAGTTTAAATAACCAGAGGGAGTTGATTCATTTAAACCAACATAATCCTCTTGCCCTAACCAAGTCTCTGTAAGGGAAATTAAATCAATCTGATGATCAATTAACAGATCATGGACTAACAAAGACTTGGGAGTTAGAGACCTAATATTTAATAATCCACATTTAATTTTTAAATTACGAGGAGGAACAGAGGCCAATTCATTCAATTTAGAGGCTTTATGTTTAATTTGAGTTTTACCAATATTTTGCTTTATCACTTTGGGATGCTTATACATTATATTTTTATTTACTTTGGAGGGAGCAGACAACAATTCTCTGATGGGGAAGACAGGGGCTAAGCTGAGGGGTGGCGGATGAAGAGGAGCTGCAGAGAGGCGTGTAAGACTGCGATTCTGCTTCCTGGTCCCAACTCTGAGTAGTCACGGTTTTGGAAATTTGGATAAAAAAGATGCCAGATTGTTAGATAAATGAGAAGCACCATCCAAAGTGGGATGAATGCTGTCTCGTCTCATAAGACCAATTTTTCCCCAAAAAGAGCTCCAATTGTCAATGTAGCCCATGTCATTTTTAGGACACCACACAGACAGCCAGCGGTTCAAGGATGACGAGGGGCTAAATATGTCATCACTGGTCAGATTGGGGAGGGGCCCAGAGAATACTACAGTGGCAGACATTGTTTTTGCAAAGTCACACACCGATTCTATATTAAGTTTCGTGACTTCCGACTGCCGGAGACGGATGTCATTAATGCCAGCGTGAATAACAATTGTGGAATATTTACAGTTACTTTTAGCCAGCATTTTCAAATTTGACTCGATGTCGCCTGCTCTGGCCCCAGGAATGCATTGGACTATGGCCGCTGGAGTCTCTAGCTTCACGTTTCTGACTACAGAGTCGCCAATGATCAGAGTTTTTTCCTCAGTGGGTGTGTTGCTGAGCGGGGAAAAACGATTAGAAACGTGAACAGGTTGGTGGTGTACCGGGGCTTTGCGACTAGGCTTCCTTCTCACCGTCACCCACCCAGTCTCCTCGCTGCTGAGGAGAGCTGGGGGACCGCTGACAGTGGGGCCTTAGCTAGCTAGCTCCGCTGCAGCTAAGGGGCGTCCGTCGAGATTAACTGGCGCAGACGGTGTTTCAATGCAGCGGAGCCGGGATTCCAAATCAGACAACCTCGCCTCGAGCGCCTCAAAAAGACAACATTTATTACATTTACCATTATCACTAAAAAAGGCAGAGGTGTAGCTAAACATCTGACAGAGAGAGCACACCAGAGGAGGAGAGGAAAGAGAGCTAGTAGCCATAGCTAGTGGCTGGAGAGCAAACCACACACGCAGACAGCAAAACAGGAAGTGATGATACGTTACCACAAGGAAGTGACGATCCCAGATCCCTTACAAAAAACGTTTGACCGCTGTCATTGTCAACAAAGGATATATAACAAAGTATTGAGATGAACTTTTGTTATTGACCAAATACTTATTTTACCGAGGAATTTACCAATTAATTCATTAAAAATCCTTCAATGTGATTTTCTGGATTTTTTTTTCTTTTTCTTATTTTGTCTCTCATAGTTGAGGTATACCTATGATGAAAATTGGAGACCTCTCTCATCTTGTAAGTGGGAGAATTTGCACAATTGGTGGCTGACTAAATACTTTTTTACCCCACTGTATGTTGTCTTTTCAAGAACAAAAAAGTGATAATTACTTGGTAATCCGCCGCCATTTACCTTCCACTGCATGGCTGGTGGCAAAGTGTCAGTAACTGAAGAGTATCAGGTGACAAGAACACGCACGCACACACACACACACTTATAAGGTTTCCTGCTTCACTGATCCTGTACAGAAACACTTGCACTTAACACAGATCACCCTGCTCTGTCACAATGACCTGCATTAATGGACTACATCCATTTTGGCATGATACATTGTTTCCTTCTGTCAGAATTGCCCACCGTCTTTTTTATTAAAGCTTTATATACACATATGTGTGCAATTGGAGACTTCCCATTGTTTTTTTTAAAATAAAATTTAAAGGTATATTTAATATTTTATTTGAGGAGAAGGTGATATTTAATGTACCCAATTACAAGCTTACACTTACATACAGTTGTGCTCATAAGTTTACACACCCTGGTGGAATTTGTTCATTTTTTTGGCCATTTTTCAGAGAATATGAATGATCATACAAAAATGTTTCTTTCACTCAGTGGTTGGGTGAAGCCATTTATTATCAAACAACTGGAAAAATGGGCTGCATGGTTGAGTCGCCAATGCCACAAAGCAGCCTGCCTACAATACACCAAACAGCACAGAGACAAGCCCCAAAACTTCGGGAACAAAGTTATTTGGAGTGATGAGACCAAAATTGAACTTTTTGGCCACAACCATAAATGCAACTGTGGTGCTGGGATTTGGCACCTTATTGTGAAATGTGGTGTAATGACGGACACTTCCTGTTCCGCCACTGCACCGCCCTATAAATAACAGAGGGGATCCATAGTGCAGCCTCTTTGACCGGTGCCCTCTGCCTGGTGCCTACCGTGTGTCTGCTGTTATACCAATGTTGAATAAACCTGTGTTTGTCCAGCCATCTGGCCTCATCCTTTAATAAGGTATTTTACCATACATAACATTTGGCAATCGAGGATTAACTAATGAAGCCGTGTATCACACCACTTTGCCCCTTCCTCAAGCTCCCGGGCGAGCCACCGGTACTGTGGCCGAGATGGTTTGAGGCCTTCCAGACCTACATCACTGCGCTCGACAAGTTAAGAGCATGTGCACTACTTGTTCACAATCTGGGGATTGAGGGCCAGTGCGTCCTGCGCACACTCGGAGCTTTGGACTCTTTTGAAGATGTCGTCAAGCTGCTAGCAAGCCACTTTGATACACTGGATAGCATGACTGTCTGGAGGATTTGCTTTCGGCAGCGACATTGAGTGGGTGAGCCTGTCCATCAGTTTGTCACCGACTTAAGACAGTGAGCTAATGAGTGTTGCTTTGGGCCACTGGAAGATGAATTGGTATGTGACCAACTTGCAGAGCACATGAGTAGCGCCGCATTACGGGCTAGGCTGCTCATAGTGTTGAATGACTTAATGTTAGCCAGGGCTGTCGAGCTAGCTCTTCAGCTGGAGGCTGCAGACAAGCTAGCTTCGGCGCTAAACTGGCACCAGTCACAACTGCTGCCGGAGCCTCCCGCTGCGGCAAATGTAGTGGACTCGGATAGCGAAGATAGCTTGGACGACGACACTACGGAAGGTAATACTGCCAGCCAAAGGTCTTCCCCGAGAAAACGACTTTGCAAGGGTTGCGGGTCCATGACACACCGCAACAAGGCTAAGGACTGCCCGGCTAGAGGGAAGCGTTGTAGCAGATGTGGACGTTTGAACCATTATGCTAGAGTGTGCCGTGTATCAGCCAGACAGCCCATGGAAGAAATCACTCCGTCCGCCCCCGACAACCATCCATACGGTGTCCCCCAGTACCAACGGATACACGTTCTGTGCAGTGGCACTGAATGGCGTGGAGGTACCGCTGCTGCTCGACACGGGGGCGGAGGGGTCGTTGTTGAATTGTGCTATGATGTGGAAGTTTTTTCCCCACTACAAAGTAAGAGGTAACTCAGTGCTGCTTTATGTTTATGGAGGTGGCAGGCTGTGCACGGTTGGGACTTTGGAGTTAACAGTTTGGTATAAGTCTGCGACATTGGTTGACTTCACATTCCATGTGACGGCCCGAGGCAACAGCATCATGGGCTGTGACTTGTTCTACGGACTGGGCTTCGCCATTAAAGATGACACTGGGGAAGAATGGTCGGGTTGTGGCCAGTGGAACCCTCTGGTTCCGGTGGTCGATGAGGACGTTGTGTGGGACAAAGAGCTAACGGACACCACAGCGGTCAACCAGGACCAGTCTAACTCAGGTTCAGCACAGGGGGGTCTCAGTGCTGGTGCTGGGGAAATGGTAGAGGGGGTACTGACCATGGCGGCGAGGCACCTGCGCCGGCAAGTGACATTGTTGTGCTCGCCCCAGATTCCTCTGGAGCTTGGCCACAGAGGGCTGGAGGGTCTGCAGCTACGATGGTGACCGCTACGACAGCTTCAGAAGAGGTCAGGGTCAGACCGACGAGCATGGGAGAACCGCGTGCTCAGCAGTACCATGTCAGGCCAAGCCGAGCCTCTCTGAGGGTTATGGACTTGGTCTGAGTAGAGGAGAGGAACGTCCACAGTGAAGATGGGCCAGATGACAACCAGTGAAACACTAGGAGTGCCTGCACATAGTGGCTAAGCTAGACACAAGATGGCTCGGCGAGGCACGCCAATCAGCTTCGGTGTGTCCAGGAAGAGGCTTCTGGTGGCTGGGCTGGACAAGAGCGGGAGTCGGTGGTGAGGAAGTAAGGTGCTTTTGTCCGGAAGACCAGCCATCGTCCCGGGGGCCTGCTGTGTCCAGGGGCGCATTTAGTGAGGGGCTGCCCTGGGCCCCCCCATGCTGGTTCCGCTCCTCCTGCCCAAGGAACAGTGCTGTAAATTTTTGTGTTCATAGTTCTGATGTTCTTATGTTTATGTATGTTGTAAAATGGTGTTTCATGCGTTTTATTTAGTTTAGGAACACGGCAGTAATTTTAGTTTATCAATGGATTTTTTTAGTTCATCAGGTGGCAGAATAATCCACCGTGCCATGTGGGCAGGACGGTAGTCCACCCGTCTGTCCTATTTTAGGTTTTGTTGCGTGAATGTGTTAGGCCATTTAGATACATTAGTTTCCATTTTGTTAGTGCATGATTCGGGTCCCAAATTGGGGAGGGCTTTGATTGTGTGTGGTTTTGGACTTTTCTAAGGGGGGAGGAAATGTGGTGTTGGGATTTGGCACCTTCTTGTGAAGTGCGGTGTTGTGGCGGGCACTTCCTGTTCTGCCACTGCACCGCCCTATAAATAGCAGAGGGCATCCATAGTGTGGCCTCTTTGACTGGTGCCCTCTGCCTGGTGCCGACTGTGTGTCTGCTGTTATACCAGCGTTCAATAAAGCTGTGTTTGTCCAGCCATCTGGCCTCATCCTTTAATAAGGTATTTTACCATACATAACTGCTACATTTGGAGAGGAGTCAACAAGCCCTATGATGAAAAGTACACATCCCTACTGTGAAACACGGAGGTGGATCGCTGATGTTTTGGAGCTGTGTGAGTTACAAAGGCACAGGAAACTTGGTCAAAACTGAAGGCAAGATGAATATAGCATGTTATCAGAAAGTACTGAAAGAAAATTTGCACGCATTATGCCCGGAAGCTGCACATGGGAGGCACTTGGACATTCCAACATGACAATGATCTAAAACACAAGGCCAAGTCAACCTGTTGTTGGCTACAGCAGCAAAAAGTGAAGGTTCTAGAGTGGCCATCTCAGTCTCCTGACCTCAGTATCACTGAGCCACTTTGGGGAGATCTCAGACGTGCAGTTCATGAAAGACAGCCCAAGAATCTACAGGAATTGGAGACTTTTTGCCAAGAAGAATGGCCAGCTTTACCATCTGAGAAAATAAAGTGCCTCAACCACAACTACCAGAAAAGACTTCAACCTGTCATTGATGTTAAAGGCAGCAATACACGGTATTAAGAACTAGGGCATGTAAACTTTTGATCAGGGTCATTTGGGTGGTTTCTGTTGTCTTTATGACTTAAAAAGAGCAAACACAATTGTTTGATAATAAATGGCTTCACCCAACCACTAACTATGAGTGAAAGAAAAGTTTTTGTATTATCATTCAGATTCTCTGAAAAATGGCCAAAAAATCATAAATTCCACCAGGGTATTGTCATGATTTGGTGCACGGGCGTGGGCTGTGCCTAGTTATCTGATTAATTTTGTCTTTTTCTCATTGTTTATTTCTTCTGTTCACCCTGTTTGTTGTATTTGGTTCCTGATTTTGATTAGTTTATGATTAGTTTCTGTATGTCCTTTTGGTTTATTGTTTTGATCATTGCGGGTGCTGTGACAGCTCGCGCGTCACTTCCGGCTGTCAGATTCTGTTCGCGGGCTGTCATGGCCGCCTGCAATGATCACCACTTATGACCCCACAGGTGTTGGTAATCAGGGCGGTTGACTATTTAAACTGTTGGTGCCACTTCCCTGGTGCAGTGGCGTCAAATCTCTTCTGTCAGGCAACCCCTGGACTTCTTGCCAAGTTAAGTAATTATTTTTCTGTTCCTGCTCACGTCCTTATTTATGTCTGGCATTTTTCGCTCTAGCTTCAGAGCTGTTTCTGTTGGTTTGTGTTTGGTATCTTGAGATTCTTTTAGTTAATAAAACTGCAAAAACTCAGTCTGCATTTGGCTTCCTGTTTGCCCTCGGGGAGGGCCATTCATGACAGTACGTCGCTGCCATTCGGACGCCAGTGGACAGTGAGTTTCATTTTTGTTTCCTTCCTGTATTTTTTCTTTAGCGTTTGTTTTTTCCGCTGGCATGGCAGCGTTTCTGGACTACAGAAGGTTTGGGCTAGAGGAGGAGGAATGTTGCGGGGCTAAATCATTGCAGGACATCATATTGGACGTTCGTCTAACCCACACTCCCAAGGAGGAGCGCCAGGTTTGGGACTGCGTGGCACAGATGACTGAGGGGTTCCTCCACCTGTGGAGCATCCCAGGACTCACAGACCTCGTCACCTCTTTTTATCATGCACAATACCGGCTTCGCGGGCTGGGGAGAGCCCCTCCGCTACCAGAACCTGTGCCGTGGAAGAAACGCTCCCAGGGACGGAAGCCTCGAGCTCGGGACCACTACCCAGCTGTGGTCCTGCCTCTCTCTGTCGGGCAGAGTCCCGGAGCCGGTTGCATTGGGTACACAGCCTTCACATCTCCTGATGGACCCAGCACAGAGGAGCTGGAAGAGCGCCAACGGGTGGTTACAGCAGAGAAGGAGATCATCGTGGGTTACAAGCCGTGGCTCCTCCCTCAGTTGCTGCCACAACTGGAGAGAGCGCCACCAGCCCAGACAGAGCCTGGGCTTGCGACGGAGTGTTCCCCGGCTTCAGTGCTTTGCCCACCGGACCAGACGACCTTCGCAGCCTCTGGAAAGACGTCATCTGGCATGACAGCAGCCATCACCAAGCCCCGGGAGTTCAGGCAAGTGTCTTTTCATTTCTTAACACCCTTTGATGAAATGCCTTGCCTTATTCCGAGTGGGGAAGCTCAGCTGCAGCTTGGCTGAGCTTTCACCATCAGCTGCTGTAACTTTCTCCTCTCCCGTTTCTCCTGCTCCTCCTTTTACATCCTCTGAGGGTTCGCCAGTCCTTGGAGGGAGCCAGCATGTGATGGAGAAGCCTGCGGCATTGGAGAGTCCAGACCCAGCCTTGCAGCCCTGTTCTGGACGGGAGGAGAACGCCACCTTTGCTCCAGAGCTTGAGCGACAGAGGATTGTCCCCTGGCCCTGGTGGCATGGGAAGTGGCGTCAGTGAACAGAGGATCTCCTGCTGCGGTGGGCGTGTCCGGAGGTGCACCTGTGTCAGCTGCTCCATCGGGTGTCCTGCCAACCATCCACCCGGAGGTCTGGACTGCTGTGGCGGAATTGTCGGAGTCCTGGATGGCAGTGGAGCTCAAGCGCAGGCAAGTTTCTTTATGTAGCCCCGAGAAATGTTGCCTGGCTCTTGGTTGGGGAAACCAGGTGCAGCCCTCAGCCGCACTTGAGCTTTTCCCTCTGGGCTCCATTGCTGCCAGTGACCCTGATCTGGTGTGTGTTCCTGTCTTTGTTCCTTTTTCCGAGCTACCATCTAGGGTTACCGAGGCCTCTTTGGGTGCTGTGCCTCAGCCCAAGGCCTCTGTGGGTGCTGCTTCTCCTCTGGTTGAGGTCTCCATGGGTGCTGCTCCCCCTCTGTCCGGTCCTTCATCGGTGCTGCATTCCAGCCTGGTGGCCACTGTGGGTGTGTTGCCTCAGCCTGAGGCCGCCATGGGTGCGTCACCTCACTCCGAAGCCACCGTGGGTGCATCGCCTCAGCCCGAGGCCACCGTGGGTGTGACGCCCCTGTCTGAGGCCGCAGCAGGTGCTGTTTTCCCGCCGTCTGTGATCTCCAAGGGCGCTGCTGTCCCGCCGTCTGTGGTCTCCAAGGGTGCTACTGTTCCGCCGTCTGTGGTCCCCAAGGGTGCTACTGCTCCACCGTCTGTGGTCTCCGAGGGTGCTGCTGTCCCACCATCTGTGGTCTCCAAGGGTGTTGCTGTCCTGCTGTCTGTGGTCTCCGTGCGTGTTGCTATGCCCCAGTCTGGGGGCGCTGCGGGTGCTGCTATGCCTCAGTCTGGGGCCGCCATGGGTGCTGCTATGCCTCAGTCTGGGGCTGCTGTGGGTGCTGCTATGCCTCAGTCTGGGGCTGCTGTGGGTGCTGCTATGCCCCAGTTCGGGGCCGCCGCGAATGGTGCTGCATCTGAGGTTGCCATGGGTCCTTCGCCGGAGTTCATCAAGGGTCATCGGGAGCCGCTGGAGATTCCCGCCGGTCGGCCACCCAATTCAGAAGTATGCTGCCCCCCCACGGGGGGGGGGGGGCGGTATTTACAGCCCGCAGGTTCAGGGAAGTTGGGAGGCCGCCTGACAGATGTGGTCCTTGGTTGAGGTGGCTCAGGGACTGTGGGTGGCCACCTGAAGGGCCAGGCCATCTGTGTTGATGGCTGAGGAACTCTGGCAGCTACTGAATGCTCTCGACCGTACGCTCTGGTGGTCTTGGGACTCGGGCAGGCCACCTGAGCTGCCTCGGTCTCTCTCCTGTGGCCCTTGGGTCTTCACCACCTGTCATTTTGTATTGTGGGTCATGAGTGTTTTCTTTTGGATTTCTTTTGTTTTGTGGTTGTGTGATTCGTAGTTGTGTCTTTATTTTCCTGTTTATTTATAATGTTATTTTGGAGTTATGGTATTATTTATGTTTGGTGGGGGTTGTGTTATCTTAGTCTGTATTCTTTGGTTTCTTACCCATTTAATAGTTATTCCATTACTGGTCATTTCTGTTTACTCTACTCTGGTATTATTTATTTTGTTGCAGTCCCTGCGTGCCTGGGTTCCCCCTTCTCCCCCCGGGGTGGGTTGTTTTTCTAGTTGGGGTGGTCTTCTGTGTGTCTGTGTGTGTGTGGGGGTGGGGGTGGGGGGGGGGTTTGTGACGTTACCCTGGGGTGTCTGGGTCCCACCCCTTGAGGAGGGGGCTCTGTCATGATACAGTGCACGGGCAGGGGCCGTGCCTAGTTATCTGATTAGTTTTGTCTTTTTCTCATTGTTTATTTCTTCTGTTCACCCTGTTTGTTGTATTTGGTTCCTGGTTTTGACTAGTTTCTATATTTCCTTTTTGGTTTCTTGTTTTGATCATTGCGGTCACTGTGACAGCTCGTGCGTCACTTCTGGCTGTCAGATTCTGTTCGCGGGCTGTCACAACTGCCTGCAATGAATCGCCACTTATGACCCCCGCAGGTGTTGGTCATCAGGGGGGTTGACTCTTTAAACCGCTGGTGCCACTTCCGTGGCGCAGTGGCGTCAAATCTCTCCTGTCAGGCAACCCCTGGACTTCTTGCCAAGTTAAGTAATTATTTTTCTGTTCCTGCTCACGTCCTTGTTTATGTCTGGCATTTTTCGCTCCAGCTTCAGAGCTGTGTTTTCTGTTGGTTTGTTTTTGGTATCTTGAGTTACTTTTAGTTAATAAAATTACAAAAACTCAGTCTGCATTTGGTGTACTGGCCCTCAAGGAGGGCCATTCATGACAGGTATTTAAACTTATAAGCACAACTGTACCTTAAAATTGTGATTTTCAGTGTAAAATCTCATTGACACTATGATGAGAGTTTTATTCTAAGTGTGCAAATTAGAATTTCAGTGCTCATCTTTTTTTGTTATTATCCTCAAGGAATAATTATAGAAACTTTTTTGAAGATAATTATTTGATATATTTTTAATATGGGTTGGGGGAGAAACACAGGCAATGTCCAAATATCCACATATTTAAATCATCATATAAAGAAATGATTTTTGAGCAGTATGAGAATGAAGGGCAGTGATGTTACATTGTGTCTTCAGTGAGGGAAGGTTGTTGTTGTGTTATGGTGATTGTGAAGGTGATGGTGTTGTCTGTTTGTATTGAACATGCCAGAAGTGTATGTTTATTGTTGTTGTAATATTGTTGGATGTTGGTATTGTTGTCAATATGGACTGTCATTGTTGTGTCATTTTTGTTGTATAATTTGACTATGGGTGTCACGGCTGGCCCTCACGAGCCAGCATAAGACGCCTCAGTTCTGTAGCGAACTCAATATGAGCACCCTACTTGGCTTGCCAAGTGGGTTGACCCTATTGGCGACACAGGTAGGGTGCGGGACTCCGGAGCGGGAGGCGTGAGTTCGAATCTCCCAGTGGGACGTCGCCATGTCGAGCAGCACGTTACACTGGTGTCAGAAGTGGGATCTCCTGTCCAAAGCAGTAATGGGGCGCTGACATCGGGACGATGTCGAGAACCAGAGGGGAGTAGTGTAGCGAACTCAATATGAGCACCCTACTTGGCTTGCCAAGTGGGTTGACCCTATTGGCGACACAGGTAGGGTGCGGGACTCCGGAGCGGGAGGCGTGAGTTCGAATCTCCCAGTGGGACGTCGCCATGTCGAGCAGCACGTTACAGTTCAGTAAATTGCAGTTCAGTTCTTTTATTTATAAAGCACAGGACTTAGGTGTACAACATAACTTTGCCACGCAGGCTTCGTTACACAACACAACATAAATTCACAATAGAGAGTTATGGCAGTGACGAGGAGCTCTCGTCTGCCGTAATTAGGAAGGAACGTCAGCGAGGGAGAAAACAGTTCCAAATAAATCACTTACATGCAGCGGGATACATCGAGGAACCCAGGGAGCATGTGGTAAGGAGACAGGGGAAAGTCATAGGACTTCTGACAAGACAGCCGCGCCGTCCAGTTCACTCGCACTGACATTTAAAGCCAGCTGCTCATGATTGGAAACGCGGCACAGCTGCCCAGGTTCTGACAGCTGAGAGCTCCCGAGCGTCTGGCCAATCAGAGCCCGGGAAACCCGTGTGACGACACCAGCTGTCAAAACCTGACAGGGATGAGGAATAACCCGAGCGCGGACAAAGCGTTCGGGATATGACAGGGCCCCTCCCTCTACGCGAACTCCTGGTCGCGCGCAACATCCAGACCCCCCCACCCCACCCCAGGGAAGGTGGAGGGGGAAGCAGGTGGAGGGAGAGCAGGGCCAACTCACAACAAGGGGACAAAAACATCGGGGAAGGGAGGGAGAGAGAAAAAAGGCAGAAACCGTACATAAACGGGGACAAAGATGAATAAAAAGAAAAGTCAACGCTAGATGGACATCACTCACACATAACCACAAAAAGAAAGCCAAGATGAGGGTACAAGGAACACTAGTCAATACCACAAGGCAGGATCAAGGAAATAAAAGGACAGATAATACCTTCTTCTCCAAGTTAATGTGTACAGAAAACCGTCAAAACCAAAAGACAACACAGGTGCCAAAAAAAAAAAAAGGGAACTAGACCCGAGTAAGGGAGTAACATAGGAAATAAACAACCACACCCTAAAGAAACATACAATACTCATGATAGCCATGGCAAGAGAACATATGTCCATCCACGGAAAACAGTCACCTTAAACATGAAGTCCAATCCCCAGTGGGGTATTTCAGTCACAAGTCAGTGGTGGGGCAAGAGAAGGAGAGGAAAAAAAAAAAAACCATTGGGGAATAGAGCAAAACAACTCCGCTCAGGAGGCCTCCCAGCACCCAGCATCCAGGCCGCCAGCAAAAGCAGCGGAACGTGTCCTAACGGCCCAGCCAAACCCCAGGCCGAGGGAAACCATGTCT
The DNA here is from genome assembly GCA_020510985.1 of Pholidichthys leucotaenia. Classification (NCBI taxonomy): domain Eukaryota; kingdom Metazoa; phylum Chordata; class Actinopteri; order Cichliformes; family Pholidichthyidae; genus Pholidichthys; species Pholidichthys leucotaenia. The sequence continues at coordinate 292,513,821 of CM035839.1, read as the reverse complement.
CCGGTGGGCGGACCAGGGCGCCAAAAGAACCATCCAGCTTGTCAGGAGGCCGGACCCGGACGCCAAAAGGAAAGAGCCGGTCACCGGGTGGTCGGGCAGTATCGGCCTGCCAACAGAATGGCTGGGGGAAGGTCGGCGAACCGGGCCAGCCGGAATTTACCCCCGCAGTCTCAAAGGCGGGGAAAAAGGAGCCACGGCGAGGACGGGGCATGGCCTGGAAAGCACTCAGCGGCGGGTCAGCTACACAGTCTCCAGAACCCACCTGGGTCAAAACGACCATGGTGCCGAGCTCCGATTGAGCGAGAGCGGCACCCGCGTCGGACCCCGATTGGGCCGGAACCCCCATGACGTCAAGCTCCGATCGGGCGAGAGCAGCACCCGCGTCGGACCCCGATTGGGCCGGAACCTCCATGACGTCAAGCTCCGATCGGGCGAGAGCAGCACCCGCGTCGGACCCCGATTGGGCCGGAACCTCCATGACGTCAAGCTCCGCTTGAACCGGCGGAGCACTCCTGGTGGACCCCATGCCGAGAGCCGGACCCTCCAAGGTGGCACCAAGAGCAGGTTCGCCTCCAGTGACCCTGGGGAGAGGCTCAGAGGGACAAAAGGAACCGGGATCAGGATCACCGGCAGCGGCAGGGCCCGGCGAGACCGGCTCGAGCGCAGCAGACGGCTGCACCCGGCTCGCCCCCCCCCCCGAGAGACAGGCAATAATGCTCCAGAAAGAAGAGGAGGGATAGAAAATAGAGCACTTGCCTGATCTCGGGTTCTGCCGCCATCCAGGACTTCGATGCTCCGGGTTCAAACGGGAGGAGGTCGTCGTCCGGTTCCCACTCCGTCGCGACGTCATCCGCCCCTGGAAGAGGGGCTCTTGCAGCTCGAGGACCCCCCGACGTCATCGTCCATGCTAGTTGTTCATGTGGCGTGGAGGTGAGGGGCTCTCGGCCCGCTGGACCGGACTGTTCATCTGCGGAGTCCCGGGGACGCTCCGTCGTCGGCACAGGCTCCAACCAATCGTCCGACCTCCTCTGCCCAGAAAATGGCTGCGGGGCTGGGGTCTTCTGCCCGAGGGCCGCAGGCTCACTCCTCGTCTGGTGACGCTCCTCAGAGGTCGAAGCGTGCTCAGCAGGGGGAGACACAGAGGCAGCGGGCTTAATTAACATATCAGCAGGGAGTTGAGGCTCGGGGGGCTGCAAACCCCAAGCCTCACCCCCAGGAGTCAGACAGAACAAATCACTATTAGATGGAAAAAAGTGAACTTGAACTTGCCTGGCTCCCGGAGGAGCGGTGGAACCTGCCGTTGGGAACGTCATTCCATCCTCCTCCCACCGGGTGGTGGCCGGAGACTCTCTTGGAGGAGAGGGGGCCACTCGGGATGGTGTAGCCGCGCTGTCCACTGGAGCAAAACTTCTCAAACTCCCAGCCGCTGGAGAAGGCGTCGAAGCGGAGGGGGCAACAGCCAAGTCAGGCCGGGCGTGACGCGCTGACAGCTCAGCGGGGAAAGCAGGCCCGGGGGGAAAGGCTGCTGGGGTCTCCTCCAGGTGAGACGCCGAAGAGACAGCAGTGGGATGAATGGGGTCAGCCCAGTGAACCGGAGCGGATTCCGGAGGGGAGTCACGCTGAGAACGTCTCTGGCCACGGTGTCGACGTCTACGACGGGCCCCGGATGGTGCGAACTCCAGGACTGGATCGAGGGAAGGATCCGGATTCCAGAGCGGGCAGCGGGAGCTCCGGTCACTCCGCCTTTGGCCTCGTTCCTCCTCGATCTCCTGGAGCGCCTCGCGGTGGACGGCGATCTCTTGTCTCCTCGCTTGGACGTCCAAGTGGTCGGTGTAGCGGGAAGACAACCGGTCGAGCGTTCTCTCAGCGCAGTCCAGGTAGTAGTGCGCTTCGGATGAGTCGTCAAGGCTGGCGGAAGCGCTGATGAAGTCATCCACCTCCTCCAGCGCCTCAGGCAGCTGGAGCCAGAGATCACTCCACCTTGCAGCCTCCTCCTCTTCGTACATCAGAATTGTCTGGCGTTGGGCAGCGATGTCGAGTCTCCTCGCGTCGACCTCGGGGTGACCGTTGTAGCGGGAAGGCAGACGGTCAAGCACCTCCTCAGCCCGGTCTAAATACCAATGTTCATCGGGCTGATAACCGAGGAGAGGAGGGGCGAGGGAGGTGTCTGGATGCCCATCGAGGTCGGAGGCGATAATGAGGATTTCATCTACCTCCTCTAGCGCCTTGGTCAGCAGGACGTGGGAACCCCGAGAATGACTCCGCTGAGATGGCATATTTCCAACGCCGCGTACCTGGACAGGAAGGACAAAGTTCCCAGAACGCAACTTACTGAGAACGGCGTCTCCTTCTGGCGGCTGTCTACTGTCACGGCTGGCCCTCACGAGCCAGCATAAGACGCCTCAGTTCAGTAAATTGCAGTTCAGTTCTTTTATTTATAAAGCACAGGACTTAGGTGTACAACATAACTTTGCCACGCAGGCTTCGTTACACAACACGATGATCTCAAGATGGCGACCGGGATGGTCACACTTTTTCAGTGCTGAGACAAAGTCACTGATTTTGCCATTAAAAGTGGCTGGCCTGCAGCGATCGGCGCTCGTGGCGAACACGCACGGGCTGAATTGCCACCTCCGTTGGATTGCCCTTTAATCGCCTTTCTCCAGCGACTTCCTGCGCCTTCCTGAAGCGATTGCTCAGCTAACACTAGTTAGCTTAATGCTACCTGAAGCGATTGCTAAGCTAACACTAGTTAGCTTAATGCTGGCGCCAGTCTCTAAATAACTACCTACAGCGATCGGATATACCTCCGGTGGATTACCCCTTTGATCGCTTTTATCCGGCCACTGTGAGTAAACTGACCAGCGATTCCAGCGCTTCCTTGTGATTCACTGATGTGCCCTACCTGAAGCGATTGCTAAGCTAACGCTAGTTAGCTTAATGCTGGCGCCAGCCATTCCACCTAACACCAGCCTGAATCAAAGCCCAGCTACGAGGCCCAGCGGAGATACTACCAGGCAGGCGGCTATTTGTTTGACGGGGCTCAGCAGAGATTTCACCCAGGCAGACGGCGGTAGGCGGCGGTGCCCAGCGGAGGACTTACCGTGACTGCAGCGGCGGTGTGCGACGAGACTACCCGAAGCGATTGCTAAGCTAACGCTAGTTAGCTTAATGCTGGCGCCAGTCATTCCACCTTACACCAGCCTGAATCGAAGCCCAGCTGCGAGGCCCAGCGGAGATACTACCAGGCAAGCGGCTATTTGTTGACGGGGCTCAGCAGAGATTTCACCCAGGCAGACGACAGTAGGTGGCGGTGCCTAGCGGAGGATTTACCGTGACCTCAGCGGTGCTCGGTGGCAGCGGCGGTGTGTGACGAGACTCGGTTGGAGGAGCGGGACGGGAGACCAGTTACGGCGACTATGAGCAACGAGACCAGCAACGGAAGGGGCTAGTTGGCTAGCTGAGGCCCAGCTGGATTCGAGGACGATCGGATCAGATTCTGGCGATATAAGCAGAATTTATTTTACTATCCACAGATTTTCCTTTTCCTTCTTTCCAAGAAAGACTGAAGATGGCTGCCACGGGATTAAAAAGTGGGCTGATGGGCACCACTAATAAGCATTCTCTACTTCTATACTTCCTCTTCGTTTTGTCTTTGTGTGTCTGGACCTGCAACAAGAAGGATTTTCCGACAAACTCAACCAAAGGTGAAGTTAAAAAGTTTTATCTGTATGGATTTGGGCTTGGACATCTCACCCTACACTCTATGTGGTCTTTAAAAGCCCTGAGCAAAAACTTCCAAATTAAGGCAAACATGGCTGTTAAGCAAAAATCACAATATGGCAGAGGATATACAGTTAAAGTTCTGTTAGTTCTGCTACTTCTGGCAGGAGATATTCACCTTAACCCTGGACCTGCCACTATTAAACAGCAGACCACTGGGTTAGCACAAAACCGAGCTGTACAAAAGCAAAAACAACATTTATTTTTCCAAACTGTTAATCATGCACGAGTTCTTTGGGACACCAAGGCTAAACCAAAGGGGATCCTCGGCGGGCATTTAAACATACGGAGCATAATCCCCAAAAGAGATGAGATTTCGGTGTTGCTGTTGGACTCAAATCTGGACTACCTTTGTCTCTCAGAAAGCTGGCTACACAGTAACATAGACACTAATATGATCGATATTGTGGGCTACCAGTGTTTTAGAAAAGACAGGCAGGTAGGGAGGGGAGGAGGTGTTTTAATTTACATCAAAGAGAAATATAAATGTCAACTGGTTGATTTGAATACTTCACTTGAATGTTTAGCTGTTAATGTATGTCTCTCTCCGGTAATGAATTTCAACATTGCAGTAGTGTACAACCCACCGTCACACAACTCTTCCTTTTATAATGAATTAAGTGATCTGGTTAAACAACTTGAGAAGAACAGAGAAACAATAATTCATGGTGACTTTAATATCAACTGGTCTGATAAAAAAGACAAACAAAAACTGAAAAGCCTCATGACTAAATTTAATTACCAGCAAATCATCAAAGGACCCACCAGGATAACCAAACAATCCAGAACACTTATTGACATGGTATTTACTAATAAACCAGAACGAATAACCAGAACCTATAATCTTGTAACTGGTCTCTCAGATCATAACATGGTTCTTGCTGTCAGGAAACTTACTAAAAAGCGACTACAGTATTTTGGGGGAGTCGATATTGACAAATCAAATTTTATTATCCCCAAATCAAAAAATGAGGAGTTTGAACATTACTTAGAGAATCAAAATTGGGAGCAGCTCATGGCAACATGTGAAGTAGATGATTGTTGTAATTTTATAACTGCAACAATCACAAAGTCTATAGAAAAATTTTCAAAGCAAATTAAAAGTAGACAACAGAAGATTAGCCTACCATGGTTAAATAATGAAATAAGAAAACTTATGAAGAGGCGAGACTATGCACTGAAAACATCACTAACCTCCAAACTACAAAATGATCACCTTGTGTACAAAAGTTTAAGAAATAAAGTGGTACATGAGCTGCGAAAATCAAAAATATCTTATTACAATAAACTGATAGATCATGCAAAGGGTAACAACAGTTCCCTATGGAGGCATTTAAATAACTTAACTAATAAAAAAAACGATCAGAAGGGGGTAAAGGAACTTAGAATCAATGGCAAGACCGTCAGTGACAAGGCTACTTTGGCAAATGAATTTAATTCACACTTTGTGGGCTCTGTGGAAGACTTAACAAAAATTTTTGTGCTGCCAAATGTGCTCAACAACACAAATTCCATACTTCCAACAGATACTTTTCACATCGATGAGGTAAATGAGAAGTTAATTGCTGGTATTGTTAAAACACTGTCAAACTCAAAAACTAATGATATCTACAATATGAGCACCTCCTTTCTCAAAATGCACAGCAAAATATTAATCAAACCACTGACTCATCTCATTAATCTCTCCATTAGGTCTAGTACATTTCCATCTGGCTGGAAAAAAGCTGTCGTCATACCAGTTCATAAATCAGGCAGTAAAGACGATATATGCAATTACCGCCCAATCTCTATCTTACCAGTCCTATCTAAGGTTCTTGAAAAAGTTGTAGCTACACAGCTGATAGACTACTTACAAGACAGTCAACTTCTTCATCCACATCAATTTGGTTTTAGACCAGGATACTCAACAGAAACAGCAAATTGTTGCCTTATTGAAAACGTCAAACAGTCCTTGGACAGGGGTAATGTGGTAGGAGCTGTTTTTCTAGATCTCAAAAAGGCTTTCGATACTGTAAACCACAGTTTGCTTTTATCCAAAATGGTATCTTTTAACTTCTCCCCAAATACATTAGAATGGTTTGCATCTTATCTCCAGAATAGAGAACAGTGTGTAAAAGTTCACCAGGATAAATCCTCATTTTTAAACAACCGCATGGGTATCCCACAAGGGTCCATTCTTGGTCCTTTACTTTTCAGCATTTTTATTAATGACTTGCCGTTACACTGCTCAGCTGCAACATGCCAACTTTATGCAGATGATGCAGTTATTTACACAGCTGCCAAGACTCCAGCACAGGCTGCAGATGTACTGTCTACAAGTATGGTTGATGTCCAAGAGTGGCTCCTCAAGAACCATCTATTGCTGAACCTTCAGAAAACAGTCTCAATGTGCTTTTCAATCAAAAAATGTAACCTGCAACATTTTAAAGTTAATATACATGATCATGACATCAGTTTAGCTACAGAATTCAAATACCTTGGCATTGTACTAGATCCTCAACTCAAATTTAATCTTCATATAAAGAAAATTTCAAAAACAGTAAAAAAAAATCTGAACTGCTTTAAATTAATTAGATATTACATACCTTACGAAGCAGCTGCACTGTATATGCATTCTATGGTTTTTTCTCATATATCATACTGTTTGACAGTCTGGGCTCAAGCAGCCCCTTCCACAATAAGACATATAGGTTCATTATATAATCAAACCCTAAAAATCTTGGACAAAAAGCCCATTAGGTGGCATCACTGTAATGTTTTAAAAAAATACAACCTATTGAGTTTTGAGAGCTTCATTGACCTCTGTCTTCTGAAATTAACGTTCAAATGTTTCCATAAATCAGCACCCGAGCCACTTGCTGGTTTCGTCCAAAGACAGGACAGCAGCAGAGCCACCAGGAGTTCTGTTAACAATAACTGTAAAATATTCCACCGCAGAACCACATTTGGACAAACAGCTTTCTCTATAAAGGGCAGTCACATCTGGAACACAATGCCAAATGAAATTAAAATAATAACGGACTTTAAAACATTCACTAAAAATGTTAAAAACTGGCTGAAAAATAAACAAGAATGTACTCATGTATGAATTATTTGTCTGCAAAGTGAGAGTGAATGAAGGGAAGGAATAAATGTGTTTGTTTATAGTGAGTGACGGAGGGAGGGAGGCCTGAAATAGGCAAATGTGAGTTATGTTATATGTGTTAAATGTGAGTCAGGCTGTTATATTTGTGTATTTATAATATTTTATAATATATGTGTATTTATAATATTTATGTTAAATGTGAGTCAGGCTGTTATATTTGTGTATTTATAATATTTATAATATTTATAATTGTGTATTTATAATTTTTCTGCATTGATGTATGTGGTTATTGTGTATATTTTTTATCTTGATTCTTTTTTCTAAAGCCCATCCAGGGACAAGAGTTGCAAATTAGCTAATAGCTATACACTCTATGTGCAACACATCAGATTGATTGTCTTTGATTAATTGTCTATGTTTATTGCACTGTCCCTGTCAAATAAACTAATCTACTACTACACAACATAAATTCACAATAGAGAGTTATGGCAGTGACGAGGAGCTCTCGTCTGCCGTAATTAGGAAGGAACGTCAGCGAGGGAGAAGACAGTTCCAAATAAATCACTTACATGCAGCGGGATACGTCGAGGAACCCAGGGAGCATGTGGTAAGGAGACAGGGGAAAGTCATAGGACTTCTGACAAGACAGCCGCGCCGTCCAGTTCACTCGTACTGACATTTAAAGCCAGCTGCTCATGATTGGAAACGCGGCACAGCTGCCCAGGTTCTGACAGCTGAGAGCTCCCGAGCGTCTGGCCAATCAGAGCCCGGGAAACCCGTGTGACGACACCAGCTGTCAAAACCTGACAGGGATGAGGAATAACCCGAGCGCGGACAAAGCGCTCGGGATATGACAATGGGTGTATTATGGTGAATGTGGTTGTGGGATAATGATGATTATGAGTGATACTGTAATTTGTTGGGTATGGAAAAGGGGTGGGACTATATAAGCGTTGGCTTCTTCCCACTCCTTTTGAACATTTTATTTTTGGCTTGTCTTTTTGTTTTGTTTTGAATTCTCTTCCTTTTTTTAGAATGTTCAAATAAAAATCAATGTCAATGTCAATGTCAATATATTTCACATGGGGAGATTATATCCTGATACAATTACAGTCTGAGATTCATGCAGTATAAAAAATGTCACTGAATTAGTGTATCTAGCCACTGAAAATGATGCCAACTTGTTTCTCTCTTTTTCTTTTAGGCATTTTATTGTTGACTTATTCAGTAAAAACAGTGCGTGCACAAGTCAGCAAGACAATGACTTACCATTATTTACTCCAATCTCAGAAGACTTCAGAATTAAATAAAATCATGGATTTCCATGTACTGTCAATATTTTTTTCTAACTGCAAGTTTTAGAAAGCGTGTGCTTTTTCTTTTTGCTGTGTCAAAGGAAAGGCATAAACTTTTTTGTTGATATAGTTTTTGTTTTGTTTACCTTTTAAATAGTATACATTTACTTGGAGAACATTTATTCTGAAATTTACAGTCTGAGATTTATACAGTATGAAAAATGTAAAACCAAATCGTTGTACGATGATGATTTGTTTCCTCTTCCCGTTTTGTTGTTGGTATAATCTTCCTTTTGAAACACGCCAAGTTTGGCTTCTGTCTGCGCAATGTGCGCATGCGTGAGAAGCCCACCGCTTTTACCCCCCGTAGAGACTGTAGTCATGACAACCAGCTCCTTTACAGTAGAGTTAAAAACTCCGACTTGACGTCTGGGTTGTTTTTTTTCCTAATGAGTGGTTTATTAATAGTTATCAATGAGATAATTGTACTCGCGTGCTTTCTCATTAATTGTAGACAGAGCAGGATAATGTCGGCAAACGGTAACGGGTTTGCTGAGGCAGCTGCGGAGGTTAGGACGGAGGGACGAAGGGACGGTGGCGGCGGTGTCCAGGAGTGGTACGACGGTTCCAGATATGAGGGAGAGTTTGTAAACGGCCTCAAACACGGCAGAGGGAAGTACAGCTGGAGAAACGGAGAGGTAATACGAAAAACATGTCAGCAGAGGAAGGTAGAGTAACCAGAAGTTATACTGAAGGAAAAGTAACGTTACTTTTACTCAAGTAAGGAAGAGGAGCTTACACAACATTTACCACTTAAGTCGAAGTAAGGAAGCATCTACAAAACAAATAACTTTAGTAGGGGAACAAGTTGCAGCTTTGCTCTCAAAATAAATATGCCTTTTTTTTCCCTTTTCCACAAATTTATAACTCTTCTCCTAAATGAAATTTACTTTTTTTTCCTGATAAGTTTGTTCTCACAAAGTTTTCTTATAAACTCATTATATATTTCTTTTAAATCTTAAAATTCTGTGCCTTTTTTAACCAAATTTTGCAACTTTGTATTTATAAATTAGTATTTTTCTTCTCGTAAATTTGCCACTTTTTAATTGTAAATTTATGCATTGTCCTCACCAATTTGCGAGAGTTTTCCCCATGTTAGTCTGAAGACAATATGAACTGTCCACAAGTATCCTCCAGCATATAAAAGGAAATTGTTGCTCTATTGTGGTATGCATCTGTATTCACCTTATTCCTAGCCCCCATTATGCCTTGCCTGAATTATAGGTTCAACTTTAGGTGCTAGTTTAGAAAGTGGGGCTGTCACAGAAACGGGACACTTTTCCTTGTTAATGAAACAATGACTTCAGCATCAAAAATGCAGAAACCCGGCCTTTTGCTCCTCAAAAAGAGTAATATAATCATACGACTTCCCACGACTATCGAGGGTTGAGAAGACGACCTTAAAAAGTGGCCTGGCAGACAGTAGCTCCACTGCTAAAATACTAACGCTGTAAACAAATAAAAGCTCTGAGATATATCAATGTTTCCACCGCAATAAAATTGGTTGCATTTTGTTAAAATATGTTGGACATTATCATATTTGTACTGTAACAAAAAGAGACTGTAGCATCAGTTTACTCTATTTTTTTTGTGTACATACAGATGTTAACGGCGTCAACAGATGGGAGATGAGATTCATTTTACATTATTGCTATAAATTAAATCTTATTTTTTATGGGAATAATATAGATTATAAAGTGGGGTTTTTGCAATTGTGCATTTGAAGAGAAGCTGTGTAACCTCACTGACGACACGTTGACAACTGTTAAAGATGGCTGACATTGAGGAAGCGTGGTCTGGTTTGAACTGAGCGGCGTCGCTCTGCTGTAGCATGACTAGCTTACGACAGACGTCCAGTTTAATTATCGTTTCAGTGTAAATTCACTAGGCCTCTAAGGATAATTAATATATCAACTTATCATATGAAAATTATTTTTTACACTTGTACAAAATGAGGAGGAAGAATATGAAGGCAGCTCATTTCAGTGTAAACAGCATTATATCATAAGTTCATTTTTTAAAATTATACTTAACACACTGATTTATCGAGGTAATTTTTATAACGTTTGTATACCACTGTTAATAGTCTCTCGGCGCCACACCAGTCGGCTGCCTTTTGCAACAGCGGCTCGATTCCGAGTTTTTTTTCCCCTTCCTCTCTCTTTTGATGCTCTGAGTGTTGCTATCCCTGTGCTGTTGCAATCCTGGAATTTCCCCGTTGTGGGACTAATAAAGGCTTATCTTATCTTATTTACCTTAGAGCAGACGTAGAATCTAGTCAGAGCCACAACAAACCACAACACCATGCTTGGGTGTTTTATGTTGGGGTAAATACAGACAGCTGTTCGTTTTCCCCAAAATTAAAATGCTCATGCTGCTGTCATGCCGTGAATGCTTGTTATTTAACTTAACACACACAGACCTTTTCTGACAGTTGTTCAAAATGTTATTGATCTATATTTTGTGATAATTTAAAAATTAATGCATGCTGAAGCTGCTAAAATCAATTCCATATCATTCCAATGCAGCGCAATGAATGCAAAAAACCCCCACCTATTTGATCTTTTTTAAATCGTTAAGCCTTAGGAAGCAAACTGTTACTATCTTTTTATTTATTATTTTACTTCATGAAGCCTTGCATCTGGTGATATATATAAACGTCAGATCTGTGACATTCATACAAGTGAAAATTTATCTGCTGCTCTTGTCTGTACCACCAATCACATGAACAGTCCTTTTTAGTTTTCAGTGCATGATCTATGCATTGCTGTTGAAGCCAACACAGATTTAGCTGAGGTTTAGGAGCCTCACACTGTTATGTATGGAATTACCTCCGTAGTGATGAGGCCAGGTACACAGTTGAACTCAGCTTTATTGGGCTGAACACACACAATGCAGCCACCAGGCAGGGGCACTGGCAAAGAGGCCGAATAGGGATGCCTGCTGGTATTTATAGGGCGGTGCAATGGCAGAAGAGGAAGTGACCACCACGACACCGCACTTCATAAAAAAACAACAATATTACCCCCCCCCCCCCCCGCCCCCCCCCAGTAGAAAGTCCACAAAACCACACATGCAATTGAGACCCTCCCCAATTTAGGACCCGAATCACACACAAAGAAAACTATAACTGAAATGGCCTATCACATTCACACAACAAACCTAAGCTAGGAGGGACGGGTCCCACCCCAGATGGCAAGGTGGGTTATTCTGCCACCTGTAAACTTAAACAAAAGTCCATTTATAAATAAGAACATTGCCGTGTTCCTAAAATAAAACACACCCAGAACAATAACAGTTTAGTTTTTTTTTTTACACACACAAACACATGAACATTGGAACTTATTCTATTATTTTTTCAGAACTACGCTACTGTCCTTCTGGTAGAAAGGGGTAGAACTGGCTTGTGGGGGCCCAGGGCAGCCCCTCAGTAGAACCGCCCCTGGAAGCGGCGTGCCACCAGGATCGCAGCTGATCTCATAGACGAGAGCGCCTCTTCTCTTCGCCATCGACCACCTCTCTCGTCTGGACCTGCCATCAGAAGCCTCCTCCCGGGCATGCCGCAGCTCATTGGCGTGCCTCCACGAGCCATCCGACAGCTGGAAGTAGGCTGCGCCCTACTTAGCCACGATGCGCAGCCGCTACTGGTATTTCTCTGGCTGCCGTTTGGCCCACATCCACCGTGGACGTCCCTCCCCTCGAGCCCAAACCAGGTCTGTAACTCAGAGGAGTTCTGCTCGGCCTGCAGTGTTGCTGATTGGCTCGCGGTCCCTCCGTGCCTGTCGGTCTGGCCCCGACTCCTTGTAAAGCTGCTGCAGTGGTCACCATTGTAGCTTCAGATCCTCCAGCCCACTGTGGCCGAGCTCTGGAGGAAACTGAGGCAAGCTTGTCGGCGTCACCCGCCGATGCAGGCACCTCGCCACCACGCTCGGTACCCTCTTCCACGGTACCCCGAGCGCCGGCACTGAGACTTTTCTGCGTCAAACCTGAGTGAGGCTGGTCCTGTTTGACTGCTGTGGTGCCCGGTAAATCTTTGTTCCACACAGCATCATCCTCCATCACCAGAACCAGGTGGTTTTGCTGGCCACGACCTGTCCACTCTTCCCCAGCGTCATCTTTCATGGCGAACCCCAGTCCATAAAACAGGTCACAGCCCATGATGTTTTCGCCTTGGGCCGTCCCGTGGAACGTGAAGTCAGCCATCACCGCCAACTTGTACCGAGCCGTTAACTCCAGTGTTCCAACCGTGCGCAGCCTTCCACCTCCATACCCCTAGAGCGGTGCTGGGTTACCTCTTATTTTGTAGTGGGGAAAAAATTTCTTCACCGTGGCCCAATTCAATAATGATCCCTCTGCCCCCATGTCGACCAGCAGTGGTACCTCCTCACCATCCAGCGTCACTTTGTAGAACGTGAACCCGTTGGTACTTGGGAATACCACATGGACAGTTGTCGGAGTGGGTGAAGTTGTTTTTCTCTGTGGGCTCTCCGGGCTTGGACATATGACACACCCTGGCATAATGGTTCAAGTATCCACAATCGCTACAGTGCTTCCTTCTAGCCGGGCATTTCCTAGCCTTGTACTGGTGCTTCACAGACCCACAACCCATACACAAGGGTTTTCTCAGGGCAGACTTTCGGCTGATAGTGTTGGTTTCCGCATTGTCGTCGGTTGCACTATCCTTGCTGTCTGGGTCCGCTACTAATGCTCCAGCAGCAGGCCCCAGCTGCCGTTGTGATTGGTGCCACTTTAGCAATGAATCTAGCTTGTCTGCAGTTTCCACTTGGAGAGTTATAAATGGTAAATGGCATTCACTTATATAGCACTTTTATTCTCATCGCTTGATGACCAAAGCGCTTTACAGATCCTGCAGTCCACCCATTCACACACACATTCACACACTGATGGCGGCATGCTACCCAACATGGCGCTTCCTGAATCCACCAGGAGCAATTAGCTCAAGAGCCTCGGATAACATCAGGTCACTTGGTGCTGAGAGTAGCCTAACTTGTAAAGCATTGCTGGTTGTGTGCTCTGTCAGCTGGTCACATACCATTCTCTCCTCCAATGGCCCGAAACAACACTTGCTCGCCATCTGCCGCAGGTCAGTGACGAACTGGCGGACATGCTCACCCACTCGCTGGTGTCGTTGTTGGAACTGAATCCTTCGGATGGTGACATTGTCCGGGGTGTGGAAATGGCGCGCTAGCAACTCAACCACATCCTCATACGAGTCGGTTGCCCCGAGTGTATGTAGGATACGCTGGCCCTCAATCCCCAAATTATGCATCAGAAGCCCACGTGCCATCAGTCTATCTAGCTTACCCAGGTCGAGCACCACAATGTAGCCCTGAAAGGCGGCAAACCATCTTGGCCAGGGCACAGGTGGCTCGCCCGGGAACTCCAGGAAGGGCCGAAGCGGTGAAACACACACCTCCATGTTTATTCTCGTCACCAAAATGTTATGTATGGAATTACCTCCGTAATGACAAGGTCAGGTGCACAGTTGAACTCAGCTTTACTGGGTTGAACACACATAATACAGCCACCAGGCAGGGGCATCAGCAAAGAGGCCAAATAGGGATCCCCGCTGGTATTTATAGGGCGTGCAGTGGGTCAAGAGGAAGTGACTGACACTACACCACACTTCATAATAAAACAACAATATTACACGCACCACGAACAGCAGCAAGTACCAGAACTATGCAAAAACATTCAAAAATACAAAAACTATAAGTGCTACTATAGTTTTACTATAGTCCACATACCTGTTTTGCAGGTATGTGGACTATACATTAAAATGAATTTAAAACACTTTTAAAAATGCTATTTTAAATGCCCCACTACTCCACTCTTGCTGACTGATTTAATGCTGCTTCAGCCGAAACCGGAAGTTGTGCCCATAATCGTTTCTACAGCAGCGCCCTCAGGAATAAGGTGGATGTAATGCATTTGTACATTTATATATTTACAAAATGTAGTGTGACGTTGCAAGGGTTCACACAATAAGGAGAGATGGCTGTGACGCAGCAGGCTTTATTCAGCACACACTCACTACGCAGAACAGAGGGGAGGTCATTCACACAGACCCTCATCTCACTCATGATGACACAAGCACATGATCTATCACATACAGGGAAACAACGCTAACTAGTCTTATAACACAGTTATAATGGCACAGCAGAAACACTTAGAACACATGGATAATAACAGTGTTTGAATCTTCCGCGGCGCAAGCATGCCGGGAGAATCCCTGCCCCCTTATCACATTCCCGACGCTACACCGTCCCCCCCCGGACTGGTTTCTGTCCCCAGAATAATATGTCCAACTCAAAAGTCCAATACAAATCCATCCAGACGTCGGGGCGACCACCGTTGTCAGTGACCAGCGCACACGGTCCTGACCAGTGGCTCACCAGCTTTGGTGACAGTCCCTCTTTCTGCTCCGGGCAGAGAATGTCCAGCAAAGTCCCTCCCCTGGCAGCGGGAGTTGTACGCTCATTTCTGTTGACTCTTCCGCCCCTACCGGGGTCTCCCGAAGAATGGGTATACTGACTGCGGGGTATACTGGCCCTGTCGGGTCCGCTGCTCCATTCGTCCATCTCCGTCTTTCTCTGGGTGATGAGCTGCTGGAGTCACCGAATCTCTGTGTCGAGCCTCGCTTCCATCTCTCCAAGATCGCACTCCTGACACCAGTGTGACGTTGCAAGGGTTCACACAATAAGGAGAGATGGCTGTGACGCAACAGGTTTTATTCAACACACGCTCACTACACAGAACGGAAGGGAGATCATTCAGAATCAGAATCAGAATCAGGTTTATTGCCATTGTTCATGTGATACACAAACTAGGAATTTGTCTCGGTGCCATGCTGCAACATTAAAAACATAATGAGAAAAAGGGATAAACTAAAAAACTAAAGGACTAGAAACGTGCAATAAGTGTAGAAAAATAAGTAATAATAAGTAATAATAATAATAATACTAGTAATAATGAGTAGTACTAGTCAAGGCAGTTTTAAAAAATTAGCATGTAGCAGATAATGTGAAGTACCACATAGTGCAGTCAATAATGCAACAGAAAAACAGTGATGATTGACATGAGTCTGGTTGAGCTGCTGTACATAGTGCACGAGAGTCAAAAGTCACTTAGTGTTCAGCAGTCTGATGGCAGAGGGGAAAAAGCTGTTCATGTGCCGGGAGGTTTTAGTCCGAATGGACCGAAGCCTTCTACCTGAGGGGAGGGGGGCAAACAGCACGTGACCAGGATGTGAAGGATCGGCTATGATCCGGCCAGCACGCCTCCGGGTCCTGGAGATGTACAGGTCCTGGAGAGATGGGAGCTTGCAGCCTATCACCTTCTCAGCAGTGCGCACGACGCGCTGCAGCCTTAGTCTGTCCCTGGCAGTGGCTCCTGCGTACCACACAGTTATGGAGGAGGTGAGGATGGACTCGATGATGGCCGTGTAGAACTGCACTAACATCTTGGTGGGTAGCTTGAGCTTCCTCAGCTGCCGCAGAAAGAACATCCTCTGCTGGGCCTTTTTGATGAGGGAGCTGATGGTTGGCTCCCATTTGAGGTCTCGGGTGATGGTGGTGCCCAAGAAGCGGAAGGAATCTGCAAAGGTGATGGGAGAGCCTGTGATGGTGAGGGGGGGCAGGGGGGATGTGACTTTCCTGAAGTCCACAATCATCTCCGCTGTCTTCAGAGCATTCAGCTGCAGGTTGTTGTGGCTGCACCAGGACACCAGCTGGGACACCTCTTCCCTGTAGGCGGACTCGTCACCGTTGGAGATGAGCCCGATGAGGGTGGTGTCGTCCGCAAACTTAATCAGCTTAACAGACTGGTGGGAGGAGGTGCAGGAGTTGGTATAAAGGGAGAAGAGTAGGGGGGAAAGTACACAGCCCTGGGGTGATCCAATGCTGATGCTAACAGAGTCTGAGACAGACTTCCCCAGCCGCACATGCTGTCTCCGGTCCGTCAGGAAGTCGGTGATCCACCTGCAGAGGGAGTCAGGCACGTTGAGCAGGGATAGCTTGTCCTGGAGCAGATCGGGGCGGATGGTGTTGAATGCGGAGCTGAAGTCCACAAACAGAATCCTGGCGTAGGTTCCCGGGGAGTCCAGGTGCTGCAGGATGGAGTGGAGGGCCAGGTTGACTGCGTCGTCCACAGACCTGTTAGCACGGTAGGCAAACTGCAGCGGGTCTAGGAGGGGTGTGGTGATGGACTTGAGGTGAGACAGGACCAGGCGCTCAAAGGACTTCATGACTACAGAGGTGAGCGCTACAGGTCTGTAGTCGTTAAGTCCAGTAATCCGTGGCTTCTTGGGGACAGGGATGATGGTGGAGGATTTGAGGCAGGTCGGCACGTGACATTGCTTAAGGGAGGTGTTAAAAATGTCTGTGAAGACAGGAGCCAGCTCTTTCGCACAGTGTCTCAGGGTGGAGGGAGACACACCGTCCGGCCCGGGGGCCTTGCGCGGGTTCAGTCTGGAGAACTGTCTGTGCACGTCCTGCTCACTGATGACAAGGGGAGGGGGGGAGGAGAAGGAGGAGGAGGGGGGGACCGCTCTTGATGAATTAGGGGCTGAGGAGGCAGAGGAGCTGGGTGGAGTGGGTGAGTTGGACACAGCTGACGAGGTGTCAAAACGGGCATAGTGTTGGGACAGTCTTTGACAAAGGGCTTTGTCATCCTGACCTTTAGAAGCCTGAGGCCGATAGTTGGTGATTTGCCTCAGTCCTCTCCACACAGAAGCCGAGTCATTAGCAGTGAACTGCTGCTGGAGTCTCTCAGAATATACAGATTTAGCTCTGCTCAGCTCTCTGTTAAACCGATATTTGACCTCCCTGTAGCAGTCCCTGTCTCCACTTTTCAACGCTGCTTCCTTCTCCTTCCTGATCCGTCTGAGCTTAGCTGTAAACCAAGGCTTGTCATTAGAATATCTTATCCTGGTGCGCGATGGGAGAATGTGCTCTTCACAGAAGTTGATATATGAGTTCACAGTGTATGTGTACTCATTAAGATCATGTGTGGCTCTTTTAAACATGTCCCAGTCAGTTATTTCCATGCATGTGTTCAGTTTCTCTCCAGCTTCACTGGTCAATTTCTTTGTGGTGGTCACAACAGGTTTAGTGAGTTTCAGTCTTTGTTTGTATGTGGGGATGAGGTGGACCATCACGTGATCAGATAGTCCCAGCGCTGCGCGGGGAACAGCGCGATATGCGTCCTTTACTGAAGTATAACAGTGATCTAGCGTGTTATTTCCTCTGGTTGGACATTTAATACACTGTTTGTAGCGGGGGAGCTCGTGACTCAGATTGCTCTGGTTAAAATCGCCCACCACGATAACCAGGGAGTCTGGAAAGTTCCGCTCCGTAAGCTGGATGTGATCTGCGAGCACGCGCTGAGCTTCGCGCGTGTCCGCGTCAGGAGGGGCGTACACAGCGACGAGAATGAATGAGGCAAACTCCCGCGGGGAATAAAATGGCTTACAGTTAATGAAAAGAAATTCCAGGGCGGGAGAACAGTGTTTGGAAATCACCGTTACATCAGAGCACCAGCTGTTGTTGATGTAGAAGCACACTCCTCCTCCGATAGACTTACCGGACAGCTCTGTGACGCGGTCAGCACGAATCAGCTGGAAACCCTCGAGGCTGATCGCGCTATCTGGAATGTTCTCATTAAGCCAGGTCTCAGAGAAGCAGATGACAGACGAGGAAGCGAGGTCCTTGAAACGCATCAGCAGTCTTAATTCTTCTACCTTGTTCAGGAGAGAATTGGCATTGGATAGAAATATGCCAGGCAAGGCTGTTCGCGAGCCTCTTTTTCGTAGCCGAGCGAGAATCCCTCCTCTCTTCCCTCTTTTCCGCCGTCTTGCTTTTTTGGCCAAACAATGGATCAGATCAGCGGCACACAGACCCTCATCTCATTCATGTTGACACAGACACATGATCTATCACATACAGGGAAACTGCGCTAACTGGTCTTATAACACAGTTATAATGGCACAGCAGTAACACTTAGAACGTACGGATAATAACAGTGTTTGAATCCTTCATGGCGCAAGCATGCCGGGAGAATCCCTGCCCCTCTTATCCCAGCTCCGACGCTACAGTAGGCTATGTATTTGTGAGTATTGTGTGCATGGGCATTTTGTTTATATATTTATCATTATTATGTACATTTTGTTTTACTCTTTTGTTTTACTTTTTTCTTATGTTGATGTAAATATTTCTGCTTAGCTAAATAAATACTGTGACATGTGAGATTCTGTCTGATGTTATGTGTTCACCATGTTCAGGTATCTTCTTCTTCTTCGATTTGATTGGCGGTTGGCAACCAGCTTACAGGTGCATTACTGCCACGTACTTCACTCTTTATCATCACTCTATCTGGTCAGGAGCTGTAGTCCTTACTGCCACGTACTCAGTAAACATCACTCATTGTATCAAAAGTCTGAATTCTTCTTGGTTGTCAACTTCATCTTCTTCACTCTATATCTTTGTGTAAGGAGCTCCAAACATTCTTCTTCTTCTTCTTAGACTATACTCCATATCCATATCCCTGCCAACTGCCATGTATCTTTCAACACCAATCTTCCCTCTTCCTCAGTTGTAAGATTAATCTGTTGTTGTTCAGTAGTTATGTGTTTTCTGAGAGACCTTAAAAGCACCACAGGGGAGAGGGAGGGAGGAGCAACAGGAAGTAGAGAGTGAGAATAATAGCGCTAAAATGTTTTGCCTCCTTTTCTCTCAGCTGCAAGGTGTGTGCCATGGCCAACAATGGCACTTTCCTGGCCTAATAAAGTTCCAGAGCAGTTATCTGCCTCCAGCCGTGGTCATTTTTGACTCACACAGACTGCTT
The DNA here is from genome assembly GCA_020510985.1 of Pholidichthys leucotaenia. Taxonomy (NCBI): domain Eukaryota; kingdom Metazoa; phylum Chordata; class Actinopteri; order Cichliformes; family Pholidichthyidae; genus Pholidichthys; species Pholidichthys leucotaenia. The sequence goes on along the minus strand of CM035839.1, from coordinate 292,494,735 downwards.
TGCTATACTGGTGTCAGAAGTGGGATGCTAATGGTGGCTAGGCTAACAGACATAGAGGAAGTCACTGCTCACTGTGACGCCATGGAAGGACAACTACGAGAGGAGTTCACTGCAGCTACAAGACTACATGTGAGTGACTATAATCCATGCATGATGAGCCAAAGAGGGGCAAGGATTGCTGGCCTTCCTGATGGAGCCAGCACATGTAGAAAAGCTGTAGGGCAACGCCAGCCAGTGAAGAAACAGGGCCCTGTAATTCCATGCACGGAGACTTTTAGCCACGCTATGCTAACGCCAACAACCTCACCACCCAACCAAGCTAAGGTAAAGCTGCCACACTATAATGGGGAAACACCACCAGAGACATACCTCACTCAAGTGCAGCTAGCTTCCCAGCTTAATGGATGATCAGCAGAAGAGACTGCAATCCAAGTGGCACTAGTGTTAAGAGGGGAAGGCCTTACTAATTCTCACTGACCTTGAACTGGAGGAGCGTTCCAGCTTACCAGTGGTAGAGGGAGCCTTACAATGCCGATTTGGCCGCTATGTTTATGCTGATGATGCGAGAGACCAACTCCACAACCGCTAGTGAGGGCTATCTGAACACCTGGGTGCTTATGCAGCTGACCTTCGCAGATATGCACGGCAGGGCTACCCTACATTCAGTGATAAAGACCAAAAGGAGCTGGCCCCCCAAGCCTTTGTTTGGGGCCTGCGTCCAGACCACTTAAAGGTGAACTGAAGTGAACGGCACTGGGTGGTAGTACATACAATTATAAAGATAATTTATCATTGGCACCCCCTCCACCAATCCCGGAATCTTGGAGAAAATCGCGATTTTAAATTTCCTGCCCTGAAAAATCCTACGAATCCGCCGATTATCCGGAAGTGCAGCCGGAGTTCCGCGTGACGTCACGAATGGGACCCAGTCCTCATGTTTACCATTGCGAGCACGTCGACACTGGTCGTTTTTGGTGCATTTTGTCATGATAGTTGACTACAAAACACTTCCAACACCTGGGAAGATCTGTTCAGTGGCCAAGGAAAGCTGTCATGGCGACGAAAGAAAAGAAAGGGGGAGGAAAAGCAACCGGGAAGCGATGCGTTTCTAGATATACAGTGATCCCTCGCTACTTCGCGTTTCACCTTTTGCGCCCTCAGTGCATCACGGATTTTTCAAAAATATTCATCAAAAATTCAAAATTGAGAAAAAATGGCACGAAAGTTGCCCGGGCGCTAGCAGAAGGCAGGGAGACTACATTAGAACATCAGGTATCAACATGGAGAGCCCGCACAACTCAAAATCCACCTCTCTGACCACCGCTCCACTCCTCTCCGCCTACCTCTTCACCGCTCGGGAATCTCGCAAGCTGATTGGCCGAGACGTTTTACCCATCTTCTCTCCCTGCCGAGCGCCCATACCCAGTGAAGGAAGACTGCATTCATTGTTCTTTATCGCTCGTGTTGCTTAGTGGCACTTTTCGCTGTTCTCTTGTGCCTTTTAGATAGATAGTTTATTTCGAACACAAAAAATATAACAAAAAACAAGCAAATAGCAAATGCAATAAATTTACAGTATACACTGTTCGAAAGGGAGAAGGAAGAAGTGAACACTTATTAATTCCAACTCCTCTTTTTGTGCAAAATAGTGCTTGTGACGCCCTTGGGGGGGGTGGGGGTGACGCTGCTTCACGGTTTTTCACTTTTCGCGGTCGGTTCTGGTCCCCATTAAACGTGATAAGTGAGGGATCACTGTATACTTGTTCCTCTGAAGTGATATCGTTTCTCCCTTATTTGGAATTCTGGCTCGAATCTGTACGGTTCGATGCCTCCCTCGCTCTCTTCCTGTTCACTTAACACTCTTGCATCCTCCTCTGTCTCGACACCGATCCTGAATGCCTCTTCACTCTGAAAACTCTGGTTTTCTTGACTGCTGGAACTGCTATCATCTGCCATTGTTGTTTTGATAAGGGTCACACTCGTGACGTCACGCAGCGTCGTCTGCACTACTTCCGGTTTGTTTGGCACTGCCAGCCAGAGGCAAAAGTTTATCGGCTTATAGCTTGGCCATCGCACGGCCTAAAAATTTCTTTTATGTGTTGAAAAATACAATAGGTAATAAGGAATTAATCTGCTATTCTACTTTTTGCGCAAAAAGGTGGTTTCAGTTCACCTTTAAGGGAGCACATCCTCCTGTTTGCACCAACCTCCTTGATGTCGGTCATCACCGAAGCTGAATGGGTCGAACACGTGCTGTGTGGGGTGTGATCACCCACTGACTGCAAACCACAGAGTGCGCCAGGCAGATCGCCCACTGACTGCAAACCACAGAGTGCGCCAGGCAGATTATGAAATCAGTGGAGAGGAGGAGAAAATATGTACAGTTGATACCTCATCTCCACGGTGGCGACACCGGGGCGGCAGGAGGGCCTCTAAGCAGGACATTGAGGGCTGCTACCAGTGCAGGGAACAGGGTCACATCGCCTGACACTGCTCAGCTCCTGTTCCATGGAAACAAGTCCCCCAGTCCCCTTTAAACTAAAGGAGGGGTGCGCAGTGAGGGAACCGCTCCCCACCAGTGAACGTTTCCCCCTCATTATGTTACACCAGCGACTAGGGTGTTTGGGATGTACTAATGGACTGTATGTGGACTGTAATCTGAATGGCACCTTATGCAGAGCCCTGGTGGACACAGGTTCCACACTCTCCCTGGTCCACCCTGGGGTTTTACCAGGGGCTGGGGGGCAGAGGCCTGTGGGCTGGGATTATTATTATTATTATTATTTAGCGAATGCAAAGTCCTTAAGCCAAGCAGTTGCCTCCTGGTTTGCTGTATGGAGGGTGTGTAATCCTCCTTCCAGTCTTTGGAGCGGGCAAGCCTCTATGATGTGTTCCATAGTTTGCTCCTCTCCACATGCGCATGGGCTGGGATGCCACAGGGTTGAAGATAACCACAGTCACTAGGGCATGGGCGACAGTGAGGGGAAAGAGACTGCTAAAGGTGACTGTTGCTGACTGCACTGTTGATCACCAGTTCTGGTTAGCCAAAATACAAGACCCTTGTATCATTGGGCTGGACCTGCTGACCAAATTGGGGGCCATGGTGGATGTACCCAGGGCGACACGCTATCTGGGTTTGGAAGCCGTGATACTCCACCCCACTTTAAAGGGAGGACTACGGCATGTCTCTGCATCACCACAGCCAGCTGAGGAGCCCCTGGCATGGCCACAGAGGGAGATGGGGTCAGCAGCAGCATCATTATCAGTGCCCCGGTTGCCATCTCCAGAGACCATGCAGGCAATTGGGGAGTTGTATCATCGGAGCTGTAAGGGTCTGAGCACCGAACAGTGACATCGACTGCGGGAACTACTGGACTCTTTCACTGACATCTTTGCTGCCCAGTATGAAGACTGCATGCACACCAGCCTAGTACAGCATGGCATTAATACCGGCGATGCTCACCCAATCAGCCTCCGCTCTTGTCGCCTGACCCTTGCCAAGTGGGAGACAGAAGAGCTGAAGATTAAAGAGATGGCAGTGGCAGGGGTCATAGAACCCTCTAGCAACCCGTGGGCAGCTCCAGATGGTATGTGGAGGTTCTGCGTCGACTACCGCCTCCTCAACAAGGCCACACACAAGGACTCTTATCCCCTACCATGGGTGGATGACGCCCTCGACTGCATCACTGGTTCCATCTGGTTCAGCTCCCTGGATCTCCACAGTGGCTGTTGGCAGGTGGAGCTGACACCAGAGGCCCACCCAAAGACCGCATTCACCATCGGCCAAGGGCTGTGGCAGTTTAGGGTTATACCCTTCGGTCTTTGCAACGCGCCTGCCACCTTTGAAAGACTGATGGAGAGGTTGCTGGCTGACATCCCCCGAAGCTGGTGCGTAGTCTACCTCGATGACCTCCTCTCCCATGATGCAGACTTCGAGGGTGCCCTGGCCAGCCTAAGGGATGTCCTCTGTGTCAGCCGATGGGCTGGGCTTCATCTTCACCCAAAGAAATGCCACCTGCTCCAACATGAGACATCATTCCTTGGCCACATCATCAGCACAACAGGGGTGGCCACCGATCCTGCTAAGGTTGCTGCGGCGAGGGACTAGCCTATCTCCTGTGACATCGGGGAGCTGCGGAGCTTCCTGGACCTGGCTTCTTGCTACCGGCGGTTTGTCAAGGATTTCGCCACCATTGCCCGGCCACTGCATTGGCTGATGCAGAAGGGTCAAGCTTTCCAATGGAGTGAGGACTGCTCCAATGCCTTCAGCTAGATTTGATCAGCCCTCATGGAGGCGCCAGTGCTGTCCTTCCCAGACCCCCAATGGTCATTCATCGTGGACACTGACACCAGTAATGTGGGCCTTGGCGCGGTCCTGTCACAGGAGGGGGAACTAGGGGAGCAGGTTGTTGCCTACTACAGCCGTGCTCTCTTCTGGGCAGAGAGAAATTACTGGCTGACCTGCTGGGAGCTGTTAGCTATGACCCAAGGACTCCGCCATTTCCGACCCTACCTCTATGGCAAGAAGTTCATCTTGCACACTGACCATGCATCCCTCACATGGCTGCTCCACTTTAAATAACCCAAGGGGCAGCTCGCCCAGTGGTTGGAGGTGCTACAGGACTGTGACTTTGAGATTCATCACCGGGCTGGCCATCTTCATGCCAATGCAGATGCGCTGTCCCGACGGCCCTACATGGAAGAGGAGTTCCGCTGTTGCTGACGAGTTGAGGAACGGCATGCTGCAACTGGGGTAGTGGCAGCCTCACGGACTGCTTCATTGGATGAAGATAACTTCCCTGTTGGTGGAGGTTCAGAATCACCAGCTGCAGCTACTGACAACTGGGACTTTGCTGAACCCCAACAATTCAAGCAGGAGCAGAGTCAGGATTCTATGCTTGCTCAGATTCAGGCATGGATGGGGGAAGGACAGCGACCAGCATGGACGGACGTGGCAGCACTAGATCCTGAGATGAAGGTGCTCGTCACTTCCTTGTGGTAACGTATCGTCACTTCCTGTTTTGCTGTCTGCCTGTGTGGTTTGCTCTCCAGCTACTAGCTATGGCTACTAGCTCTCTTTCCTCTCCTCCTCTGGTGTGCTCTCTCTGTCAGATGTTTAGCTACACCTCTGCCTCTTTTAGTGATAACGGTAAATGTAATAAATGTTGTCTTTTTGAGGCGCTCGAGGCGAGGTTGTCTGATTTGGAATCCCGGCTCCGCTGCATTGAAACACCGTCTGCGCCAGTTAATCTTGACGGACGCCCATTAGCTGCAGCGGAGCTAGCTAGCTTAGGCCCCACTGTCAGCGGTCCCTCGGCTCTCCTCAGCAGCGAGGAGACTGGGTGGGTGACGGTGAGAAGGAAGCCTAGTCGCAAAGCCCCGGTTCACCACCAACCTGTTCACGTCTCTAATCGTTTTTCCCCGCTCAGCGACACACCCGCTGAGGAAAAAACTCTGATCATTGGCGACTCTGTAGTCAGAAACGTGAAGCTAGAGACTCCAGCGGCCATAGTCCAATGCATTCCTGGGGCCAGAGCAGGCGACATCGAGTCAAATTTGAAAATGCTGGCTAAAAGTAACTGTAAATATTCCACAATTGTTATTCACGCCGGCATTAATGACGTCCGTCTCCGGCAGTCGGAAGTCACGAAACTTAATGTAGAATCGGTGTGTGACTTTGCAAAAACGATGTCTGCCACTGTAGTGTTCTCTGGGCCCCTCCCCAATCTGACCAGTGATGACATGTTTAGCCGCTCGTCATCCTTGAACCGCTGGCTGTCTGTGTGGTGTCCTAAAAATGACGTGGGCTACATTGACAATTGGAGCTCTTTTTGGGGAAAACCTGGTCTTATGAGACGAGACAGCATTCATCCCACTTTGGATGGTGCTTCTCATTTATCTAACAATCTGGCATCTTTTTTATCCAAATTTCCAAAACCGTGACTACTCAGAGTTGGGACCAGGAAGCAGAGTCGCAGTCTTACACGCCTCTCTGCAGCTCCTCTTCATCCGCCACCCCTCAGCTTAGCCCCTGTCTTCCCCATCAGAGAATCGTTGTCTGCTCCCTCCAAAGTGAATAAAAATATAATGTATAAGCATCCCAAAGTGATAAAGCAAAATATTGGTAAAACTCAAATTAAACATAAAGCCTCTAAATTGAATGATTTGGCCTCTGTTCCTCCTCATAATTTAAAAATTAAATGTGGTTTATTAAATATTAGGTCTCTAACTCCCAAGTCTCTGTTAGTCCATGATCCGTTAATTGATCATCAGATTGATTTAATTTCCCTTACAGAGTCTTGGTTAGGGCAAGAGGATTATGTTGGTTTAAATGAATCAACTCCCTCTGGTTATTTAAACTGTCAAAATCCCAGAAGTTCTGGTCGTGGAGGAGGAGTAGCAACAATTTACCATTCCAAATTACTAGTTAATGTAAAGCAAAAAACATGTTATAATTCCTTTGAGGGCCTGGTCCTCAGTATTGGGCACTTTAGCAATTTTAGGTTAAACCCAATTTTATTTGCCATAGTTTATCGTCCCCCATCAACCTACTCAGAATTTTTATCCGAATTTGCTGATTTCTTAGCTGATTTAGTGCTGAAATCTGATAGAATAATTATAGTAGGGGACTTTAATATACATGCGGATGTAGATAGTGACTGCGTTAATGTGGCTTTTAATTCAATATTAGACTCGATTGGGTTTTCTCAGAAAGTAGGAAATTCTACTCATTACCTCCACCATACATTGGACCTTGTTCTGACATATGGCATAGAAATAGAAAATCTTGTAGTGTCTCCTCATAACCCTGTACTGTCAGACCATTGTCTGTTAACCTTTGATTTTACTATTTCTGACTATTTGGCTCCTAAAGAAAAATATTATCACAGTAGATGCCTCTCAGATGATGCTGTTTCCAAATTTATGCAGATTGTTTCCTCTATGCCATGTGTCAACACAACGGAAATAACTTATAGACAGCTTGCTCCTTCTGTAATTGATAACATGGTGGATAGTGTTTCAGCTTCTCTGCATCAGGCTCCAGACTTGGTGGCCCCCTTAAAAAAGAAAAAGTCTAATCAGAGATTTCTAACTCCTTGGTTCAACACAGAAACTCGTAGCTTAAAACAGAAGACTCGTCAATTAGAAAGAAAATGGCGCTCTACTAATTTAGATGAAATCTATTTAGCTTGGAGAAATCATCTTTTAATTTATAAAAAATCTCTTAGAAAAGCTAGAACAAGTTATTACTCTGCATTAATAGAAGAGAACAAGAATAATCCCAGGTTTCTTTTCAGTACTGTAGCCAGGTTGACAAAGAGTCAGGACTCTGTCAATCCTAGCATTCCCTTAGAGCTTACTAGTCAGGACTTTATGAACTTTTTCAATAATAAAATTTCATCCATCAGAGATAAAATCAATCAGATTCTTCCCACAGTTAACTTAAATACTGTAACTACTACAACTCCTTCTATTGATGTCTGTCTTGATGAGTTTACTCCAATCGACCTTTGTGAGTTAGACAAAATAGTTTCCTCATCCAAACCTTCAACTTGTCTTTTAGACCCTATTCCTACCAGGATATTTAAAGAAGTCTTCCCACTTATTGGTAGCTTTATTCTTCATATAATCAATTCTTCATTAACTTTAGGCCATGTACCGCAGGCTTTTAAAACGGCTGTAATTAAACCCTTACTCAAAAAGCCAACGCTAGATCCAGGAGCTTTAGCTAACTATAGACCAATCTCTAATCTCCCTTTCATTTCAAAAATCTTAGAAAGAGTTGTTGCTACGCAATTATTTGACCACCTGCAGGGAAATGGTTTACTTGAAGAGTTTCAATCTGGGTTTAGAATCCATCATAGTACTGAAACAGCCTTAGCGAAGGTCACTAACGACCTCCTCATTGCATCTGATAATGGACTAGTTTCTGTACTTGTCCTTTTAGACCTTAGTGCAGCTTTTGATACTATCGATCATAATATTCTACTTGATAGATTAGAACACTATGTTGGACTTAATGGAACTTCGTTGCAGTGGTTTAGATCTTATTTATCTGATAGGTTCCAGTTTGTTCATGTAAATAATGAGTTTTCTTTCAACTCAAAGCTTAGTCATGGAGTTCCACAGGGATCTGTGCTAGGCCCTACTCTTTTTAGTTTATATATGCTTCCGTTAGGCAACATTATTAGAAAGCACTTTATACATTTTCATTGTTATGCAGATGACACTCAATTATACCTGTCAATGAAGTCAGATGATAGTAATCAATTAGCCAAGTTAGAAGCCTGTCTTAAGGAAATCAAAGCTTGGATGACTTGTAATTTCCTGCTATTAAATTCAGATAAGACTGAAGTCATTCTTGTTGGTCCAAAAAACCTTAGAAATTCCTTTCCAAATCAAACTTTCAGTTTGGATGCAGTTACTCTTTCTCTTAATAGCTCTGTGAGGAACCTTGGAGTTATTTTTGATCAGGATTTGTCCTTCAATTCACATATTAAATTTGTTTCTAAGACTGCCTTCTATCATTTGCGTAATATTGCCAAGATTAGGAGCATCTCGTCTCAGAGTGATGCTGAGAAGCTGATCCACACTTTTGTTAGCTCGAGATTAGATTATTGTAATTCTTTATTATCAGGCTGTCCTAAAACATCTTTAAAAAGTCTTCAGCTGATCCAAAATGCTGCAGCAAGAGTTTTAACAGGTACTAGAAAGAGAGATCATATCTCTCCGGTTCTGGCCTCCCTTCATTGGCTTCTCATAGAGTTTAGAATTAAGTTTAAAATCCTTCTTCTTACTTACAAAGCTCTAAACAATCAGGCTCCTTTTTATTTAAAAGATCTGATACTACCGTATTATCCTAACAGAGCACTACGCTCCCAAAATGCAGGATTACTTGTAATACCTAGAATCTCCAAAAGTACAATGGGAGGCAGAGCCTTCAGTTATCAAGCTCCTCTCCTGTGGAATCAGCTGCCAATCTGGATTCAGGAGTCAGACTCGATCTCTGTTTTTAAGAATAGGGCTAAAACCTACCTTTTTGATATAGCCTACAATTAGGGAGGGATCATGTGTTTCTGAACCCTCCCTTAGTTATGCTGCTAATAGGTTTAGTCAGCCGGGGGACCTCCAGTAATGCACTGGGCCTCACTCCTTTCCTCACTCTCTATGAAATATTTTTTTTTTGCTGGTCATTAACATTTGTTTGTTCTCTCACATAGATTGAGTCCCCATCGTGCTGTTTGCTCTCTACATGTCTGTTCTTTTCTTCTTCTCTATCCCCTCACCCCCCAGCCAGTCGCAGCAGATGACTGCCCCTCCCTGAGCCTGGTTCTGCTGGAGGTTTCTTCCTGTTAAAAGGGAGTTTTTCCTCTCCACTGTCGCCAAGTGCTTGCTCACAGGGGATCGCCTGATTGCTGGGGTCTTTCTGCAACTGTGGGGGTCCCCCCCTACAGTTGATAGTGCTATGAGATGACTGTTGTTGTGAAATGGCGCTATATAAATAAAGTTGAATTGAATTGAATTGAATTACTCTCAGTGGTCAAGCCTCACCACCCGGGACAGCCTTCTCTATCAATGATGGCAGGCTCCTGGGGGTCACCGTGATGTCCTTCAGTTCCTGGTGCCACACCGGCTACGTCACAAGGTTCTACAGATGATCCACTGTTCTGTGGGGTCGGGCCATTTTGAGGTGGCCAAGACCCTGCATCGGCCCAGTCCAGGTTCTACTGGCCAGGCTGTCGCCAGGACGTGGAGCTGTTTGTCCATCAATGTGATTTGTGCACAGCCAGAAAGGGCCCAAGTCGGTGCTCTCATGTTCCACTGCAGCAGTATCAGGTGGGGGTCCCAATGGAGCAAGTGGATGTTGACATTCTAGGGCCATTCCCTGTCACTGATTAAGAGAACTGCTACGTCCTTGTGGCCATGGACTATTTCAGTGAGTGGCCAGATGCATATGTGGTCCCAGATCAGAGCGCAGCCATCACTGCCGAACACCTTGTCAATGAGACGTTCTGCCACTTCGGGGTGCGAGAGGAACTGCACAGCGACCAGGGGCGGAATTTTGAGGCCGAGGTCTTCATCCAGGTCTGCCAGCGGTTGGGCATCAAAAAGACCAGAACAACACTGCTGCATCGTCAGAGTGATGGGCTTGATGAGTGGTTTAATCGCACCCTGGCCACCCAGCTGGCAATCCTTACTAGCTGCCAGCAGAGAGATTGGGATCTGCATCTATCTTTGGTCCTCGGGGCCTACTGTACTGCTGTCCAAGAATCGACAAAATGCACCACTGCAAGCCTCATGTTTGGGCAGGAGCTCCGTACACATGTGTACCTGGTGTTTGGTAGACCTCTGGAACTGGAGTTAGCAGGTGAGCCAGGACTGGACTACTTCTACTCCCTCCAGAAAAGGTTGCGGGAGGTGCATGAATTGGCCCGGCAGGCCCTTAGTGAAGCAGGAACCAAGAAAAAGGGGGCCTACGACACCCGCTGCATGGGAACAGACTTTTCTCCAGGGGATCAGGTGTGGGTGTACAACTCTGAACGTAAGAAAGGGTTGTCCCCTAAACTGATGAGCCAGTGGGTGGGGCCTTGAACGGTGCTTCAGAAAATATCAGACGTGGTATATCAAGTATGCCTGGTAAAGCAGAGACAGATGGTGGTGCTTCACAGGAATCGCCTTGCACCCTACCGACCCAAAGGTCCTAGGAGTGAAGAGCCAGAAGCTTTAAACCAGTCTCAAACAGTCGAGCCTTCCCCCCAGGATGTGGGTGAACCAGTTAGACCAGGACGCCGCCGCTGGCAACTACCATGATGCTTTAAAGACTTTGTCATGGACACTTAGGTTGCTGAGGACAGCTATCCTCTTAGGTGGGGGCAGTGTGATGTGTGGGGTTCTGGCTGATGTTATGTGTTCACCATGTTCAGGTAACTGTTGTTGTTCAGTAGTTATGTGTTTTTTGAGGGACCTTAAAAACACCACAGGGGAGAGGGAGGGAGGAGCAACAGGAAGTAGAGAGTGAGAATAATAGAGCTAAAATGTTTTGCCTCCTTTTTTCTCAGCCATAGTTGCCAAGCCCACTTACTATAAGCGACTTTGGGCTTGTTTTTCTCTACAGTTGCGGGTTGTGGGTTTTTGGGCTTGTTTTTTTTAACGTGTACTGTAGTTGCTTATTTGTGCTTGCTTTGCTGTTGGTGTGACAGCTCTCCCAGCTCAGTTGTGCAAGATTATAAGCTGTGTCTCCATACCAAGAAGTTCAAAATTTGTTAATTTTTGGGGAACTTGTTGAGGTAGAAGTGGCTGGCCAGGGTTTCACTTCTGGCGGCCAGTGATTCATCCAGTTTTTCTATAGAGATCAGTGGCCCACCAGCTGCACTCGGCTCTGTACTCGCTAATGGGGCGTGAGCTATCCAGGTTTTTTTTAAACAGATCAGTGCATATGGGATCTTATAAATTGGAAAAAAAAATTCTCCATTGAAATGAATGACAAGAGCAAAATTATCTTTTGATCCCATTCAAATTTTGCCATGAGTTACACATGATGTTTGTCAATTTAAAAGATTATTTTCCATGTAATTAAAGCTGTCGACTGTCGTGTAATATTTAGTTTTTGTTTAAAGGACTAGTGGATAACAACTCCCATCATCCCACATCACTAAACTGTAATCGTGTTTAGTGCTGTTACTTATGCAGAGTGTACATGTATTTTCTTTTGATCAGAGTTTAATAATTTAATTTGTTTAAAGTTTTGATGTTGACTGTGTTTACTACAAATTTGCTGTTGCTTATGCACAATGCATATGTATTTTCCTTTAATTAGAGTTTACAAAATTCCATTATTCAGTGCTGACTGTGTTTACTGTCAATTCACTGCAAACAAAAATAAATCTATATATCGATATACAGTATGTTATCAAGCACACTCTTTTACAATGTGGTAGGTTGCCTGTTGGGCTTGTTTTGGGCTTGTTTCCATAGAGCTGGTCGCTTGTTTCTCTTGTGAAACCTGGCAACACTGCTCTCAGCTGTAAGGTGTGTGCCATGGCCAACAGTGGCACTTTCCTGGCCTAATAAAGTTCCAGAGCAGTTATCTATCTACAGCCGTGATCATTTTTGACTTACATAGACTGCATTGCTACAATACATTTGGAAAAAAAGAAACAGTTGACAGTAATAAAATATACACAATTTCTTTAGAAAAACTAAAGATGGAGTCATTTCTGTTAAGAACAAGTTAGTAGTTTAGTTTCTTTCTGTGCATCCATCAAAAATTAAAGCAAAGTAAATAACCGTCATCTTACAAAAGTAAATATCAAACTTCCAATCAAAGAAAGAAGAAAACATTTCAAAGCACATAAAGAAAAGGGTGTAGACTGAATCAGAGCTTATTTATGCCTCGCCCTTTTGCTTAATACAGTACATGATGACAACAAAAACAAAAATGAGGAGTAATCAATATGGAAAATTAAGTAAATAAAGTGATTCATTATAAATTAAACAGATTTATATTTCTCTATTAAACTGATCTTTATCATCCTCCTTAACATAATAAGTGTGGTGCATGTTTTCAAATTATCTGCATAACAATTCCATAGCTTCACCCCAACAACAGAGATGCAATGTTTTTTGCATTTGTTCTTATCTTTGGCTTTTCAAATATATGAAGTCATCTCAGGTGATACATACGTTCTCTAATCTTGAACAACCCCTGGATTCCAAAGTATAATTAAGAACATCTCTTACCAGATTTCTAATTGGGGAAATCAAAAGAAACTCAGACTGTGACCAAATACAACTTGAGTATTTTTTTTTCTTTGTGTAAATGTACCTGAGTAAAAATAAAATATATCCTACAATAAAACTATTCAGTAAAGTACAATTTAGTGAAAATATTACTTGAGTACATATACGAGGGGGGGCTGAAAAGTTCATAGTGGTCAAATTTGACCAAATGTGGTTTATTTTTCAACATAGTGTCCCCTTCGGCCCACACACTTCTTCTATCAGTGTTGCAGTGCTTGGATCCCTGCGGTTGAAAAATAAACCACATGGTCAAATTTGACCACTATGAACTTTTCAGCTGATGAACTTTTCAGCCCCCCCGCCCCCGTACGTATAACAAGTTACCCACCTCTGTATATACTGTAATTAGGAGTTGTGTAAAATATACACAGAATTTATCCAGCTTGGCTTCTAAATGCCATACATGAAGGCATGAGTTCTCACTAAAGCAAATGAAATCCATCTTCCTCTGTGTAGTACTATGAAGGCTCTTTCTACAAGGACTACAGACATGGTGGAGGTGTGCACTGCTGGCCCACAGGACACAGGTTCATTGGCAAGTTTTACCTCAACAGAAAGGAAGGATATGGACAACAGGTGTTCCCAGATGGAGCCACCTTTGACGTATGAAATTTGCTGAAATGACAAGCATGCAGATATTATTTTGCAACAAATAATATAAAATGAGCCTCCTTCTTGCCCAGGGCTTGTACCACAATGACCGGAGGTTTGGTCCAGGTGTGCTGAATTATTCAGATGGGCGTCAGGATGTGGGTTTGTGGCTGGGGCAGCGCCTGGTTAGGCTGTGTTCACCTATAGATGTGGGCTTCGGCCTGAAGAATTTTCCTGAATATGCTGCCTACAAGGACACACCCATCACCAATGATCCACTGACTCAGGTTCATACTGACTCCTGCTGTCCTACCATCAAGGTCAGTATCACAGCCATCAATATGTATTTGTTTGAAATAAGTTTTGGGGGCTGAATAACATGCCTACTGACTTCTTCACGCCTTTAAAAATATGCAGTCTGTCCATTTTTTTAATGACCATTTCTCTTCCTGTTTTCATTTGAGTGGTCTACAGGCACAAACCAGTGCACATACTAAGGTAAATAAATTACTCTTACAATGAGCACCCAAATTGTAAGTCCACTGGATGGAGCAATAAAATCCAGTCTTATCTGTACCTATAAAAAAAATGTAGCATTATTTGAGTCAGATCAGTTCAATCCCCATTGGTTTCAGGTGTATACAGAGATAGATGAAAACTTTATCCTTCCCCCTGGCCTGGAGAGTTACTCAACAGATGGTGACCACTTACCGCTTCCCCCTGGTCGAAGAAGAAAGTTGGACCAACAGTTTTATGGTGAGCTTTGGGAGCCGGATGCTCATCCACACAATGGCTACGAGAGGGACCCACTATCCAATCTGCCCTTACAGGCTCGTGTGCAGGCTCACATACTTAAACACAGGTAAGGCATGCGTCAATGCCACAGGTGAAAAAGAAGAAACGTATATTTTGTATTTTACACACGTGAAAGGCGGGAAGAGCAGCAGTTGACTGTTTGTATGTACTCGTGTTTGTTTGTCAGACTGCAGGCTACACATGTGGGCTGGGACGTGGCTGCTGTTCTCTCTCTGAGCAGGGAAGGTTTTGGCCCTAAAGGACCATTGGAAGTCACTTCAGAACAGCTGATCCAGCACTCCTCTCAGGGGGAAGTGCACTCTGTGTCACAGATCCTCCAGACTGGTTTGGTCCACCCTGATGTAGCTGATTCATGTGGAAACACCCCTCTGATTGCTGCTTCTGTAATATGAATCATTTTTTATGTTAGTTGATATGTAATGTTCTCTTTGGTCGTTGTTCTTTTAAATAGCTTTGTAGTCTTTTGTCTGTTTTCTGTTCCCTTTTAGGTAAACTGCCATAATGAAGTCATCCATCTTTTGTTGGATATGGGTGCTGAAATTGATAAGTTGAACTGTGAAGGCATGTCTGCCCTGGCTGTGTGCCATGTCCTCTACTACCCTTTTCAGTCTCTGTACATCCCATGGGATAAAACACCTGAAAAGACTTCAGTAAGATTCTCCTTGATACAGTTTGTCTAGTACTGTGGCTGCTTTGAGGTTGGAATTTTGCTAAATACTTTGTTAAAGTTCCTGACAGGTGAATCAGCAAATGTGTTTTGAGTCTACCAGACCAAAGAAAAGTGTTATTAACTGCCCATCCAAATTTGAATGGTTAAAAACTCACAAAGTATGTGAAAACAGCTTTAACTAGAAAAGCACTCAGAGAGCGCATACCTCGGCCAAGGTTCGTATGTAGGCCACGAGCCAGTTCTGGTGAAAATTGCATCAAAGTTTATACACTAGTTTAGGAGGATTCTTGTAAACACATTGAGAAGATAAGAGCCTTGGCGGAGGTATGCGTTCTCAGGTCATCACCAAAATGATATGGGTTCCTCTCTAGGCCCAGGACCACCTCTGGTGAAAATTTCATCCAAATCCATGCAGGAGTGTTTGTGTAATCCTGCTGCATAAATACAAACAAGGGCCTTAGTGGAGGTATGCACTGTCACATCATCACCAAAATTTCATGGGTTCATCCTTGGCCCAAGGGCTACCTGTGGTGAAATTTTCATCAAAATCCGTTTGGTAGTTTTTGCGTAATCCTGCTAACAAACAGACAGACAGACAAACCACCATGATTACATAACCTCCTTGGCAGAGATAAAAATCTTGAAAAATCAGCCAGCCCCCTCTGCTCTGAACTGGTGGGGGCATGTCTGCAGTAGGTGCTGAAACCACGCCCACTCCCGGAACAGTGTCAAGTGTCAGTTGTCAATCAAACAGCTGAAACCTGGGGAAAGAATTAGAAATATACAGTGTATCTTTTGAGCCAGAAGAGCCACATAAGCTAACGTTATTTCTAAATAGTCCCTCCAGGATTTTGCAATGTTGCGATTGCAGCAATTCCCGCAAAGCCAATTCTGCTAAATTTGAACTTTGTCCAATCACCGCAACTTTCCCGCAATTTTGGCCAATTGTTGTCAACTTCCGCCAATTTGTCCCTGAATAGTGCTCAAACGTGCACGTCATCAGTCTAACCAATCAAATATGTTGCTGCATTGTGCTCACTTCGGTGTTTACAGTGAGTATAAACGGAACACATCAACAAAAGACAGGGTGTGTGTGATTTAAAAAAAAAAAAAACCACTCACCCGCAAGCAGTGGTGGGCAAGTTACTAAAAAATAGTAACCAGTTTCAGGTAGCAGTTACTTCTTTTCAAAAGTAACTGAGTTACTTACCAATTACTGCATCATTAAGGTAACTAGTTACTTGGCAAAGTAACTTTCATGTTACTTTTAAATGCATACTTAAATCATCTTGCACACATAGCAAGATAATTTAATTAATGGATTATATTACTGGCTTATTAATGTCAGGCTGTTTCAGACAGTGCTTTTAGAACATGTTCAGTCTGCTTTATCCTGCCTTGAGAGCTCTTATTGTGGGAAAAATCTGAAGAAAATCAACACAAAATTGCCAGTAATTTCCTCATTTTGGAGTGAGAAATAGGGTTTGTGGAGTGAGAGAGAGGGAAAAAGAGTGAGTTGGCAACACTGCCTAAAGCTATCCATGTTTATCTTACCTTTATGATTATGGATTTAATCGACGTGCAGTGATCCAAAAAAAATGTCCATTATTCCACAGTCCAAATGTCTGCTGTGACAGAGACAATCCAGTCTCTTAAATTCCTTTTGGAGATCAAATCCATTTTTGAATAATCTTTATCCAGGAAGCAAGTAAATGTGTTTTATCTTCAGTGGATCACAGTCTCAGCTGTCTGATGGTAAATGACTGTTACCAAATCTTCATTCTGTAACAACATATCTGGCAATCAGTCGGTTTAATTCTTGCTGGGTCACAAACTGTCCAGAATGCTTGCCTGTGCTTGAAATCCAGCGTGGCTTTTCAGATAGCGTAAATGCACTAATAACACGGTGTTAGCATAGCACTAGCTTTGATGTTGTTGTTCAGGCGCTTCTGAAGATTGCAGTCAGTCTCACATGACCCACCAATATGCTTTTGTCCTTAACCACAATAAAGAAAAAATAATCTGTCTATTTCCACAAAAAGAAAGTAGCTTCATCGTTTCCCAGCAGGAGCAAGCTCCATTTGTGGCTGCAGCAGTGAAGAGAGTCTTTGACGGCTTGTTGATTGACGGCTGCATCAGCTACGTGGGGTCAGTTTGTATTTATTTGCACTAAAAATATCTATCCATATTAATAAAACGAGTAACGCATCTGATCAGATTTCAGTAACTGCAACGTATTACTGAATTTTTAAACAGTAATTTCATTACACAGCACGTTACTGCAAAAGTAGTAGTGTTACAGTAACGCGTTACAAAGTCACACGTCACTGTCAACACTGCTCGCAAGTTTTCCCACACCGTCTCTTCCTCTGTCTCCCACAGCCTGCCCCGTGTCTCCGTGCTGACTATGTGTACGAAGTGCCGGGTTTGTGTTGAAAAAAGTCTGCCTGCCTGAAAGCACCCCCATCACGGGAGTGCACATGAGAAGAGACACTGTAAAACCACAAACAAATGAGCAAATCTAACGCGACAGCCTGTGTTATAACATTTTATACATCTTTAGAGGTAAAAGTCACTACTATTGTTATATCGGCCTCCGTCGGTCTATGATGACCATGGAAGAGAATCCTAAACGTCTACTCTGCTGGAACAACACCGCCTGTGGCTGAACAGGCCGATGCGCGAATGGCAGTCCCTGTCACACAGGTCGCACTTGTAGATGGTCTCCGTGCTGCTGGGTCTGTGGCGGTTCTTCCTGCTGGTCCTTTTTTCATCTGCTGCAGCAGTCAGTTTCTCTTCACCCCCCTTGAGCTGTCTGGTTAGGGTGCCTCTCCATTTGGAGTGGTCCGTTGCGAGGTCCTCCCAGCGCTCTGTGTTGATCTCCAGGGCCTTCATATCTCTCTTGCAGACGTCTCTGAAGCGCAGCTGTGGGCGGCCACCGTCTCTCCTGCCAGTCGCCAGTTCTCCGTAGAGGACGTCTTTGGGGATTCTGCCATCCTCCATACGGTGAACATGGCCAGGGATGGCAATTTTCCGTCGATCCGCGGATTTCTGCCGATTTATTTTCAAATTGATCATTTCTGTGAATCGTTTAAATCCATTGAGAAAATTTTAGGGGGGGGTAAGGTACCTTATTGTTACCGATTTTAGCGAAAATCAACACGATTACATAAGCGCTCGGCGCTTCCCCTGGTCAAGTCGTCTCCCGCGATAACCCGGATGTGTTGTGTTCAAGCTACTGCTGTATTGTAAGCAGCCCTGCGATTGGATAGTTGCAAACGATTGGACCAAACAAATGGCTCGTTGTATGCTTTGTCAAAAATTCATGGCGGCGTGTTCTCAGGGATGTGATTTTCCTCTAATTCGCCGAATTTTGCTTTATTTTATCTTCCAGGAAGATAAAGTACGTTAAGTACGTTAACGGCTTGTGGTCCATGAACACAGTGAAGGTGCGCCCTTTCAGCCAGAACTGGAAGTGGCGTATGGCCAGGTGGAGAGCCATTAACTCTCTGTCGAACACGCTCTATTTACGCTCACTGTCGTGCAAAGATCTGCTAAAAAAGGTGAGCGGCTGCCAAGAACTGGCAGTGCATTGCTCCACGACGGCCGCTATGACCATGTCCGAGGCGTCGGTAGTGAGTGCTATCCGAGCCGCCAGTAGTGCAGCGTTTGCCAGAGCTGTTTTAACCGCAGAACGCCTGCTCCCACTCAGGAGTCAGGCTCAGGATAATTTCCCCAACCCCAAATCACATCCCTGGTTCATGTTGGAATTCTGAGCTTTCGGTATTGTTTTCAGCGGAATTATGAGATTTTTATCGAAGGATCAGGAGTCATCAGTGCTAGAAATAGACAAAAGTGTCAAAAATAAGTTCCGATGGAATTGGCTTGAGAGAAAAGTGACGGTAAAAGTGAAAATTGGCTCAAAGTTCGACGAGGTAACAGAAACACTCGGACAGTTTCTGAAGAAACCAGAAAAGGAGATGAAGTTCAAAGTTCAGAGACTGACACAGCTTGCTGCCAAAAGGAAGAAAGTTTCACATTAGAAGTGACTTGGTGACCAGTGTAAATAGTGTAATAAACTCTTATAGAACTGTTAAATATGTTGGACTAAAGACAGTGAGACAACATTGAAGAAAAAGTAAGTTAACTTTTCATTAAATTTAATGATTTATGTAAGTCTAGTATTTATTTTTTTTAATCATTTTTTTCAGTCTAAATTACTTCTGTTTTACTGAAAACCTCTCAGCTTAAGTGGGGCTGTGCTCCACGGCCCCCCCATAAGTTGATCGACCAAATTAGATTTCAGCTGAGATCAGAATTTCCTGTTGCCATCCCTGCATGGCCTAGCCAGCGGAGCCTGCGCTGCCTGAGTAGAGTGAACATGAAGGGAAGGCCGGCACGGGACAGGACTTCTGTGTTGGACACTTTGTCCTGCCAGGATATGTCCAGGATGCGGCGAATGCAGCGCAAGTGGAAGGAATTCAGTCTCTTTTCCTGCCGGGCGTATGTTGTCCATGTCTCACTCCCATAGAGCAGTGTGCTGATGACGCAGGCGTTGTACACTGCCATCTTCGTCTTGACAGAGAGTTTGAGATTCTCCCACACTCATGTGGTGAGGCGAGCGAGTGTGGAGGCTGATTTTCCAATCCTCTTGTCGATCTCTGTATCAAGGGAGAGGTTGCTGCTGATCGTGGACCCCAGGGACATGAACTGATTCACGACCTCCAGCTCGTAGTCGTCGATGGTGATGGTTGGTGGTGCTTCCGTGGCTTGCGCCAAGACGTTAGTCTTCTTCAGGCTGATGGTAAGCCCGAAGTCCATGCATGCCAGGGAGAAGCGGTCCATCAGGGTCTGAAGCTCCTGCTGTGTGTGGGTCGCGACTGCAGCGTTGTCTGCGAACAGCATATCTCTGATTAGAGCCTCACGTACTTTGGTTCTGGCTTTCAGGCGGGCGAGGTTGAAAAGCCTGTCGTCAGATCTTGTATGCAGATAGATTCCCTCTGTTGCTGTGCTGAAGGCATGCCTCAGGAGCATAGCAAAGAAAATCCCAAAGAGGGTTGGCGCAAGTACACAGCCCTGTTTCACTCCACTGTGTATACTGAATGGCTCTGAGACGTTGCCGTCGTACTGCACCATCACCTGCATGTTGGTGTGAAATGATTTGATGAGGCTTTGCAACTTTGGTGGGCATCCTGTCTTTGGCAGGATCTTGGAAAGGCCCTCTCTGCTGACCAGATCGAACGCTTTGGTGAGGTCGATGAAGGCGATGTACAGGGGCATGTTCTGTTCTCTGCACTTCTCCTGGAGTTGGCGGATGGAGAATATCATGTCCACCATTGATCGCCCAGCGCGGAAGCCACACTGAGACTCGGGGTAGACACGTTCGGCAAGATTCTGTAGACGAACGAGGACAACTCGTGTGTAGACTTTGCCAACAATGCTGAGGAGGAAGATGCCCCTGTAGCTGTTGCAGTCGCTTCTCTCCCCTTTGTTTTTGTAGAGGGTGATGATCTTGGCGTCCCTCATGTCCTGTGGTACGGCACCTTCCTTCCAGCACTGGCAGAGGACATCATGCAATGGCAGCAGTAGGGCGGTCTTGCAGTGCTTGATCGGGTCGGGGGGTATGCCGTCGTTGCCGGGTACCTTGCCAGCGGCCAAGCTATCAATGGCCTTGCTGAGTTCGTCGATGGTTGGCTCTGCGTCAAGTTCATCCATGGATGGCAGGCAATCAATGGCATCAAGGGCTGACGGTGTCACGGTGTTCTGTCT
The DNA here is from genome assembly GCA_020510985.1 of Pholidichthys leucotaenia. Classification (NCBI taxonomy): domain Eukaryota; kingdom Metazoa; phylum Chordata; class Actinopteri; order Cichliformes; family Pholidichthyidae; genus Pholidichthys; species Pholidichthys leucotaenia. The sequence continues at coordinate 292,474,088 of CM035839.1, read as the reverse complement.
GGAGTAGAGGTCGGAGTAATGCTCCACCCATCTCTCCATCTGCTTGTTCTTTTCTGTGATCATCTCCCCAGTGGAGGATTTGAGGGGGGCTGTCTTGCTCTGAGCCGGACCAAGTGCTTTCTTGATGCCGTCGTAAATACCACGGATGTTCCCTGTTATGGCAGCGGTTTGAATGTCTTGGCTGAGCTGAGTCCAGTACTCATTGGCGCAGCACCGAGCAGTCTGCTGAACTTTGCTTCTCGTAGCCCTGAGAATCTGGAGATTCTTCTCGTTTGGGTACTTCTTGTACTCAGCAAGTGCTGAGCACTTGGCTTCAATGATGGGGGTCATCACGGTCGACTTGGCATCAAACCAGTCCTGTGACTTCGAGGTCTTCCTCCCAAAGGTAGCCAAGGCTGTGCAGTGGATGTGTGGATGTGTGCAGTGGAGTGTTTCACAGCTCTTCCCACAATTCCCACATACAGACAGAGATTGAAGCTCACTAAACCTGTTGTGAGCACTACGAAGATACGGACCAGTGATGCTGAGGAGAAGCTGGAAACGTGCATGGAAATATCTGACTGGGGCATGCTTAAAGGAGCCACGCATGATCTGGATGAGTACACGGACACTGTGAACTCATATATCCACTTTTGTGAAGAGAACATTCTTCCATCACGCACCAGGGTGAGTTACTCTAATGACAAACCCTGGTTCACAGCTAAGCTCAGACAGATCAGGAAGGAGAAGGAAGCAGCGCTGAAAAGTGGAGACAGGGACTGCTACAGGGAGGTTAAATACCGGTTTAACAGAGAGCTGAAGAGGGCTAAATCTCTATACTCAGAGAGACTCCAGCAGCAGTTCACTGCTAATGATTCGGCTTCCGTGTGGAGAGGACTGAGGCAAATCACCAACTATCGACCTAAGGCTCCTAAAGGTCAGGATGACAAAGCCCTTTGTCAAAGACTGTCCCAACACTATGCCCGTTTTGACACCTCGTCATCTGTGTCCAACTCCCCCCCTCCCTCCAGCTCCACAGCCTCCACATTCGCTACTTCATTTAAGGCACCCCCCCCCTCCTCCCCCCTCCCCTTATCATCAGTGAGCAGGATGTGCTCAAACAGTTCTCCAGACTGAACCCGCGCAAGGCCCCCGGCCCAGACGGCGTGTCTCCCTCCACCCTGAGACTCTGTGCGAAACAGCTGGCTCCTGTCTTCACAGACATTTTTAACACCTCCCTTAAGTTATGCCACGTGCCGTCCTGCCTCAAATCCTCCACCATCATCCCTGTCCCCAAGAAGCCACGGATCACTGGACTTAATGACTACAGACCTGTAGCGCTCACCTCTGTAGTCATGAAGTCCTTTGAGCGCCTGGTCCTGTCCCACCTCAAGTCCATCACCACCCCTCTCCTGGACCCGCTGCAGTTTGCCTACCGAGCCAACAGGTCTGTAGACGATGCAGTCAACCTGGCCCTCCACTCCATCCTGCAGCACCTGGACTCCCCGGGAACCTACGCCAGGATCCTGTTTGTGGACTTCAGCTCCGCATTCAACACCATCCGCCCCGCTCTGCTCCGGGACAAGCTGTCCCTGCTCAACGTGCCTGACTCCCTCTGCAGGTGGATCATCGACTTCCTGATGGACCGGAGGCAGCATGTGCGGCTGGGAAAGACTGTCTCAGACTATACTAGCATCAGCACCGGATCACCCCAGGGCTGTGTACTTTCCCCCCTACTCTTCTCCCTTTACACCAACTCCTGCACCTCCAGCCACCAGTCTGTCAAGTTGATCAAGTTTGCGGACGACACCACCCTCATCGGGCTCATCTCCAACGGCGACGAGTCCGCCTACAGGAGAGAGGTGGCCCAGCTGGCGTCCTGGTGCAGCAATAACAACCTGCAGCTGAACGCTCTGAAGACAGTGGAGATGATTGTAGACTTCAGGAAAGTCACTACTCCTCTGCCCCCCCTCACCCTCTCAGGCTCTCCCATCACCACTGCTGATTCCTTCCGCTTCCTAGGCACTACCATCACCAGGGACCTCAAATGGGAGCTGACCATCAGCTCACTCATCAAAAAAGCCCAGCAGAGGATGTTCTTCCTGCGGCAGCTGAGGAAGCTCAAGCTACCCACCAAGATGTTAGTGCAGTTCTACACAGCCATCATCGAGTCCATCCTCACCACCTCCATAACCGTGTGGTACGCAGGAGCCACTGCCAGGGACAGACTAAGGCTGCAGCGCGTCGTGCGCACTGCTGAGAAGGTGATCGGCTGCAAGCTCCCATCTCTCCAGGATCTGTACATCTCCAGGACCCGGAGGCGTGCTGGCCGGATCATAGCCGATCCCTCACACCCTGGTCACGTACTGTTTGCCCCCCTCCCCTCAGGTAGAAGACTTCGGTCCATCCAGACTAAAACCTCCCGTCACACGAACAGCTTCTTCCCCTCTGCCATTAGACTGCTGAACACTAAGTGACTTATTGACTCTCGTGCACCATGTACAGCAGCTCAACCAGACTCATGTCAATCATCACTGTTTTCTTCCTGCATTACCGACTGCACTATATAGTTCTCCACAGTATCTGCTGCTGGCTAATATATATTTTAACTGTTGACCAGTATCACTTAATCTTATCCTACACTTTATTACATGTATAGTTTATTTCTCTTATCTTATCATGTTTAATGTTGCAGCATTGTACCGAGACAAATTCCTAGTTTGTGTACTACATGAACAATGGCAATAAACCTGATTCTGATTCTGATTCTGATTCTGATTCTGCTTTGCAGACTCTCCTTCTTGTGGTTCATCAAGTTCCTTCACAAAGGTGGAGGCAAACTGCTCAACAAGTTCTGGTTGGGCCATCTTGCTGGTATCAATCCGTGCCTTTCCAGGCTGTCTGGCATGGTGGAATTTCTTCAGCTGCAGCTTGACCTTGCAACACACCAATGAATGGTCTGTGTCGCAATCTGCACTCTGGAACGAGCGGGTGATTAGCACGTTCTTCAGTGAGGTGCGCCTGGTCAGGATCAAGTCCAGCTGGTGCCAGTGCTTTGAGCGCAGATGTCGCCAGGAAACCTTGTGTTGGGGCTTGGTCTTGAAGAACGAGTTTGTGATTCACAGATCATGATGTGTGCAGAACTTGAGCAGCCGCTGTCCGTTGTTGTTCATTCTGCCCACGCCAAATGGTCCAAGACAGGAGGGCCAGGAGTCGTGGTCAGCACCCACTCTGGCATTGAAGTGTCCAAGGAGAATGAGTTGTTCAGAGTTGGGGATGATCCTGACAGTTCTCGTAGAACTTGTCTTTTGCCTCTGGTGTGGCTGTCAGTGTTGGAGCATACATACTGACGAGGGTGACTGGGCCTTGAGTGGTGTTAAGGCGGAGGGTGAGGAGTCATGCAGAGCCATTGCTGCCCAGTTCCACCATCTTCAGCAAGGTGTTCTTCACTGCAAAGCCCACCCCGTGTTCCCTGTGTTCGTCACTGCCCTTTCCCTGCCAGTAGAACGTGTAGTCCTTCTCTCTCAGCGTGACTGCGTCAGCCAACCGTGTTTCCTGGAGAGTGGCGATATCCACTTCCAGTCTCTTCAGCTCATTATTGATGACGGCAGCCTTCCTGATGTCGCTGATGTCATTGAGGTTAGCAGCGAGTCCTGTCATCATAGTGCGGACGTTCCAAGTTCCCAGTTTTAGAGTTGGTCTCTTTTGTTGTCTTGCCTGGTGCAAAGGTTCTCAGCCTGCCGTTCGGACTTCACCTCATCCCCATGCACCCAATGAGGAAAGCAGGCTGTGGCGGGACAACACCTTATTGGCTGGGGGCTGCCCAGCTTGAGGCGGGCAGTAGCTGTCCAGTGAGATCAGATGATCCCTCACACCGTTGGGAACAACCCCAGGCGCCATGCTCTACGCCAATTGAGCGGTGGCTTATAACCGGTAACTGTCACTCCCCGTGTTTTGTCTACGCCGAAGGCGAAGCTGGAGTGTCCTCTCCAGTGATGGTGTTCTACCTTCCAGCGTTGGGCGTTGGTAGGATTCAAGCCTGGGCAGGAAGATATGGAAGACAAGATGTTGCCCATACAGCATGTCCCCCCTCTCCACGTCACTGATGAATCCAAAGGAACAGCAGGGCTGCTACAGTTTGGCACCAGCGCCGTCGCAGGAGTTGCCAGAACGATGTTGAGCACAACAGAGAACTGCCTTAGGGACTCCGACTCCGGATTTTTCCTCAGGGTTGACTCCCGAAGCCTTTCCTGTGACCGGGTATGCCGCAAGGCAGCGGAGGTTTGAAATCAGGGTTTACCTTCCCCTAGATGGGCTACCTTCCCAGGTTAACAGGCCACCATCTACCCGAAGCATCTGGTTTTAAGGCACCAGAAATCCGCCCTCGCCCCTTCTCCTATTAGTAAAAGCAGTTCTGCCGGGATTAGAAACTAAACCACACGGGCAGGCTAGGAGTTGGACTTAGTTGTCAGAGGCTTTTTGAGACGCACGCCATAAGGAGCATTTTATATGCACTGGGAGCTTAACCCCAGTGTCGCTCCTGGCTATGACAACCTTGGAACCAAAAGTCACTACTTTTGGTCACTACTACAAAAGTCACTACTACATCTTGTCAATCAGTTGTAAAGCTGTGAATCTCCAGTCTGGACATGGACCAACACCTGATTGAGGCAAATCCCCAGGACAGCCCCGCAACTAGCACTATCCAAAAAAAAAAAAAAAAAAAATCCTGCGAAACCCTGGAGCACATGTGAGGCTGGGGTTAGGTCTGTATTATGTAGCTCAGCCCCATTTCAGGCCTGTCCAAAAATCCTGGCAAGAGAACTGCCAGAAAACTGTTCAACAGCTGAACTCTGCTGTTTAGCTCTGCATACAGTGGTATGACAAAGTCTTTGCCCCCTTCCTGATTTCTCATTTTTCTGTATGTTTGTCACACTTAAATGTTTCAGATCATTAAACAAATTTAAATATTCAACAAAAATAATGCAAGTAAACACAAAATGCAGTTTTTAAATGAAGGTGTTTATTATTAAGGGTAAAAAAAAATCCAAACCTACATGGCCCTGTGTGGAAAAAGTGATTCCCCTGCCCCCGTTAAAACAGAAATTAACTGTGGTTTATCACATCTTTGGGAAGCTGAGTTCAATTTCTCTTGCCACACCCAGGTCTGATTACTGCCACACCTGTTCTTAATCAAGAAATCACTTAAATAGGACCTGCCTGACAAAGTGAAGTAGACCAAAAGATCCTCAAAAGCTCGACATCATGCTGCGATCCAAAGAAATTCAGGAACAAATGAGAAACAGAGTAATTGAGATCTATCAGTCTGGAAAAGGTTATAAAGTCATTTCTAAAACTTGGGGATGCCAGTGAACCACAGTGAGAGCCATTATCCACAAATGGCGAAAACATGGAACAGTGATGAACCTTCCCAGGAGTGGCCAACCATCCAAAATTACCCCAAGAGCGCAGCGACGACTCATCCAAGAGGTGACAAAAGACCCCACAACAACATTCAAAGAACTGCAGGCCTCACTTGCCTCAGTTAAGGTCAGTGTTCATGATTCCACCATAAGAAAGAGACTGGGCAAAAATGGCCTGCATGGCAGAGTTCTAAGACGAAAACCACTGCTGAGCAAAAAGAACATAAAGGCTCGTCTCAGTTTTGCCAGAAAACATCTTGATGATCCCCAAAACTTTTGGGAAAATACTCTGTGGACTGACGAGACAAAAGCTGAACTTTTTGGAAGGTGTGTGTCCCATTACATCCGGCGTAAAAGTAACACAGCATTTCAAAAAAGGGACATCATACCAACAGTAAAATATGGTGGTGGTAGCGTGATGGTCTGGGGCTGTTTTACTGCTTCAGGAAAACTTGCTGTGGGAAATGGAACCATGAATTCTGCTGTCTACCAAAAAATCCTGAAGGAGACTGTCCAGCCATCTGTTCGTGACCTCAAGCTGAAGCGCACTTGGATTGTGCAGCAGGACAATGATCCAAAACACACCAGCAAGTCCACCTCTGAATGGCTTAAGAAAAACAAAACGAAGACTTTGGAGTGGCTTAGTCAAAGTCCTGACCTGAATCCGACTGAGATGCTGTGGCATGACCTTAAAAAGGTGGTTCTTGCTGGAAAACTTTTCAGTGTGGCTGAATTACAACAATTCTGCAAAGATGAGTGGGCCAAAATTCCTCCACAGTGCTGTAAAAGACTCATTGCCAGTTATTGCAAATGCTTGATTGCAGTTGTTGGTGCTAAGAGTGGCCCAACCAGCTATTAGGTTTAGGGGGCAATCACTTTTTCACACAGGGCCATGTAGGTTTGGATTTTTTTCCCCCTTAATAATAAACACCTTAATTTAAACACTGCATTTTGTGATTACTTGATTTATCTTTGTCTAATATTTAAATTTGTTTGATGATCCAAAACATTTAAGTATGACAAACATACAAAAAAAAAGAGAAATCAGGAAGGGGCAGACACTTTTTCACACCACTGTACTTATCAGTCTTATACCATAACTTAAGCACCACATTTGTAATATACAGCCGTGGACAAAATTGTTGGTACCCCTCTGTTAATGAAAGAAAAACCCACAATGGTCACAGAAATAACTTGAATCTGACAAAAGTGGTAATAAATAAATATTCTATGAAAATTAACCAGTGAAAATAAGACAATGCTTTTGAATTGTGGTTCAACAGAATTACTTCAAAAAACAAACTCATGAAACAGGCCTGGACAAAAATGATGGTACCCCTAGAAAAGATTGAAAATAATGTGACCATAGGGACATGTTCAACCAAGATGTGTCCTCTAATTAACATCACAGGTGTCTACAAACTTGTAATCAGTCAGTCGGCCTATTTAAAGGGTGACAAGTAGTCACTGTGCTATTTAGTGACATGGTGTGTACCACGCTAAACATGGACCAGAGGAAGCAAAGGAGAGAGTTGTCTCAGGAGATTAGAAAGAAAATTATAGACAAGCATGTTAAAGGTAAAGGCTATAAGACCATCTCCAAGCAGCTTGATGTTCCTGTGACTACAGTTGCACATATTATTCAGAAATTTATGATCCACGGGACTGTAGCCAACCTCCCTGGATGTGGCCGCAGGAGGAGACGGATAATACGAATGGTAACAAAAGAGCCCAGAACAACCTCTAAACACATTCATGGTGAACTCCAAGGTCAAGGTACATCAGTGTCAGATTGCACCATCCGTCGCTGTTTGAGCCAAAGTGGACTTCATGGGAGACGACTGTTGAAAACAAATCATAAAAAAGCCAGACTGGAATTTGCCAAACTGCATGTTGACAAGCCACAAAGCTTCTGGGAGAATGTCCTATGGACAGACGAGACAAAACTGGAACTTTTTGGCAAGGCACATCAGCTCTATGTTCATAGACGCAAAAATGAAGCATACCAAGAAAAGAACACTGTCCCTACTGTGAAAGATGGAGGAGGTTCTGTTATGTTGTGGGGCTGCTTTGCTGCATCTGGCACAGGGTGTCTTGAATCTGTGCAGGGTACAATGAAATCTCAAGACTATCAAGGTATTCTAGAGAGAAATGTGCTGCCCAGTGTCAGACAGCTTGGTCTCAGTCACAGGTCATGGGTCTTACAACAGGATAATGACCCAAAACACACAGCTAAAAACACCCAAGAATGGCTAAGAGCCAAACATTGGACTATTCTAAAGTGGCCTTCTATGAGCCCTGATCTAAATCCTATTGAACATCTGTGGAAGGAGCTGAAACATGCCATCTGGAGAAGGCACCCTTCAAACCTGAGACAACTGGAGCAGTTTGTTCAGGAGGAGTGGGTCAGAATACCTGCTGAGAGGTGCAGAAGTCTCATTGACAGTTACAGAAATCATTTGATTGCAGTGATTGCCTCAAAAGGTTGTGCAACAAAATATTAAGTTAAGGGTACCATCATTTTTGTCCAGGCCTGTTTCATGAGTTTGTTTTTTAAAATAATTCTGTTGAACCACAATTCAAAAGCATTGTCTGATTTTCATTGGTTAATTTTCGTAGAATTTTTATTTATTACCACTTTTGTCAGATTCAGGTTATTTCTGTGACCATTGTGGGTTTTTCTTTCATTAACAGAGGGGTACCAACAATTTTGTCCACGTGTGTATATATTATGTTTAGATGAAAAATTCTGAATTCTCTTGTCTGGGACCTTAACGCAAATATCTATTCAGCCAATCACATGGCACCAAGTCAGTGCGTTTAGACATCTAAACACTTTGAAAATGATCTGCTGAAGTTCAAATGGAGGATTAGAATGAAAATGAAGTTATTTGAGGGACTTTGAACATGGCATGGTTGTTAGTGCCAGATGGGCTGGTCTGAGTATTTCAGAAACTGCTGAACTGGTGGGATTTTCCATGCACAACCATCTCTAGGATGGTCAGAGACTGTCAGATACAGAAAATGGTCTGAAAAAGAGAAAATATCCAGTGAGTGGCAGATCTCTGGATGAAAATGTCTAAATGATGCCAGAGGTCAGAGGAGAATGACCAGAATAGTTTGAGCATTGTCATAGAAGGGCAACAGTTACTCAAATAGCCACTCATTGCAACTGAAGTATACAGAAAGGCATCTCTGAAGGCACAGCATGTTGAAGGTGAGTGGCTACAGCAGCAGAAAACGATGTGCGACTTCTGTCAGCTAAGATCAAGAAAATGTGGCTACAATGCATACAGGCTCACTAAAAGTGGACAATAAAAGGTTGGAAAAATGTTGCCTCTTCTGATGTGTCAGCTCTCACAGCGCGGCAAATGCTGAAGAACGTTCACAAATGTTGTGATTGTTGGGATTTCGTCAGGGTTCATAAAAGATTGCACAGCAGTTCGCCAACAGTTTTTATGGTTGCAACCAGTTTTTTCTATCGAAAAATATTTTGAACATGGTTGCCACCATTAAAACTGTTGGTGAACGTTGTGCAATTTTGGATGAACACTGATGAGACCCCAACAATCACAGCATTTGTGAATGTCCATGAGATACTACCCTCACAGTTTCTGCTGCAGCATTCTGGTGATAAGTTCAGAATTTGGCATAAACAACATGAAAGCTGTGATATATGGGAAACAGCATGACACACTACGCTGCGGTTGCACATACGCATGTGTGACATCATCACGCCGTAGGGTATATTAGCCAGCTACTCAGGGCTAGCCAGTCTCTCTTGCCCTCCACCTCTGGTGTACCACCTCCCAGTTACCTCACTGTGTGCCCCCTCCTAGCTGTTTGAGCTAATGTTCAATAAAAGGTAACCTCAACACGTGGACCTGTCTGCATCCATTATTTCCAAATACAATAGAAGCATGAATACACACATGGAACATCATGGATGTGCATCAGAAAAAAACCTGCAGCAACTGTGTGATGATATCATTACACTACGCACCATATATTTCTAGCACCTTGTTAAATCTTTACAGTTTGAATGATCCAGCCCCTTTTTGTCTATGTACTACAAGGTGTACCTTATGAAATGGAGTATATAAATATTGGAGGCTTCCCTAAGAAAATTAATCTTCAAGTTTTGCTCTATATCCAGCACAAGTCACTCTAACAGTTTTGATTAAAAAAGTCACAAACTCCACCTTGTTCCCACTTCTTGCAGACACAAATATTTTCAAATATAAAAATTTTCCAAGTATTCTTTGTAAATATTTTAACAGCTTGCACTATACTATGTGTCAGCAGGTTCTAAGGTCTACATGTGAAATCAGTAATCAGATTATTGAAGACTCACCTGGACTTAACAACAGATGCCAGATAACTGACACAACTCTTAGGAGCCAAAGTGACCACAGCCAACAACCTGACTGGTAGGAAGCTCGCCCATTTCAGCTCTTTGGCACATTATTCACCATACGGTATAGAATTTTGTATACAGCTACAACCTGCAGTGCTGTGGAAAAGTATTTGCCCCCTTCCTGATTTCTTATATTTTTGCATATTTGTCACAAAATAGATTTTGTGACAAATATAGCGTAAAACTAACAGCATTTCATAAAAAGAACATCATATCAACAGTAAAACATGGTGGTGGTAGTGTGATTGTCTGGGGCTGCTTTGCTGCTTCAGGACCTGGATGACTTGCCATAATTGATGGAACCATGAATTCTGCTCTCTACCAGAAAATCCTGAAGGAGAATGTTCAGCCATCAGTTTGTGATCTCAAGCCCTCCAGTGTGACTGAATTAAAAGAATTCTGCAAAGAAGAGTGGGCCAAAATTCCTCAACAGTGATGTAAAACACTCATTACCAGTAATCACAAATGCTTGATTGTAGTTGTTGCCACCAAAGGTGGCACAGCCAGTTATTAGGTTTGGGGGCAATTACTTTTTCACATAGGGTCAAGTAGGTTTGGATAGTTTTTTTTCCCCTTAATAAATGAAATCATCATTTAAAAACTACATTTTTTATTTACTCGGGTTATCTATTAAAATTTGATTCATCTGAAATATTTAAGTGTGACAAATATGCAAAAATATAAGAAATCAGGAAGGGGCAAATACTTTTTCACAGCACTATATATATTGTAGACTTCTTCTTGATGTTCCCCTAAGGCAGGGGTGTCCAATCATGTGCCATGGAGGGCCAAGACCCTGCAGGTTTTCTCTTCTACCCAGTTTCTTCATCAGGTGTTTTCACTTATCAGCAATCAGTGGGAAGAAATTCAGTGGAATCTGCTGTTGAAGACACTGGTTGGAGGTAAATCCTGCAGGATCTTGGCCCTCCATGGCACATGATTGGACACCCCTGCCCTAAGGGGTCGGCCACAGTGGCTTATCTGCCTCCATCTCATCCTATCCATTGTATCTTCTTCTGTAACACCAACTCTCTCCATTTCCTCCTCCTCTACATCCATGAATCTTGTCTGTGGTCGTCCTCTTTTCCTCCTGCCTGGCAGTTCCATCTTCAACATCCTTTGTCCAATATATCCACGATCCCTTCTCTACACATGTCCAAACCATCTCAGCCTTGCTTCTCTTACTTTGTCTTCAAACCACCTAGCTTGAGCTGTCCCTCTGATATACTCATTTGCAGTGTTGGGAAAGTTACTAAAAAATAGTAACTAATTACAGTTACTAGTTACTTCTTTTCAAAAGTAATTGAGTTACTTTACCAATTACTGCATGATTAAAGTAACTAGTTACTTGGAAAAGTAACTTTCACATTACTTTTAAATGTATACTTAAATCATCTTGCACACATAGCAAGATAATTTATTTAATTAGTGGATTACATTACAAGCTTATTAATGTCAGGCTGAAAACAAGACTGTTTCAGAGTTTTTAAAACATGTTCAGTCTGCTTTATCCTGCCTTGAGAGCTCTTATTGTGGGAAAAATCTGAAGAAAATCAACATGACATTGCCAGTAATTTCCTCATTTTGGAGTGAGAGTGACATGTTTCGGGACCCAGGAGACAGACACTGACACGGGTAAATTAGTGAACAATAATCTTTATTATAGTGAAAGGGTGTGTAGTGCAAATGTGAGAGCGTGGATAGTATCCTGGTCACTGGAGCTGAGCACTCTGGACGGAGACCCGGCAACCTTGGGAGAAGCACAGGTTACGTCCTGCTGAGAACCAGCGGCCGTGCAACGTGGAGGTGAAGGCGTCCGTGAACGTGCTGAGGCTTCCACCTGTGACTGTGGCGAGGACAGGTCTTCCAGAGACTCCGGCTGTGACACCACAGACCGGGACGATGACAAACCAGCTGATGACAAGACCAGTGATTCCACAGAATGTGGTGACGATGATAATCCAGCTGAAGACAAGACGAGTGACTCCACTGAGCGTGGTGACCATGACAATCCAGATGATGACGAGGTGAGGGATTCCACAGAACGTGGTGACGATGACACGACAGATGACGATGACACAAACTCCACCGGTAACGGTGGCCAGTACTCCTGTAACTGATACAGTAACAATTCAGGAATTTGTGGAGCAAGACGTACCGGTAGTCGTGGTGGTAGCGAACCGCTACGTGTGCGTGTTGGCGTTACCCCGTCAGCTGGGGACACAGGTCCGCCGCCAAGGGGGTCCACCTGTGCACAGGGGTAGAGGTTGGGTGTAGAGTAACAAACAGCTCTCTTACGTGCTTGACTTTGAACAGAAGTCCTAGGCGAGGCAGGAGAGGTCCTTGACGAGGCCAGAGAGGTTCCTGACGAGACAGATCCTGATGAGGCAGCTTCTGACGAGACAGACTCTGATGAGTCAGTGTTAGACAAGACAGTTCTTGACGAGGCAGACTTTGATGAGTCAGTGTTAGACAAGACAGTTCTTGACGAGACAGTTTCTGACGAGACAAGAGAATACCTTGACGAGGCCAGAGAGCGGAGTTCTGGTTCTTTCTCTGACGAGGAGGACAGACGACTCCGTACTGAGCTGTCAGCAACGCTGGCTTTTAACAGCTGCTGATTAACACCTGTGGATCTGTGCGCAGCTGGAGATAATGATGCCAATGACGGCCCAGAGGCCGCCATGACAGAGAGTTGGCAACACTGCCTAAAGCTATCCATGTTTATCATACCTTTATGATTATGGATTTAATCCGATGTGCAGTGATCCAAAGAAAATGTCCATTATCCACAGTCCAAATGTCAGACAGAGACGTGATCCAGTCCCTCAAATTCCTTTTGGAGATCAAAATCCATTTTTGAACAATCTGAATGAATGAATGAATGAATGAATGAATGAATCTTTTATTTCGGATAGTACAGGTTAAAAGGAACTGAATAGTATAGCAAAAGGGGGAAATAAAATCCAACAAGGTCAAATTAGGCAATAACCCCTCTGATTATACAGTTCAACAAAAAATATCCGAAATGGGTGATGGCTGAAGCCGCAGCTTATATTGCCCACCCATATTCCATCCAAGAATTCAAAAGAAAAACAAAACAAGAGCTATTACAATTCAGAACAAAGCTAAGACCAAATGTGACAGAAAAAAGTAAACCCCCCCCCCAAAAAAAAAAAACTAGGCAACAACACAGCACAGGCTGGATATGACAATCCTTATGTGATTTTACATGTCATCTTGTATATATGTTTGGAGTATTTCTTCCTTTAGTTTTTGCTTAAATTGTCCAAGCGTTGTACATGATTTTAATTCAGGTCCAAAATCATTCCATAATCTGACTCCTTGCACAGTGTTGCTTGGTGGTAGTTCTCACTGTAGGCTTTTGAAATATACATGTTCCTCTGAAGTGATATCGTTTCTCCCTTATTTGGAACAACTTTTGGATATTTGCGGGCAGTGATAAATTCTACTGTGGGTGTTTATATATTTACATATTTATTCCATCTAGCTACAATGCTCTGCACTGTGTTCATATATTCATATATTTATTCCATCCAGCTACAATGCTCTGCACTGTGTGTGTGTGTGTGTGTATATATATATATATTATAGTAATATGTACATATGTATATTAGCTGCTCTTGCTTGCTTGTTTTTTTTTTTTTTTTGTTTTTTTTTCTTGCCTTCTGATTGTTGCTCTGAGTGTTGCTATCCCTGTGCTGTTGCAATCCTGGAATTTCCCCGTTGTGGGACTAATAAAGGCTTATCTTATCTTATCTTATCTTATCTTATCTTCACTTTAAACATTATTATTGCAGTTTTAAAGTCTACCAGATCTTTCAACTTGAGAGCTTTTAGTTTAAGAAAAAGTGGGTTTGTTGGTTCCCTGTAAGCTGCTTTGTTTATTATTCTAATAGCTCTCTTTTGAAGCATAAAAAGTGGATATATGTTTGTTTTATATGTATTTCCCCATACTTCATTACAATATGTCATGTATGGGAGTATTAATGAATGATACAAGGTGTAGAGTGTGGGTTGATTCAGCAAATATTTCACTCTGTGTAATATTGCAATTGATTTGGATACTTTACCTTTGATATAGTTAATATGTGACTTCCAACACAGTTTATTATCAATTATTACTCCAAGAAATTTAGTTTCAGATACCCTTTCAATCTCTACACCATTTACACTGAGTTTAGGTACTGGGCTGTTGTGATGGTTGTTAAAGACTATAAATTTTGTCTTACTTAAATTGAGCGTTAATTTGTTTGAGTCAAACCACAGTTTAAGCTTTCCTAATTCCTTTCCGAGTGTATCCAGAAGTTGTTCCAAATTGTTTCCACTGCATAATAGATTAGTGTCATCGGCAAACAATATTAAGTCCATTTTTTCTGAAACTTTACATATATCATTTATATACATATTGAATAGTAATGGCCCCAAAACTGAACCCTGTGGGACTCCACAAGTAACCTTCAGTAACTGTGAGTTTTTGTTACCAACACATACATACTGATATCTATTCTTTAAGTAACTACTTAACCATGACAGTGCTACCCCTCTAATACCACAATTTTGTAGTTTCTTTAATAATAAATTATGATCCACTGTATCAAATGCTTTTTTAAGATCCAGGAATACTCCAACTTAATACTCTTTATTTTCAATGGCTGTTGATATTTTTTCTATAAATTCCATTAAAGCATATGCAGTTGTCCTCTTGTGTCTGAACCCATATTGCTGCTCACACAGTAAATTATTCTTCAGTATGAAGTTGCCAATTCTCTCATAGAATATTTTTTCAAGTATCTTGGAAAATTGCGGTAATAGTGAAATTGGTCTATAGTTTGAGAATTCCCCTCTGTCACCCGTCTTGTATATCGGAATTACTTTAGCTATTTTCATTGCATTGGGAAATATACCTGTTTGGCGAGACAGGTTATAGATATACGTCAGTGGTTTTACTAGGCATTCAATAATAGTTTTGACTAAGAGCATGTCAATACCATCACAGTCCGTAGATGTTTTACTTTTAAATGATTTGACAATTTCAATGACCTCTCTTTCGTCTGTGTTCTTTATGAAAATGGAGTCTTTTATAGCAGTGTTATTGCATATTGTATCACCTGTAGGCACCGTAGTGGGTATTTCTCGAGCCAAATTAGGACCAATGTTAACAAAAAAGTTATTAAATTCATCTGCAGGTGAAGCTACATTCACACTCTGAGTCGTTTTATTATTTTTTGGAATATTAGTTGGGTTGCTTGTATTTCTGCTTTTATTTCCAAGGATACTGTTAAGTATTGTCCATGTATTTTTAATATTGTCTTTGTTTTTCTGCAGTTCTTTACTGTAATAGTCTCTTTTACTACATCTTATTATATATGTTAACTTATTTTTGTATGTTTTATACCGCTGCTCTGCTTCTTTTGTCCTTTTCTTTAGGAAAGCTTTATATAGTAAATTTTTCTTTTTACACGCCTTTTGTAGTCCTTTGGTTAACCATGGCTTATCGGCAAATTTCTGTTTAAGCTTTTTTTTTTTACTAATGGACAGTTTTTTTCATAAAGAGTGGTTACAATGTTTATAAATGTGTCATAGGCTTCATTTACATCTGATACATAGACTTCTGTCCAGTCTTGCTTCAGCAAGTCCTCTTTAAAAGAACTGATTGCATTTGGTGATTTGTATCTGAACGATTTTGAAATTTTTTCTGTATTGGCCCCCGTGTGGCCATGGATAAGTGCAAAGGTTGGCAAGTGGTCACTTATATCATTTATCAATAATCCACTTTCTATTTTCTTATCAATAACATTGACAAACAGGTTGTCAATAAGTGTAGCAGTGTGAGCTGTGATTCTACTGGGATGTGTTATTGTGGGATATAGACTCATGCTGTACATAGAGTTCATGAACTCTGTAATTACATTTTGTTGATGTGGATTCAGTAAATCAATATTGAAATCTCCACAAATTGCTACCATTTTCTTACTAGTAATATTATTGTACAGCTCGACTAATTTATCTCTGAATGTCTCAATGCAAGTTCCTGGCGTTCTATATATACAACTTATAATTAGATTTTTTGTTTTATCTTGGTCAATCTCAACAGTAACACATTCCAAGATCCCTGGTAGTGCGAAGGACATTCCATTTACAAGCTTACACCTATACAGGTCATCAATATACAGTGCAACACCACCACCCTTTTTTTGGAGATCTGTTAATATGAAACATCTGGTATCCCTCTATTGCCATCAGGGGAGCCTGCTCTTCAGTAAGCCAGGTTTCAGAGACTGCAATAGCTGTAAATTTTCTGTCTAGCTGTTTTAAATAGTCCTGAATCTGTGGAAAGTTTTTGTTAAGACTTCTGCTCTTGAAGTGTATAATTGATAATTTACCATCTAGTTGCACTTGACTTTTGAATTGCTTTTCAGTGTAATATTCACAGTGGTTATGAATATTATTGAAAAAGTGGTTATCAGGATCAATATCATTCTCCATCTCTTGTAGTTTATGTTCAGCATAATGGCATATTTTCAGAGTTTGAGTTTCCTCACTCTGTGTCAAATGACTTCCTCCAACTGGGGATAATTGATGTCTACTCAAGTCAGTCATAAGTTTTTGTTTGTTTTGCTTATTTTTTTTAAAGTACTTTGGCATGGTGTATCAAAAGAACTATTCTTATCATGTGTGTGAATATGGATTATCATTGACTCATGATTTTCTTACTCAGTGTTCATCTGTATTTATCTAAGTCAGTAGCATCTCTGATCATTATACTCTTTGCTTGCTCAGGTGTTCCATTTAGTTTAATCCAAATTCTACAATTTCTTGTCCAGGTTGCCTGTATCTTATTTTGCCTTTTCAGCATCCGTGCTTGCCGTGCTATTTCAGTGTTTGTTTTTGTCAGGTGTTCATTTAGGTAAACTTGTGTTCCCCGTAGCTTTCTGGCCTGCCTCAGTATGTCATTCTTTACCCTTCTGTTCACAAAGCGCATCACAATTGATTTCTTTGTTTGGTTATCTTTCTTCGGTAAAGCATAACAGGCCGAAATTGCATTCGCTTCTACCTTAATATCTCTACTATCAAGGAACTGAAGCACCTGGTTTTCTAGTGAGACTGATTCACTCATGGGAGCCTCCTCACCTCTCAGTCCTGTTGTGGCATGGGCGTATGACTGATACGCCCATGCCCTGATAATCTTTATCCAGGTAGCAAATAAATGTGTTTTAACTTCAGTGGATCACAGTCTCAGCTGTCTGATGGAAAGTGACTTATCACATCAGTCTGTAATGACCAGTATTGGGCAAGTTACTAAAAAATAGTAACTAATTACGGTTACTAGTTACTTCTTTTCAAAAGTAACTGAGTTACTTTACCAATGACTGCATGATTAAAGTAACTAGTTACTTGGAAAAGTAACTTTCATGTTACTTTTAAATTCATACTTAACCCCTTAGCATTCCTGCCAATTTCCAGCCAATGTGAAACCTTCTGTGGGTGGAAAACTACAATTTTAAGAGGCTAAGAAAGAAGATCTTTCATTATTCACCATTACACCTTGTTGTCTGTCACACAGATAAGAGGAAAACATTGCATGGCCAGATTAGAAAAACTGATCTAAATGTTTTTTTGTATGTAATGATTCACTGCATCAAGTTTTTTTTTTTTAGGTCCAGTAAAACAGCTCCCACAACCTGACCTTGATCTATTGACTTTTTTGTTTTTAATTTGTTCAGTCAAGTAGGAGTTAACACTCTCAGCTGAATAATTTGGTCAGAAGCCATAGAGAGGATGTAAGTAATTATTAGACTCCATATACTCCCAATAATTGTGTTGCAAGTTTTTTTTTTTCTTAAACTTTGGAGAAAATTGGTAATATACTAACAGACGACTTTCGGTCATGGCCGCCACGTAGGAGGACGTGCTTCCCTCTACTCTGCTCCTAAAAATAAAAAAAATCGACAAATAACTCTCTCAGTTGGAACAAAATTATCCCAGCGTTTGGGCGAGGATATGCCGGTAAAGCCTAAGGCTGGGAAATCAGGTGGAGGAAAAAGTGAACCGCCGAAACATTCCAAATTAACAGACTTTCACATCCGTGACGCAGCAGAAAAACCCCCACCTATGGCAGAGCAAGCTAGCGGAGGAGCGGTGACTGCTGACAACGGCACAGGTGCGGTGCTTGCTGCCATTGGCTCAATGAGAGCAGACTTCTCTACTAAGTTTGATGGGATTATAGCAGCGATAGAGGGTTTGAGAAAGGAATTAAGCGATTGTATGGAACGTGTAACGCAGGTGGAGCTCCGAATTTCCAGCGCTGAGAATGATGTCACCAGCCTACAATTAAAGGTGCGCACATTGGAATTAAACAATAAACGTCTGGAAGAATAATGTCCTAGATTTAGAATCCCGGTCGAGACGGAACAACCTGAGGCTGGTGGGTCTTCCTGAGGGTACGGAGGGGCGGGACTCATGTTCCTTTTTGGAAAAGTGGATCCCAGAAGCGCTGAACAACACGGAGCTGCAGTCATCAGTCGTTCTGGAAAGCGCCCACCGAATTGGCCCACTGAGAGATAATAAGGCAGCACCGAGGACGCTAATTATGAAGTTCCTCAGCTACAGAGACAGGATGACGATCTCCAACGCGGCGCGGGCCAAAGGAGAAATTAAATACCAGGATCAGCAGGTGCGGTTCTACCCAGATTTGGCCACAGGAATCCAACAATTAAGGAAACAGTTTGACCCCGCCCGTAAAGAGCTGCGCAACCTTGGGATTCGTCATGGAGTGATTTTCCCTGCAAGACTGCTGGTCACGTATAAAGGGAGAACCCACACCTTTAAGACCCCAGAAGAGGCGCAGGAGTTCATCAAGAAGATCCAAGCAGAGACTGGTGGGAGCTAAGCATGAAGCATGAATAAGATATAAGGTAGAATATTTAAGCATTTGCACAGGCATCTGACTGATCTGAAGCAAATGGCAAGTTCACAAAATACAGATTGTATTGAATTTAAAAAAAAAAAAAAACCTATGATGTACAAAGTTGCTATAAAATTTTGCAGTTAAGTTGGAAAACTACAGAAGAGAGTTAATGTTATGTCATTAAAAGCAGTAGAGTCAGGGTGATTGAGAGGAGAAAGAAAGAGTGGTTTTGCCTGATCCTTGTGAGTGAGGAGCAGTCAATGGCTATAGCGGGAGATGGAATTTTTTTTTTGATTTTGGGGGGATTACCACGAATGTGGGAAGGGGGAATTTGTTTGTGTGTAGTTTGTAGGATGAATGTTCAACCACTCATGTTTTTGCTTCTCTGTATGAGCATGTTTACATTGCGAGGTAATCTCAAACTCCTTATTGATCATAGACCAAAGCGTTAATCTTAATTTAACTTCATGGAATTGCAGAGGTCTACAAAATTTAAAAAAATTTAAACAAGTTATGAATAAAATAAAAGACATAGGTTCAAAAATTGTGTTTTTACAAGAAACTCATCTAATAGAGGAGTATGTAAAAAGAATTAAAAAAAGATGGCAGGGAAGTGTATTCACCTCATCATTTTCATCTCGAACCAGAGGAGTTATGACTCTCATACACAAAACAGTCCCATTTCAAGTGAAAAATGTAATTGGAGACAAATTAGGAAGATACCTAATCATTCAAGGATCTTTGTTATTAGAAAATATAAATCTGGTGAACCTATACGGTCCCAATATAGATGATCAGAACTTCTTTGCTAATTTATTTCTTATTTTATCATCACTTACAGGGCAGCATATAATAGCAGGGGATTTTAATTGTGCATTGAATCCCAGCATAGATAGATCAACAGGACTGGACTGTACGCACAATGGATGCAGGATGATCATTAATCATTTTATGAAAGAATTGAGATTGCTAGACATATGGAGAGAAATGAAACCGCAAGTTAAAGCCTACTCTTGTTATTCTAATACCTACAAGACATTCTCACGTAGTGACTATTTTTTGATCTCCACAGAATTAAGGTCCAAGATTCAAAACTGTTTCTATGATAACATTGTGATATCTGATCGTGCACCCTGCTGTCTAATATATGTAGATAAGAAATTGACAAAGGAACCAGGTAGGTGGCAATTTCAGCATAAATGGCTTCAGGACAAGGAATTTGTTAAGTACATAGAAAAACAGATAGATGAGTTCTTTGATATTAATACTACACAAACATCAGCATGTATAAAGTGGGAGGCTTTCAAAGCTTTTATTAGGGGGCATATTATTAGTTATACAGGTTCAAAATCTAAGAAGACTCGAGAGGAGAGAGTCCAATTGGAACATAAAATAAAAATTCTCCAAGAAAAAGTGTATGTAGGAAGTGACCCAAAGTTAGAGAACGAATTACTGATTCTGAGAGCTGAATATGACAAAAATCAGCAAATAGAGCTGCCTCGAGTCTTCTAAGATTGAAGCAGTCTTTTTATGAACAAGGTGAAAAATCAGGGAAATTATTGGCATGGCAGATTAACCACTTGCACTCCGGGCAATTTTCCTAAAAATGCCAAAAAATAACGTGCCCAAACTAAATTGAAAGCTGTTCTTCAACCCCTTGCAGCATCTTCATGGGGTTGGTCTCATTTTTTTTTTCCACAATATCTTTATTGAACCTTTTTTTTTTTTTTAACAAACATGATACAAACAATCAAACACTAACACTAAAGTACTACAAAAAAAAAAAGCACTAAAAACACCAACAACCACCAACAAAATCAAGTCTTCAACAATGCTCCTCTGTTTAGTCTAGACAATCCAATACATAAGTATACATATTATGTTCACCAGTTTGGAATTTACAAGGTCCACACACATCATTCACCTTCTTCTTCAAGAGTTATGTTTAAATTTTTTACATAATCAATAAAAGGTCTCCATATATTCTCAAACACAATTTCCTTTGATTTCAGTATATATGTTATTCTTTCTAATGGAAGGTTTGTTAACATCTGTCTTAACCACTGAGTCACATCTGGTCTATGAGTCTTTTTCCATAATAGTGCAATACATTTTTTGGCATTAAGCAAACTGAGGTCTATGAATGTTCTTTCACTTTTATTAAAATTATGCTTTTCTGGGTACAGACCCAACAAAAACAGTTTAGGATTCAGTATGATTTGTTTTGAGATTATTTTTTCAATTGTTACCCTCACCTCTTCCCAAAACATTCTTATTAATCTACATTCCCATAAACAATGAAATAGGGTTCCTTTACTTTCCATGCATTTTGTGCATGTATCTGGTATATTTTTGTTATATCTATTTAACTCCTCCGGTGTAACATACATCCGCATTAACCATTTGAAATGTATCAATTTAAGGCGTGCATTTATTGATTTGGTTTGAGCTTCTGTACAAGCCAATTCCCATTGTTCCTCTGAAATTTCAATTTGCAGATCTTCTTTCCAGTAGTTTAATCTTTTCAGTGAATTTTCACTTGAAGATAGTGTCAATGAGTTATAAAACTCTGAAATAATACCCTTTCTTTTACTATCTTTCATCATCATTTTTTCCAAGGATGAATAAATAGGTCGAGTGAGAGCTTTATTTTGATTTGATCGAATAAAGTTTCTAAGTTGAAGATATTTAAAAAAATGTGTTCTATTGAGATTAAATTTGATCCTCAGCTCTTCAAAAGACATTATGTTGTCTGCACATGGCAAATATAAATCCTGAATCTTTTGTATCCCTTTTAAATTCCATACTTTAAATACAGCGTCCGCTCTCCCTGGTTTAAAATATTGATTACCCCATATTGGACTAAATTGTGACAATAACTGTGGTTCTTTTAAATAGTTTTTAGCTTCACACCATATTTTGATCATATGCTTTACAAATGGATTTTTAACTTGTTTTTGTAATTTTTTTGCCGAATCTGAGTATATGAATATGGGAAGAGGTAAAGGTAAATTGTATGATTCCATTTCAGTCCAGTGAGGGAGATCATTTGATGAAAAATAATATGTCATAGACCTCAGTTGTGCCGACCAATAATACAACATAAAATTTGGACATTTCAGACCTCCACGATCAAATGGTAAATATAATAAAGACAAACGTAATCTAGCCCTCCTGTTGTTCCATATAAATTCCACTAACTTTTTTTTTATTCTTGAGAATAGATCTAAAGGTGGTGATAAGGGAATGTATTGAAATAAATAAAGTATTTTAGGTAAAATATTACTTTTAAGTATATTGATTCTCCCGATCATCGACATTGGTAGTGACATCCATCTCTGAGTTAACTCATTGATATCTGACATTAAGGCTTCATAGTTGACGCTGGCGACTGATTCTAGCTTAGGCATAATTTGGATTCCTAAATATTTAAACTGATTTACAACATTGAATTGATTTACCTCAGGGGCTGGGTAATTTCTCTGGGTCTCATTTAGCATTAATATTGAAGATTTAGTTTTATTTATTTTATATCCTGATATTTCCCCAAAATTCTTTATTAAATTCAACAAGGTTGGAATTGATTTTTTTAGATTCGACATAAACAAAATTATATCATCGGCGTACAGGGAGATTTTATGTTCTGTTGGTCCAACTTTAATTCCATATATTTGTGAATGTAAACGTATCGCTATCGCTAAAGGTTCAATTGCCATAGTAAACAGTAAAGGTGAAAGTGGACAGCCTTGTCGACATCCTCTATTGATTTTTATTGGTTTTGAAATATTGTTATTTGTTAGGATTTCTGCTGTAGCATTATTGTATATTATTTGAACCCATTTTATGAAATTATTTCCAAGTCCAAACCTTTGTAGGACTTCAAAAAGAAAGGGCCATTCAACTCTATCAAAGGCCTTTTCGGCGTCCAATGATAGGAGAGCTGTATCCGGTGCTTCTTTATTAAAATAAATAATATTAAATAGTCTTCTTACATTATGGAAGCCTTGTCTACCCTTTATAAAGCCATTCTGATCTCGATTAATAATATTTGGTAAAATTTCTTGTATTCGTCTTGCTAAAATTTTACAGATTATCTTAAGGTCGGCGTTTAATAGGCTTATTGGTCTCATATTTTCACATTTATTAGAGGGCTTACCTGGTTTTGGCAGCAGTATAATTAAGGCATTATTTATGTATGATGGTAAATTATTATTTTGAAATGCTTCTAAAACCATTTCCAAAAAAGGTTTTATTAATTTATTCTTAAATTTTTTATAAAGGTCAACTGGAAGACCATCTGGTCCTGCACTTTTTCCTGATTTCATATTATCAATGGCTAGCCCAACTTCTTCTTGACTAATTTTAGACTCCAATATCTCCCTGTTTTCATTTGGAATACACGGTATAGATAGTTTGTTCAAAAACCCATTTAGTTTTGTTAAATCAGGTTCATTTTTGGTATCATATAATTTTTCATAGTAATCTCTAAAGGCTCTATTAATTTCTAAAGGATCTATAACTACCTGTCCATTACTTATAATACTGGTTATTGGTGTTTTAATTTCCAATTGTTTAATCTGCCATGCTAATAATTTTCCTGATTTTTCACCTTGTTCATAAAAAGATTGTTTCAATCTTAGAAGACTCGAGGCAGCTCTATTCGCTGATTTTTTGTTGTATTCAGCTCTCAAAATCAGTAATTCATTCTCCAACCTTGGATCTCTTCCTGCATACACTTTTTCCTGAAGACTTTTTATTTTATGTTCCAATTTAGCTCTCTCCTCTCGAGTCTTCTTAGATTTTGATCCTGTATAACTAATAATATGTCCTCTAATAAAAGCTTTGAAAGCCTCCCACTTTACACATGCTGATGTTTGTGTAGTATTGATGTCAAAGAACTCGTCTATCTGTTTTTCTATATACTTGACAAATTCCTCATCCTGAAACCATTTATGCTGAAATTGCCATCTGCCTGATTCCTTTGTCAATTTTTTATCTACATATATTAGACAACAGGGTGCATGATCAGAGATCACGATGTTATCATAAAAGCAGTTTTGAATCTTGGACCTTAATTCTGTGGAAATCAAAAAATAATCAATACGTGAGAATGTCTTGTAGGTACTGGAATAACAAGAATAGGCTTTAACTTGTGGTTTCATTTCTCTCCATATATCTAACAATCTCAATTCTTTCATAAAATGATTAATAGTCATCCTACATCCAATGTGCGTACAATCCAGTCCTGTTGATCTATCCACACCTGGATTCAATGTACAATTAAAATCCCCTGCTATTATATGTTGCCCTGTAAGTGATGATAAGATGAGAAATAAATTAGCAAAGAACTTCTGATCATCTATATTGGGACCATATAAGTTCACAAGATTTATATTTTCTAATAGCAAAGAACCTTGAATGATTACATATCTTCCAAATTTGTCTCCAATTACATTTTTCACTTGAAAAGGAACTGATTTATGTATGAGAGTCATAACTCCCCTGGCTCGGGATGAAAATGAAGAGGTGAATACACTTCCCTGCCATCTACTCCTAATTCTTTTAACATCCTCCTCTATCAGATGAGTTTCTTGTAAAAACACAATTCTTGAACCCATGTCCTTTATTTTATTCATAACTTGTTTAAGTTTTTTAAAATTTTGTAGACCTCTGCAATTCCATGAAGTTAAATTAAGATTAACACTTTGGTCCATGATCAATAGAGAGTTTGGGATTACCTTGCAGTGTAAACATGCTCATACAGAGAAGCAAAAACATGAGTGGTTGAACATTCATCCTACAAACTACACACAAACAAATTTCCCCTTCCCACACTTGTGGCAAACCCCCCAAAATCAAAAGAAAAATTCTGTCTCCCGATATAGCCATCGACCGTTCCACACCCACGGGGAACAGCCTAAGCCACTCCTTCTTCATCCTCCCAATCACCCTAACTCTACTGCTTTTAATGACGTAACATTAACTCTCCTCTGTAGTTTTCCAACTTAACTCCAAAATTTTTAACAACTTTGTACATCATAGTTTTTTTTTTTGTTTGTTTTGTTTTTTTTAATATATAATACAATCTATATTTTGTAAACTTACTATTTACTTCAAGTCAGTCAGATGCCTGTGCAAATGCTTAATTATTCTACCTTATATTTTGTTCATGCTTAGCTCCCACCAGTCTCTTCTTCTTCTTTGATCTTCTTGATGAACTCCTGCGCCTCCTCTGGGGTCTTGAAGATGTGGGTTCTGCCCTCATACGTGGTCAGCAGTCTCGCAGGATAGATTACACCATGACGAATCCCAAGGTTGCGCAGCTCCTTACGTACGGGATCAAACTGCTTCCTCAATTGCTGGATTCCTGTGGCCAAATCTGGGTAGAACCGCACCTGCTGGTCCTGGTGTTTAATCTCTCCTTTTTTAGCTCGTGCAGCGTTGAAGATCTTCATCCTGTCTCTGTTGCTAAGAAACTTCATAATTAAGGTCCTCGGCGGTCCCTTATCTCTCCGTGGGCCAATACGATGTGCTTTTTCCAGAATCACTGCTGATTGCAACTCCTCGCTGCCCAGCACCTCCGGAATCCACTTTTCCAGAAAGGAACATACGTCCCGACCTTCTGATTCCTCTGGAAGACCCACCAGCCTCAAATTATTCTGTCTCGACCGAGATTCCAAATCCAAAATATTATCTTCCAGAGATTTATTTTTTTTTTCCAAAGTGCGCACCTTTAATTGAAGACGGGTGACGTCATCTTCAGCACTAGCGAGACGGAGCTCCATCTGCGCCGTTCGTTCTACACAGTCACCCAATTCCTTTCTTATTCCTTCCAACGCTGTCATAATCCCATCAAATCTAGAGGAAAAGTCCGCTCTCATTGAACTCATGGCAGCCATCAGCGCATCTGCGCCATTCCCCGCAAATATCGCACCGTTGCCAGCCTCCTCCGCCATATATGGAGTTTTGTTTGCTGCGTCACAGACCTGAAAGTCCGTTAATTTGGACTGTTTCGGCGGCTCGCTTTTTCCTTTTCCTGGTTTTCCAGCCTTAGGCTTCGCCGACATATCCTCGCCCAAATGCTGGGATACGTTCTGTCCCAAATGAGAGAGTTATTTGCCGATTTTTTTTTTTCCAGGAGCAGAGCAGAGCGAGACACGTCCGTCCTACGTGGCAGCCATAACCGGAAGTCGGGTTGGTCTCATTTAAAAGAAAACACTTTGAA
The DNA here is from genome assembly GCA_020510985.1 of Pholidichthys leucotaenia. Lineage (NCBI taxonomy): Eukaryota > Metazoa > Chordata > Actinopteri > Cichliformes > Pholidichthyidae > Pholidichthys > Pholidichthys leucotaenia. The sequence continues at coordinate 292,448,112 of CM035839.1, read as the reverse complement.
TTTTTTGGCAAAAAAAAAACATAATCTCTCTACGTGCTCCGGCCACCGAGTTACAGTCATCTAAACATACTGAACTTGAAGAAAAAAAAATTGGACACAGTGTTTTTTTGGATACAAATGCTTGTAAATAACACACAGCTGTCCGATCCAGCTGGAAAATGCAACAGAAATGTAGAACCAAGTGTTATCCAGCTGAGATCCAAATTTGGTAACAATACCACCAAAAATGAATATTTTACACAGCTTTGTTCTCAGGCTGTTCCCAGGCGTTTTGGAACTGTGCCAAATTGTGCCAAATGGCACAGTTTGGAAAAACGTCTGTAACTTTTGAATAATTCAATGTAGAATCTTCATTTTGGGCTCTAATGAAAGTTCACACTCAGGGCTGTGTCTGTGTGTGTGTGTGTGGGCGGGGGGTCGTTCCCCCCCCCCCCGCTACCAAGGACCAAATTCGGCCTTCGCTACATGACAGAATACACTCTTCTTTTTTTTTTTCCTTGCATGTTTTCACAGCGGCTCTCCCCCCCCCCCCTCGCTACTGTGTGTGTGTGTGTGTGGGGGGAACCGTGAACGGACCGTGAACGCCCCCCCCCCTCGCTACAGAAGAGGGCCATCGCTACATGATGGAATAGACTGATATGCTTCCTCCCGCGTTCCGGGGAGCGTTCGGACCGTGCCCCCCCCCCGCAGCGGGGGGGGGGCGTTCACGGTCCGAACACGGCAAATGAACCGTTTATCGCGGCGCACGCACTTTGTATTTCGTGCGCAGTACAGTTGTAATTTACCGATCGGTCAAAAGTCATTTTTGGATTACAGTTTTCAGGGATAAATAATAATTTAGCTTATAACACCTTACCTCTTCAAAGCAGCAGAGTCGTGGCGAACAGTTCTTCCCACGTGTCAGACGAACGCGACGCTGCTCCGCTCGTGGATCCCGATCAAAACATAATTCCATTATTGCCGTTTTGGCGAATGATTTACGACTTTTGTCGTCGGCCTCCGTCTATTCTGCTGGAATGAGTGCAGGTCCCACTTGTGGGTGTTCTCCATGCTGCTGGGTGAGCCTGGGTCTGTAGGAGATTCGTACAGAGTCCTTCTGCAGCAGTAAATATTGCTTCACCCAGCCAGAATTTCTGTGCTTCAATTGGCTCCTGCGTTCACAGTAGGCGGGTCCTCCTTCCTAGATTTTCATTCATTGGTTCTTCAAGGTTTCAGAAACCAATTCAAGGCTCTTATTAGTCGAATGAGAGGTCAATCAGATGAACTAATCTGTTTGCGGCTGTCTCTGCAGTTTTTTTTTGAGTGGCACTTGGACGCTACTACATCACCATCACCACCATCATGAGTCATGCGCACGAGGGCGCACGAGCGCGCGTCACGCTCGTGAGTCATAGGACTCGTGCGTCATAGGACACAGAGACTTGCCCGCCCGCGGAACAACGGAGCGCAAGTGGTTAAACAATTAGAATTTAAAACACCAATTACCAGTATTATAAGTAACGGACAGGCAGTTGTAGATCCTTTAGAAATTAACAGAGCCTTTAGAGATTATTATGAAAAACTATATGACAAAAAAAATGAAACTGACTTAACAAAACTAAATGGGTTTTTGGACGAATTATCTATACCTTGTATTCCAAATGAAAACAGGGAGATACTAGAGTCTAAAATTAGTCAAGAAGAAATTGGGCTAGCCATTGATGATATGAAATCAGGAAAAAGTGCAGGACCAGATGGTCTTCCAGTTGACCTCTATAAAAAATTTAAGAATAAATTAATAAAACCTTTTTTGGAAATGGTTTTAGAAGCATTTCAAAATAGTAATTTACCATTATACATGAATAATGCCTTAATTATACTGTTGCCAAAACCAGGTAAACCCTCTAATAAATGTGAAAATATGAGACCAATAAGCCTATTAAATGCTGACCTTAAGATAATCTGTAAAATTTTAGCAAGACGGCTACAAGAAATATTACCAAATATTATTAACCGAGATCAGAATGGCTTTATAAAGGGAAGACAAGGCTTCCATAATGTAAGAAGACTATTTAATATTATCTATTCTAATAAAGAAGCACCGGATACAGCTCTTTTATCATTGGATGCCGAAAAGGCCTTTGATAGGGTCGAATGGCCCTTTCTTTTTGAAGTCCTACAAAGGTTTGGAATTGGAAATAATTTCATAAAATGGGTTTGGATAATATACAATAATACTACAGCAGAAATCCTAACAAACAGCAATATTTCAAAATCAATAAAAATCAATAGAGGATGTTGACAAGGCTGTCCACTTTCACCTTTACTGTTTACTATGGCAATTGAACCTTTAGCGATGGCAGTACGTTTACATTCACAAATATATGGAATTAAAATAGGACCAACAGAACATAAAATCTCCCTGTATGCTGATGACATAATTTTGTTCATGTCGAATCTTAAAAAATCAATTCCAACTTTGTTGAATTTAATAAAGAATTTTGGGGAAATATCAGGATATAAAATAAATAAAACTAAATCTTCAATATTAATGCTAAATGAGACCCAGAGAAATCACCCAGGTTCTGAGGTAAATCAATTCAAAGTTGTAAATCAGTTTAAATATTTAGGAATTCAAATTTTGCCTAAGCTAGAATTAGTCGCCAGTGCCAACTATGAAGCCTTAATGATAGACATTAATGAGTTACTTCAGAGATGGATGTCACTACCAATGTCGATGATTGGGAGAATTAATATACTTAAAAGTAATATCTTACCCAAAATGCTTTATTTATTTCAATACATTCCTTTACCACCACCTTCAGATCTATTCTTAAGAATTAAAAAAAAGTTAGTGGAATTTATATGGAACAATAGGAGGGCTAGATTACGTCTGTCCTTACTATATTTACCATTTGATCGTGGAGGTCTGAAATGTCCAAACTTTATGTTGTATTACTGGTCAGCACAACTGAGGTCTATGACATATTATTTTTCATCAAATGATCTCCCTCACTGGACTGAAATGGAATCATACAATTTACCTTTACCTCCTCCCATATTCATATACTCAGACTCGGCTAAAAAATTACAGAAGCAAGTTAAAAACCCATTTGTAAAGCATATGATCAAAATATGGTGTGAAACCAAAAAATATCTAAAAGATCCACACTTATTGTCACAATTTAGCCCAATATGGGGTAATCAATATTTTAAACCAGGGAGAGCAGATGCTGTATTTAAAGTATGGAATTTAAAAGGGATTCAAAAGATTCGAGACTTATATTTGTCAGGTTCAGATAACATAATGTCTTTTGAAGAACTGAGGATCAAATTTAATCTTAATAGAACACATTTTTTTAAATATCTTCAGCTTAGGAACTTTATTCGATCAAATCAAAATAAGGCTCTCATCCAACCTACTTATTCATCCTTGGAAAAAATCTTGACGAAAGATAGTAAGAGAAAGGGTATTATTTCAGAGTTTTATAACTCATTGACATTATCCTCAAGTGAAAACTCACAGAAAAGACTGAATTATTGGAAAGAAGACCTGCAAACTGAAATTTCAGAGGAACAATGGGAATTGGCTTGTGCAGAAGCTCAAACCAAATCAATAAATGTATGTCTTAAATTGATACATTTTAAATGGTTAATGCGGATGTATGTTACACCAGTGGAGTTAAATAGATATAACAAAAACATACCAGATACGTGCACAAAATGTATGGAAAGTAAAGGAACCCTATTTCATTGTTTATGGGAATGTAGAAAAATTAGAATGTTTTGGGAAGAGGTGAGGGTAACAATTGAAAAAATAATTTCAAAACAAATCATACTGAATCCTAAACTGTTTTTGTTGGGTCTTTATCCAGAAAAGCATAACTTTAACAAGAGTGAAAGAGCATTCATAGACCTCAGTTTGCTTAACTCCAAAAAATGTATTGCACTATTGTGGAAAAAGACTCATAGACCAGATGTGACTCAGTGGTTAAGACAGATGTTAACAAACCTTCCATTAGAAAGAATAACATACATACTGAAATCAAAAGAAATTGTGTTTGAGAATATATGGAGACCTTTCATTGATTATGTAAAGAATTTAAACATAACTTTTGAAGAAGAAGGTGAATGATGTGTGTGGACCTTGTAAATTCCAAATTGGTGAATGTATAGTATGTATACTTATGTAATGGATTGCCTAGACTAAATAGAGGAGCATTGTTGAAGACCTGCCTTAGTTAGTGGTTGTTGGTGTTTTTAGTATTTTTTTTAAATTATTTTAATGTTATTGTTTGTGTTTTGTTTGTAAAAACGTTCAATAAAAATATTGTGGGAAAAAAATATACTAACAGACACACACCTGATTTACATCTCTAGACTTAAATCCCTTACCTTTTTAGCCAGTGTCCAGCCAATGTAAAACGTTCCACGGGTGGGACATCTTGCACACACAGCAAGATAAGTTAATTAATGGATTAGATTACAGGCTTATTAATGTCAGGCTAAAAACAGCCTGTTTCAGACAGAGCTTTTAGAACATGTTCAGTCTGCTTTATCCTGCATTGAGAGCTCTTATTGTGGGAATATTGCCAGTAATTTCCTCATTTTGGAGTGAGAGTTGGCAACACTGTATGAAGCTGTCCATGTTTATCTTACCTTTATGATTATGGATTTAATCCGATGTGCAGTGAGCCAAAGAAAATGTCTGTTATTCACAGTCCAAATGTCTGCTGTGACAGAGACATGATCCAGTTCCTCAAATTCCTTTTGGAGATCAAAGTCCATTTTTGAATAATCTTTTTCTAGGTAGCAAGTAAATGCATTTTAATTTCAGTGGATCACAGTCCAGCCATCTGATGGAAAGAGACTATTATCACGTCTTCAGTCTGGAACGATGTATCTGGCAATCAGTCGGTTTAATTCTTGCTGGGTCACGAACTGTCCAGATGCATACCTGTGCTTGAAATCCAGCCATGGGTGTTGAGATGAGTATTTCCACTTTACATCCAGCCGTGGCTATTCAGAATACAGCAGATCCATTTCACGGTGTTGTTAGCATAGGATAGCATAGCACTAGCTTTGTCAGAGCTGAAGATTGCCATGAGTCTTAACTGCACTTTAGTTTGCAACCCTCTAATATGCTTTTGTCTTTAACCGCGGCAAAGGAAAAATGTCTTATTTCCACAAAAATAAAGCAGAATCATCTTTTCCTCCACTCAGTAATTAAGACTCAGACTCTCTGCAACAGGTCATGTCGACTGATGGCTGTGTCAGCTACGGTAGGGTGAGTTTGCATAGAGAATGGGCACGTGACGTCACCCGATGGAAAAAACACAAGGAATTGTGGGAAAAGTGTTCAGCCTGTCTGTGCTTAGGAGTGAGAGTAATGGGCATGTGTCCTGACACAGTCCTGTGTCTGACCAGGTGCACACTCGTTAACCCTCAGTATACTCTGCATTGTGATTTTGGTCTGCACTGGTGGAAGGAAGGACTCAAACCATGGAGGACTACAGGTTGCAGCTTTAATGACAGCTCCCTCTGTACAAATCACATGAAAATACACAATCTGTGACATGCAGCCTCCTCCATGCACACAGCCCATTCCCCCCCTCTCAGATGGTGTGGTGCAGACTGAGAGACTAGTTTACATGGTATGATAGAAAAAGAAACACAAACTGTACAATTGACCACAATTGTGCTTCTTTACATTTAAGTCAAAATATAAAAATACATTTCAAGTAAATATAACTCCAAAACAATAAAAGACATGTGTAAATGTTCAAAACATTTTATACAAAATAAATCCCTTCTTGTTAAATGCAACCTCTTGAGATTTTTGTGAAAGGAACAAATAAAATCAACATACCTGTACAAATCACATGAAAATACACAATCTGTGACATGCAGCCTCCTTCATGCACACAGCCCAGTCCCCTGTTAGCAAGCAAACATACAGAAAACCCTGTAGTTCTTGGGAGCACATGTCTCTGAAAACTTGCAAAATGGGTTCATAAAGTTTACCCAGGAATGAAAAAACTACACGTACACACGTGGACAAAATTGTTGCCACCCCTCTGTTAATGAAAGAAAAACCCACAATGGTCACAGAAATAACTTGAGTCTGACAAAAGTGGTAATAAATAAAAAATTCTATGGAAATTAACCATTGAAAATCAGACAATGCTTTTGAATGTGGTTCAACAGAATTATTTTAAAAAACAAACTCATGAAACAGGCCTGGACAAAAATGATGGTACCCTTAACTTAATATTTTGTTGCACAACCTTTTGAGGCAATCACTGCAATCAAATGATTTCTGTAACTGTCAATGAGACTTCTTCACCTCTCAGCAGGTATTTTGGCCCACTCCTTATGAGCAAACTGCTCCAGTTGTCTCAGGTTTGAAGGGTGCCTTCTCCAGATGGCATGTTTCAGCTCCTTCCACAGATGTTCAATAGGATTTAGATCAGGACTCATAGAAGGCCACTTTAGAATAGTCCAATGTTTGGCTCTTAGCCATTCTTGGGTGTTTTTAGCTGTGTATTTTGGGTCATTATCCTGTTGTAAGACCCATGACCTGCGACTGAGACCAAGCTGTCTGACACTGGGCAGCACATTTCTCTCTAGAATACCTTGATAGTCTTGAGATTTCATTGTACCCTGCACAGATTCAAGACACCCTGTGCCAGATGCAGCAAAGCAGCCCCAGAACATAACAGAACCTCCTCCATCTTTCACAGTAGGGACAGTGTTCTTTTCTTGGTTTGCTTCATTTTTGCATCTGTGAACATAGAGCTGATGTGCCTTGCCAAAAAGTTCCAGTTTTGTCTCGTCTGTCCATAGGACATTCTCCCAGAAGCTTTGTGGCTTGTCAACATGCAGTTTGGCAAATTCCAGTCTGGCTTTTTTATGATTTGTTTTCAACAGTGGTGTCGTCCGTGGTCGTCTCCCATGAAGTCTACTTTGGCTCAAACGACGACGGATGGTGCGATCTGACACTGATGTACCTTGACCTTGGAGTTCACCATGAATGTGTTTAGAGGTTGTTCTGGGCTCTTTTGTTACCATTCGTATTATCCGTCTCCTCCTGCGGCCACATCCAGTGAGGTTGGCTACAGTCCCGTGGATCTTAAATTTCTGAATATGTGCAACTGTAGTCACAGGAACATCAAACTGCTTGGAGATGGTCTTATAGCCTTTACCTTTAACATGCTTGTCTATAATTTTCTTTCTAATCTCCTGAGACAACTCTCTCCTTTGCTTCCTCTGGTCCATGTTTAGTGTGGTACACACCATGTCACCAAACAGCACAGTGACTACTTGTCACCCTTTAAATATGCCGACTGACTGATTACAAGTTTGTAGACACCTGTGATGTTAATTAGAGGACACATCTTGGTTGAACATGTCCCTATAGTCACATTATTTTCAATCTTGTCTAGGGGTACCATCATTTTTGTCCGGGCCTGTTTCATGAGTTTGTTTTTTAAAATAATTCTGTTGAACCCCAATTCAAAAGCATTGTCTCATTTTCATTGGTTTATTTTCATAGAATTTTTATTTATTACCACTTTTGTCAGATTCAAGTTATTTCTGTGACCATTGTGGGTTTTTCTTTCATTAACAGAGGGGTACCAACAATTTTGCCCACGGCTGTATAACCCCAAAGCTAACAGTGACACACATTTGCACATTATCATGTTTTCTTTTTTCCCCCCTTGTCCTGTCAGGCAGCTAGGTAAGCAGAACAGAGGTCTGTTACCCTTATTGTGCCAAAACAGATTTACTTTGCCAAAAGGAGCTTTATATAGTACCTAACTATGGACTGTATATTGTTGTAAACTCCTCCTGTTGTAACTTTTAATACTTTTTAAATTATTTTACCCATGTAGGACCCGGCAGGATGGGGAATAGGGAAAGGAAGTGTGTGGAGGGGGAAAGAAAAGGGAGGGGAACAGACAAAAAGACAAACAATCCAACACCTAAAACAAACAGAAGACAAACTGCTTCTTCCACTGAAGATGTCTCAACACGAGTCTGGTATTGGCACCTGCTAAAGGAGAGACATTTGTGCGTGTGCATCTGTGTGCGTATATATGAGAGCGCATGCAAAATAAGTGTGTGCATGTTAGTGGTTTGTCAGGAAACATACGAAGAGGGGGGCCGGTCACAGCAACCCTCCCCCCCCCCCCCGGGAACCCGGAGCAGGCAAGGCAGCACCGCCAACCCCCACAGGGCACAGATGCTTGAGGTCGGCAAGCCCCAGGAAAGCCAGGCATCCGCCCCCGAAGTGACGATTGAGGGAAGCCAGGCTGCTGGCGCGGTGGGCCCACCAACCCCCCACCCCCTCCAGTGGGGCCAATGCCAGTCCCCGGGCCCCAGGGGCCAGGAGGCCAGTGCCCCCACCCCCTGGGCCGGAGACTGGCCTGCACCTCCCGGCGTGAGTTTCCCCAAGCACCCCCACAGCGGGTCTGCCCTACCAGTGCTACCGCCGCACATCCCGGGGACCCCCATGCCCAAAGAATTCTCCCCCATCCAGGGGACCCCACATAGCCGAGAGGCACTACCCCCCTCAATCCAGCACCTCCCAACTTGCAGACACACCCATCCCCACACCTTCACACCCTCATGCTCTCATATGCACCCACATGCACTCCCTCACTCTCACTCACCCACTCTCACACTCTCGGACCCACCCATTCTCTCTCACTTCTGTACCTGTTCAATCTCACTCCCACTCGCCCTTAGGGTCACCCACACCCACTCACGTTCACCCACGCACGCACTCTCACTCACACTCCGACCTACTCACATCCATTCGTGCTCTTCCCCTCACACTGACCCACCCTCATTCACCCTTATTTCTTAGGGTGACTGCCATGCAGATGCAGCAAACCTGAAAATGCACCAGTGCCCGGCTGTGGCCGGGGAGACCACCGGCGCAAGCCAGCAGCCACCCCCCCGCTAACCCACCCAAGGGCGGCCGCGGCCACATAAGCAGACCCCCACCCCCAGCGCCCACCTGAGCAACTGATCAACAGATCACCACAGGCGCTCCAAGATGCCACCCGACACGCAAAGTGCCACACAAAACTGACCCACCATCACCATCTCCATTCATCACTCTCTCACTCTCGCCTACTCTCTTATTCAGTCCCTCTCTCACTCCCTTGCTTGTATTTTTTATACATTCAGCAGCACCCAGGGATTTTGAGAACATGACAGGTCCCAGGCTCCCCACCGGGCCCCCACGCCCCCAGCTGGAGGAGGGCAACAGGGGTGGGGGAAGACCCGCACCAAACATGGTTAGGTGTATGTCGGTTGTATGATGTGATTGTGTGTAAATGTGTGGACTACCATAGTGCAGTTAAAATTGGGGGTGGTGGTGGTTGGAGCACCACTAGCCACTGCGATAGGCACTGGGGCCCCCATCCCCTCCAGCCCTCAGTGTCTAAAATGCAATTAAAATTGAGGTGAGGGCAGCCCCACCGTGCAGCAGAGGTATCCCCTTCACTGATAGTGCGGCACACCCCCACCCCAAAGCCCTAAATGTATCCAAGAAAATGTATATTCCACCCAGAATCAGGGGGAGGGGGGGGTGGGAAATAAGACTGGGAGGGAGGCAGTCCAAAAGCAAGGCTGCCCCCCCCCCCCCAGAAGCCAGCTCACAAACTGGTTCATGAGGCCACCCACTGCCCCCAAATCCCAGCCCAGGGCGAGGGCTGCCAGGCTGAGCAGCCCAGGACCCACCAGCGTCGCGCCCTGGTGCTTCCAACACCACAAATATGATGGAGCAGCCACACCCATTCGCACTCATCTTGCATACACAAATATGTACAACAACAATAGTCACAATAGTGAACAATGGGCCAGACCCACATGGTGCCCCACACGCCAAGCGACACCACCGAGCGCCCAACGCAAGCCCACACTGACAGCAACAGGCCACCCTGCAGCCCCAGCCACCCCGGAGCAGCCCGACGGTAACACGGCCACCAACCTGTGCCAACGGCCCCCCAACCATCTCCGAGCACCCACACACACCCACCGCCAATAACCCCAGGGGCAATGCGACAACGCGCCTCGCCCTGCGACTCAACAGCAGGGCGGCCAGGACAAGAAGACCCCAAATCGCCAACCCCCATGCCACTAGTTGGACCGCCCCTCCCCCGCCACCCAACAAAGTTGTCCTACCCATACACACATCCTCCACCCCCACACATCCACCCATAGATAACCGCACCCCTACACACACACACCTGTCCACCCTCATGCACACATACACACACGCTCACCATCACACATGCCCACCTACACCCACACACAGCCCCACATGCTCACACACAACACATACACCCACGCACCTACTTCTGCACCCGCTCACACACATGCCACATGTCCCCACTCACTTCCACTCTCACACACGTACACGTACACACACACACACACACACACGCACACCCACACCTGCAGGTCCCAGAGGACGGAGAGGGTGACCCCCCCAGGATGCAGGCTACTGCCCCAGGGTGCCACCAGGGCCCCAGGGAGGACATGACCCTGCCATGCAAGGACGCACTGGGGCTGGCCTGGGGGGGGGGGAATGCTCCCCCCAGTACCAGCCCCTCCCGGGAGTCAAGGTCAGCCGGCCGAGGGCCACAGCCCACCCCCCGGCCCACCCCGCAGTCCCCCCCCCAATCAACCCCCCTGGGCCAGACACACGGCCACCCCGGAACAGGCCCTCCGGACACTGTCCCCTCATGGTCGGGGCGCAGCCAGCCGCCAGAGGCACCAAGGAGAGCAAGCCACCGCCCACCACCCCTCAGGTTATAGAATTAATAAGCAGGGACCAGAGAGAATTAAATTCAGCCAGTTGATTATTTGAGGAGGCAGACATTCTCTCCAGGCTAATATAATCTAATAGTAAGTTATTATAGTGAGTCATGCATAAATTATTTCTTGATTTCCAATTCATGAGGATAGTTTTCTTTGCGATGCATAAGGTGGTGAGAACCATGTGTGACATCCTTGCCTCTATATTTATTTCACTTAAATCACCTAATATGCAAAGTGTGGGTTAGTATGAGACACAATACCCAAGGCATACCGACAGGTCCTCACATGTAGCTATCCGGGATGTTGCTGGTGCAGTAGAAGCAGGTATTTGAGTGACTCAGGCTCATTTTGAACATCCTTTGTCCTGTGTAATGAATTCTATGTAGAACTTTATACTGTATAAGTTGTAAATTAGAGTTTTTAGTCATCTTAAGTGTTTAAACATATTTGTGTCCAGAAGCTTTCATCCTTATTGATCGATAAGTCTGTCTCCCATTTTGATATTGGAAGAGATACTAACTCATCCAGTTTTGATAATAGTCCGTATATTTTTGATATCAATTTAGGCAAACAAAGATTTAAAAACTCTGTCACCTTAACTGGTACCTCTAAATCTGTCTGATTAAGATTGAATCTTGCTTTTATTATGGATTTAAGCTATTGGTACTCAAGAAACTTTTTATCGTTGATATTGTACTGTGACACTAATTCCTGAAATTGGATAAAATTTCCACCTTGAATAAGAAGCTCAAAGTTTTTTATTCCTTTCTCTAGCCATAGTGGAAAGTTTAACGTCTTCTTTTGTTGCAAGATATCAGGATTATTCCAAATCGGTGTGAGTTTACAAGAGACAAGCGAAGACCCCGTTATTTTTAAAAATTTCCACCAAGCTGTCAGAGAGGAGCTGATATTAATGCTTTTAAAACAGTCATGGCCTTTAATACAGGGACTGATAAAAGGTAAGTCAGAGATATTTAGCGACCCACAGAGAGCCTGTTCAGCATTTAACCATGGGTTTCCTAGTGGGGTTGATTTTGTCCATTTATAAACAAACTGCTATCTATTGGCTAAGAAGTAATAGAAATAAATTGGGTTGATCTAAACCTCCGCACTCTTTTGCTTTTTGAAGAGTTTTTAGACTGATCCGTGATGGTTTATCCTTCCATAAAAATTTACTGATATTTGAGTCTAAAGACTTAAACCAGGCCATAGATGGTTGGGTAGGAATAATTGAGAACAAATAGTTGATTTTAGGAAGGACCATCATTTTAACGGTTGCGACTCTTCTCATTAATGATATAGGTAGTGTCCTCCAGCGCGTAAGGTAGTCTTGTATTGTTTTTAAAAGGGGAGTGTGATTTAGTCTTAATAACTCTGAGAGCCTGGGGGGAGATATCTATTCCTAAGTATTTAATATTACCTGATTGTATTTGGAATAATGGATATATTTGAGAAATTACAATTTATAGGTAAAACTGTTGATTTACCCCAGTTAAAAGAGTATTCTGATAATGATGAAAATTGATCATTGAGCGCCACTGTCTGAAGAAGAGATCTTTGTGCGTTTTCAGGGAAAATCAATACATCATCAGCATAAAGACTTATCTTGTGTTCTTTTTTCTCCAATTTGGATACTTCTGATATCAACATTCTGTCGTATGGCTGCTGCTAATGGTTCGATAAAGATGGTAAAAAGTGAGGGAGAGAGTGGACAACTCTGCCTAGGACCTCTCTGGAGATTAAAGCTTCAGGAAGTCTGATCATTTGTTCGGACAGATGCAGTTGGACAGCTATATAGTGTTTTAATCCAATTTGTGAAAGATGAACCAAACCCAAACTTATTTAACATAAAAAGAAATTTCCAATTAACACGGTCAAAGGCTTTCTCTGCATCCAGAGGAAAAAATTGTAGTTTCTAAGTTATTGATCTTACAGTAGTCTATTAAATTAAATATTATGCATGTATTATTAGCTGAGTGCCTACCCTTGATGAAACCTGTTTGATCTGGATGTGTAATAACCGGAATTATCCTTTCCAGCCTTTTGGTGAGAGCTTTGCAAGTTATTTTAAGATCAACATTCATAAGTAAGATGGGACAGTAGCTGTGTGGAAGCATAGGTTCTTTTCTAGGTTTAAGGAGCAGGATAATACTAGCCAAATTCATATTTGGAGTGATTGCATTATCTTCTTTAATTTGGTTCACCATTTTAAAGAAAGTAGGTGTCATCACAGGCCAGAATTCTTTATAAAATTCTACTGGAAAACCATCTGGTCCCGGAGCTTTGTTGTTTGGGATGTGCTTAAGTGCCTCCTGGAGTTTGGATACCAGAAGAGGTGCATCCAGAGCTGCAATCTGTTCATTATTTAATCGTGGTAAGTTAATATCATCCAGAAATGTATTTATCTCTGAGTCAGATGGGTTAATCTGAGATGAGTAGAGGTTTTCATAAAACTTTCTAAAGGAGCTATTTATTTCTTCAGGCTCATGGGTAATATTTCCAGTCATATCTTTAGTAGAGTGGATAGTTGTTTTTTCTTTGTTCAATCTAAGCTGGTTCGAAAGATATCGCCCCGATTTATTACTGTGTTCAAACTTCTCAAGATGCAGTCTTTGTATTAAAAATTGTTCTTTTGCTTGTAATTTCTTTTAATTCCAGCTTTAATTTTCTCAGATTGTTACGTGCCTGTTCCTGTGGAGAAATGGCGCAGGTCGTCTCCAGTGATTTAATTTTCTGTTCTAACTCCAGTACCAGTGGTTTTTCTTTTTTATTCTTATACAAACTTATAAGAGATTATTTTACCTCGCATGACCGCTTTTGCTGCTTCCCAAAGAACACACGGGGATATTCCTGGCATGTCATTATATTCCAGATATGATTCCCTTGTGGAGTGTGTGAAATAAGAGGCAGATTCATGACAGACAGTTTATTACACACTTCACATCTCTCAAGCACAGAACAGAATGAATCATTTCAGCAAGCTCTCTTCTTTTACCCAAAACACTCTTCACAAGTTTCATGGCATTTCTCAACACACAGCATGACATTTACATTACACTGCATTCAACCCCCTATGTCCTCGACTTCTTCCTGCTGTCTCGCCAGGAACTCCCTGGGCATTGTTCTCCCATGCGTATCCACTGTCTCTGTCTGAGATGCTAAATAATCTGACTCCCCCAAGGTCCTACACTGCCCCCCCAGCATCTTAGATAGAACAATAGAACATCAGTCCACACGCCGTTTTGGCTTCAGTCTCCTCCCATATCTGCTGTAACTGGGGTTTACCGCCTCCGTGGTGCTGCTGTGCCGGTGGGGGGCTGTTGGGAGTGTGTCTGACAGCGGGTGGGCCGTGGCGAGGGGGGGGGAAACTTCGGTCTGTCTGTGTGGCTGCTCTGGTGAATCGTTTCCCTGGGGAGTTCTCCGTGGGGGTCTTCCACGCCGAAGGGCCCTAGCCAACAGCACTTGCTCGTCTGCCACTACGAAAGCGGGTTTGAGTCTGTCTATGCCAATTTTCTCCCGCCTACCCCCCAAGTCTAGCAAAAAATGCTTTTCCCCTGTTTCCAACACTCTGAACGGTCCATCATAGGGTGGGCGCAATGGAGGGCGGTGGGCGTCGTGTCTGACGAACACGAACTCCGCGTTCTTCAAAGTTTTAGGCACGAAAGCACGCGGAGAACAGTGGTGGGCCGGGCCCGGCCTGTGCCTGTGTTTGCGCTACGCTGCAAAAGCTGAGACGGGCAGCTGTCCGGTGCGGGATTATCTGGCAGAAATTCCCCGGGCAGCCGTAGGGGCTGCGCAAAAACCAGCTCTGCCGGGGAAGCTTCCAGATCCTCTTTCGGTGCGGAGCGCAACCCCAATAAAACCCACGGCAACCTGTCCACCCGATTTGCATCCGTCAGTGAAGCCCTGAGTGCTGCTTTCAGTGATCTATGAAAACGCTTGCATAACCCATTGGCCTGGGGGTTGTACGCGGTTGTGCGATGAATTGTAACACCCAGGCTGCGGGCCATCATGGACCAGAAGTCAGAAACAAATTGAGGGCCCCTGTTGAACGTAATGTCCGACGGGACTCCAAAACGCGCCACCCATGCTGTCAAAAAAGCGCGTGCCACATCCGTGGACGTGGTCGCCGCCAGCGGGACTGCTTCTGGCCAGCGCGTGGTGCGGTCCACCACTGTCAGGAGGTGCGTGCACCCTTGTGATGGCGGGAGAGGGCCCACGAGGTCCATGTGAACATGGTTGAACCTCTTAGCCGGTACCCGAAACGGCTCCAAGGGAGCCTTTGTGTGTCTGTGTACCTTGGCTCGTTGGCATGCCACGCAGGCTGCAGCCCACTCTTTTACTTGTTTGCGTAGGCTCGGCCACACAAACTTCTCTCTCACCATTTTGATTGACGCGCGCACCCCTGGGTGCACCAGAGTGTGAACCGACTCAAACACACGGTGGCGCCACGCGACCAGGACCACCGGACGCGGGCGTCCCGTGGAGACATCGCTGTTTAGGGGGGCATGCCGTCTTGCAGCACCCTGCTCTCCAGCCTTAACCCTGTTGGTCCAGACTGGAGTGCGCGCACGTCTGCATCGCTAATCTGCTCCGTGGCCATGGCTGCGTAATCTATCCCCACGTAGACCAGGGCCACCACGGCATGCGAGAGGCAGTCCGCCACCACATTCAGTTTACCTGACACATGCTGAATATCGGTAGTAAACTCTGAGATCGCGGCCAGCTGTCTCTGCTGCCGGGCCAACCACGGTTCTGAAACCTTGGCCATCGCGAACGTTAGTGGCTTGTGGTCCACGAACGCGGTGAAGCTGCGCCCTTCCAGCCAGAACTGGAAGTGGCGTATGGCCAGGTGGAGGGCCAGCAACTCCCTGTCAAACGCGCTGTATTCATGTTCGCTGTCGCGCAAAGTTCTGCTGAAAAAAGCGAGCAGCTGCCAAGCCCCGGCGATGTGCTGCTCTATGACAGCCCCTATGACCACGTCTGAAGCGTCGGTGGTGAGCGCTATCCGGGCCGCCGGGTCCGGATGCGCCAGCAGTGCGGCGTTTGCCAGGGCTGCTTTAACCTCTGAGAACGCCAGCTCTCGCTCCGGGGTCCATTCGACCCCATCCGCGGGTTTCTGTTTCTTGAGCGCGGCGTACAATGGTTGCATGAGCCGCGCCGCGCGGGGAAGGAAACAGTTATAAAAGTTCACCATCCCCCAAAATTCCTGCAGCGCCCTGACCGTCTGAGGCCGGGGAAAATCCGCCACGGTGCGCACTTTGTCAGGCAATGGGATCGCTCCTTCCGGAGAGACGCAGTGCCCCAAAAAATCACTGTCCATCACGCCGAACTGGCATTTCTCCGGGTTGATTATTAACCCGTGCTCCTCCAACCTCCGGAAGACCGTCCTGAGGTGGGTTTCGTGTTCGTCTTCGGACGCACTGGCTACCAGGTTATTGTCCAGGTAGACGAACACAAACGGGACATCGCGCAGCACTGCATCCATCATGCGCTGGAACGTCTGTGCCGCGCCTTTTAACCCGAATGGCATGCGCAGGAACTCGAATAAACCGAACAGAGTTATTACCGCTGTTTTGGGTACGTCCTCCGCGCGCACTGGGACTTGGTGGTAACCGCGGACCAGGTTTATTTTGGAAAAAAATGTGTGCTCCGGCGAGGTGAATGGAAAAATCCTGTATGTGGGGAATCGGGTAGTGGTCGTGTGCTGTGGCATTGTTCAACCTGCGGAAATCACCGCACGGTCGCCACGATCCCTCAGCCTTAGGGACCATGTGTAGCGGGGATGCCCATGGGCTGTTTGAACGCCTGATGATGCCGAACCTTTCCAGGTTGGCGTACTCCTCACGCGCTATGGCCAGTTTAGCTGCGTCCAAGTGCCGAGGTCTTGCAAAAACGGGTGGCCCGGTGGTGGTGATAAAGTGCTCCACCCCGTGTTTAGCGATGGCCGCCGAAAACGTCGGGACCGTGAGTGCTGGGAACTGAGTGAGCAGTGCGTGGAACTTACCGCCTGGAGCTGTGACGTTGGCTTGTGCTGTTGGCCGGGTCGCTTGAGCTATACAGGGGAGAGAGTCAAAGGACAGTGCATTAACCAGACGCCTGTTAGCAACATCAACCAGTAAACCATGTGCACACAGAAAATCAGCCCCCAGGATATGGTAATTCAGTGTTGCTATGACAAAAGTCCACTCGTATGTACGGCCATGTTGAGATAAGATCAGTGTTCTCTCACCAAAGGTCTTAATTTCCGAGCCGTTTACTGCCAACAGCACGGGGTCGCTAGGTCCTGCCAGCCGGTCGGCGTAGGTTGGCAGGATGATGCTCTTCTGGGCTCCGGTGTCCACGAGGAAACACCTCCCTGAGCGCGCGTCCGTCATGTAGAGCAGCTTGTTCTCTTCACCGACGATCGCAGCTGCTACCGACTGCCGGCCTTGGCGTTTCCCGAGCGCTTGAATTGGCACGGTGGTGCACATCTGCGTGCGTTCTCTCCGAAGCGGCGGTGGTAGAAACAGAGCGTGTCTCTCTGGCGCTTCTTGGCCCTGCTGCTGCTACCGTCGGTGGCTCCTCGCCTCCTCTGGTCGTCTCGCTGGGCTCCGCCGCCGCCGCATTGACTGTGATCGCCCTGATGGTGAGGATGATCCTGTCTGTCTCCTGGGCTAGCGCACGGTAGTCACGCACGGCCAGCAGCGGCGAATTGGCCAGAACCGCTCTCGCCTCTGTTGGAAGGTTCCGGAGGAAAAGGTGGACAAACAGAAAGTGCCCGTCGTCCGTGCCCATTAACACCAGCATCTTCTCCATCAGGTCAACGGCCGAACCATCTCCTAACTCGGTCCGTCCCAGGAGCCTCTCCACTCTCTCACATTCCGAGAGCGTGTAGCGCCGGGTCACCGCAGCCTTGAGCGCCTCGTATTTGCTATGGGCTGGCGGCTGATTGAGCAGGCTCGCTACCTGCTGAGCTGTTCAGGCGTCCAGCGCTGCTACCACATGGTAGAATCTGGTGTTGTCTACCATTACTCCCCGGAGGGCGAACTGGGCCTCGGTGTGGTGGAACCAAGAGCGCGGGTTGTGCTGCCAAAAGTCCGGTAGCTTGACTGAAACCGCACACGCGTTGCTGGGGGCTCCAGTCCGGGCTGTCTGTGGGATGGCTGCTGCGTCACTGGGGCTTCCCGACCGGGCCGGCTCCGGGGTTCTTGCCTCGTGTTCCATAATACGTCTTGGGTCACCAGTGTGGAGTGTGTGAAATAAGAGGCAGATTCATGACAGACGGTTTATTACACACTTCACATCTCTCAAGCACAGAACAGAATGAGTCATTTCACCAAGCTCTCTTCTTTTACCCAAATCACTCTTCACAAGTTTCATGGCATTTCTCAACACACAGCATAACATTTACATTACACTGCATTCAACCCCCTATGTCCTTGACTCCTTCCTGCTATCTCGCCAGGAACTCCCTGGGCATTGTTCTCCCATGCTTATCCACTGTCTCTGTCTGAGATGCTAAATAATCTGACTCCCCCAAGGTCCTACACCCTCTCTTTATTAAAGTATGTAATAAAGTCTTTGTTTTTTAGTAGTGATGTATTACATTTCCAGCTCCTAGTTTTCCTTATAGCTTTCCTATTTACTTATGCAACAGATACTGGATGGTGATCACTATTAGCTTGATTTGAACATATTTCAGTGTCTGTGATGTCCCTCACAACAGAGTTATTTGCTAAAAAGAAGTCTAAACATGAATGTGAACTAGGAACTGATGGAAAAAAAAGTGTATTCCCAAAGAGTTGGGTAAAGAACGCCATTCATCGCAAAGACCAAAATCTTTCATGTATTGTTTGAGAGTATCAGTAGCCTGCCAGTTTCGATAATTCCCCGATGCACTGAGCCTGTCAATTACGGGGTTTAATACCAGGTTGAAGTCTCCTCCTATTATGAGTGTAGTGTCCAACGGCTCAGAAAGAGAAGTGAAGAAAGTGTGAAAATAGGATGGGCCGTCAACATTTGGGCCATAAACGCTTGCAATACATAGATCCAAATTTTGAACTGAGATTTTTACCTCCGCCAGGCCGAAAAGGCCAGGAGAAGGTTATGTTTTTGCCGGGGTTTGTCTGTGTGTTTGTTTGTCTGTCTGTCTGTCTGTCTGTCTGTCTGTTGGTTAGCAAGATAACTCAAAAAATCTTGGACGGATTTCCATGAAACTTTCAGGCGTTGTTGGAAATGGTACAAGGGAGAACTGATTAAATTTTGGGGGTGATCCGGTTCACCGTCTGGATACAGGAATTTTTTAAAGCATTTTTCATTCAACACTGTGACATACAGCCATTTTTAACATGTGCGCAGGCGCAATGGAGGGCGCTGGTCGTCGTGTCTGCAACACAAACTCTGCGTTCTTCAACGTTTTAGGCACAAAAGGACGCGGAAAACACTGCTGGCCTGGGCCCGCCAGCGTGCCTGTGTTTGCGCGCAACTGCAAAACCTCACACGGGCAGCTGTCCGCCGACAGATTCTTTGGCAGAAATTCCCCGGCCAGCCATAGGAGCTGCGCATTTGGCAGAAATTCACCGGCCAGCCATAGGCGCTGCGCAAAAACGAGCTCTCTGCCGGCGAAGCTTCTAAATTCTCGTTTGCCGCGGAGCGCAACCCCCCAAAAAATAATATTGTAGCGAACTCAATATGAGCACCCTACTTGGCTTGCCAAGTGGGTTGACCCTATTGGCGACACAGGTAGAGTGCGGGACTCCGGAGCGGGAGGCGTGAGTTCGAACCTCCCGGTGGGACGTCGCCATGTCGAGCAGCACGTTACAATATAATATAAAACCCACGGCAACCTGTCTACCCAATTTGCATCCGTCAGTGGAGGAGATGGACACAACAGCAACACTTCAGTTTATTACCTCCGCGAAGGAGGCAATGCTTTTACTACTGAACCACTAATCCTATCACTATCAGATTGATTGTCATTGATTAATTGTGTGTTTATTGCACTGTCCCTGTCAAATAAACAAATAATCATTGTGAATCCAATTGCTAGTCATATGTTTACATGCTCAAGGAATCTGAAAACGTACACACAAACACTGTATGGGGGGGATTGTGGTGCTTGGCGGAGGTCTGCGCTCTCCGAGTGCTTTTCTAGTTAATATTATAAATCTACCTTCCGGATCTGCTATGATATTACTCACAACAAAGCATATTCTTCTGTTTACCAATATAGCTACCCCCCTTTGTTTAGAATTAAAGCTGGCTGAGTACATGTGGGGGAATTCTGAGGAGGTAAGCACATCTACAGACGACTTAAAAACATGTGTTTCCTGTAATAAGACAAAGCCTGCCTGTAGATCCTTCAGTCGATTAAAAACTTTTAGCCTCTTCCCTGGTACCACTTCCAGTTATCATGTTTTCATGGCTTAAAGAAACAAAATAATTTGCTAACTAACTGAGAGAAAAACAGTACATACCTCCTCTCAGATGGTGTGGTGCAGACTGAGAGGAGAGCTGCACGCCAACACAGACTTAGTGGATTTCTTAAAGTGGCAGTACAAGTATTCCTATGCAAGGTTACATTCAACAGTAAATTCAGTTCAAAATCAAAAAAAAAAAAAAGAAACCATACCTTGACATAAAACAACAGTGAAGAATTTGGCGAAATACACATTAGAATAAAAATATAAAGTCTCAACCCGGTTACATGAGCAATGAATGTGGTTAGGCTGTGTGTCCACCAAATGCATTTTTTTCTACTGTGGGTGACTATTTTCTGTTAATTTTGTATGTAGTCCAGCGTTTAATGCACTCAGTGCCCTCAGTGCAACAGTGCTATCAGCAGTCAGGGCTGTGCTCATGGCGCTGAAAGCTGAAAAAAGTTCAACTTTTGGAGTGCTGCAGCACACATCAGCTGCACACCTCTCTCACCAGCCGATCACAATCAGCATAAAAGTACACCATGATCAATATTTAACAGCCAAAGCTTGGAGGGACATGTATTTTCTTACCAGTTTGATGTGATTTATTGCAATGAGTGGAGTGTTTCAGAACAAAATCTGAAATCCCCAGCACGCTTTGAGTGACAGGTCAAGCGACTGCCAGGATACCGGGCAGAGTGCTTTTTTAATATGTTGTGACGATGAGGTGTCACCACTGTTATGATTGCTTGTATGTGTAACTGTATTATTTGTGTAATATTGTAAATGTTAATTTGATTGTTTCTAAAGTGCACATTATTGTATCTGTCTGCGACTAATTGAATGCCCTTGTGAGATATTGTACGGTTAATTATTTGGGTAAACAATTGATAATTAATTTTTCACATACCTTTGCCAACATGCTTCCTGTGGGTGTCCGGGCAAAAGACTCTGTCAGAGGGTGAATGCCTTTTAAAGGACACCAGCAGGAAGGATGCATGTTATGTGAGTAATTGAGTTTAAATGATGAGTTTTCTCTCAGCTCAAAGCTTAGTCATGGAGTTCCACAGGGATCTGTGCTTGGCCCTACTCTTTTTAGTTTATATATGCTTCCGTTAGGCAACATTATTAGAAAGCACTGTATACATTTTCACTGTTATGCAGATGACACACAATTATACCTGTCAATGAAGCCAGATGATACTAATCAATTAGCCAAGTTAGAAGCCTGTCTTAAGGAAATCAAAGTTTGGATGACTTGTAATTTCCTGCTATTAAATTCAGATAAGACTGAAGTCATTCTTGTTGGTCCAAAAAACCTTAGAAATTCCTTTCCAAATCAAACTTTCAATTTGGATGCAGTTACTCTTTCTCTTAATAGCTCTGTGAGGAACCTTGGAGTTATTTTTGATCAGGATTTGTCCTTCAATTCACATATTAAATTTGTTTCTAAGACTGCCTTCTATCATTTGCGTAATATTGCCAAGATTAGGAGCATCTTGTCTCAGAGTGATGCTGAGAAGCTGATCCACGCTTTTGTTAGCTCGAGATTAGATTATTGTAATTCTTTATTATCAGGCTGTCCTAAAACATCTTTAAAAAGTCTTCAGCTGATCCAAAATGCTGCAGCAAGAGTTTTAACAGGTACTAGAAAGAGAGATCATATCTCTCCGGTTCTGGCCTCCCTTCATTGGCTTCCCATAGAGTTTAGAATTAAGTTTAAAATCCTTCTTCTTACTTACAAAGCTCTAAACAATCAGGCTCCTTTTTATGTAAAAGATCTGATACTACCGTATCATCCTAACAGAGCACTACGCTCCCAAAATGCAGGTTTACTTGTAATACCTAGAATCTCCAAAAGTACAATGGGAGGCAGAGCCTTCAGTTATCAAGCTCCTCTCCTGTGGAATCAGCTGCCAATCTGGATTCAGGAGTCAGACTCGATCTCTGTTTTTAAGAATAGGGCTAAAACCTACCTTTTTGATATAGCCTACAATTAGGGAGGGATCATGTGTTTCTGAACCCTCCCTTAGTTATGCTGCTAATAGGTTTAGTCAGCCGGGGGACCTCCAGTAATGCACTGGGCCTCACTCCTTTCCTCACTCTCTATGAAATATTTTTTTTTTTGCTGGTCATTAACATTTGTTTGTTCTCTCCCATAGATTGAGTCCCCATCGTGCTGTTTGCTCTCTACATGTCTGTTCTTTTCTTCTTCTCTGTCCCCTCACCCCCCAGCCAGTCGCAGCAGATGACTGCCCCTCCCTGAGCCTGGTTCTGCTGGAGGTTTCTTCCTGTTAAAAGGGAGTTTTTCCTCTCCACCGTCGCCAAGTGCTTGCTCACAGGGGATCGCCTGATTGCTGGGGTCTTTCTGCAACTGTGGGGGTCCTCCCTACAGTTGATAGTGCTATGAGATGACTGTTGTTGTGAAATGGCGCTATATAAATAAAGTTGAATTGAATTGAATTGAATTATGGTGAGTTATAGGGGAGATTTAAATTTGTAAATAGTGGTTAAATTATTTATTGAATTATTTATGGTGTTATTTATTGTGTGTTATTTATATTTATTCTGTTTATAGCTGGGAAAAATATTATGGACTTTTAGATATTAATGGGTATGTGTAAGGAAAAAGGAAAATGTTATTGTTTTACCTGGGATTTGGTATTGTCTTAATTAACGTTAATTATCTCTGAGACTATATAACAGGTGATGGCTGATCGTTAGAGAGATTGATGTTAAAAAGGATTGAGAGATTTTCATGGTGAATCACTGAAGATCGTATCATTTGGATTATTGATGTCGGTGTCGTTTATTTACCTGAGAGACTGGAGTTTTTGAAAATAAAGAAATTGAAAACTGAAATCTCGCATCGCCTCGCTGTCACAACGTTACATATGTGCATGAAAAACACTCAGGAAAATAGGTTGAGAGCATTTTTACTTTCCCTTTGGACACGCAGCCTTATTAAAATGACACTGACTGTTATTCAAACATAGGAAATGTAAATATACATGTATAATGTCATACAAAATCCAGGATGACACAAGAAAGTGAAAACACTTATTTCCAGAGTGGTCCTTTCAGTTACATTATTATTCCTCCGAATACCACACAACATTAGAATGGGAAAGTTTTGCTGCATTATCAAATACAACAACTGCTCTCATGATTGGTGTGGAAAGAGATTGACAATGGTGTACGATATTTTTTAACTTCCCGACTTGGAAGAAAAGTGGAGAGAATCGAGTCTCTGAACTAAAAAGGAGGTGTGGGATAGAATTGATTGTAGCGGTCAGAAGGAAGTACATCAGCTCCGACAATTCTCTTGCAGACGTGGTGTGTTCACAGCATTTTCACCAAGGTAAGTTGTGATTTAAAAAATATTTAAAAGTGCAGAAAGACGTCCCCTCTCCACAGCAGTTGTCTTGTGTGCCGTGCCTTTGGCTGCAGCTCAGCCACGGCTCTCTGTCATCTCTCAATAATGTGTAAAAACGCACAGGGCAAAATCAAATAATTTCCCCACATCATCTCTGTTATTCCCAATTTCTCTTGCTAATCTGGAGCATTTTTTTAATGGGAGCTTTTTGTGTTGCTGATTTTCTTTGATTTTTTTCTTGAAGCTGTCACTACTTGTTGCCTTCACTACGCGTGGATTTAATATCAGCTGATGGCTGAAGTCCATAGACTGTTTGGTATTGTTAAATTAAGCAGATTCTCCTCTTTCAGGTGACTATAAAAATGTCACTGACCTGGTTTAGGATATTTTTATAGTAGCTAATTATACCGGTAATTTTTTCGGTGCACCAGTGCGATCAGCTGATTGATTCATCTCCTCCGGTGTTCTGACATTTTGTCTTATTTATCAGAACAACACTTGACAGGTGATGTTTACAGGCTACTGTCAAAGATAAAAATCTTTATTCTGTAGCTTGAAAATGCTGACATATCCCCGACAGTTCCCATTATACCTACAAGTACATGTCTGTAGCTCTGTGGGTGTGTGTGTATGCTGCAGGCAGCAGCAGAGCTCTGTAAGCTGCAAATACACCATTACATGGTAGCTGTAAGTTAGAAACCTGTTCAATAAGTTACACATGGGTTCAAAGAGCGTTACTCATATGATAGAAATTGTGGGGAGACTTGAATAACGAAACCGAATTGCCTTTAATTTCAGTTTATTTCAAGTAACCATCCCACTGTCTGCTCTCATTTCTGAGCAGCGAACAAAGAGAGTGAACACACCAAAGTTCTCTCATTTAAACATTCTCACATCAAACCATTTCCCTCGCGGGGGAAATCACACATCTATATCAAAGTCTCTTTATTCACATTCATTAGCCTTTTATTTACATAACTCCCCCTTCTCTCCTCTCGAGCCTCAGTGGTCAGGAAGTCTTCTGTCCCCTGTCCTCCGCAGGGGGTCCAGGCTCTGTGGCTCCGCACCGCAGGGGGCTGGCTCTCCTTCATCGTGGTTAAATCACATATGCAGTGTCCAACATATACATGTCTCACAACACAGCCATATAACCCCCCCCAAACGATGAAGAACAGACTAATTCCTAAAATTTAATAGCACCTTACTCACTACTGAATAATCAACACCAACATTCAGTCTGTGCGCCGCTTGGGCTTCAGCCGTCTGCCGAATCTGCTGTGAGTTGGCCCCGCCTTGCCTGCGGTGCTTTTCTGCTTCGGTTCTGTTGACTGAGGGAGAGAGTGATTAATTGCCCTCTGCGGGGGCCTGCCTCGTCGAGGCGCCACTGCGACCGGTACAGACACGTCCTTCATGACAAAAGCAGGTTTTAGTCTGTCAATACTGACTGTCTCTTTTCTGTCTCCAAAATCTAGCACAAATTGCTTATCACCTGCCTCCAGCACTCGAAATGGCCCTTCGTAAGGTGGTTTGAGCGTTGCTTTAAGGGCTTCGCGCCTGACAAAAACGAAATCGGCATTTTTCAAAGCCTTGGGGACGAAAACTCGTGGGAAAGCGTGATGAACCAGACCCGGGAGCGTGTCTGCCCCCGTGCCGACTAACGGTCCCAGAGCAGAGAGAGGTGGGGGCTCTGGGTGCTCTGGTAAAAACTCGCCCGGCAGCCTCAGAGTTTGTGCGAATACCAGCTCCGCTGGGGAGGCGTCTAAGTCCTCTTTAGGCGCAGAACGCAACCCTAATAAAACCCAAGGAAGTTTATTTACCCAATCTGCATCCGTGAGCGACGCTCTGAGTGCTGCCTTCAAAGACCTATGAAAACGCTCGCATAAACCATTGGCCTGAGGGTGGTAAGCCGTAGTGCGGTGAATTTTGGCTCCTAAGCCGTTGGCCATCGCTGACCACAGCTCAGAGATGAATTGCGGTCCTCTATCGGACGTAATGTCCGACGGAACCCCGAAGCGCGCCACCCAAGCCGTTAAAAAAACGCGAGCCACCTCCGCGGCCGTGGTCGTCGCAAGTGGGACCACTTCCGGCCAACGTGTGGTGCGGTCCACCATTGTCAAAAGATACGTGAACCCCTGTGATGCCGGTAGGGGGCCCACAAGGTCGACGTGCACATGGTCGAACCTTCTGGCCGGAATGCGGAACGGTTCTAACGGGGCTTTTGTGTGCCTGTGAATTTTGGCCCGTTGACAGGAAATGCAGGTTTTTGCCCATTCCTTCACGTGCTTGCGCAGGCACGGCCAAACAAACTTTTCCGCCACTAGTTTCACCGACGCGCGCACCCCCGGGTGCGCCAGTGAGTGGACCGAGTCAAAAACACGGCGGCGCCACGTGGCCGGAACCACCGGACGCGGGCGCCCCGTCGACATGTCGCAAATCAGGGGGGGCATACCGGTTTGTAAACACTTGCTCTCCAGCCTCAACCCTGTTGGTCCAGACTGGAGCGCGCGCACGTCTGCGTCCGCCCCCTGGTCCGCTGCCATGGCTGCGTAATCTATACCCACGTGCACCGGGGCTGCGCGCGCCACCGTGCCACTTTCCTGCGGCGCGGTCACGGTGGCCCGTTCTGCCTCTGCGCGTGTTGGGGTCGTGAACGCGCGTGAGAGACAATCCGCTACTACATTGAATTTGCCCGCGACGTGCCTAATGTCAGTGGTAAATTCCGAGATTGCGGCCAGCTGCCTCTGCTGCCTGCCGGACCACGGATCTGAAATTTTGGCCATGGCGTATGTGAGCGGCTTGTGGTCCACATAAGCGGTGAAGCACCGTCCTTCCAGCCAGAACTGGAAATGACGAATAGCCAAATGCAGCGCCAACAGTTCTCTGTCAAACGCGCTGTATTTTCGTTCAGCCGCGCTTAAAGATTTGCTAAAGAAAGCCAAAGGCTGCCAAACTCCGGCTACCTGTTGCTCAATAACGGCCCCTATGGCTAAATCTGAAGCGTCTATCATCAGCGCGATACGTGCTGCAGGGTCTGGGTGGGCCAGGAGCGCAGCGTCAGCCAAGGCTTTTTTAACCTCTGTGAACGCGCGCTCCCGCTCCGGGGACCATTCGACCGCCTGGGTCGGTTTTTGTTTTTTGAGCGCGGCATATAACGGTTGCATGATTTGAGCTGCGTGGGGCAGGAATCGGTTATAAAAATTCACCATCCCCAAGAATTCCTGTAGTGATTTGACCGTTTGTGGACGGGGAAAATCCGCTACCGCGCGTACTTTCTCTGGTAATGGAACCGCTCCCTCCGGGGAGACGCGGTGACCCAAAAAATTGATCCGCTCGACGCCGAACTGGCACTTGGCTGGGTTAACTATTAAGCCATGCTCTCCCAGCCTCCTAAAAACTGCTGTGAGGTGCGTTTCGTGTTCGTCCTCTGAAGTACTCGCGACCAAAATGTCGTCGAGGTACACAAACACGAAAGGGAGATCGCGTAACACGTCATCCATCATCCGCTGAAATGTTTGCGCTGCCCCTTTGAGACCAAACGGCATGCGTAAAAATTCGAAAAGTCTGAACGGGGTTATTACCGCTGTTTTAGGAATGTCCTCCGGTTGGACCGGGACTTGGTGATAGCCGCGAACTAGATCAATCTTTGAAAAAATGCGCGCCCCCGCCAGGTGCACCGAAAAATCCTGAATGTGCGGGATGGGATAACGATCGTGCGCCGTAGCGTTGTTTAGCCTGCGGTAATCCCCGCACGGTCTCCAGGAGCCATCGGCTTTTGGTACCATGTGCAGCGGCGAAGCCCACGGGCTCTTCGACCTACGAACGATGCCCAGCCTCTCCAGGCTGGCGAACTCCTCGCGCGCAATGGCGAGCTTAACTGCATCCAAGCGCCGAGCTTTTGCAAACACGGGAGGACCAGACGTGGGGATAAAGTGTTTCACCCCGTGCTTCGCGACCGTCGCTGAAAAAGTGGGCACAGTGAGCGCTGGAAATTGGGTGAGGAGTGTGTGAAACTTACCACCTGCTGTAGCGACGTGGGTCTGTACTGGTGGCGGGGACACTCGAGCTGAACAGGGGAGAGAGTAAAAAGAGAGTGCATTTACCAGCCGTCTATTAGCAAGATCAACTAACAGATTGTGCGAACACAAAAAATCCGCGCCCAACATGTTGAAACTCACCGCCGCTATTACAAAAGTCCATTCATATGTGCGGCCATGTAAGCACAAAGGCAAGGTCCTTCTCCCGTAGGTGTTGATGTTCGAGCCATTTGCCGCTGTGGCTCCGCTACCGTGGGGTCCAGCCACCCGGTCCGCGTATGTTGGGGTGATGAAGCTCACTTGTGCTCCGGTGTCGATGAGGAACTCTCGTCCGGAGCGCGCATCCGTGATGTAGAGCAGCTTGTTGCGTTCTCCGAGGGTCGAAGCTGCTAGCGACCCCCGGTCTTGCCGTTTCCCGAACTCCTGAAGATGCAGGGTGGCACACACCTGCGTGCCTTCTCTGCGAACCTCCGATGGTAGAAGCAGAGATCTTCTCCTCCGCTGTGTCGTGTCCGCGCCTCTGCCGCCGGGCTATTGGCTCCACCTCGTCGCGGCCGTGTTGCCGCCGTCGTCGGCCAGTCTGGTTCTGCCGCCTCTGGCTCCCCGCTGTCTCGGGTCGCCGCTGTGGTTGCTTGCCCGCCGCAGGCGTCCAGGATCCCATCTGCCTCCTGGGCCAGCTCCCGGAACTCCTCCAGGGTGTGACACTTTTTGCCGGCCAGCGTGCTTCTCGCATGCGCCGGGAGGTTGGAGAGGAAGATGAACTGAAAAATGAAATCATCGTTGTCCAACCCTCTCAGCTGTATCATCTCCTCCATCAGGGCGCTCGGCCTGTGTCCACCTTGGTCTAGCAAAGACAGGATCCTCCTCGCCCTCACTTCAGCCGAGGGGGTGAAAAACTTGATGAGGGTGGATTTCAGCTTGCCGTACCTGTCGGTCTCGGGTGGCTGCTCCACCAAGCTCTGCACGCACCGAGCTGTGCTGTTGTCCAGTTTAGCGATGACATGGTGGAACTTAGTGTCATCCACCGTTACTCTTGCGAGCGCGAACTGCGACTCTGCTTGCAGAAACCACGACCGTGGGTTATCCTGCCAGAAATCAGGCAGCTTAACGGCCACTGCGCTCGCCAGCTCTGAGCGCTGTGAGTCCGGGACCCTGAGAATTTCTTCGTTCATTCTCAACGTCGTCAGTCACCAATGTGGGGAGACTTGAATAACGAAACCGAATTGCCTTTAATTTCAGTTTATTTCAAGTAACCATCCCACTGTCTGCTCTCATTTCTGAGCAGCGAACAAAGAGAGTGAACACACCAAAGTTCTCTCATTTAAACATTCTCACATCAAACCATTTCCCTCGCGGGGGAAATCACACATCTATATCAAAGTCTCTTTATTCACATTCATTAGCCTTTTATTTACATAACTCCCCCTTCTCTCCTCTCGAGCCTCAGTGGTCAGGAAGTCTTCTGTCCCCTGTCCTCCGCAGGGGGTCCAGGCTCTGTGGCTCCGCACCGCAGGGGGCTGGCTCTCCTTCATCGTGGTTAAATCACATATGCAGTGTCCAACATATACATGTCTCACAACACAGCCATAGAAATAACTTTTGGGTACGCTAGATGTTAATCTTGATGTATTTCAGCTTTGTAGAAGCAATGACTGCTTACCTTTGTGTTAAATGACGTTTTCTGGTCGGTTACCCAGAATATGTGAGGCGGCTGGACCATTCATTGGTGAATTGAACATGAGCCTCTAGTGATTTATAGTTTTTAAATTGCTCATGGGTTTATGCACTCACCCCACAAATCAGGTAGGCAGACACACAATCCGTAATCCATTTCTTGTGCTCATATTGATCTATCCCATTTATTTCTTAAATTTTTTTAGAGGTAGCG
This sequence comes from Pholidichthys leucotaenia, assembly GCA_020510985.1. NCBI lineage: Eukaryota > Metazoa > Chordata > Actinopteri > Cichliformes > Pholidichthyidae > Pholidichthys > Pholidichthys leucotaenia. The sequence continues at coordinate 292,418,598 of CM035839.1, read as the reverse complement.
CTCCTTTGCTTCCTTATTCAGCTTCTGCAAATAAGGAATTTTAATTTTCTGTTTGCTGCGTTCCATCAAACGTATGTCTGCCCACGTTAGCAGCTGTCTAGACTACAGGTAAACAAAGACGATGGGACAATGACAATGGCGACAACGGCCCAGAATGCAGCGCGACATGACGTCAATGCCCATCCTCTATATTCATTTATTTGTGCTAAAAATGTCTATCCATATTAACAAAAACGAGTAACGCATCTGATCAAATTTCAGTAACTGTAATGCATTACTGAATTTTTAAACAGTAATTCCATTACACAGCACGTTTCTGCAAAAGTAGTGGCGTTATAGTAATGTGTTACTCCCAACACTGATAATGATGTATCTGGCAATCAGTCAGTTTAATTCTTGCTGGGTTACAAACTGTCCAGATGCATACCTGCACTTGAAATCCAGCCGTGGCTGTTCAGATAGCGTAGATCCACTAACACGGTGTTGTTAGCATAGCTAGCCTTTACTTAGCAGTAGCTTTGTTGGAGCTTTGTTGCTGTTTTCAAGCACTTCACAAGATTGCAGTAGATCTCAACCAGCACTTTAGCTTCCAACCTACCAATATGCTTTTGTCCTTAATCGCGGCAAAGGAAAAATATTCTGTGTATTTCCACAAAAACAAAGTAGCTTCATCACTTCCTTCGCTCAGTAGTGAAGACTAGGCTCTCTGCAAAAGGTCGCATTGACTGACAGCTACATCTCAGGTACGTAGGGTCAGTTTGTATATTCATTTATTTGCACTAAAAATATCTATATTAATGGACTTCCGGTTATGGCTGCCACGTAGGACGGACGTGTCTCGCTCTGCTCTGCTCCTGGAGAAAAAAAATCGGCAAATAACTCTCTCATTTGGGACAGAACGTATCCCAGCATTTGGGCGAGGATATGTCGGCGAAGCCTAAGGCTGGAAAACCAGGAAAAGGAAAAAGCGAGCCGCCGAAACAGTCCAAATTAACGGACTTTCAGGTCTGTGACGCAGCAAACAAAACTCCATATATGGCGGAGGAGGCTGGCAGCGGTGCGATATCTGCGGGGAATGGCGCAGATGCGCTGATGGCTGCCATGAGTTCAATGAGAGCGGACTTTTCCTCTAGATTTGATGGGATTATGACAGCGTTGGAAGGAATAAGAAAGGAATTGGGTGACTGTGTAGAACGAACGGCGCAGATGGAGCTCCGTCTCGCTAGTGCTGAAGATGACGTCACCCGTCTTCAATTAAAGGTGCGCACTTTGGAAAAAAAAAATAAATCTCTGGAAGATAATATTTTGGATTTGGAATCTCGGTCGAGACAGAATAATTTGAGGCTGGTGGGTCTTCCAGAGGAATCAGAAGGTCGGGACGTATGTTCCTTTCTGGAAAAGTGGATTCCGGAGGTGCTGGGCAGCGAGGAGTTGCAATCAGCAGTGGTTCTGGAAAAAGCACATCGTATTGGCCCACGGAGAGATAAGGGACCGCCGAGGACCTTAATTATGAAGTTTCTTAGCAACAGAGACAGGATGAAGATCTTCAACGCTGCACGTGCTAAAGGAGAGATTAAACACCAGGACCAGCAGGTGCGGTTCTACCCAGATTTGGCCACAGGAATCCAGCAATTGAGGAAGCAGTTTGATCCCGTACGTAAGGAGCTGCGCAACCTTGGGATTCGTCATGGTGTAATCTATCCTGCGAGACTGCTGACCACGTATGAGGGCAGAACCCACATCTTCAAGACCCCAGAGGAGGCGCAGGAGTTCATCAAGAAGATCAAAGAAGAAGAAGAGACTGGTGGGAGCTAAGCATGAACAAAATATAAGGTAGAATAATTAAGCATTTGCACAGGCATCTGACTGACTTGAAGTAAATAGTAAGTTTACAAAATATAGATTGTATTATATATTAAAAAAACAAAACAAAAACAAAACAAACAAAAAAAAACTATGATGTACAAAGTTGTTAAAAATTTTGGAGTTAAGTTGGAAAACTACAGAGGAGAGTTAATGTTATGTCATTAAAAGCAGTAGAGTTAGGGTGATTGGGAGGATGAAGAAGGAGTGGCTTAGGCTGTTCCCCGTGGGTGTGGAACGGTCGATGGCTATATCGGGAGACAGAATTTTTCTTTTGATTTTGGGGGGTTTGCCACAAGTGTGGGAAGGGGAAATTTGTTTGTGTGTAGTTTGTAGGATGAATGTTCAACCACTCATGTTTTTGCTTCTCTGTATGAGCATGTTTACACTGCAAGGTAATCCCAAACTCTCTATTGATCATGGACCAAAGTGTTAATCTTAATTTAACCTCATGGAATTGCAGAGGTCTACAAAATTTAAAAAAACTTAAACAAGTTATGAATAAAATAAAGGACATGGGTTCAAGAATTGTGTTTTTACAAGAAACTCATCTGATAGAGGAGGATGTTAAAAGAATTAGGAGTAGATGGCAGGGAAGTGTATTCACCTCTTCACTTTCATCTCGAGCCAGGGGAGTTATGACTCTCATACATAAATCAGTTCCTTTTCAAGTGAAAAATGTAATTGGAGACAAATTTGGAAGATATGTAATCATTCAAGGTTCTTTGCTATTAGAAAATATAAATCTTGTGAACTTATATGGTCCCAATATAGATGATCAGAAGTTCTTTGCTAATTTATTTCTCATCTTATCATCACTTACAGGGCAACATATAATAGCAGGGGATTTTAATTGTGCATTGAATCCAGGTGTGGATAGATCAACAGGACTGGATTGTACGCACATTGGATGTAGGATGACTATTAATCATTTTATGAAAGAATTGAGATTGTTAGATATATGGAGAGAAATGAAACCACAAGTTAAAGCCTATTCTTGTTATTCCAGTACCTACAAGACATTCTCACGTATTGATTATTTTTGATTTCCACAGAATTAAGGTCCAAGATTCAAAACTGCTTTTATGATAACATCGTGATCTCTGATCATGCACCCTGTTGTCTAATATATGTAGATAAAAAATTGACAAAGGAATCAGGTAGATGGCAATTTCAGCATAAATGGCTTCAGGATGAGGAATTTGTCAAGTATATAGAAAAACAGATAGACGAGTTCTTTGACATCAATACTACACAAACATCAGCATGTGTAAAGTGGGAGGCTTTCAAAGCTTTTATTAGGGGACATATTATTAGTTATACAGGATCAAAATCTAAGAAGACTCGAGAGGAGAGAGCTAAATTGGAACATAAAATAAAAAGTCTTCAGGAAAAAGTGTATGCAGGAAGTGACCCAAGGTTGGAGAATGAATTACTGATTTTGAGAGCTGAATACGACAAAAAATCAGCGAATAGAGCTGCCTCGAGTCTTCTAAGATTGAAACAATCTTTTTATGAACAAGGTGAAAAATCAGGAAAATTATTAGCATGGCAGATTAAACAATTGGAAATTAAAACACCAATTACCAGTATTATAAGTAACGGACAGGTAGTTATAGATCCTTTAGAAATTAATAGAGCCTTTAGAGATTACTATGAAAAATTATATGATACCAAAAATGAACCTGATTTAACAAAACTAAATGGGTTTTTGAACGAACTATCTATACCGTGTATTCCAAATGAAAACAGGGAGATATTGGAGTCTAAAATTAGTCAAGAAGAAGTTGGGCTAGCCATTGATAATATGAAATCAGGAAAAAGTGCAGGACCAGATGGTCTATAAGTGCAGGTTAGTTAGTTAGTTAGTTGACCTTTATAAAAAATTTAAGAATAAATTAATAAAACCTTTTTTGGAAATGGTTTTAGAAGCATTTCAAAATAATAATTTACCATCATACATAAATAATGCCTTAATTATACTGCTGCCAAAACTAGGTAAGCCCTCTAATAAATGTGAAAATATGAGACCAATAAGCCTATTAAACGCCGACCTTAAGATAATCTGTAAAATTTTAGCAAGACGAATACAAGAAATTTTACCAAATATTATTAATCGAGATCAGAATGGCTTTATAAAGGGTAGACAAGGCTTCCATAATGTAAGAAGACTATTTAATATTATTTATTTTAATAAAGAAGCACCGGATACAGCTCTCCTATCATTGGACGCCGAAAAGGCCTTTGATAGAGTTGAATGGCCCTTTCTTTTTGAAGTCCTACAAAGGTTTGGACTTGGAAATAATTTCATAAAATGGGTTCAAATAATATACAATAATGCTACAGCAGAAATCCTAACAAATAACAATATTTCAAAACCAATAAAAATCAATAGAGGATGTCGACAAGGCTGTCCACTTTCACCTTTACTGTTTACTATGGCAATTGAACCTTTAGCGATAGCGATACGTTTACATTCACAAATATATGGAATTAAAGTTGGACCAACAGAACATAAAATCTCCCTGTACGCCGATGATATAATTTTGTTTATGTCGAATCTAAAAAAATCAATTCCAACCTTGTTGAATTTAATAAAGAATTTTGGGGAAATATCAGGATATAAAATAAATAAAACTAAATCTTCAATATTAATGCTAAATGAGACCCAGAGAAATTACCCAGCCCCTGAGGTAAATCAATTCAATGTTGTAAATCAGTTTAAATATTTAGGAATCCAAATTATGCCTAAGCTAGAATCAGTCGCCAGTGTCAACTATGAAGCCTTAATGTCAGATATCAATGAGTTAACTCAGAGATGGATGTCACTACCAATGTCGATGATCGGGAGAATCAATATACTTAAAAGTAATATTTTACCTAAAATACTTTATTTATTTCAATACATTCCCTTATCACCACCTTTAGATCTATTCTCAAGAATAAAAAAAAAGTTAGTGGAATTTATATGGAACAACAGGAGGGCTAGATTACGTTTGTCTTTATTATATTTACCATTTGATCGTGGAGGTCTGAAATGTCCAAATTTTATGTTGTATTATTGGTCGGCACAACTGAGGTCTATGACATATTATTTTTCATCAAATGATCTCCCTCACTGGACTGAAATGGAATCATACAATTTACCTTTACCTCTTCCCATATTCATATACTCAGATTCGGCAAAAAAATTACAAAAACAAGTTAAAAATCCATTTGTAAAGCATATGATCAAAATATGGTGTGAAGCTAAAAACTATTTAAAAGAACCACAGTTATTGTCACAATTTAGTCCAATATGGGGTAATCAATATTTTAAACCAGGGAGAGCGGACGCTGTATTTAAAGTATGGAATTTAAAAGGGATACAAAAGATTCAGGATTTATATTTGCCATGTGCAGACAACATAATGTCTTTTGAAGAGCTGAGGATCAAATTTAATCTCAATAGAATACATTTTTTTAAATATCTTCAACTTAGAAACTTTATTCGATCAAATCAAAATAAAGCTCTCACTCGACCTATTTATTCATCCTTGGAAAAAATGATGATGAAAGATAGTAAAAGAAAGGGTATTATTTCAGAGTTTTATACCTCATTGACACTATCTTCAAGTGAAAATTCACTGAAAAGATTAAACTACTGGAAAGAAGATCTGCAAATTGAAATTTCAGAGGAACAATGGGAATTGGCTTGTACAGAAGCTCAAACCAAATCAATAAATGCACGCCTTAAATTGATACATTTCAAATGGTTAATGCGGATGTATGTTACACTGGAGGAGTTAAATAGATATAACAAAAATATACCAGATACATGCACAAAATGCATGGAAAGTAAAGGAACCCTATTTCATTGTTTATGGGAATGTAGATTAATAAGAATGTTTTGGGAAGAGGTGAGGGTAACAATTGAAAAAATAATCTCAAAACAAATCATATTGAATCCTAAACTGTTTTTGTTGGGTCTGTACCCAGAAAAGCATAATTTTAATAAAAGTGAAAGAACATTCATAGACCTCAGTTTGCTTAATGCCAAAAAATGTATTGCACTATTATGGAAAAAGACTCATAGACCAGATGTGACTCAGTGGTTAAGACAGATGTTAACAAACCTTCCATTAGAAAGAATAACATATATACTGAAATCAAAGGAAATTGTGTTTGAGAATATATGGAGACCTTTTATTGATTATGTAAAAAATTTAAACATAACTCTTGAAGAAGAAGGTGAATGATGTGTGTGGACCTTGTAAATTCCAAACTGGTGAACATAATATGTATACTTATGTATTGGATTGTCTAGACTAAACAGAGGAGCATTGTTGAAGACTTGATTTTGTTGGTGGTTGTTGGTGTTTTTAGTGCATTTTTTTTTTTTGTAGTACTTTAGTGTTAGTGTTTGATTGTTTGTATCATGTTTGTTAAAAAAAAAAAAAGGTTTCAATAAAGATATTGTGGAAAAAAAAATCTATATTAATAAAACAAGTAACGAGTAATGCATCTGTTCAAATTTCAGTAACTAACACATTACTGAATTTTTAAACAGTAATTTCGTTACACAGCACGTTACTGCAAAAGTAGTGGCATTATAGTAACGCGTTTCTCCCAACACTGCTCATTTGTAATCCTGTCCCTCCTAGTCACTCCCAATGGCAATCTTAGCATCTTCAACTCTGCCACCTCCAGCTCAGAATCTACATCATGGTAGAACCGTTTTAAATCCACCTCCAATGCTCCTAGCCTTGCTTCCCTTCCATCTGGTTTCTTGTACACAGTATATCTACCTTCCTTCTCTCCATTATATCAGCCAACTCTCTCCCTTACCAGTCATAGATAGATAGATGTACTTTATTGATCTCAAAGTGGGAAGTTACAGAAAATAGTCCCTACATTTAAAGTCCCAACTTTCACCTCCACATTCCTAAATTTCCGTTTCTTTCTCTGCCTCAAAATACACCTTCCACTTCTCCCCCTCATTCTCCTCAATCTTCCACCAACATTAGCCCAATTTCTACCAGCACCTTGTTGGGTAATAGCACCGATGGTGATCATTGTTAACCTGGGCCTCGACCAATCCAGTATGGAAGCTTCAGTCTTGATGAGCCGCATATTTGATTTGGCAAATGCCCTTAATGATGCAACCCTTCCCATTTATGTACCCATGCTTGGGATCGGCATTAGCAGTACACTGGCTTATGTGGCTGGATTATAAATGGGCTATATATTTCACACTGCAACACTGAAATTAATCAAAATCACTTATTATTTAAGTGGCAGATTTGTGTTTGCTCTTTTTGATGAGTAATGACATGTCTCTCTAAAACAACTCCCAAGTTATACAGATAGTATATTCTTTTTTCAGGACATCAGAAGTGATAACAGATCACTTCTCCCCTCATAGCAGTAAAACACCCAATGATGATGAAGTCATCAATGAGCTGAATGAACCTGGGATCCCTACAGATGTTAAACATGGGGAGATGGAGGAGGAGGAGGAGAGACGGGAGAAAGAAAGGGGTAGAGACTGTGAGGAAAAACGCATGGGAGAAGAATGGAGCGAAGGGGAGGAAAGACATGTAGAGAGTGCATGTGATCAAACATGTCAGCATGGAAAAAGTGAGTTCAAAGGTGAAGCAAAGGAATTTCTAAAAGTGGAAAAGGAAGAAATTCTGATGGAGAAGGATGAAGATGTTGAGGAAACAGAGGAAAGAAAAGAAACAGGAAGTGAGGACTTAGCTTTTGTGGAGCACTCTATCCAAGTGTTGGATGGTCACATTTCACTGGGCAGTGTACAATGGAAGGAACAGGCTAAGGTAAGTGGAAGAGTTCATGCATAATGCATAGAGGCACTCCATTGGTTTGATACTGTATGTCATTTGAGTTTGCTCACATTTGCTATTGTTTGTGTCTGTAGCAGAACAAGGACAAAGAAATGAACCCTGAACAGATCTTTGATTCAGCCTGCTCCGTCAGCAGCTACAACATCCAAGTCACAGACAGAGTAATGCAGCAATCAGCAGAAGCCCTGAGTCACATAGGGAATTCCCAACACTGTGACACACAGGGGACCGTGCGCAAAATGGCTGCCATAAAAATCGAGTCCGTACTATTTCTGTATTTGTACTTTTTTTGTTTAATATGATGTTTCCTCTTTGGTGATGATACAGATTTCTGTCTCTGTGTGTAAATTTTATCTGTTCCTTTCTGATCAGGCACCACATTCGTCTCAACACAGTAAAACTGTTATTGGAGCGAGGCGCTGACCCCAATGTAGCTACCATCCCCATTCCTGTCCTTCTTTTAGCCATTATGGCGTCTGACATTGAGGGGGTCAGGAGACTGCTGCTGTGTGGAGCTCGCACTGACATTCCCCTTCCACCAGAGGTAGGAATTCACATTTTACTTTATAAAGCATAAAATTAACTGAAGAGGTTTCAGTTACATGCAACTAAAAGTTCCTCTTTATTTTAGAAGAAAGGGCTGTTTCCTCTGCATGTAGCTGCAGCATTGCCTGGTCCAGCAGGTCCCAGAATCACAGAGATGTTGCTGCACGCTGTCGCTGATCCAGACGCTCGGGCATGTGACCAAGATGAGATTTACGAACCAGACAGGGTGTGTGTGCTTTCACATTAAATGAGTCCACAGTGGTTAATGTGCTGATGTGAGACGAACTGGTTAAAAGGTTTTCCTGCCTTGTCTTTGACAGATTTCCATGATGACAGAGGAAGCACTGAGCACCAGAGGGAAACCGCTGCACAGTGAAGGAGGTCGAACTGCCCTGCATGTGGCCTGTCAGAGAGACAGTGACTACAAAGTCAGTAAACATAGTGTAGGCATACATTTACAGCCAAATATGTAACTATTTATATGAGACATGATGCTAAAAACATGAAATCTGTATGGCACACTTAATAATGTGATTATTCAGTGCTACACACATTACATTGTACTTACACAAATGCACATAGATGATAAATAGTTTGAGGTTTTTAACGTGTTACTAAACTTGAGGTTTTGTTTCTCCCAGGAAGTTTAAAAAAAGTATAGAATGTTCATTTATGTAAATTAGCTAGTCACAATTGCAGTACATGTTCCATCACCTCTATTATTTTATGTATTTTTTGCAGAATGCCTGTAAAGTGGTGGCCATCTTGCTCTGCCACAGAGCTCACACAGACCTCCTCTGGAGTGGACACTCACCTCTCTCTCTGGCTATCGCAAGTGGCAATGACCTGGTACAGTTCATCTACACACACAAAATTGCATTTACTTCACATGGCAACCAAACTTCTTTGTCCCAAACTGATCCTTTTAAATGTCAGGCGGTGGCCGAGCTGTTGAAAGGAGGAGCAGATCCCAACATACCCCTGGGTAAGAGGGTGGGCAGTGCCCTCTGTGCCCTCGCCAACATCAACTACCACTTAGGTGGCAACAGAATTAAGCTGGTACTCCCAAAAACACACATACTACACATAATGTAAATGTTTGTCATGTTGGTGCTTTACCTAGTGAAGAATTATATTTAAAGGTAATGTATGGAACTTTTGGATTTTAGTGAATGACAGCCCTAGTCAATCCATTCATCACTCAAGAGTCAGAGTCCTCAGAAACTGACCTCAGATCTGCAGTCCTATGCAGAAATGGAGAGAATGAAGCTCCAGTTCATTTAGCATTCATAAAGTGTCCCTGAAACCAGAGTTTCCTAAACTTCCATACATTAACTTTAAGTTCCCTAAAACCCTGAAATACATTATGTCGTCAGTTTATTTATTAGGTGACATTTGGTACACCATGGTATGTTTAGAATTTCTATTAAATCAAGGATTTCTCTATCCTGGATTCAATCCCAGCCCCTGACCAACAGTGATCTGTGTGGAGTTTGCATGTTCCCCCCGTGTCTGCGTGGGTTTGCTCCGGGATTTCTCCGGTTTCCTCCCACATGCCAAAAACATGCAGGTTAAGTTAATTGGCATCAACTGGGGATTCTAAATTGTCCTTAGGTATGACTGTGAGAGTGAATGGTTGTCTGTCTCTCTGTGTTGGCCGTGTGATGGACTGGCGATCTGTCCAGGGTGTACCCTGCCTCTCGCCCAAAGATGCTGGGATAGGCTCCAGCCCCCCCTGCCACCCGAAAAGGATTAAGCGGAAGAAGATGGATGGATGGCATCACCTGTCATAGAAATGTGTTGTATTTCCATAATAGAGTTTTCAAATGAAATCTAGAAAGTGTTTAGAGAGCACATACCTCTGCCAACACTAAATTGTCTGATTCAGATTTTTATTTGGATTCACACAATATTTAACACACATACAGTAGATACCCACATACCAAATACACCTGAATTGGATTGATTTGGATCCTCTAAATAAAGTAGGCTGCATGTCCGCCTAACGCGTTTTTTTTGTGGCCCAACTACCCTGAACGTCTTTTTTTCAGCATTTCTGTGTGGCATTCTGGAAAAAAAAGTCTGTGCCCTTTATCCCAGCAACAGCTTGTCACTCACAGCTCAGCACTTCCGCTTTTCTTATGGTCAGACTTTCTAATTATTTTTCAACAGTAGTCTCTAAATAACAATGGACAGGAAGCGTATTCCAGCATTGGTAGCAGCTGTGAATGCAAAACATGATTGCACAGAAAACAGGAGTCTGAGTACAGACTGTACCGGCGTCCTATGTCCTGCCCTTCCTTAATTCTGATTAGTTGCTTAGAAAGGTCTGACATTGACGAGCTCAGCTGCAGTCTGAAAAGTTGAATTTTTTTCAACTCTTGAGTGCCCTGAGCACCGCGACAAAAAGAGGCCACTGCCGAGAGCGTTTCAGCGCTGAGGGCACTCAGCACTGCAAACACTGGACTACATAGAGAATGAATAGAAAATAGTCGCCCACAGCTGAAAAAACGCGTTTGGTGGACACGCAGCCTTAATGATGTGTTTTATATGGCACCTCCAGTGGGCTCACCCCCTGCAGGAGGGATCATGGGGATCATGGTGCTATGTGAACCGGGTAGAGATCTGGGCTACTCTGCCTGGATTGATGCCCCCACGACCCGGATCCCCGGATAAGCGGTGGAAGATGGATGGGTGGTCTTACACGGCCCAAGTTCCACTCTTCCACCAAATTTCACTGAAATCAGATCAGTTTTTGAGTTATCTTGCTAGGAATCAGACAAACAGACAAATGGCACTGAAAACATAACATCCTTGGCAGAGCTAACAAAATTTTCTTCCATTTATATTTGTGGATCTTTGGGGAAAAAAAAGCAGCCATTAAGATTTAATTTTGTGTGTTTCCTGTAGTTGAACATGTTAACTAAGGCTGGTGCTGACATCTTGATGCTGGTCCCAGTAGGTAATGATGTGGGAACTGCAGTTGACTATGCACACTACTCCTTCCACCAGGTATCACACCTGCTGAATGTGTTTAAGCTGAATTTCTTAACAGTTTATTTTAAGCCAAGTCTTCTTAAATGTTATAATGTTAGCTGGTTTCTGAGACTGTGTCACTGTGTTTTGTTCTTTGGAAGCTATAGTCAGCATTTCTATTGCACCACACTGCATCATACTGCCTTGATGTGCCAAACATTTTGTACAATTATTTGCTTTACTGATGAACTGAATCATCTCTCTTTCAGAGAAACAGATTCAAGTAGTTTATTTCTTCTGCTTTCTTCTATGTTACCATTTAGGACTTGCATATTGCAAACACTCCTTTTCATGCCCTAAGTTTGCAAGAGAGAGAAATTTACAATGCGTGGCAAAAGCTGCTGAGCATGATGGGACATCTGCTGCGACAGGCTGCTGTCCAGAAGGAGATAGAGAATTTAGAGAAAGAGCTACACCTTCAGTTAAACAGTCAGTACACAATGTGTTTGTCTTTTATAAAAGGCTTAGCTCTTTTTTCATTTTTTAATTACTTTTGATTATGGCCAAATATAACATTACATGTGTTTGTGCATACTCACTCCACTTTAACAGCTGCCAGTAGCACAGAGCGAGCTGCGGACATGGAGGTACGGAGAACTTCCGCCAACAAGAACAGGTAAAACACACACACACATGTATGTATTTTTTCTCGTTTTTACTACTTATGGTCCTATTACAACAGTCTGCAGCGGGCATTTGCTCCACGCTTTGTGCCTTGCACAGGTGCTTTTAATAATAATAATAATTATAATAATGCATCAGATTTATATAGCCCTTTTCATAGACACTCAAAGATGCTTTACAATGGATACATTATTCATTCACTCTGCAGACAATGGTAGTGGTAAGCTAAATGTGGCTGCCAATCTGTGCCACCAGTCTCTCCGACCCCTACCAAACATTTATGCACATTCCTGCCCAGTGTCACGGATACAAACTTTTTGTTAGTTTCTGTCAGTCCATTGTCTGGTTTTCCAGTGGGTGCCCTCAGCACCTAATTAAAAAATGACTGTGCACGCTCCTTTTGCTTGTAGGATGTAGGATTTAAAGTGGGAGAGGCTCGGCGCAAGGTTACAACTCATTGGTATTATGGTGCCCCCTGTCAGTGTGCCTTTGACTATCTTAAAGTATGTCTAAAGTCAACACTGTATTATCAACCACTATTTCTGCAGCGCATTTAGACGGCATGTATGCCTGTTATGGCAATTTCTGCAACCCTTATTTTGACGGACTGATTTTGTGAAAATCCGTCATAATCCCTTACCTGACCTTTCAGTCATTCATTGCCGATGTGTTCAGGGTGTGCCCTGCTTCTCGCCCAAGCACACTGGGACAGGCTGCAGCTCCCTGCCACCCGTAACAGACCGTTAAAGATGAATTGTAAACTTACAGCCAAGTACACACATTAAGCATTCATTTATTTGTTTATCCTCTCCTTCGGTGATCAGAGTGTGGATCACTTTTTTTTTTTTTTTAATTTAACCATCGGACTTTATGCTGCTGGACCGGCATATGACAGACACCAGGAAACAGCTGTCACAAGTGCTGGAGAGCCTGTCTGCTGAGATCTGCACACACTGAACACTGGGCCACGCAATGAAGGCTTTATATCCATCTAATTTATGACCATCTCATTATTTCTCTAATCATCCGCTGTCATTCTTTGAACAGACTGATTGACAATGAAAGTATCTTGACTTTTTTTTTCCATTTAAACAAGTAACCCAATGAGGCTTTACAGGCCCAAATGTCAGCCATGTTTGAAAGTGGAATAGAGGCGTAGCGTATATGTAGGCAATCACATGTTTGACAAATATGAAAGGGACTGAACTGAGATTTATTTGTTTGTGTGAATATTAATTACAGAATAATTGAAAATGAATGGGACATCCAATATTAGCCACATTTATTTTTTTGTCAGATCATTTATTTGTGTGCTCTTTTATGACTTAGATAGATAGATTAGTTTATTTGACAGGGACAGTGCAATAAACATAGACAATTCATCAATGACAATCAATCTGATGTGTTGCACATGGAGTGTATAGCTATTAGCTAATTTGCAACTCTTGTCCCTGGATGGGCTTTAGAAAAGGGAATCAAGTAAAGAAAAGGAAAGAAATAAAGAAAATACACAATAACCACATACATCAATGCAAAAGGATTATAAATACACAATTATAAATTTTATAAATATTATAAATACTATACATACACAAATATAACAACCTGACTCACATTTGCCTATTTCAGGCCTCCCTCCCTTCGTCACTCACTATAAACAAACACATTCATTCCTTCCCTTCATTCACTCTCACCTTGTAGACAATCAATTCATATATGAGTACATTCTTGTTTATTTTTCAGCCAGTTTTTAACCTTTTTAGTGAATGTTTTAAAGTCCGTTATTATTTTAATTTCATTTGGCATTGTGTTCCAGATGTGACTGCCCTTTATAGAGAAAGCTGTTTGTCCAAATGTGGTTCTGCGGTGGAATATTTTACAGTTATTGTTAACAGAACTCCTGGTGGCTCTGCTGCTGTCCTGTCTTTGGATGAAACCAGCAAGTGGCTCGGGTGCTGATTTATGGAGACATTTGAACGTTAATTTCAGAAAACAGAGGTCAATGAAACTCTCAAAACTCAATAGGTTGTATTTTTTTAAAACATTACAGTGATGCCACCTAATGGGCTTTTTGTCCAAGATTTTTAGGGTTTGATTATATAATGAACCTATATGTCTTATTGTGGAAGGGGCTGCTTGAGCCCAGACTGTCAAACAGTATGATATATGAGAAAAAACCATAGAATGCATATACAGTACAGCTGCTTCGTAAGGTATGTAATATCTAATTAATTTAAAGCAGTTCAGATTTTTTTTTACTGTTTTTGAAATTTTCTTTATATGAAGATTAAATTTGAGTTGAGGATCTAGTACAATGCCAAGGTATTTGAATTCTGTAGCTAAACTGATGTCATGATCATGTATATTAACTTCAAAACGTTGCAGGTTACATTTTTTGATTGAAAAGCACCTTGAGACTGTTTTCTGAAGGTTCAGCAATAGATGGTTCTGGAGGAGCCACTCTTGGACATCAACCATACTTGTAGACAGTACATCTGCAGCCTGTGCTGGAGTCTTGGCAGCTGTGTAAATAACTGCATCATCTGCATAAAGTTGGCATGTTGCAGCTGAGCAGTGTAACGGCAAGTCATTAATAAAAAATGCTGAAAAGTAATGGACCAAGAATGGACCCTTGTGGGATACCCATGCGGTTGTTTAAAAATGAGGATTTATCCTGGTGAACTTTTACACACTGTTCTCTATTCTGGAGATAAGATGCAAACCATTCTAATGTATCTGGGGAGAAGTTAAAAGATACCATTTTGGATAAAAGCAAACTGTGGTTTACAGTATTGAAAGCCTTTTTGAGATCTAGAAAAACAGCTCCTACCACATTACCCCTGTCCAAGGACTGTTTGACGTTTTCAATAAGGCAACAATTTGCTGTTTCTGTTGAGTATCCTGGTCTAAAACCAAATTGATGTGGATGAAGGAGTTGACTGTCTTGTAAGTAGTCCATCAGCTGTGTAGCTACAACTTTTTCAAGAACCTTAGACAGGACTGGTAAGATAGAGATTGGGCGGTAATTGCATATATCGTCTTTACTGCCTGATTTATGAACTGGTATGACGACAGCTTTTTTCCAGCCAGATGGAAATGTACTAGACCTAATGGAGAGATTAATGAGATGAGTCAGTGGTTTGATTAATATTTTGCTGTGCATTTTGAGAAAGGAGGTGCTCATATTGTAGATATCATTAGTTTTTGAGTTTGACAGTGTTTTAACAATACCAGCAATTAACTCCTCATTTACCTCATCGATGTGAAAAGAATCTGTTGGAAGTATGGAATTTGTGTTGTTGAGCACATTTGGCAGCACAAAAATTTTTGTTAAGTCTTCCACAGAGCCCACAAAGTATGAATTAAATTCATTTGCCAAAGTAGCCTTGTCACTGACGGTCTTGCCATTGATTCTAAGTTCCTTTACCCCCTTCTGATCGTTTTTTTTATTAGTTAAGTTATTTAAATGCCTCCATAGGGAATTGTTGTTACCTTTTGCATGATCTATCAGTTTATTGTAATAAGATACTTTTGATTTTCGCAGCTCATGTACCACTTTGTTTCTTAAACTTTTGTACACAAGGTGATCATTTTGTAGTTTAGAAGTTAATGATGTTTTCAAAGCATAGTCTCGCCTCTTCATAAGTTTTCTTATTTCATTATTTAACCATGGTAGGCTAATCTTCTGTTGTCTACTTTTAATTTGTTTTGTAAATTTTTCTATAGTCTTTGTGATTGTTGCAGTTATAAAATTACAACAATCATCTACTTCATGTATTGACATGAGTTGCTCCCAATTTTGATTCTCTAAGTAATGTTCAAACTCCTCATTTTTTGATTTGGGAATAATAAAATTTGATTTGTCAATATCAACTCCCCCAAAATACTGTAGTCGCTTTTTAGTAAGTTTTCTGACAGCAAGAACCATGTTATGATCTGAGAGACCAGTTACAAGATTATAGGTTCTGGTTATTCGTTCTGGTTTATTAGTAAATACCATGTCAATAAGTGTTCTGGATTGTTTGGTTATCCTGGTGGGTCCTTTGATCAATTGTTGGTAATTAAATTTAGTCATGAGGCTTTTCAGTTCTGTTTGTCCTTTTTATCAGACCAGTTAATATTAAAGTCACCATGAATTATTGTTTCTCTGTTCTTCTCAAGTTGTTTAACCAGATCACTTAATTCATTATAAAAGGAAGAATTGTGTGACGGCGGGTTGTACACTACTGCAATGTTGAAATTCATTACCGGAGAGAGACATACATTAACAGCTAAACATTCGAGTGAAGTATTCAGATCAACCAGTTGACATTTATATTTCTCTTTGATGTAAATTAAAACACCTCCTCCCCTCCCTACCTGCCTGTCTTTTCTAAAACACTGATAGCCCGCAATATCGATCATACTAGTGTCTATGTTCCTGTGTAGCCAGCTTTCTGAGAGACAAAGGTAGTCCAGATTTGAGTCCAACAGCAACACCGAAATCTCATCTCTTTTGGGAATTATGCTCCGTATGTTTAAATGTCCGCCGAGGATCCCCTTTGGTTTAGCCTTGGTGTCCCAAAGAACTCGAGCATGATTAACAGTTTGGAATAATAAATGTTGTTTTTGCTTTTGTACAGCTCGGTTTTGTGCTAACCCAGTGGTCTGCTGTTTAGTAGTGGCAGGTCCAGGGTTAAGGTGAATATCTCCTGCCAGAAGTAATAGAAATAGCAGAACTTTAACTGTGTACCTTCTGCCATATTGTGATTTTTGCTTAACAGCCATGTTTGCTTTATTTTGAAAACTTTTCCTCAGGGCTTTTAAAGACCACATGGAGTATAGGGTGAGATGTCCATGCCCAAATCCATATAAATAAAACTTTTTAACTTCACCTTTAGTAGAGTTTGCCGGAAAATCCTTCTTGTTGCAGGTCCAGACACACAGAGACAAAACGAAGAGGAAATAGATGATCAGAGAAGGCTTATGAGTGATGCCCATCAGCCCACTTTTTAATCCGGTGGCAGCCATCTTCAGTCTGTGGATAGAAGTAAACAGGGAATCCGGCTAGGCCACAACTAGCCCGCTGCTGGACCCTCCGCTCGCCGCCGCCGCAACCGAGCTCTTGCACAGCTTCTCCGCCAAGTTACGCTGCACAGCTCCGCTGTTCACTGCCGCCGTCTGCCTGGGCGGTTATGCCGCGCACCGCCGGTGCAGCCGTATTCCACTGATCACCGCCGCTGTTCACCTCTGCCTGCCGCCGTTTGTCTGGGTGGTCCAGGTGGCCCTCCGTCTCTCACCAACGTCGCTCCCGAGCTTCGATCCGGCTCGCGCTCGCGCTCAGCTGCCGCCTCGGTTAGATCCTCCGGTAAGTCTTCATCGGAGGCTGAGACACTTCATGTCTGAGTTAGGTGGCACAACTGGGCCAGCGTTAAGCTAACTAGCATTAGCGTTAGCTTTGCCGTCTGCCTAGGTGGTTCAGGTGGCCCCCGTCTCTCACCAACGTCGCTCCCGAGCTTCGATCTGGCTCGCGCTCACGCTCAGCTGCCGCCTCGGTTAGTTCCTCCGGTAAGTCTTCATCGGAGGCTGAGACACTTCATGTCTGAGTTAGGTGGCACAGCTGGGCCAGCGTTAAGCTAACTAGCATTAGCGTTAGCTTTGCAATCGCTTCGGCTACCCGAAGCGATTGATAGATACATACAATAGATACACTATTATATTCATAATAGTGTATCTTGCACTTTGGGGAACTGGAGTTGTTCAGTCACCTTTATAATTTAGTTTATATGTGGAGTTTATTGTCGTCAATAATAATATAATAATAATCCTCAAAAAACTCATGCAGTACTATAACAGGACACGTTTACAAATATTTGAGACCTACTGTAGTGCATCCTTTTATGTTTTAGCAATATTATAAGTACAAAACACCGAACATTATTTTTTTTTTCCACAATATCTTTATTGAACCTTTTTTTTTTTTTTTTAACAAACATGATACAAACAATCAAACACTAACACTAAAGTACTACAAAAAAAAAATGCACTAAAAACACCAACAACCACCAACAAAATCAAGTCTTCAACAATGCTCCTCTGTTTAGTCTAAACAATCCAATACATAAGTATACATATTATGTTCACCAGTTTGGAATTTACAAGGTCCACACACATCATTCACCTTCTTCTTCAAGAGTTATGTTTAAATTTTTTACATAATCAATAAAAGGTCTCCATATATTCTCAAACACAATTTCCTTTGATTTCAGTATATATGTTATTCTTTCTAATGGAAGGTTTGTTAACATCTGTCTTAACCACTGAGTCACATCTGGTCTATGAGTCTTTTTCCATAATAGTGCAATACATTTTTTGGCATTAAGCAAACTGAGGTCTATGAATGTTCTTTCACTTTTATTAAAATTATGCTTTTCTGGGTACAGACCCAACAAAAACAGTTTAGGATTCAATATGATTTGTTTTGAGATTATTTTTTCAATTGTTACCCTCACCTCTTCCCAAAACATTCTTATTAATCTACAAACACCGAACATTATTATTATTATTATTATTTTTGTATTTGCATCTTGTATACTTTATTGACCCCCAGAGGGAAATTCAGAGCATCCACATACGGTACCAATCCCTTCACCATTCTCTCTCTCTCTCTCTCTCTCTCTCTCTCTCTCTCACACACACACTCACACACACACACACACACACACACACACACACACAGAATAGAATGAGCCATTTGGCTCAACGTATGCATCAGTGTTGCCCATTTGACTGTAAAAATTTAAATAAGTTATTTTGTTATTTGGGCGTTTTTGCGTCTTGTTGTCGTTCCACTCCACAATAAAGCAACAGTCGGGACTGATCAGGCAGGCTGAGAGTGCCTCCCTGCGAACAATCGTGGAGCAGTTGGAAACTGGTGTTGCCTGGTTAACGGGAGTGTCAGCTGCTGCTTTACCTGTGTGCTAGTGATGTCCTTTGTGGCACCACAGGTCCCCGCCAGGCCCCCCACCTTCCCTGCACCTCGTGTTCTCCATGCCGAGTTATCCATTAGACCTATGCAATCACAGCAAGTTTATGGTATATATTTTGACTGAGCAACTCCATACAAGGGGAAGCGCAGTGGTGACTGACAGGTCGTGATGCTGTGTTATCCAGTCAGCATGGTCGTGATGCAGCGTACTGTCCAATGAGCACAGTGTTAGAAATAATATTAAATTGTCCTTGATGAGGGTAGCCAGTAAGCCAGACAGAATCTTTAGATATGAGTAGGTTTAATTCGTTGGCCAAGGGAGATTGATATAGGAGCGATCTCAGAGCTTCACCGTTCACACGCCAATCTCCCTCTTTCATGAATACACAGCTCTTTTAAGCGAGATGTTAACAAAGAACCGGTACCAAATGTTCCTGGCCTTTTGCTCAGTGTCTTTGGTCACAGCGGGGTATTTCATCACACGTCCCCGGTCACCGTCCTGCCTCTTCCTATCTCTGGGGGACATGCCACACAGGAACCTTCACAGCAGGAACTACGACGAAAACAATGCTGCTGTATAAGACGTGTCACGCAGGAAACTCACGGCATCAACAAAGGCAGGCGTTTACAGATGCAACTGTATTTACACTTTGTAACAAACGCAGTCACTTGAAGCTCTGAGACCCCAGGCCAATATGAGATTAAACAATGATGTACAATGTTAATGATCAAAATATGTCACATATGTAATCCCACAATTAGAGCATTGATATGGAATTATTCTTTCATTTCCCCTTTGATGCTAGAAGTAACAGAGATGAACTGTTATAGCATCTAAAACCCCATCAGGCAGCCTCGCTAAGCTCCAGTGCACTTCTTCTTCTTCTTCTTCTTCTAGATTTGATTGGCGGCTGGCAACCAGCTTACAGGTGCATTACCGCCACTGACTTGATTATAAGGAGTTCTGAACAACTCCTTCTGTGTGAAAAAATTATCCGTCCTTGCACTCTGTCCTCGGCGGCGTCAATAGCTGTGCTAGCCAGCCGGTAAGTTTCTGGTCCTGTGACTTATTCACCTAGCTCCAGTGCACTCTTATGCAACAGCATTTTTATGCAACAGACCCTAACTAGCTTGTGAATGGGGAAAGTCAGCCATCGGCCCTGTCTGCCCCACAGGCACCGGTTTAATGTTTCATCCCTTGAGGAGAATGGAACAATGAGGTCTTTTGATCAATAAAGGAAAACAATAAAAGAAATCAAAAAAGAAAAACAAATGAGATAAAGAAAGTAAAATTAATAAAAATGGTAATATATACATGTGTGGATATATGTGTGTTAGCAGCTTAAATCTCAGAGTGTTAGTATCTTATAAAAACAATAATGAAAAATCAATGGAAAACAAAACCAATAAAACTGCGTAAAATGAGAGTGTAGCGATTAGTGATGTGATGACGATAAGTGTAATGTGAAAAGTGAAAATGATGTGAAAACCCATAACAAAAAATAAAAACAATATTTCAAACTTCATAAGTGTGTTTGTAAATAGTACATTTCAACCTCACATCATGATCATGCACCTCCTCTCGGGTTTTCTGCATGTCAGTCATACTTTTACTCTGTACTTTGACTCACGGAGAGGCATCTTGGGTTGGTACTGCTCTTTCATCATCCTCATCATCCTTGGCAACTGCATCATGATACATCACTAAGTTTACATGAACAAGTCTCATCATCATGTTACGGATGCAAGGAATCACACAGGAAAAGACCAAAATTATCACTACAAAAATTGCTATCAAGTTCATGATGGGACCTGTCCATGAAGAGAATAACCAACTTAACCAATTCTGTGCATCAATAACATTGTCCTTGGCCGCAGCAGCTTGTAAAGCAGTGAGGTTGCGTATGGCCGAAGCAATAATCTGACCATCTGCATCATTTTCAGGAATAAAAGTACAGCAATAATCACCTACAATAGCACACACGCCCCCACGGGCTGCAGTTAATTGGTCTAGAACCATTCTATTTTGTGTCATCATAAGCCTCATAGTCGTCATTTCTTCCCTTATACCTGACCAAGCAGATAAGGAAAAATTTACAAATGACTGTAACCTATAATTAAATGTTTCAATCCATAAGGTGTTCTTGCCCACTCCCACCCAAGGAAACAGTGAATGAAGGATCTTTGATCCTGTGCTTTCTATCTTAAATTGCTCTGGTACATCTGTGCCCCAAATGGCATCATGTGGTGCAAAGGTGGC
Organism: Pholidichthys leucotaenia; assembly: GCA_020510985.1. NCBI lineage: Eukaryota > Metazoa > Chordata > Actinopteri > Cichliformes > Pholidichthyidae > Pholidichthys > Pholidichthys leucotaenia. The sequence goes on along the minus strand of CM035839.1, from coordinate 292,397,459 downwards.
ATCTTGTGGTAAAAAGGCATCTCTCTCTTCACCCTGCCCACCTGGCCTGCCGACATAATGAGGGTGTGGTCAGTCAAAAACAGGGGCACAAATTCCTCCCCAATTCATGGGCAGGTGCGAGTATGCCCGATGACCACATAACCACCATCCCCCTGTCACCATGTGTGTGCCAAATTTGTGAGAGTTAGAAATGGCAGCACTACAGAGCTCTTGTAGGGTGACAATTCCAGGATGGCAAAGAGGATCGTCAGGATGGCATTTGTCCACTTCGTTGGTCAAGCAGGTAGCAGTACAGGGGAGAGACGCGCTGTGCACCTCTCCACACTTAAGAGAGTGGTAAATTGCCCAGAGGGACATCACTGCTGCCTTTCAAACAAAACGATAAGTTCCCTGGTGAAATTAACCTTGCCTTCACAGAGTAAGGGGTGTCATCGTGCTTCCAGTCAGTGGAGTGATAAGTAGTGTGACAGGTGTGATTATGGGGGTGATTTAAGGTAATGTCTGCTGTATTATTCCTGTACATGGCCTCTTGTAAGGAAAAGACAGCCTGTGGTAGTTCAATTATTTTAGCTTTAACCGAGATTTGTCCAGCTGATAGTGGCATTAAGGAGCAAACATAACAATTTAAGCGATTAGCTGATTTGGCTGTGTAATTAGCGTATCTCCACCAAACATTGCCAACATAAACATGATCATGGTGATTTGGGCCTTCCAGCCATTCATGGTGGGTGTGTGTAACATATCTAGTCCTACGGTGTATAGGTTTTGGAGCAGCTAAGAAGAACCAAAGCAAAAGTGTCACCACAAGGATGATGATGATGGAAGAGCAGCAACAACATCCACACCTTTCAGTTGCTAACTTTCTTTCTCTTGCCTCTTGTCTCTCTATGATAAACAAACAGTTGCTTCATTAAACAAGCCGTTACTGGACTCCAGAGGGCGCCATCAGCTGACACTTGTATAGAGAAACAATAAAACAGTTACTTGCTGAAGATTTTTAGTGAGATAAAGTTTGCAGTATATATTAAACAGTCTCTTGCTGAGGGTTCTGAGTGGGGTAAAGTTTGCAATGTGTTACTGTAAATGCACCCAAGAGTCATGTCCTTTGACTTTTACAGCTGTTGGCGTTGACAAGACAACTTTATGTGCAGGGATGTGATTTTTCCGCTAATTCGCAGAATTCCACTTTTTTTTATCTTCCAGGAAGATTAAGTACGTTAAGTACGTTAGCGGCTTGTGGTCCACGAACGCAGTGAAGGTGCGCCCTTTCAGGCAGAACTGGAAGTGGCGTATGGCCAGGTGGAGAGCCATTAACTCTCTGTCGAACACGCTGTATTTACGCTCACTGTTGTGCAAAGACCTGCTAAAAAAGGTGAGCTGCTGCCAAGAACCGGCAACGCATTGCTCCACGACGGCCGCTATGCCCATGTCCGAGGCGTCGGTAGTGAGCGCTATCCCGAGCCGCCGGGTCTGGGTGCGCCAGTAGTGCCAGTAGAGCTGTTTTAAACTCAGAACGCCTGCTCCCACTCAGGAGCCCAGTCGACTCTGTCCGCCGGTTTCCGTTTCTAGAGTGCGGCATACAATGGCTGCTGTATGAGCTGGGCTGCGTGGGGGAGGAAACGGTTATAAAAGTTAACCATCCCCCAAAACTCCTGCAGTGCCCTGACATTGATGTTGAGGAGAAAAAAATAGCAAAACAATTTAGTTACATTACTTTTATGATTCCAAACAGTTTGAAATTGGCAGTGCACAGTGGACATTGACTCATAACTTTTGAATATTTCTAAGACTTTGCTACATCAGTGATTGTGCAAAATGAACTGCGCAAGACTCAATGGAGATTGAAACTGGTGATCTGAAATGGAATGCTGAAATTATTAAAAGTAATGGTATGAATGAATTTTATTTCTATTATGGAATAGATAAAATTAACTGATTTTGATTTGATCAATAATAAGTGGCATTTAGCTGTTTGTTTTATGTCATTTAAGCACAGTTCTGGTACTTAAAAATCATAAAAACCCAGGAGCTTCGGGGCCCCCCCTTGTCCCCCCACCGGGGCTCTGCCCCAGACCCCACTGGGGGACTATGTCCCCCAGACCCCCTGCTGACTTTTCAGATAATTTCCCCAACCCCAAATCACATCCCTGTATGTGGCCCTTGCCAGGGCGAGTCGGTCCAATTCTTCTTTTGATGACCTTGATAAGGACGAGGTCCCCTGGCTTGGCCAAGATTGGTGCAGCTTCCTCGTGAACCCTCCTGGGGAGAGTGGCAGCAAAAACATCTCTGTTAGTCAACATCCTTCGCATGTAAACAGCTGAGCACACCTCCTCATCACTTGAGTTGAATGGTCTTAATGGTGGGAGCAAGTATGGTTAGAAACCTCCTTTGGTGGGGACTATCCTCATGTAAAATAAAACTAGGGGAAGGCAGTATATCCAATTTTGCCCCATTTCTGCCATTGTTTTCCTAAGTCTTTCTTTAATAGTTCTATTTGTGCACTCTACCAAACCTGCAGATTGTGGGTGGTAGGCTGAATGATTTTTCAAGTTAATGTTAAGTGCTGTACTTAAATGTGACATAAATTGATTTACAAAGTGTGTACCATTATCTGAGTAAATTTTTTCAGGTATTCCAAATCTAGGTACAGTTTCCACTAGCAATCCCTTTGCCACTGCGACTGCGTTTGAGTGGGTGCAAGGGAAAGCTTCTGTCCATTTGGAAAACATGTCACAAATAACCAAACAGTATTTTTTGCCTTCACACTTATTTAACTCAATGAAATCCATGCAAATGTTTTGGAATGGATAAGTGGATGCTACACAGAGAGACAGACAACCATTCACTCTCACAGTCATACCTAAGGACAATTTAGAATCCCCAGTTTGATGCCAATTAACCTAGCTTGTATGTTTTTGGCATGTGGGAGGAAACCGGAGAAATCCCGGAGTAAACCCATGCAGACACTGGGAGAACATGAAAACTCCACACAGATCACTGTTGTGTTGGCCCTGCGATGGACTGGCGATCTGTCCAGGGTGTACCCTGCCTCTTGCCCAAAGATGCTGGGATAGGCTCCAGCCCCCCTGCAACCCGAAAAGGATTAAGTGGAAGAAGATGAATGAATGAATAAATGAAGCGGATGCTGGGAAGGTGCCTTTTTCAGGTCTGATGTTTCCTTGCGCATTGTTTTCTGCACAGACTAGGCATTTCTTACAGAATTGAGTGACAAACTGGCTGAATCCATAGGCAGCAAAAGTTTTATGTAGCACAGAAACCATTCCCCCCTTTGATACATGGGAGACCCCATGTAGCAAAGTGGAGATCAGGTTGAACAATTTGCATGGCAGAATTGGTTTGTTTTCTTTACATTTGTAGAGCTTGGAAGTGCCATCAAAAATGGCTCCCTTGTTGATCCATCTGTAAATTTCAGCTTGAGGTGCTGTTTCCTGAGCCTCAATGAGAATGTCATGTGATAACTCTTCTATAGTGTCAAAATGGAATCAGCTGGTGTATCTGTTGCTTTGAGGCTGAGTGCAGCAGCTTTAGCTGTTTCGTCTGCAAAATGGTTACCTTTAGAGATAGGATCAGTGCCATTAGTGTGCGCTGCACATTTGCATATGGCCAATTTAGATTGGAGTTTGACACTGTCAAGTAGTTCCAAAATAAGATTTTTGTGTTGGATTGACTGTCAGTGTAGACAGTGAGCTTTTTATTTTGGCCTAATTTACATGCTTCAGTCAATCAATTCAGCTGCCTGTGCCGAGTAATTTGAGGGGAGTTTTTGGGCTTTTAAAATGCTGTTGTGGGTGACAACGGCAAAACAAGATAAATTTGTGCGAGTACAATCATGTTTGGACGAGCCATCAGCAAACAGTGTGAGCTCAGAATCCTCCAAAGGTGTGTCTTGTAAATCGGGATGTGGCAGTGTTTCGCTCTCAATTTCTGCCAAACAACCATGAAGTTCACCCTCTGTTGAGATTGGTAAGAAACTCGCTGGATTTATTACCGTGCAACATTCAATGGTTAAATAAGACTGTGACAGTAGCACTGTCATGCACACAAGGTGTCTGGATGGAGAGAGGACTGATATTTTGCTTTGGGACAGAATAACTAACACTGCGTGTGTGACCTTTAAGGTCAAGGGATGGAAAAAAACAAGCCCTGCAAATGCCTGCACTGCCATTGATGCGGCTATTACAACCTGCACACATGGAGGCAGAGCCTTTGCGACAGGGTCGAGTCTTGTCGAGTAGTAAGCCACTGGATGCATTTTTGGACTGCTTGGTTGAAGGAGCACTGAAGTCATGTGCCCCTCTCTACAATCAGCCATTTGGACAAATGGCTTTTTGTAATTGGGGAGTGCCAAGACGTCAGTGCTAACCAGAAGTTTTTTCATCTTTACAAACGCCTCTTCTGCCTCAGGTGTCCACTCAATTTCGTCCACCTGAGCCATGGGTCGTCTGTAAATAAGATCAGACAGTGGTTGCACTTCAAATGAATAATTTGCAATCCAGGAGCGACAGTAATTTAGAGTTCCCAAAAATGACATCATGTCTCTTTTTGTAATTGGGTTTTGATGCTGATAAGATGGGGCTTTTTATTGGGTTGGATCAACATGCCTGCCCTCTGCTGACAAAATGTGGCCTAGGTATTTGACTTCTGTTTTCCACAACTGCAATTTTTCTTTGTTGACCTTGTGACCTTGTTCAGCTAGAAATTCCAATAGGGCAATGGTGTCCTTTTTGCACATGTTTTCATCAGGGGATGCCAGCAAAATGTCGTCAACATATAGGAGCAACTGGCTCCCAGGAGGAGGAACAAACTGTGCCCAGTTTGCAGACATTGCCTGTGAAAAAATGGTTGGTGACTCACAATAGCCTTGTGGCAACCTGGTGAATGTGTACCTCTTATTTTCAAATGTAATTGCAAACCAAAATTGATGATCTGGATGAATGGGAATGCTGAAAAAGGCATTACTGATGTCAATCACTGTGAAGAATTTCATTTGTGGTTGTAGGTCATTTAACAAAGTGTGAGTATCTGGGACTGAAACAGCTCTAGGGATCACAGCCCTGCGTACCGCTTGAAGGTCTTGTACCATCTGCCAGCCGGAAGATGGCGCCACAGGAAACAAAGGTGTGTTACATGGTGATTTTGGACATGGTACAATGACTCTTGCTTTTTTAAATTCCTCTGTGACAGGTTTAATGCCCTGTTGGGCCTCTGGCCATAGAGGATACCGTCTTTGGTAAGGCCTGAAGTGAGAATTTGCAGTTATCGTAACCAATTCTGCATTTTTCATTAAGCCTACATCCGCCTTTCCTGTTGACCACAGAGAATTTGGAATTTCTGAGAGTGCATCTTCCTCTCCTTCTGTCAGGGGAAATAGTCATGTTGGTGATTCTGGGGCATCAGTGTTGATGTCCTTCTGTACTGGGGTCACCCAGTTTAAAGGCAGACAGTAGGTTTCAAGTTTTGGACAGTATTGAACTTTTGGATCAGGTGTGCTTTCCTAAGATTGACCACATTCTTCTGCTGTTGTTACAAATTGGCCCACATCCCTCCAGGGCATGTGTTTGGGTTTAATCAACTAGTACATACCTGTGCATATCAATCCATGCCCGTAGAAACCAAGTATAAACAAGTATTTCTGCATGTCCGTTGCTGAAGGGTCTCCTCCTGTCTCAGACAGCTGTGTTGTTCACAGTCATGCCTGCAGCGTACTGGTGGAACCTGAGGTGTTTCATGTTCACGGCATCCTTTCTGACGTGCAGCAGTTCTCCTCATTCTATTGCTGTCCATCTGGTGGGTCTTCTTCTTCTTCTTCTTTTAGATTTGATTGGCGGTTGGCAACCATCTTACAGGTGCTTCTTCTTCGTTGAGACCACTGGTTGAGGGATAGGTGCGTCGTAATTCCAGTTCATGGGCACGATCCTGAAAAAGTGGCTTTCGTCCCTGTTCAGGAAGGCCCGTGCATGCCCGTAGAAACCAAGAAACTGGAGCACCTGGAGAAAATCAGTACTTTGCTTGGCATTTTACACATTTGTATTGTAGACTGGCATTCGTCCTGTCTGTTCATCCCTTGTCTGTCATACCCTATGCTGGTGAAGGGTCTCCTCCTGTTGGGTGTGACGGGTGTGTTGTTCAGAGTCATGCGTACAATGTACTGCTGGAACCTCAGGTGTTTCATCATGGCATCTTTTCCGACGTGCAACAGTTCTCCTCATTCTATTGCTCTCCATCTGGTAGGTCTTCTTCTTCGTTCAGACCACTGGTTGAGGGATAGGTGTTTCATAATTCCAGTTCATGGACAGGATCATGAGCATCGTGAGTGATGGTATATATGACATCATAAAGACACATTTGTCTGTACGACGGCATCGCGAGTCCTATGATGCCTTAGTCTAGGCATCATGAGTGATGGTCTATATGATATCATAAAGACACATTTGTCTATGTGCTGTCATAGAGACATTTGTGTCTATATGACATCATTGACATGTTGTTCGGCCCAGGAAACACGCACGCAGGCTCAGGCAGATTTGGAAAGCTTTATTTAACAACAGTGTTTCGTGTATGAATGCATGTATGCGAGATGAGAGTGTGATGTGGGTGGAGGATGCAGGTCAGGACAGAGCAGCACGCCGTACGGCCAGGCAACCCTATAACGAGAGGAGAGCAGGGATTAGCTGGGCAACCACACAGGAGAGTGACAGAGTTCTGTGCTTACTTGTAGTGACGTGGTGGCAGGCGTTGGCAAGGTCCCAAGCCTGGGAGACAGCGTCCTGCTGTGCGTCCGGGATGATGCAGCAAGGTAGAGGAGCGGCGAGACGAGGGGGAGTGAGTCCGCCGCCGAGAGATCCACCTGTGCACAGGGGAAGGCTGAACAGGAGAAGGTAAGGCAATTACAGACAGCTTACGTGTCTAGGAGAGTAGTCAGCAGGCCTGGAGGAAAGGATGCTGCTGTGAGTTGAGTACGCAGGGAGACAGACGGCTCCAGGCTGCAGCTCAGGGCAGGATGGATTAAATAGCTGCGCACTAACGAGGAGCAGGTGTGTGCGCAGCTGAGGTGGAAGCCCGTGAGCTGCGGGTGATGACAGTACTCCCCCCCCCCCCCACCAGCGCCTCCTGGCGCTGGCTTACCTGGGTGTGTCCCGTGAAACTCCGCGATGAGGTCGCGATCCAACACCCACGAAGAGTGCACCCAAGATCTCCACTCCGGACCATAACCTTCCCCATCCACCAGATATTGCAGCCCACGACCCCGACGCCGGGAGTCCAGGATGGCAGTAACACCCCACGCCGGGTCACCGTCGATCATCCTAGGCGCAGGAGGAGACCTAGGAGGAGGGCAGAGTTAATTGGAAAGGACAGGTTTGATCTTGGAAACGTGGAAAGTGGGACACACACGAAGGGAGGGGGGGAGGGCCAAACGCACAGCCACCGGGTTGATGATTTAGCAATTGTGAAGGGGCCGAGGAACCTCGGTGCCAATTTCTTCTTCTCCCCCTTCAGGTTGATGTCCTGGGACGAAAGCCAAACCCGCTGACCCACCTGGTAGACAGGAGCCGGCCTTCTGTGGCGATTGGCGGTGTAGCTGTTGCGCGCCGCTGGGCGTAAAAGCGCGTCCTTGGTTTTAGTCCACACACTCCGGCAGTGCCTGATGTGCGCCTGGATGGAAGGGACAGCTAGCTCACCCTCCTGCTCAGGAAAAACAGGGGGATCGTACCCCAAGGACGCTTCAAAAGGCGACACCCCAGTAGCAGTGGACCGGGCCGAGTTATGGGCATATTCCACCCAGGTCAGGTAGGAGCTCCAGGACAAAGGATTAGAGGATGTTACGCAGCGCAGGGCGGCCTCCAACTCCTGGTTCGTGCGCTCGCACTGCCTGTTAGACTGGGAGTGGTAACCAGAGGAGAGACTGACTGTAGTCCCCAAGGCGCTGCAAAAGCTCCTCCAAACCTGGGAGACAAACTGCGGGCCCCGGTCCGAGACCACGTCCAGCAGGATCCCATGCAGCCTGACGACATGCTGGGCCAGAAGATTGGCCGTCTCACGTGCCGAAGGGAGACCCCGAAGAGGCACAAAATGGGCGGCTTTGGAGAATCTGTCCACAATAGTCAGAACCGTGTCATAGGTGTTAGAGACAGGGAGTCCGGTGATGAAGTCAAGGGCGATGGGTGACCAGGGCCTGCCCGGGACCGGCAGGGGCTGGAGTAGACCCGCAGGTGGAGAGTTCTGGGACTTGCCGGTAGCGCACTGGGGACAGGCCCGGACATAGTTGGTAACATCCTTCTGGAGACCCGGCCACCAAAACGAGCGTTGCAGCCAACTCACCAGGCGGGTGATGCCTGGGTGACAGGAGAGTTTGGATGTATGGGCCCAGTGGATCACTTCACCTCGAACCGCCGAAGGAACATAGAGCCTCCTCTCCGGCCCCCCACCAGGATCCGGCTCCGCCTCCTGAGCCTTCAGAATCTTGTCCTTGATGGACCAGGCAATCACCACCACGACGCACGAATCGGGCAGGATGGTATGTTCGGACTTCTGGGGCAAATTGTCTGGACAGGGCGTCGGGCAACCCATTCTTCGAGCCTGGACGGTACGTGATGGTAAAATTGAAGTGAGTAAAAAATAGAGACCAGCGTGCCTGGCGGGCATTCAGGTGCCTCGCTGACCTCAAATACTTGAGATTTTTATGGTCCGTCCAGACCACAAAGGGCTGGGCTGCTCCCTCTAACCAGTGACGCCACTCCTGTAGTGCGAGCTTGACGGCGAGGAGCTCCCTGTCGCCGACGTCATAGTTGCGCTCTACCGCTGATAGCTTCCTGGAGAAGAAGGCTGCAGGGCCGCTTGACACCATCCACCGGTGAGCGCTGGGAGAGCACCGCTCCCACCCCCATGTCGGACGCGTCGACCTCCACCAGACACTGAAGCGCGGGATCAACCTGAGTCAGGACCCGGGAGGACGAGAACTCCGCCTGGAGAGTCTTGAAGGCGGTGGCTGCTTCCTTAGACCACTGAAAGGGCACTTTCGATGACGTGAGGCGGGTCAGGGGGGAGACGATGGCGCTGTAGTTGGGAACAGAGCGCCGGTAGAAGTTCGCGAACCCGATGAACTGCTGCACCTGCTTCCTGGAGGTAGGCGTGGGCCACTCGACCACCGCTTTAACCTTAGCGGGGTCGGGGAAGATCTGATTATGACAGATAACAAACCCCAGGAAGGAGGTGATCCGGACGTAGAATTCGCACTTCTCGGCCTTTATGAACAAACGATTCTCCAGCAGACGTAGGACCCGCCTCACATGGGCCTGGTGCTCCTCCCGTGACCTGGAGAAGATGAGTATGTCATCGAGATAAACGAAGACGAATACTCCCAGGAAGTCCCGCAGAACGTCGTTAATGAGACTCTGGAAGACGGCAGATGCGTTGGTGAGCCCGAACGGCATCACGAGATATTCGAAGTGGCCGCTGGGTGTCCTAAAGGCCGTCTTCCATTCGTCTCCCTCCCGGATCCTAACGAGATGGTAAGCGCTGCGGAGGTCAAGCTTGGTGAACCAGGTCGCCCCCTGGAGGGAGTGGAAAGCAGTGTCCATGAGCGGCAGTGTGTAGCGGTCCTTTATAGTGATGTCATTAAGCGCTCTGAAGTCGATACAGGGGCGTAGGGACCCATCCTTCTTACCCACGAAGAAGAAACCCGCGCCAAGCGGGGACGAGGAGGGGCAGATGATCCCAGCGCTGAGCGACTCCTTAATGTAGGTGTCCATCGTCTCGCGTTCCGGTGCAGAGAGACTGTATAGGCGGCCAGACGGCAGGGGGGCCCCCGGGCGGAGGTTAATCGCACAGTCGTATGGTCGATGCGGAGGAAGAGACAAGGCTCTGGACTTACTGAATGCTGCCCCCAAGTCATGGAACTCCTGCGGCACTAGAGTCGGGTCCGGGGGCTCAGAGACCGGAGCCGGCGGAGGAGAGGATGGAGCACAAGCCGCCGACTGGAGGCAGTTGCCCAGGCAGAAGGTGCTCCAGGACAGGACGCTGCCGGTTCTCCAATCCAGGACAGGGTTATGCAGCCGCAGCCAGGGGTAACCCAGAATGACACGGTCCAACAAGGAGGGCAGGACGTAGAGGGTCAGATCCTCCCGGTGGTTACCGGAGACGATGATGGGGACTGGCTTAGTGCGGTGTGTAACTGTACCCAGAGGAGAGCGTGAGAGCGTCACCAAGTTCAGGGGGGTAGGCAGCAGTTGGCAGGGTATGCCCAAACGGGTTGCCAGGCTCTTAGAGATGAAACTCTGCTCTGCCCCAGAATCCACCAGTGCATGAGTGGAATGCCCGGTGGAGTTGTGGCAGAAACATATGGGCAGTGTGCATGACGATAGGGGATTTGGCCGGTTAGAGTCTGCGAGGCCCCCTACAGTGACTCGTGGACCTCCCCGTTTGGCTTAACTGGGCACAGCTCCACGGAATGCTGGTCATCTCCACAATACATGCAGAGACCCCGTTCCCGCTGGCGTTGTCTCTCCGCTAGAGGGAGCCTAGTGCGCCCGATAGCCATGGCCTCTGGTTCATCGGCGGACTCCGGAGCCGGTAACGCCAGGGGGCGAGACTGAGCTGGGCGGAGGGAAGCTCTGTGCGAGCGGCTGACAGACTTCCGCTCCGCAGCCCCCTTACGTAGCCTGTTGTCCAGGCTAATCGTGAGCGAGATCAACTCAAGAGAGTCGCCCTGGGAGATCCCGACCGGCTAGCTCATCCCTCAGACCAGAATTAAGGCTACGGAGGAAAATGCTGCAGAGAGAAGCCTCTCCCCAGCCCACTTCCTCCGCTGCCACCCGGAAGTCGACCGCGTATTCCGCCGCTGACCGGCCTCCCTGTTGGAGACTAAGGAGACGCTGTCGAGACGGGAATGTTCGAAGACTTCTAAAAAGTCCCGCACGAACCGGTCATACGAGAGGTTTGCGTAGCTGGGCTTCGTCATTACAGCGTAAGCCCAAGCTAACGCTCGCCCCTCGAGAAGATTAGCCATGTACCCGATTCGGCTATGGTCTGAGGGAAAATCCCCGGGAACGCGCAGAAACACCGACTCACACTGCAAGATAAACCCCTTTGCTCCACCGAGTTTCCCGTTGAAGCGAGCAGGGGTTGGAATGGGTGTGAGACGGGCTGGCGCTCCTGAGCCAGGCTGGCCAGCTGTGGAGGCAACCAGAGCTGGAACGCCGAGAGGACCCGGAGGGAAAGCCCGCGGAGGGTCCAGGCGGTCTAACCAGTTAGTAATTAAAGTCAGTTGGTTTAGTATCACCTGCTGTTGATGAGCTATAATATCCACCCGAGCCTCGAGGGTGGAAAAACGGCGTGCGAGCCCGCTGTCCGCTGGGCCACTTTGCTGGAGCCATACTGACATATTGTTTGGCCCAGGAAACACGCACGCAGGCTCAGGCAGATTTGAAAGCTTTATTTAACAACAGTGTTTCGTGTATGAATGCGTGTATGCGAGATGAGAGTGTGATGTGGGTGGAGGATGCAGGTCAGGACAGAGCAGCACGCCGTACGGCCAGGCAACCCTATAACGAGAGGAGAGCAGGGATTAGCTAGGCAACCACACAGGAGAGTGACAGAGTTCTGTGCTTACTTGTAGTGACGTGGTGGCTGGCGTTGGCAAGGTCCCAAGCCTGGGAGACAGCGTCCTGCTGTGCGTCCGGGATGATGCAGCAAGGTAGAGGAGCGGCGAGACGAGGGGGAGTGAGTCCGCCGCCGAGAGATCCACCTGTGCACAGGGGAAGGCTGAACAGGAGAAGGTAAGGCAATTACAGACAGCTTACGTGTCTAGGAGAGTAGTCAGCAGGCCTGGAGGAAAGGATGCTGCTGTGAGTTGAGTACGCAGGGAGACAGACGGCTCCAGGCTGCAGCTCAGGGCAGGATGGATTAAATAGCTGCGCACTAACGAGGAGCAGGTGTGTGCGCAGCTGAGGTGGAAGCCCGTGAGCTGCGGGTGATGACAGTACTCCCCCCCCCCCCACCAGAGGAGTTGAGTACGCAGGGAGACAGACGGCTCCAGGCTGCAGCTCAGGGCAGGATGGATTAAATAGCTGCGCACTAACGAGGAGCAGGTGTGCGCGCAGCTGAGGTGGAAGCTGTGAGCTGCGGGTGATGACAATCATAAGGATGTCCTATGTCTATATGACATCATAAAGACACATTTGCCTATATGACGGCATTGCGAGTCCTATGTTGTTCAGGCAGAGATCATAGGCCGTCCTATGATGTCCTATGAACGTGACAGACACACAAGAGATTTCTTGCTTTTACAGAGTGAGTGATGCAATGTGTGGGGACTCCCAAAGTTTGAAGTGTGGGCTGTCCTCATCAGACAATGTTACAGAAGCCCCTGCGTAACCCCTCGGTGACTAGTATAGATTTTTAATAACTACGCCGGAGGATGGGTTTGCAAAGAATGTTTTTTCAAATTTTTCATCTGGGCCACTCAGATGTCTGTCATATATGTTGCAATGATATAGGTCTGTGGCCTGCTTTGTTGTAGGGATCTCTGATTTAAAATAGTGCACGGTTTTTGCTGCCAGGCTCTTCGTCACCTCGGTTAGTCTGGCCAGTACTACCTGAAGTGAATATGAGTACCTTGGCACAGCAAAACCCTGCAACATGTTCACTTCTGTCACATGTGGAAAATGTGATGCTCTCATACCGCCCTCTACTGGGATGATGGCGATGTTGAGAGTTGTGAGCAAATCTCTTCTCAAAAGGTTAACGGGACATGCTTGTGATAGTATGAGTGAGCCTTCTGCAATGTCCCCTGTGACAGGATGTTTTACTAATACAATTTTGGAGAGGTGTTCTGTTTTCAGTTTACCATTTGCTGATTTAACAGTTACTGTTTGATCTGATTTCTTGAAACCTTCAACATCCATCCCTGAAATGACTGATCTGTAGTGATGGCAAAATCGAAACAGTGTTTTGGAACGTACCAGAACCTAGGCGGAACTTGTGATTCGAAATGCTGTTCCGAGGTCTGTATCAGAAGGACGGTGTCACGTGACTGTTCCACATCGCGTTCCATTCCGCCCCCAATTGTTTTGAAACGTCACAGTCGTTTTTGTTTCAGCAAGTGAATACAAATCCGTGTGTGGTTCCTTCATTTGTAATTCCAATTCAAAATAAAATCAGAAAAAACAAATTTTTGGTCTCATTTTTGTTTTGCCCTTTTCTAAACTTAGTAGAAAAAATATATTATCAAATTTTTGGACATACCTGTGTTTAATCTTGCTCTTATTGTTTTATAGTCAAAACAAAAATATTAAGTTATTATTTTGGTTTATTATTTTGCGACACCGGAAGTGTTAGTGTAGGTGATGAGTTTAATCAGTCATTTAAAGTGTCTCTAGTTTTATCTATGATGTCTGACCTCCATTACACAAAATTAAAATGCCTTTTATATGAAAACTAGTGATGGCAAAGCCAAAACAGTGTTTTAGTGCATACCGAAACCTAGGTGAAACTTCTGAATTGAATCAATATAAGCAATTGAATTGCAGTATAAGCTGCAGCTTCAGCCATCACCCATTTCGGATAACTTATGTTGAACTGTATAATCAGAGGAGTTATTGTTTAGTTTGACCTTGTTGGATTTTTTCCCCTTTGTTATATTATTCTGTTTCTTTTTAATCTTTACTTTTAATCTATTTGAAATAAATAAATAAAAATCATTGTTCCGAGGTCTGTATCAGAAAGAGGATGTCACGTGACTGTTCCATTTCGCGTTCCATTACGTCACCAACTGTTTTCAAACTTCACCGTTGTTTTATGCAGTGATTGTGTTATCCCGTTTCTCAAATGGAATAATAAAATGCTGCCATTACACAATATTAAATTGCCTATTCTATGCACAATTTATGTATTATATAAATACTTTATATGTAAAATACTAATTTCTCGTGTCCTTACCTGATTGGCTGCTGATTCATCACCCCACATGCCTGAAACATTTAAAAGCTCCTCTAAAGTGCAGTTTGTTTGTAAAGTCTTGCCTCTCTGAGTGTCTTGTACTGAGCTGCTTTTGGATTTACATTATTTGGAAATGGATGGGGGTAGAAAGCGTCCCAGGTCAGCTGTTTGGGATCACTATGACCTTCTTGAGGGGAAAAAAAAGTTAAATGTATGCACTATATGCAACATCTTGCATTTTGTAACAATACGACAAGTAGGTGGAGACACCTACGGACAAAACATCCTGACGCCTGCATTCCTAGCACAACACAACCGAGTGCTGAATCAAACCATGGCCAGCGTATTGTTTATGGTATGTATTCATGTTCTTTTAATACACATACGAGTATACATTTATTATTTATACACCTTTATTATTATTTACAATAAATATAATTATGCATTTGATCACTAAAAGAAGCCATATTGTTGTACATTTACATATAGTTATATATTTTACATATAGTTACATATATTTACAATATATGAAGTTGCATGGCAGCATTCCTCCTCAGTATTTTTGTTGTTCCTTGACAGGAAGTCAAAAAGAACTGAATGTAAACAAGCACCCCCTAAAAATAGAGACTGTAAACAAGCACCCCCTACAAATACTAATTGAAAATATATATATTTTCAGACAAATAATACTAGAAACCCAAACAAAACACGAAACGTTGAGATAAAGACCCGAAAACACTTGACTGGTTTAGTGTAGTATTAACATTTGGCCACCAGATGTCGCTGTGGGGAGATGTTTCAAACGTTCCAAAACATCAATTCTTTTTCTGAATCAATTGTTCCAAATGATTCGATCTCTCAATCGTTCCATTTCTGCCATCACTACTGATCTGCAAGCTCCTGTGTCACAAAGAAACCTCAGGGGAACCCCTTGAACCTCTAATGTAACCTCGGGTAAACACTGCAGTGTCAACATCAAGTCAAAATCAGGCAAATGAAAAAAGTCAGCTGTAACATTGTCATTGTCATCTGTTGTACTTAGCTTCGGGTCGGCTAGTCACATATTGGGGTCCCTTGGGTGTTGGCTGGGCGGCGCGTGGTCATCCCTCCTCCCCCCAGTTTTGTGGTTCTGCGGGGCAATTCCTCCGCCAGTGTCCTCGCTGTCCACATTAGAGGCAAACGTTGTGCCCCCATGGCCGTGTGTGGGGCTGCTCCTCGGACTCGTCCTCCTCTCCACCCCCTTCCTCCTCCCCCTTGTGACTGACCTTGAAAAAATGGTGGCGATGGGTTGCCGTAGCCCCCCCCCCCCACCACCACCACCACCACCACCATGGGGTCAGCAATCATGTAAACAGGGGTTGGTCATGCCTTTGATTTCTTTTCCTCTTTTTCCACTCTCTCCTCTTCCAATCGCTCTGCGTGTTTAGCATATGTTAGCACATCCCCAAAGGCACATGTACGATTTGTTACCAGATGTTTGTGTATGAACTGCGTCAGATGTGGGTGTATGTTTTGGAAGAAAACACTTTTCAAATGCTACCAGTAGGGCTCTGACCCTGTGTCACTGGCAGGCTTAACCAGACCGGAATGATTATCAAAAATGTCTTAAGAGTCTGCTCCTGAAAGCTTCCACTCCTTCACCTTTGTTCTGTGTCGCGTTCTGAATGCGCATCCAGTCATGTTTTAGCCTCCATTTGTTGCCAATGCGCTCATTCAACTGTGCCACATGGCGGTGTAGCTCTGCCTCTGTTGGTGGTAGAATATTACTTGCAGTACTCCTCACCTGAGACCGCGCACCAGTCACCCTTTAAAACCTTTCTGTAAGCCCTTTTTTTTTTCCACAATATTTTTTATTGAGACTCTCATGATAAATTGTATATCAAGGATTCAGTGTACCCCGCCCGGTATGGGGTTACCGGGGCCCCACCCTGGAGCCAGGCCTGGGGGAGGGGCTCGAAGGCTAGCGTCTGGTGGCCGGGTTTCCACCCATGGGACCCGGCCGGGCTCAGCCCGAAGGAGTTACATGGGTCCGCCCTCCAGTAGGTTCACCACCTGCAGGAGGGATCATGGAAGTCCGGTGCTATGTGGATTAGGTGGCAGTCAAAGGCGGAGACCTTGGCGGACTGATCCCAAGCTTTCTAAACTGGCTTTTGGTACGTGGAATGTCACCTCTCTGGTGGGGAAGGAGCCTGAGCTGGTGTACGAGATTGAGCGATACCGGCTAGATATAGTTGGCCTCACCTCAACACACAGCTCCGGTTCCGGAACCAGTCTCCTGGAGAGGGGCTGGAGCTTGGCCTTTTCTGGAGTTGCCCCGGGCGAGAGGCGACGAGCAGGGGTAGGTATTCTTGTATCGCCCCACCTTGCTGCCTCTATATTGGAGTTTTCCCCGGTGGACGAAAGGGTTGCTTCCCTGCGCCTTCGGGTTGGGAAACGGGTCCTGACCATCATTTGTGCCTATGCACCAAATGATGTTTCAGAGTACCCACCCTTTTTGGAGTCTGTGACTGGGGTGCTGGAGGGTGCTCCTCCTGGAGACTCCATTGTCCTACTGGGGGACTTCAATGCGCACTTGGGCAACGACAGTGAAACCTGGAGGGGGGTGATTGGGAGGAACGGCCTGCCCGATCTGAACCCGAGTGGTGTTCAGTTATTGGACTTCTGTGCTAACCACAGTCTGTCTATAACGAACACCATGTTCAAGCATAAGGGTGTCCATATGTGCACCTGGCACCAGGACACCCTAGGCCGCAGGTCGATGATCGATTTTGTTATCGTATCATCAGACCTGCGACCGTATGTCTTGGACACCCGAGTAAAGAGAGGTGCAGAGCTGTCAACTGATCACCACCTGGTGGTGAGTTGGATCCGATGGCAGGGGAGGAAGCCATTCAGACCTGGTAGACCCAAACGTATAGTGAGGGTGTGCTGGGAGCGTCTGGCTGAGGCCCCTGTCCGGGAGGTCTTCAACTCCCACCTCCGGAAGAACTTCAACCACATTCCGAGGGAGTCTGGAGACATGGAGTCTGAATGGGCCATGTTCTCCACCTCTGTTGTTGAAGCGGCAGCCCAGAGCTGCGGCCGCAAGGTGGTCGGTGCATCTCGTGGTGGCAACCCCCGAACCAAGTGGTGGACACCAGTGGTGAGGGGGGCCATTAAGCTGAAGAAGGAGTCCTATCAAGCTTGGTTGGCTTGTGGGACTCCCGAAGCAGCTGAGGTGTACCGGCAGGCCAAGCGGAGTGCAGCTCGGGTGGTTGCTGAAGCAAAAACCCGGGTATGGGAGGAGTTCGGTGAGGCCATGGAACAAGACTTTCGGTCGGCTTCAAAGAGATTCTGGCAAACTGTTCGGCGGCTCAGGAGGGGAAAGCAGCTCCCCGTCCACACTGTGTATGGTGCGGATGGGACACTGTTGACTTCAACTGGGGATATCGTCGGGCGGTGGAAGGAATACTTCGAGGATCTCCTCAATCCCACTGATACGCCTTCCACAGAGGAAGCAGGGTTTGGGGACGAGGGGGATGACTCGCCTATCACAGGGGCTGAGGTCGCCAAGGTGGTTAAAAATCTCCTTGGTGGCCGGGCCCCGGGGGTGGACGAGATTCGCCCCGAGTACCTCAAGGCCCTGGATGTTGTTGGGTTGTCATGGTTGACACGCCTCTGCAACATTGCGTGGAGGTCGGGGGCAGTGCCTTTGGCATGGCAAACCGGGGTGGTGGTTCCTCTCTTCAAAAAAGGGGACCGGAGGGTGTGCTCCAACTTTAGAGGGATCACACTCCTCAGCCTCCCTGGGAAGGTCTATGCCAAGGTATTGGAGAGGAGAGTCCGGCCGTTGGTCGAACCTCGGATTCAGGAGGAGCAATGTGGTTTTCGTCCTGGCCGTGGCACATCGGACCAGCTCTTTACCCTCTCGAGAATTCTTGAGGGTTCGTGGGAGTTTGCCCAACCAGTTTACATGTGTTTTGTGGACTTGGAGAAGGCATTTGACCGCGTCCCTCGTGGATTTTTGTGGGGGGTGCTTCGGGAGTATGGGGTATCGGGCTTGTTGTTACGAGCTATTCGGTCTCTGTACGACCGTTGTGAGAGTTTAGTTCGCATTGCCAACACTCGGTCGGAGTCATTCCCAGTGAGAGTTGGACTCCGCCAGGGCTGCCCTTTGTCACCGGTCCTGTTCATAATTTTTATGGACAGGATTTCTAGGCGCAGCCAGGGAATGGAGGGTGTCATGCTTGGTGACCACAGGATCTCATCTCTGTTGTTTGCAGATGATGTTGTCCTGTTGGCTTCATCCAGCAATGACCTACAGCTCTTGCTGGGACGGTTTGCCGCTGAGTGTGAAGCGGCTGGGATGAGAATCAGCACCTCCAAGTCCGAGTCCATGGTCCTCAGCCGGAAAAAGGTGGATTGTCCTCTCCGGGTTGGGGACAGGCTCCTGCCCCAAGTGGAGGAGTTTAAGTATCTTGGGGTCTTGTTCACGAGTGAGGGGAAAATGGAGCGAGAGATCGACAGACGGATTGGAGCAGCATCTGCAGTGATGCGGACGTTGTACCGGTCTGTTGTGGTGAAGAGGGAGCTTAGTTCTAAGGCAAAGCTGTCGATTTACCAGTCAATCTACGTTCCTACTCTCACCTATGGTCACGAGCTTTGGGTAATGACCGAAAGAACGAGATCGCGGATACAAGCGGCTGAAATGAGCTTTCTCCGTAGGATTGCTGGACTCACCCTCAGAGATAGGGTGAGGAGCTCAGTCATCCGGGAGAGGCTCAGAGTAGAACCGCTGCTCCTCCACATTGAAAGGAGTCAGTTGAGGTGGTATGGGCATCTGATTAGGATGCCTCCTGGACGCCTCCCACTTGAGGTGTTTCAGGCACGTCCCACTGGGAGGAGACCCCGGGGCAGACCCAGGACTCGGTGGAGAGACTATGTCTCCCAGCTAGTCTGGGAACGCCTTGGTATCCCCTCTGAAGAGCTGGAGCAGGTGGCTGGGGAGAGGGAAGTCTGGGCTTCTCTGCTTGAACTGCTGCCTCCGCGACCCGGACCTCCGGAAAAGCGGTAGAAGATGGATGGATGGATGGATGGATTTTTTATTGAACCGTTTTTTTTTTTTTTTTTACAATCAGACACTAACACAAAAGTAATTTAAAAATTAAAAAGAACAATAACAAAAATTGTGTAATAAAAACAACAACAACCATTAACAAACACAAGTCAACAACAATGCTCCTCTGTTTAGTCTAGGTAATCTATTACATAAGAATACATAATATACATTCAACAGCTTGGAATTTGCAAGGTCCACACATATCATTCACCTTCTTCTTCAGACATTATGTTTAAATTCTTTACATAATTAATGAAAGGTCTCCATATATTCTCAAACACATTTTCCTTTGATTTCAGTATATATGTTATTCTTTCTAGTGGAAGGTTTGTTAACATCTGTCTTAACCACTGAGTCACATCTGGTCTATGAATCTTTTTCCACAGTAGTGCAATACATTTTTTGGCATTAAGCAAACTGAGGTCTATGAATGCTCTTTCACTCTTATTAAAGTTATGTTTTTCTGGATACAGACCCAACAAAAACAGTTTAGGGTTCAATATGATTTGTTTTGAAATTATTTTTTCAATTGTTACCCTCACCTCTTCCCAAAACATTCTGATTTTTCTGCATTCCCATAAACAGTGAAATAGGGTTCCTTTACTTTCCATACATTTTGTGCATGTATCTGGTATGTTTTTGTTATAGCTATTTAATTCCACTAGTGTAACATACATCCGCATTAACCATTTAAATTGTATCAATTTAAGACGTACATTTATTGATTTGGTTTGAGCTCCTGCACAAGCCATTTCCCATTGTTCCTCTGAAATTTCAATTTGCAGGTCCTCTTTCAAGTAATTCAGTCTTTTCTGTGAGTTTTCACTTGAAAATAGTGTCAATGAGTTGTAAAACTCTGAAATAATACCCTTTCTCTTACTATCTTTCATCAAAATTTTTTCCAAAATTGAATAAGTAGGTCGGGTGAGAGCATTATTTTGATTTGATCGAATAAAATTTCTAAGCTGAAGATATTTAAAAAAGTGTGTTCTATTAAGATTGAATTTAATCCTCAGTTCTTCAAAAGACATTATGTTTTCTGAGCGTGACAAATATAAGTCTTGAATCTTTTGAATCCCTTTTAAATTCCATACTTTATTACAGCATCTGCTCTCCCTGGTGTAAAATATTGATTACCCCATATTGGGCTAAATTGTGACAGTGAGTGTGGTTCTTTTAAATATTTTTTGGTTTCACACCATATTTTGATCATGTGCTTTACAATTGGATTTTTAACTTGTTTCTGTAGTTTTTTAGCCGAGACTGAGTATATGAATAAGGGAAGAGTTAAAGGTAAATTGTATGATTCCATTTCAGTCCAGTGAGGAAGATCATTTGATGAAAAATAATATGTCATAGACCTCAGTTGTGCTGACCAGTAATACAACATAAAGTTTGGACATTTCAGACCTCCACGATCAAATGGTAAATATAGTAAGGACAAACGTAATCTAGCCTTCCTATTGTTCCATATAAATTCCACTAACTTTTTTTTAATTCTTGAGAATAGATCTGAGGGTGGTGGTAAAGGAATGTTTTGAAATAAATAAAGTATTTTTGGTAAGATATTACTTTTAAGTATATTAATTCTCCCGGATCATCGTCACTGGTAGTGGCATCCATCTCTGAAGTAACTCATTAATATCTGTCATTAAGGCTTCATAGTTGGCATTGACGACTGATTCTAGCTTAGGCAAAATTTGAATTCCTAAATATTTAAACTGATTTACAACATTGAATTGGTTTACCTCAGGAGCTGGATGATTTCTCTGGGTCTCATTTAGCATTAATATTGAAGATTTTGTTTTGTTTATTTTATATCCTGATATATCCCCAAAGTTCTTTATTAAATTTAACAAGGTCGGAATTGATTTTTTAAAATTTGACATAAACAAAATTATGTCATCGGCATACAGGGAGGTTTTATGTTCTGTTGGTCCTACTTTAATTCCATATATTTGTGGATGTAAACGTACTGCCATCGCTAAAGGTTCAATTGCCATAGTAAACAATAAGGGTGAAAGTGGACAGCCTTGTCGACATCCTCTATTGATTTTTATTGATTTTGAGATATTGCTATTTGTACTGTTATCACTACGTGTTATATACACTGAGTATGTTTAACGCAGTTCAACAGCAAGCCAAACTCGTTTTTCACGAGCCAGGAAACCGAGCGTCCTGCTCTCTTTATTCAGTCTCCTTAAGACAGCTTACAGTACCTTACAACTGTAGCTCGAAGCTCGTTGAAAAGCCCGAGTGAAACTAGAAAATAAAACAGAAAATACATTCATTAAAACAAGCTAGCGGGGCCTGGGATATGACTAATTACTGAAAACAAATCACACTCTAAAAACGATCTCAAGTTCACATTTAATAACTTATAAAACCAACATAACATTCATTTACTTACAGCCATTGCTTTCGGAGGTGTAAAAAAGGGGTTTAACACACAGGAGGAACGTTTCAGATATTCGCGGGCAGGCTATGCACTTCTGCCTTTTTTTTTTCTCTCTACCGAAGTCCGTTTCTTCTACCCATAAATCATAGCGGCAACTGGCTGCGCTTTCAATATAAAATACAGACAAATTACTACTAACTATACAGAAATCACTTTTAACACAATAACCATTTTTAACGGGAATTACTACAAATGAATTATTACAAAAGGACTATGATATTTTAATATGAACTTATGAACTATTTTTTCTAACTCTGTAAAACACACACTACTGAGGGCAGAACACTCCCCGCCTGGCATTACTAATGCCACTACTTCCTTTTATCTGCTACCCGACATATAAAAATGGAGGGCATGTTTTGAGTCTCTCAGGTGGAAGATCTGCCATTTTCTGAGTCTCTAGTTTTCTCCTGAGTCTCCTGCACGTTGCACAATGGTGGATAATGGACAAGACCAGTCTTTTGCAACCTACAATCCACAGTCCGGCTTGCCTAATTGCGCTTTCCGTGAACTGCCTTCCTTGATGCACAACTTTGGCATGATAGTGACGGACAAGCAGTTGAGTTACGTGATGCTTGTTTGGGAGAATGATTGGATTCTCGGATGCTGTGTTCAATGAAGCATGTTTGAGGCGACCTCCAACCTTGATGAGGCTTTCACTCATATAGGGATCAAGAGCTATGATGGGACTTGAACTGCGGACGGCTTGGTTGGCATGGAGAGCAGCATACTCGTCGGGAAAAGCGTCTTTTTGAACAGACTGGAGGATGAGGTTACTGGCAGCATCCAGCTCCTCTGGAGTGCGTGGCTTGCTACATCGATGCCAGCCCCTGCATGAATGATCTGACAGGTTGCTTGATGAGTGAGAACGAGCTTGGTGAATTAGGAATGCAATGGCATGCACTAATGAGTTCCAACTTGAAAAGCGCTGGAAGCATTCTGGTGAGAGCCCGTTCTTCTGAATGTGAGTAGAAAAGGTAGCGACTTTTCTGATTTCAGAGTAAACTTCAGGCTCGATTAACCCAAAGGATTCAGGTGTCCAGGATTCAGGTGGTTTGTAAAGGAAGTCTGGTCCCTTAAACCACGTAGTGTCCATGAGCTGTGATGCAGGTATTGACCTGGTGGCTAGATCAGCTGGGTTTTGCTCTGATGTGACGTAGTGCCACTGTTCAGGGGATGTGGACTGACGTATACGATGAACGCGGTTATGCACATAGACATAGAAGCACTTTGAATCATTGCAAATGTACCCAAGAACCACCTTGCTATCACAGTAGAATTTGACAGCGTTTGGTTTGTGATCAAGTTCGTCCAGAATGAGCTCCGCCATCTCAACCGCTAGAACTGCTCCACAAAGTTCAAGGCGAGGTATCGTGGGCTCTGGTTGTGGTGAAAGTTTTGCTTTCCCAAGCACAAATCCGACTTCGCATTGTCCTTCTTCATTGACTATCTTCAAGTATGCTACTGCTGCAATAGCCCAGCTTGAAGCGTCGGAAAAGATGCACAGTTCGGTGTAAGTGGACTTAGAGAGGGAAGCTGGTACGTAGCAGCGTAGTACTTTAAGACTGCTAAGATCTTGGAGGGACATTTTCCATGTTTCCCATGTGTCCATTTTGTCCTGAGGGAGAGGAGCATCCCAACCTTGGACACCATTCGACAGTTCACGTAACAAGAGTCTGCCTTTGATTGTCACTGGCGACGCTAGTCCCAAGGGGTCGAAGATACTGTTAATTGTTGACAGAACCCCGCGGCGGGTGTAGGGTTTGTCATCGACGGCAACCTTGAATGTGAAAGAGTCAGTGTTTATGTCCCAGCACAGGCCTAGACTTCTCTGAGCTGGTAGAGTGTCATCGCCGAGACTCAAGTCTTTGATACTGGTGGCCAGGTCTTCTGGCTTGAAGGCTTACATGACTGAGACACTATTCGAGGCGATTTTGTGGAGCTTGAGATTGGACTCGGCCAAGGATGCGCACGTGCGCTTGAGCAAGTCTATGGCTGCAGATTCAGTGGGAAGCGAAATCAACCCGTCATCTACATAAAAGTGTCTCTCAACAAAGTGTCTTGTGTCTGCTCCAAACTTTGGCTCGCCTTTCTGGATAGCCGTGTGTAGGCAATAGATAGCTACTGCTGGCGATGGGCTGTTTCCAAAAACGTGCACCCGCATGCGGTACTCCTGCACCTCTTTTGACAAGTCGTTTCCCTCGTGCCACAAGAACCTCAAATAGTCTCTATGGTCTGGTCTGACTAAGAACCCATAAAACATTTGCTGGATATTGGCAGTGACTGCGATGAGCTCCTTCCTAAACCGAATCAGCACGCCGAGGAGGGTATTATTAAGATCTGGACCTGTTAACAGTACTGAGTTGAGTGACACACCAAATTGCTCGGCACTTGAATCAAAGACTGCCCGTATCTGATCGGGCTTCTGGGGATGATATACCCCGAAAATGGGCAGGTACCAGCATTCAGTGTTATCGGTGATGGGTGGAGCGATCTCTGCATGATTGTTCTCGAACAGCTTGTCCATAAACTCTGAGAACTGTTCTTTCATTTGAGGGTTTTTTGTTAAGTTGCGTCTTAGTGAGCTGAGTCTAGACAATGCTTGGTTCCTGTTATTTGGGAGTGGCAAGCGAGGAAACTTGAATGGCAGAGGAGCGATCCAGTTGTTGTCTTCATCCTGGTGGACTTCCTCCTCCATTATCTTTATGAAGGTCTCATCTTCGAAGGACGCGGCGCACTTGTTATCGTTCTCTGTGCACTCAAAAACTTTGTCCCCAAGCTTTTCTTCCGCTGCGTTGGGTTTTGAGCTGCGTTTGAAGAGGCCGTCCTTGTGCTCCCCGCCGTAGCATGGTTTCTCTTTGGTATAGATGCTGTTAGGACAAGGAGTGAAGAAGGATGGGCGTCCGTTGAAGAGCATGTGCGTCTTATAAACATTGACGATTGGCTTGTGAACGTTAAGGCACACCTCCCCCACAATTACCCAGCCTAGGTCCAGGCGTTGAGCAACGGGAGCATTGTGGGGTCTGTTGACTTGTTGTCTTACCTTGTGGACTCGTAGGATGTCTCTGCCCAGTAAAATTGCCGTCTGAGCATCTGGGTCGTACTTAGGAATGAGAGGAGCGAGGTGTTTTAAGTGGGCGTGAGCAAAAGCGACTTCGGGCGTAGGTATTTCACCCCACTGAATATTATCTCGTCGCATTCAAGGAGAGGAGGGAGGTCTAAGCGTGGGCCTCCACCTACTGGCTCAATTTGGAACCCCGCTGCTTCCCTGCCAAGCATTTCAGTTAAACCAGCACATGTTCTCATGAGGTATGTCAGAGGGCTACCTTTGATCCCAAACAGCTCGAAGAATTCAGGACGGGCCAGCGATTTATTACTCTGATCGTCAAGGATTGCATACATCTTAACGGAGCGTTCTGGTTGGCCTTTAGGGAAAACTCGAACTAGACATACCTTTGAGCAAGAACGTAGGGGATTACCTTTGCCGCAGATGTCAGTGCACCGTGACGTTACCTCAGGTGGTGTGTTGTCTCGGAGCTGAGGCTCTGCTTCAGGTGTGTTTCCTGGCTGGGGTTGCTGACTTGAATCGGGATGCATGGCAGAGCAATGTCTCTCACTTTGGCACTCCTCGCACTTGAGTTTTATGTCACAGTTCTTTATTGCGTGCGTGGGAGAGCAGCAGCGAAAACATCATTTGTGTTCTTTGAGTATGCTTCGCCTCTCTTGTAGCGGTTTATTCTGAAAAGCTCTACATTTGGCTAGAGGATGCATTTTCTTATGGACTGGACAGTAGCGTGTTAAATCGTCCTCTTTAGTACTAGCTGGATCAGTTGTGTCGACCTCTGTTTTGTTTACAGTTAGAGGCGTTCTGTAGCTAGTTTGTTTGAATGGTGGTCTCTCACCTTTGCTGAAGGGTTGACTGCTGCATGTCGTAAAACTTGGGTCATTTCTTGCTTTAGCCTCGTCTTGGACAAACTTTACAAAATATGAGAAGGGAGGGAAGGTTACGTCATATTCTTGTTTGTATTTTGAGCCCGCGTGCAGCCATTTATCTTGTAAATTTGGAGGCAACTTTTCAACTATGAGCTTGACCCCACGGGGTGTGTCGAGGTAGGCGAGACCTGGGAGATAAGCTTCATCTTTAGCGACCCGCAGCTCTAAGAGTAAATCTCCAAGTTCCCTGAGTTTTACATTGTCTCTGTTTGTAAGGCGAGGGAAGTTATCTAGTTTTTTAAACAAGGCGTTTTCTACTACTTCTGCCGTAGCATAACACTCTTTTAACCTGTCCCATGACAATTGGAGAGCAGCTCTGGGGTTAGTGGCATAGACAGCTCTGATTCTTTTAACGTGCTCTGAGGACTCTTTACCAAGCCACTTGACTAGGAGATCTAACTCCTGGCTATATGTGAGACCAATGTCTTCAATTGCATTTATGAATGACGACTGCCATGCTCTAAAGTTTTCGGGGGTGTCGTCAAACTTAAAGAGTCCGGTCGTGATTAGCTCTCTGCACGTGAGGAACCTAGCAAAGTCTGCCATAGGTGGGTCACCATTGTGGGAAGCATGGTAGCTGTTTGGCCTTACATAGTCTCTCGGTATGTCGATGGATTCATTTTTCACGTACATTTTCTTGAATGTTGGTGGAGAGAGAGTTTGTTCGGGTCTCCTCGGAGTGAATGATTGCGCCCTTTGTGCGGGTTCGACTTGAGGTGTTTCTTCTTCAGCTGTTCGCGCCTGTGACTTTAGCTGGATTTGGTGGTGCACATACTCCATAGTTCTCTGTCTGACAGCATGTAATGGAATTGCGCTCCTTACACTCTGTCCTTCGTCTGGCTCGGCAGCTGCAGCAGCTTCTAGAACTTCTGCTTTTGCTGTGGCAGCCGCTGTTTCCTTCTCTATCTCCAGCATCTCTAGATCCAGTTCTAGCTCTGCTTGTTGCTTTGCTTGTTCTTGTTCTAGCATTGCTTGTTGCTCTGCTTGTTCTATCTTTGCTTGTTGTAGCTTGGCTTGTTGTTTTTTAATTTCTAGTTGTTTCTTACTGTACAAGGCTTTAGCATTCGCAGCTTCAGCAGAGGCTCGTGCCATGATGGCTGCTTCCATTACGTTGGACTTTGAGGATAACTTGGAGCTAGAACGTTTGGAGCTGGAGCTAGCGTTGTATGATGATTTGGCTTCAGAGTTCGCCTTTTCTTGGGTCCTCTTCTCTTGAGTGTCGTCCATTGCTGTGTCGTGAATCTTAACTTCACCGACTGTTGACGTGGTTTTTTTTACTCTTGAGTGTCGTCCCTCGCTGTGTCGTGGACCTTATCTTCACCAACTGCTGACCTGGCTTTTCACTCTTGAGTGTCGTCCCTTGCTGTGTCATGAGTCTTATCTTCACCAACTGCTGACTTGGCTTTTCACTGTACTGTTATCACTACGTGTTATATACACTGAGTATGTTTAACGCAGTTCAACAGCAAGCCAAACTCGTTTTTCACGAGCCAGGAAACCGAGCGTCCTGCTCACTTTATTCAGTCTCCTTAAGACAGCTTACAGTACCTTACAACTGTAGCTCGAAGCTCGTTGAAAAGCCCGAGTGAAACTAGAAAATAAAACAGAAAATACATTCATTAAAACAAGCTAGCGGGGCCTGGGATATGACTAATTACTGAAAACAAATCACACTCTAAAAACGATCTCAAGTTCACATTTAACAACTTATAAAACCAACATAACATTCATTTACTTACAGCCATTGCTTTCGGAGGTGTAAAAAAGGGGTTTAACACACAGGAGGAACGTTTCAGATATTCGCGGGCAGGCTATGCACTTCTGCCTTTTTTTTCTCTCTACCGAAGTCTGTTTCTCCTACCCATAAATCATAGCGGCAACTGGCTGCGCTTTCAATATAAAATACAGACAAATTACTACTAACTATACAGAAATCACTTTTAACACAATAACCATTTTTAACGGGAATTACTACAAATGAATTATTACAAAAGGACTATGATATTTTAATATGAACTTATGAACTATTTTTTCTAACTCTGTAAAACACACGCTACTGAGGGCAGAACACTGTTTGTTAGGATTTCTGCTGTAGCATTATTGTATATTATCTGGACCCATTTTATGAAATTATTTCCAAGTCCAAACCTTTGTAGGACTTCAAAAGCTATGATAGGGCCATTCGACCCTATCAAAGGCCTTTTCGGTGTCCAATGATAGGAGAGCTGTATCCGGTGCTTCTTTATTGGAATAAATAATATTAAATAGTCTTCTTACATTATGGAAGCCTTGTCTTCCCATTATAAAGCCATTCTGATCTCGGTTAATAATATTTGGTAATATTTCTTGTAGTCGTTTTGCTAAAATTTTACAGATTATTTTAAGATCAGCATTTTATAGGCTTATTGGTCTCATGTTTTCACATTTATTAGGGGGTTTACCTGGTTTTGGCAGCAGTATAATTAAGGCATTATTCATGTATGGTGGTAAATTACCATTTTGAAATGCTTCTAAAACCATTTCCAAGAGTGGTTTTATTAATTTAGTTTTAAATTTTTTATAGAGGTCAACTGGAAGACCATCTGGTCCTACTCTTTTCCCTGATTTCATATTATCAATGGCTTGCCTAACTTCTTCTTGACTAATTTTAGACTCCAGTATCTCCCTGTTTTCATTTGGAATACATGGTATAGATAATCCACCCAAAAACCCATTTAGTTTTGTTAAGTCAGTCTCATTTTTTGTATCATATAGTTTTCCATAATAATCTCTAAAGGCGCTATTAATTTCTAAAGGATCTATAACTACCTGTCCGTTACTTATAATACTGGTAATTGGTGTTTTAGATTCTGATTGTTTAATCTGCCATGCCAATAATTTTCCTGATTTTTCACCTTGTTCCTAAAAAGTTTGCTTCAATCTTAGAAGACTCGAGGCAGCTCTATTCGCTGATTTTTTGTCATATTCAGCTCTCAGAATCAGTAATTCGTTCTCTAACTCTGGGTTACTTCCGGCATACACCTTTTCTTGAAGGATTTTTATTTTACGTTCCAATTGGACTCTCTCCTCTCAGGTCTTCTTAGATTTTGAACCTGTATAACTAATAATATGCCCCCTAATAAAAGCTTTGAAAGCCTCCCACTTTATACATGCCGTTGTTTGTGTAGTATTGATATCAAAGAACTCATCTATCTGTTTTTCTATGTACTTAACAAATTCCTCATCTTGAAGCCATTTATGTTGAAAATGCCACCTAACTGGGTCCTTTGTCAATTTCTTATCTACATATACTAGACAGCAGGGTGCATGATCAGAGATCACAATGTTATCATAGAAACAGTTTTGAATCTTGGACCTTAATTCTGTAGAGATCAAAAAATAGTCAATACGTGAGAATGTCTTATAGGTATTAGAATAACAAGAATAGGCTTTGACTTGTGGTTTCATTTCTCTCCATATATCTAGTAATCTCAATTCTTTCATAAAATGATTAATGGTCATCCTACATCCATTGTGTGTACAGTCCAGTCCTGTTGATCTATCTATACTGGGATTCAATGTACAATTAAAATCCCCTGCTATTATATGTTGCCCTGTAAGTGATGATAAAGTGAGGAATAAATTAACAAAGAAGTTCTGATCATCAATATTGGGGCCGTATAAGTTCACCAGATTTATATTTTCTAATAACAAAGATCCTTGGATGATTAGATATCTTCCAAATTTGTCTCTAATTACATTTTTCACTTGAAATGGGACTGTTTTGTGTATGAGAGTCATAACTCCTCTGGCTCGGGATGAAAATGATAAGGTGAACACATTACCTTGTCATCTTCTCCTCATTTAGCAGCTCATTTAGCAGCAGACTACATCATCCCAGGTGCACAACCGAGAGGTTTCGTAGGTCCTTCCTACCAACGGCTGTCAGACTGTACAACCTAAGCAGGGCTGCTCGCAGAGATAGCAAAAAGACGTAACAAACTAATAGTTTTTTGAATGCAAAAGATGCAATAGACTTACACAATGGTCCCCTCCGGCATACAACTAGGAAAATACCGGTCACTATGGAGGGTGAGAATATGTATGGCACATAATCATACCATGTAGGATAACTAAGTAGACGGTTATGCTGTTTCATCCCATCTAGCAACAATGCTCTGCACTGTGTGTGTTTATATATTTACATATTTATTCCATCTAGCTTCAATGCTCCGCACTGGGTGTGTTTATATTTATATATCTATATATTTATTCCATCTAGCTACAATGCTCCGCACTGTGTGTTTTTATATATCTACATATTATTCCATCTAGCTACATTGCTCTGCACTGTGTGTGTTTATATACTTACATATTTATTCCACCTAGCTGCAATGCTCCGTACTGTGGGTGTTTATATATTTACATATTTATTCCATCTAGCTACAATGTTCCGCACTGTGTGTTTATACTGTATATTCATATATTTATTCCATCCAGCTACAATGCTCTGCACTGTGTGTCTGTGTGTGTGTATATATATATATTTTATAGTAATATGTACATATGTATATTAGCTGCTCTTGCTTGCTTGTTTTTTTCTTGCCTTCTGATTGTTGCTCTGAGTGTTGCTATCCCTGTGCTGTTGCAATCCTGGAATTTCCCCGTTGTGGGACTAATAAAGGCTTATCTTATCTTATCTTATCTTATCTTAATTCTTTTTACATCCTCCTCTAATAGATGAGTTTCTTGTAAAAATACAATTTTTGAGTCTGTCTTTTATTTTATTCATAACTTGTTTAAGTTTTTTAAGATTTTGTAGACCTCTGCAATTCCATGAAGTTAAATTAAGCTTAACGCTTTGATCTATGATCAATAAGGAGTTTGAGATTACCTTGCAATATGAACATACTCTTACAGAGAAGCAAAAACATGGTTGATAGAACATTCATCCTACAAACTAAACAAAAACAAATTCCCTTTCCCCGCATTTGTGGTAATCCCCCCAAAATCAAAAAATTCCGTCTCCCGTTATAGCTAGTGACTGTTCCACACCTACGAGGATCAGTCAAACCACTCTCTCTTTCTCCTCTCAATCACCCTGACTCTATTACTATTTTTATGACACTAACTCTCTTCTGTAGTTTTTTCAACATAACTTCAAAGTTTTAATACAGTCTGTATTTTGTAGACATGTTATATGTTTCAGATCAATCAGATGCCTGTACAAATTTGCTTAAATGTTCTCCCTTTGTCATGTTCATGCTTAGCTCCCACCAGTTTCCTTTTGGATCTGCTTGATGAGCTTCTGCGCCTCTTGAGGGGTCTTGAAGGTGTGGGTTCTCCCTTTATATGTGACCAGCAGTCTTGCCGGATGAATTACTCCGTGACGAATCCCTAGGTTGCGCAGCTCTTTGCTGGCGGGATCGAACTGCCTCCTTAATTGTTGAATTCCTGTGGCCAAATCTGGGTAGAACTGCACCTGTTGATCCTGGTATTTAATTTCCCCTTTAGCTCGTGCCGCATTGGTGACTGTCATTTTGTCTCTGTAGTTGAGGAACTTCATAATCAGCGTCCTCGGTGGT
Source organism: Pholidichthys leucotaenia (assembly GCA_020510985.1). Taxonomy (NCBI): domain Eukaryota; kingdom Metazoa; phylum Chordata; class Actinopteri; order Cichliformes; family Pholidichthyidae; genus Pholidichthys; species Pholidichthys leucotaenia. The sequence goes on along the minus strand of CM035839.1, from coordinate 292,366,390 downwards.
GTCTTATTATCTCTCGGTGGGCCGATTCAGTGAGCTCTCTCTAAAACAACCGATGACTGCAGATCCGCGTTGTTCAGCGCTTCTGGAATCCACTTTTCCAAAAAGGAACATGGGTCCCGTCCCTCCGCTCCCTCCGGGAGGCCCACCAGCCTCAAATTATTCTGTCGCGAGCGGGATTCCAAGTCATTATCTTCCAGACGTTTCCATTTTAATTCCAGTGTTTGCAACTTAGATTGTAGGCTGGTGACGTCATCTTCAGCGCTTGAAATTTGGAGCTCCGCCTGCGATACTCGCTCCATACAATTGTTTTATTTCCTTTCTCATTCCTTCTATCGCTGCTATAATCCCATCAAATTTAGATGAAAACTCTGTTCTCATGGAGTTGATGGCAGTGAGCACTGCGTTTGCCCCCTCCCCAGCAGTTCCCGCTCCGCCGCTGGCTCCCTCCTCCACCATTGTCTCTGGAGTTTTCCCTACCTCGCCTCGAGCGTGGAAGTCTGTTAGCTTGGGTTGTTTTGTCGAGTTGCCTTTTCCTCCACCTAATTTCCCAACCTTGGTCTTTACCATATCCACGGCAAAACGCTGGGATGGGTTTTTGTTCCAATTAAGAGAGTTTTAGTAAACTTTTTATTTTTAGGAGCAGAGCAGTGTGAAACACATCTTCCTACGTGGCCGCCATAACCGGAAGTCCTGTAAGCCCTTTCTGTTTCATGACCATTTAATTTGAAGCTTGAGAGGAGGTTGGCCATCCCTTCAAAAAAACTGTGTGGGTTTGTCTCTTGGGTGTGGGATTTCTTTGGCTGCCTCAGAAAAATCTGCGTCGGTCCACGGTCGATAGACCAGAAGTGTAGGTTGGTGTTGTACAGCCTGTGAGTTCCCACCATCCGTAGGTGGACCTGTATAAGCAGGATTTGAAATTTCAATCATTGGGTACTAGTGCATACCGGAGTGGTGGCTCAGTTGGTAGAGCATCCGCCCCACACCCGGGAGGCAGGGGTTCAAATCCCGGCCGGGTCATGCTGAAGACCTTGTAAAAGTGGAACTTACTGCCGTCCAGCTTGGTGCTCAGCAATAAATGGAATGGAGGAGGGAACTCTGTGGCGGTGCCTTGCATGGCAGCGGCCCTCTGATTCTGCACTTGGGGTGTGTGTGATTAACACAGTAGATAGGTAAAGCACAATCTCGTTCTGCTGTACATGATTGGTTGTACGGTTGAATGACAATAAGGGTGATTTGATTTGATTTGATTTGATACCTGTGCATGCCCGTGCATACCCGTGCATGCCCATAGAAAGCAAGTGTAAGCAAATATTTCTGCATGCCTATAGAAAGTTACTGTTACAATGGCAACAGCAACCATGGTGAAACCTGCCTTGGATGTTTCATGTCACCACTTGTTCGTTGATGCCTGCCTGTGATCTGTGATGCCTGCCTTTGATCTTTGATGATGTCATAGCGAGTCCTATGATTGTGAGTGCAGCTTGTCTTTGATCTCATAGCCAGTCCTATGATGTTGTACCGAGTCCTATGATCGTGACATCATGACATCGTGACAGACAGAAATTTCTTGAATTATATATAGAGTGATGATATTCCTTGTCTCCAGGGCATGGGTCCCAGCCCACATCCTCGCTTTAAGTTGGGATTTTCTGTATTTCACCTTATTATTACTAGTGCATACCTGTGCATGCTCGTAGAAACCAAGTACAGTGATCCCTCGCTACTTCGCGCTTCACCTTTCGCGCCCTCAGTGCATCGCGGATTTTTCAAAAATATTCATCAAAAATTCAAAATTGAGAAATAATGGGCGGGCGCTAGCAGAAGGCAGGGAGACTACATTAGACCATCAGGTGTCAACACGGAGAGCAGCACAACTCTCTGTTCGCTGTTCTCGTGTTTGCTCGGCTCGGAAATCTCGCAAGCTGATTGGCCGAGACGTCTCACCCACCTCCTCTCCCTGCCAAGCACCCATGAAGGGAAGGAAGACCGCATTCATTGCTTTTTATCGCTCGTGTTACTTAGTCTCGCCGCATGGAACTTTTTGCTGTTCTCTTGTGCCATTTTGTGCGAAATAGTCTTCCCGTCGAGCCACTACGCCGCCTCCTGCAGCTTCAGCTCTATCGGAAGCTGCCCTCGATGATCCTGAGCCTCCAGCACCTCACGATGAGGCGTCACCTGAGGAGCAGTAAAGCTCTCATTAACCTGTGCAGTAAATCATTTTCATCTTGAGTTACGTATCTTGTTATAAGAATAAAAGAGTTCTAAAAACATATTTATGTACACTTTGTTTACATCTACGTATGTATGTACACGTACACACACACACATGTATCATATGAGAGAGAGAGAGTGGGAGAATGAACGTACGTATTATTTATAGATGGCGTCATTAGGGGTGACGCTACTTCGCGGTTTTTCACTTTTCGCGGTCGGTTCTGGAACCCATTAACCGCGATAAGTGAGGGATCACTGTATAAGCATATATTTCTGCATGCCCGTAGAAAGCAGGTGTAAGCAAGGGTGTAAGCAAGTATGCCAGCACTCGTTCAGTGATGCCTGCCTTTGATCTTTGATGGTGTCATAGGGAGTCCTATGATATTTGATGATGTCTTAGTGAGTCCTGTGATCGTGAGTGATGACTGCCTTTGATTTCTGATGATGTCATTGCAAATCTTATGATCTTTGATGATGTCATAGCGAATCATATGATTGTGAGTGATGCCTGCCTTTGATTTGTGATGATGTCATAGCGAGTCCTGTGATCATGAATGATGCCTGCCGTTGATCTTTGATGATGTCATAGCAAGTCCTATGATCTGTCAGCGAGTCCTATGATTGTGACACAGTGACAGCGATTTCTTACATCCTAGGGGGTCCTATGATCTTTAGGCAAGTCCTATGTGCTATCTGACATCATGAAGACGTCATGTAAAGATCATAGGAACATCAGTCTTATGGTTTATATGACGTCACATAGACATCATGTAGACATCGTAGGAACATCATGGGTGGTCCTATGATCGTTGACATCATAGGAACATCATAGGACATCATGCAGACATCATAGGAACATCATAGGCGGTCCTATGATCGTGACACACTGAGATTTCTTGAATTATATATACTAGTGCATACCTGTGCATGCCCGTACATGCCCATAGAAACCAAGTATAAGCAAGTATTTCTGCATGCCCGTAGAATGTTGGTGTCAGCAAGGGTGTAAGCAAGCACGTCAGCACTCATTCAGTGATGACTGCCTTTGATCTTTGATGGTGTCATAGCAAGACCTCTAATCTTTCATGATGTCATAGCGAGTCTTATGATTGTGAGCGATGACTGGCTTTGATCTTTAATGATGTCATAGTGAGTCCTATGATCTTTGATGATGGCATAGCCAGTCCTGATGCCTGCATTTCATCTTTGATGATGTCATAGCGAGTCCTATGATCTTTGATGATGTCAGAGCGAGTGCTATGATTGTGAGTGATGCCTGCCTTTGATCTTTGATGTCCTATGATGTAGACATCATAGGAACATCGTAGGATATCATGTAGACCTGATAGGAACATCATAGGCGGTCCTATGATCTTTTTAGCAAGTCCTATGATCGTGGTCAGACAGATTTCTTGACTATATACAGTGATTATCCTGTGTTGCTATTGTTGTTATTATTATTCTGTCTTGCATATTTATTTCTTCATCGTCTTCCTCTTAGTTTAAGTTTCTCATGATTACTATTGTTCTTATCGTCATCGTCATTATCATTATTGCCTTGGTCTTGTCTCCCCTCTGGTCCCCTGTGTGTATAGATTATCTGTGCAACCCTGCCCAATCTGTTTTCTGTTACCACGCCCTGCCGTGTGTGTTTGCCCCTGCTTGTTACTTTTTCTCCTGCCTGTTACTGTTCTGTGTTATGTTGATTACCTGTGTTCTATATACGTACTGTATATGTCTTGTAGGGAGTCCTGCGGTCTGTATGACGTGATGTCATGTAGACATCCTTCAGAGATCGTAGGAACATGAGATGAGCCTTACGGTTGACCTGAACATCCTTCAGAGATCATAGAGGCATCAACCTTACGGTTTATCTGACGTCATATAGACATCATGTAGACGGTCCCTATGATAGCCCGACATCATAGGAACATCGTCGGACATCATACAGACATCATAGCAACATCATAGGTGGCCTATGATCGTGACACACAGACACACACACTGAGAGAGATTTCTTGTATGTGATGTCATATAGACATTATGTAGGCGGTCCTATGACTGTCGACTTCATAGGAGCATCATAGGACAGCCAGCAGACATCATAGGCCATCTTATGATGTCCTATGATCGTGACACACAGACAAACTGACAAATTTATAGTGATAAATATAGATAGGTGTATATAGAGTGATATTCCTTGTCTCCAGGGCATGGGTCCCAGCCCATATTATTATCGTCATCATCATTATCATTATTGTCTTGGTCTTGTCATCCCTCTGGTCCCCTGTGTGTGATTATCTGTTCAGCCCCACCCGTGCCATTTTCTGTAACTATGCCCTGCCGTCTCTGTTTGCCCCTGCTTGTTACTTCTTCTCCTGCTTGTTACTGTTCTGTGTTATGTTGCTTATCTGCGTCTATGTGTATGTCTTTTAGCGAGTCCTGCGGTCTGTATGACGTCATATAGACAATAGATGCATTTCATAGGCCATTTTTAAAATATCTCAATAAGGAAAATACAGCACTCTTAATTTTTTGTCCATCACACTATTAAAGCAAAGAAATCTGTGTGTGTGTGTCTGTCACATTTACAGGACATCATAGGACGGCCTATGATCTCTGCCTGATCATCATAGGACGTCCTATGAGCTTAGGCATCATAGGACTCGCGATGCCATCATAAAGATATGATGTCTGTATGACGGCACATAGACAAATGTGTCTTTATGATGTCATATAAATGTATGGGTACATATTCTTACTATGTAGGATAACTAAGTAGACAGTTGTGTTGTTTATTCCATCTTGCTACAATGCTCCGCACTGTGTGTATATATTTATATATTTATGTGTACGTGTGTATATTCACTGCTCTTATTTGTACTTTTATTTTTATTTTTCTTATCTTCTTAATTATTGCTCTGAGTGTTGCTATCCCTGTGCTGTTGCAATCCTGGAATTTCCCCATTGTGGGACTAATAAAGGCTTATCTTATCTTATATAGACCATCACTCACGGTGCCTAGAATAATGTGTCTTTATGATGTCATATGGCTCAAAATTGGCAAGGTGAATAAGTCACAGGACCAGTCTTTACAGTGCGTTCGTGTTTTCTGCACATTACAGCGCGTTCGTATTTTCTGCACACCAGATTTCTGCAACTATGGCCAATTCTACGTTGCCACAAGCAGAGTTGCCAGATCAAGCAGTCTTCGTATTGTTGCTCAAGATGAAGAAACTAAGCAAAAAGTGTCGCTTTCTCAGCAATGTTGTTTTTAAAGAGGTGCTGACACAGTTAAAATGTGTAACCTTGAAGAATGCCAGTCTACACTACAAATGTGTAAAATGCCAAGCAAAGCACTGATTTTCTCCGGGTGCTCCGGTTTCTTGGTTTCAACGGGCATGCACGGGCCTTCCTGAACAGGATCGAAAGCCACTTTTTGCTCAGATCTATTTTCATGATCCTGCCCATGAACTGGAATTACGACGCACCTATCCCTCAACCAGTGGTCTGAACGAAGAAGAAGAAGACCCACCAGATGGAGAGCAATAGAATGAGGAGAACTGCTGCACATCAGAAAAGATGCCGTGAACATGAAACACCTCAGGTTCCAGCAGTACGCCTCAGGCATGACTGTGAACAACACAGACATCTGAGACAGGAGGAGACCCATCAGCAACGGGCATGCAGAAATACTTGCTTATACTTGGTTTCTACGGGCATGAACAGGTATACACGGGTATGTACCAGTATGCAAAATGTGTTCACTCTTTGAGTGTGTTTGTCGCTGAATTGCGACATAACCCCTAGTGGTCAAGAGTGGTAAATATTTTTTGTCAATAAAATAGTTCAGATTTCTAAGGCTATAACTTGAAAGTGGTAAGAGATAATGGCTTACTGTCAGTTAAAAAGATGTAAAATATGATCCAAAGTTTCAGATAGAAATAAATTTATGCATCTAATTTGCATAATGTCACGGCACTGCTTTAAATTCCATAACTCAGTCAAAACTGGACTTTGGACATATTTACACAATGAATGGTTCAGTCTTTTGACACCGTTTTTTGTACAGAGGTACCTCATCATCTTATCTTCAAAGTATATGAACAAGAAATCAGTACAATATTAAAAAAAAAACAACAGAAAATTTCACGTACTTTTGACAAAGGGGGGCTGGCTGGCGTGGCCGCTGCGTTTTCACCAATCATGGCTGTTATTTTGCATTCTGTTGGTCATATTAAAGTCTCTACCACATCTACAAAGTTTTATGATTATCCCACATAAATTTCATTTGTATCCCGCAGGCTATTTCTCGCATACAAAGCCGATAAAAGTGACGGTGGCCGATCGCGGACATATTAGCTTTCTGGGCTAAAATCAGGAAAAGGAAATGAGTTCTTCTTTGGTGTATTATGTGTCATCCACTGAGTCCGCCAACGGATATCTGCCACCTTTTGAAACTGGCAAATCAGTACAAATCAGTACAAATCCCCAATGCAGGTCCCAATGCAGGCAATCATGTGAGAGTGAGACGACAGGCACAGTGCCGCGCTCTGCCACAAGGGGCACACAAATTCTTCTTCTTTTAGATTTGATTGGTGGTTGGCAACCAGCTTACAGGTGCATTACCGCCACGTACTTCACTCTAAATCATCACTCGGTATTTTAACTCCTGCTCCTCGTCTGTCTGCGCTATATGTACCTCTAGGGGTCATCTCAGGGGCACGCATATTCACACACTCAAAGGGTTAAATATGTGTATATGACATCATATTTTTATGATGGCATTCTTCCGGCATTCAGAGAGAGCAGACGCTTTTCTCCCTCCTCTCCCTCCTAATCCTCTCCCTTCTGATCCCAGCTTGCAATGTTGCGTTTTTGTCTGTGTTTAGTCGCTCTTCTTCTGCTGAATCTTAATCTAAACAGAAATTATGGATCTGGAAAGCGGCTTAAATGTGATTGTCACCACTTTAAAAGAAGATCGGGTCAGGGGGGACCCAAGGGGAAGACTCATGGACATTGGGAACTCATGCGTCTGTATGATTCGACTGGAGATGCAGAAGACATCTATTGGCTATGATCACAGGACTTCTACTTTGGCTTTTGGAGTTTCCTGATGTTTCAGAAATTGAGGAAGGTGGAGAGCTGTTCAAATGCGGACCCAGGCAAGCTCCTTCACCACATTCGACCAGTTTTTAAGCCTGTACATGGAAATTATGAAGCACAGATTTGCATGAGAGAGGAAAATTCTATTCTCTGAGTGCACTGTGCAGATTTGACCTTGTTTTTTTTTTTTTTGGTGCCCTGTTTACATTCCTCCTCGATGAAGATAAGGTGGAGAGGCGGCTCTGCTAACCCAAACAATCGACAAACAATTGCTGTTGTTTCAGCAGACTGGACTCTTCAAGGACAGTGTTATCATGTGTCTTCAAACTCTGCCATCTGCAAGCACGAGAGAGATAGACTCTGGACTTGCTTATAGATCACATGATTATAATATCCATCCACTGCCAGGAGGCGCCCTCTGCTGTTCACTAGCAACTGACACACCCACACTACACACTGCATACAACATACAACATCACATGACTGATACATACACTGACACATATACACACACACTGTCTCTCTCAACTTTTGTTTTTGTGTGATCTATTGTCTGCTAATTGTGCATTGGAGAGTTTTTTTCTATGTAATCACAATTTTGGTCATAAAATGAGCTTTATTTTGATTAACAATGCTTTTTTCTCTCTGCCCATTGTGTCACTTCCCTTTCCCCTCATTCCCTTTTTTACCCTCTACTGCTGACAGGCGCCTCCATGGCTGCCGCGTCATTGAGATGCGCTTATTCAGTGCGCCCAATGTCAAGTCAAATTCCTCGTATGTTTATGTTTTTTATGTAAACATGCTTGGCAATAAAAGCTTTCTGATTCTGATTCTGAAATCCTATGATGCCTGAGATCATAGGATTGTCATAGGACATCAGGCAGACATCAAAGGCCGTCCTATGATGTTCTATGATTGTGACAGACAGACGTCTGAGATTTCTTGAATTTATAGAGTGATTATTTAGTAACAGTGTATGCATCATAATTCTCAGGTCTTGTGTTTGTGACCAAAGGGCAATGTGTGCCTGTGTCTGATTGCATAGTGAGAGGGTGCATAGGTACTTAACTCTTTGGCGCCCTTTGGTGGTTGTTGTCTGGAACCCCAGTCTTTCCTAGGTTTCAGTGTTGCTTCATGTTGAAGCAGGGGAGAGGGAGGCTCTTCAATCTGAGGCATAGCAGATGCCATGTCTTTGGGTTCTGGATGCAGGGGAGGCGGATCACATGCCACCGTAGCACGCCTTCATCATCATCACCTCAGAATTTGAAGGATACAGAACATAAATCAGACAAGTTCTTTTTCTTACAGTTGTCAAAATTTTGGGAATCTTGTTTCTTATTTTTTTCCTTCACCTGATCCAAGTCAGCTTGTCGTTTTTTTAGCCGCTTGGAGCCACTTCTGGGCTTCTGTCATGTTCACTGCGCAAACTGCGCAGCGAACATATGAAATGGCAGCGAACCCAAAACGCAGAGTAAGTAACGTGTTTATTTACAATGGGTGAAAGTGTGGAGAGTCCAAATACAGTCACAGGTAAAGGGTGAGACACCCGGCTACAAACTTGGCTGGTTCAAAAATGCCTATCGCACTCCAAACAGGCAGGAGTGGAGAAAAAGGAACAGGGACTTACAATTGCATTGGAGCAGAAAGGCTCTGGAGAAACAACACAATTTAGTCCAAGGGTGAACCCACAGAAGCAAGCCTGGATGTCTGAAGTTGACATTGCAAAGTTGCCACCCCGGCTGGTCGTACTGCCCTGCTATTAATACCAAGCACTAATGACAGCAAACATGACCAGCTGTGTCGCAGCAGGTGCGTGACTGATTGAACTAGTGTGCGTGTGCGTGCGTGAGTGTGAATGTGAGTGTGTGTATGTGTGCGTGCGTGCATGAGTGTGTGAGTGTGTATGTGATGAACCATACCACTGGTGGATGCCTGGTGAGGAGGAGGCATGGCTGTGGGGCTGGTGGAAAACAAAGCTCAATCCGTCAGCTGGAATTAATAAGTAATAATTAAACCCAACAGCCACAAGTCATGCTCGGGGTGAGGACCCTGAACATGACAGTGCCCCTCCCCAAGGGGTGGATACCAGACACCCACCGTACCATCAAAAAAAAAAAAACCAACCTACCCCCCCCACTCAAAAACCCATACAAACAACCCAGGTGGGAGGTGGGGGAAAACAGTTTAGGGGGGATAGATCAGGAAGGAATAATCACCACAATAAGACACAACAACACTACACTCCCAACCCCAAAACTAAACTAACCCACCCCCAAGGGTCCCACAGTTCAGGGGGCCGACCAGAGTCCAAGGCCCAGCAGGTTGCCATAAGTTCAGGGGGCCGGCCAAAATCCCAGGGCCAGCGGGCGGCCTGCCAGGGCACACGGGCCACCCGGCAAGGGAACCCTGTTTTTTGGGCGGCCTGCCAACATGTTAGGCCACCAGGACCAGAAGGGCAAATGAGGCGGTGGCCTACCCACTGGAAGACTGAGAGGTGGGTGGCCAGGTAGAGGAAGAGGAACCCCTGCGGTCGCTGGCGGCGTAAGAGAAAGAATCCCGACGGTGCCCTGTAGAAGGAGGAGGAACACCCACAGGGCCTCCAAAAGGGAAAGGAAAGCCCCGACATCCCCAAACTGTCTTGTGGCACCGCCGGTTGTCCTGACGAAGGGCTGGGACTCTGTTGACCCCGCGGTGGGCCTGGGCTGGGCCCGGGCTGGGCCATGGCTGCGTCTGTGGTGGTCCCGGCCTGGGACAATGTTGCACCAGCGGTGGCCCCTTCCTGGGTCCTCATTGCTCCCACGATGGACTCCGACTGAGCCATGGTTGTACCCAGGATGGAGTCCAGCTGGACCCCTGCTGCACCCGGGGTGGGACCTGGCTGGGCCACTGCTGACCCCAATGCCATCTTGGCCATGGGCCAGCTGACCCGTATGAGCACCCAAGCGAGGAGGTGGTCGATCACTGGCACCCTGGACTGGGACTGGGTGCCCCAACAACTGCCTCGACTGGAACTTCGGTGGCCTCTGTTTGCGGACCTGGATCCATGGACTCATCCGGCGATGGAGGACTCTCTCCGGCGACTCTGGAAAAGGACTCAGAAAGAGAGGGGGAAGGGTCTAGAGTCGCCAGCAGCGGCAGAGCCCGGCGAGGCAAGCTCAGGTGCAGCATTTGGCTGCAGCTGGCTCTCCTCATCTAAAGCTAGGCAAAAATGCTCAATTATGGAAAGGAGAAAGACAAAAGAGAGCACTTGCCTTAGCTCAAGCTCTACCACCGTCCAGGACTTTGACGAGCCAGGCGATGTCTCCTCAGGTTCAGCCTCCATGAGGTTCTGCTCGGGTGCTAACTCTGCTGTGGCGGCCTCCCCAGCAGGTGTAATGGTCTCAACAGTCCTAGCTCTCCCTGCGAACTGCGCAGTGAACATATGAAATGGCAGCGAGCCCAAAACGCAGAGTAAGTAACGTGTTTATTTACAATGGGTGAAAGTGTAGAGAGTCCAAATACAGTCACAGGTAAAGGGTGAGACACTCAGCTACAAACTTGGCTGGTTCAAAAATGCCTATCACACTCCAAACAGGCAGGAGCGGAGAAAAAGGCACAGGAACTTACAATTGCGTCGAAGCGGAAAGGCTCTGGAGAAACAACACGATATAATCCAAGGGTGAACCCACAGAAGCGAGCCTGGATGTCTGGAGTTGACATTGCAAAGTTGCCACCCCGGCTGGTTGTACTGCCCTGCTATTAGTAGATTAGTTTATTTGACAGGGACAGTGCAATAAACATAGACAATTAATCAAAGACAATCAATCTGATGTGTTGCACATAGAGTGTATAGCTATTAGCTAATTTGCAACTCTTGTCCCTGGATGGGCTTTAGAAAAAAGAATCAAGATAAAAAATATACACAATAACCACATACATCAATGCAGAAAAATTATAAATACACAATTATAGATATTATAAATATTATAAATACACAAATATAACAGCCTGACTCACATTTAACATAAATATTATAAATATTATAAATACACAAATATAACAGCCTGACTCACATTTAACACATATAACATAACTCACATTTGCCTATTTCAGGCCTTCCTCCCTCCGTCACTCACTATAAACAAACACATTTATTCCTTCCCTTCATTCACTCTCACTTTGCAGACAATTAATTCATACATGAGTACATTCTTGTTTATTTTTCAGCCAGTTTTTAACATTTTTAGTGAATGTTTTAAAGTCCGTTATTATTTTAATTTCATTTGGCATTGTGTTCCAGATGTGACTGCCCTTTATAGAGAAAGCTGCTTGTCCAAATGTGGTTCTGCGGTGGAATATTTTACAGTTATTGTTAACAGAACTCCTGGTGGCTCTGCTGCTGTCCTGTCTTTGGACGAAACCAGCAAGTGGCTCGGGTGCTGATTTATGGAAACATTTGAACGTTAATTTCAGAAGACAGAGGTCAATGAAGCTCTCAAAACTCAATAGGTTGTATTTTTTTAAAACATTACAGTGATGCCACCTAATGGGCTTTTTGTCCAAGATTTTTAGGGTTTGATTATATAATGAACCTATATGTCTTATTGTGGAAGGGGCTGCTTGAGCCCCAATTAATTAATTATACCAAGCGCTAATGACAGCAAGTATGACCAGCCGTGTCGCAACAGGTGCATGACTGAATGAACTAATATGTGTGTGTGTGCGTGAATGTGAATGTGTGTGTATGTGTGCGTGCGTGCATGAGTGTGTGTGTGTGCATGAGTGTGTGAGTGTGTATGTGGTGAACCATACCGCTGGTGGACGCCTGGTGAGGAGGAGGCATGGCTGTGGGGCTGGCGGAGAGCAAAGCTCAATCCATCAGCTGGAATTAATAAGTAATAATTAAACCCAACAGCCACAAGTCATGCTCGGGGTGAGGACCCCAAACATGACAGTGCCCCTTCCCCCAAGGGGTGGAAACCAGACGTCCACCGTACCATCAAAAAAAAACAACCTACCCCCCCCCACTCAAAAAGCCCATACAAACAACCCAGGGGGGAGGTGGGGGAAAACAGGTTAGTGGGGATAGCTCAGGAAGGAATAATCACCACAATAAGACACAACAACACTACACTCCCAACCCCAAAACTAAACTAACCCACCCCACCCCCAAGGGTCCCACAGTTCAGGGGGCCGACCAGAGTCCAAGGCCCAGCAGGTTGCCATAAGTTCAGGGGGCCGGCCAAAATCCCAGGGCCAGCGGGCAGCCTGCCAGGGCACACGGGCCATGTGGTGAGGGAACCCTGTTTTTTGGGCGGCCTGCCCACACGATTAGGCCACCAGGACCGGAAGGGCAAATGAGGCGGTGGCCTACCCATTGAAAGACTGAGAGGTGGGTGACCAGGCAGAGGAAGAGGAACCCCTGCGGTCGCTGGTGGCGGAAGAGAAAGAACCCCAACGGTGCCCTGCAGATGGAGGAGGAACAACCACAGGGCCTCCAAAATGGAAAGGAAGGCCCCGGCATCCCCAAACTGTCCTGTGGCACCGCCGGTTGTCCTGACGAAGGGCTGGGACTCTGCCATGGCCCGGGCTGGGCCATGGCTGCGTCTGCGGTGGTCCCGGCCTGGAACAATGTTCCACCAGCGGTGGCCCCTTCCTGGGACCTCATTGCTCCGGCAGTGAGCCCCGACTGGGCCTGCGTTGCACCCACGATGGACCCCGACCGAGCCACGGTTGCACCCACGATGGAGTCCAGCTGGACCCCTGCTGCACCCGCAGTGGGACCTGGCTGGGCCACTGCTGACCCCAGTGCCATCTTGGCCATGGGCCTGCTGACCCGTATGAGCACCCAAGCGAGGAGGTGGTCGATCACTGGCACCCTGGACTGGGACCGGGTGCCCCCAACAACTGCCTCGACTGGAACTTCGGTGGCCTCTGGTTGCGGACCTGGATGCACGGACTCATCCGGCGATGGAGGACTCTCTCCGGCGACTGGAAAAGGACTCAGAAAGAGAGGGGGAAGGGTCTAGAGTCGCCGGCAGCGGCAGAGCCCGGCGAGGCAAGCTCAGGTGCAGCATTTGGCTGCAGCTGGCTCTCCTCACCTAAAGCTAGGCAAAAATGCTCAATTATGGAAAGGAGAAAGACAAAAGAGAGCACTTGCCTTAGCTCAAGCTCTACCGCCGTCCAGGACTCCGACGAGCCAGGAGATGTCTCTTCAGATTCAGCCTCCACGAGGTTCTGCTTGGGTGCTAACTCTGCTGTGGCGGCCTCCACAGCAGGCGTGATGGTCTCAGCAGTCTTAGCTCTCCCTGCGAACTGCGCAGCGAACATATGAAATGGCAGCGAGCCCAAAATGCAAAGTAACGTGATTATTTACAATGGGTGAAAGTGTGGAGAGTCCAATTACAGTCACAAGTAAAGGGTGAGACACCCGACTACAAACTTGGCTGGTTCAAAAATGCCTGTCGCACTCCAAACAGGCAGGAGCGGAGAAAAAGGCACAGGGACTTACAATTGCGTTGAAGTGGAAAGGCTCTGGAGAAACAACATAATTTAATCCAAGGGTGAACCCACAGAAGCGAGCCTGGATGTCTGGAGTTGACATTGCAAAGTTGCCACCCCGGCTGGTTGTACTGCCCTGCTATTAATACCAAGCGCTAATGACAGCAAGTATGACCAGCTGTGTCGCAACAGGTGCGTGACTGATTGAACTAGTGTGTGTGTGCGTGCGTGAGTGTGAATGAGTGTGTGTGTATGTGTGCATGCATGCATGAGAGTGTGTGTGTGTGTGTGTGTGTGTGTGTGTGTATGTGGTGAACCATACCGCTGGTGGATGCCTGGTGAAGAGGAGGCATTGCTGTGGGGCTGGCGGAGAGCAAAGCTCAATCCGTCAGCTGGAATTAATAAATAATAATTAAACCCAACAGACACAAGTGATGCACGGGGTGAGGACCCCGAACATGACAGCTTCAATAAGTCCATATTTCTGCTCCTTGCGTTTACTGCCCCCCGCTGTCAGTCTTATAGCAGAAACCAAGGTGTCACAGTCATCAACTTCAAGTTTACCTGAAAACTGGAACCCCCTCTTCCACTTTGCCAAGAATCTCGTGCTATTCTTGTCATTTTTATTCATAAATTTACCATCGCCGGATAACACATAAATCTCATTTTCATTCCTAGGGGCCACACAACATCGTCGGCCTCGGTTGGTCTATGATGACCATGGAAGAGAATCCTAAACGTCTACTCTGCTGGAACAGCACCGCCTGTGGCTGAAGAGGCCGATGCGCGAATGGCAGTCCCTGTCACACAGGTCGCACTTGTGGGTGGTCTCCGTGCTGCTGGAGCTGTGGCGGTTCTTCCTGCGGGTCCTTTTTTCATCTGCTGCAGCAGTCAGTCTCTCTTCACCTGCCTTGAGCTGTCTGGTCAGGGTGCCTCTCCATTTGGAGCGGTCCGTTGCAAGGTCCTCCCAGCGCTCTGTGTTGATCTCCAGGGCCTTCATGTCTCTCTTGCAGACGTCTCTAAAGCGCAGCTGTGGGCAGCCAACGTCTCTCCTGCCAGTCGCCAGTTCTCCGTAGAGGACGTCTTTGGGGATTCTGCCATCCTCCATACGGTGAACGTGGCCTAGCCAGTGGAGCCTGCTCTGCCTGAGTAGAGTGAACATGGAGGGAAGGCCGGCACGGGACAGAACTTTTGTGTTGGGCACTTTGTCCTGCCAGGATATGTCCAGGATACGGCGAATGCAGCGCAAGTAGAAGGAATTCAGTCTCTTTTCCTGCCGGGTGTATGTTGTCCACGTCTCACTCCCATAGAGCAGTGTGCTGATGACGCAGGCGTTGTACACTGCCATCTTCGTCTTGACAGAGAGTATGGGATTCTCCCACACTCGTGTGGTGAGGCGAACGAGTGTGGAGGCTGATTTTTCAATCCTCTTGTCGATCTCTGTATCAAGGGAGAGGTTGCTGCTGATCGTGGACCCCAGGTACGTGAACTGATTCCCGACCTCCAGCTCGTAGTCGTCGATGGTGATGGTTGGTGGTGCTTCTGTGGCTTGCGCCAAGACGTTAGTCTTCTTCAGGCTGATGGTAAGCCCGAAGTCCTTGCATGCCTGGGAGAAGCGGCTGTGTGTGGGTCGCGATTGCAGCGTCGTCTGCGAACAGCATATCTCTGAGTAGAGCCTCGCGTACTTTGGTTTTGGCTTTCAGGCGTGCGAGGTTGAAAAGCCTGCCGTCAGATCTTGTATGCAGGTAGATTCCCTCTGTTGCTGTGCTGAAGGCATGCCTCAGGAGCATAGCAAAGAAAATCCCAAAGAGGGTTGGTGCAAGTACACAGCCCTGTTTCACTCCGCTCCATTGGGTACTTCTTGTACTCGGCAAGAGCTGAGCGCTTGGCTTCAATAACGGGGGTCATCTCAGTCAACTTGGCATTAAACCAGTTCTGTGACTTCGAGGTCTTCCTCCCAAAGGTAGCCAAGGCTGTGTGGGGGATGGCGTTTCGCAGCTCTTCCCACTTCTGCTTTGCAGATTCTCCTTCTTGTGGTACACCAAGTTCCTTCTCAAAGGTGGAGGCAAACCGCTCAACAAGTTCTGGTTGGGCCATCTTGCTGGTGTCAATCCGTGCCTTTCCAGGCTGTCTAGCATGATGGAATTTCTTCAGCTGCAGCTTGACCTTGCAACACACCAATGAATGGTCTGTGTTGCAATCTGCACTCTGGAACGAACGGGTGATTAGCACATTCTTCAGTGAGGTGCGCCTGGTCAGGATCAAGTCCAGCTGGTGCCAGTGCTTTGAGCGCAGATGTCGCCAGTAAACCTTGTATTGGGGCTTGGTCTTGAAGAACGAGTTTGTGATGCACAGATCGTGATAAGTGCAGAACTCGAGCAGCCGCTGTCCGTTGTCGTTCATTCTGCCCACGCCAAATGGTCCAAGACAGGAGGGCCAGGAGTCGTGGTCAGCACCCACTATGGCATTGAAGTCTCCAAGGAGAATGAGTTGTTCAGAGTTGGGGATGATCCTGACAGTTGTTGCGAGATTCTCGTAGAACTCGTCTTTTGCCTCTGGTGTGGCTGTCAGTGTTGGGGCATACACACTGACGAGGGTGACTGGGCCTTGAGTGGTGTTGAGGCGGAGGGTGAGGAGTCGTGCAGAGCCATTACTGCCCAGTTCCACCATCTTCAGCAAGGTGTTCTTCACTGCGAAGCCCACTCCGTGTTCCCTGTGTTCGTCACTGCTCTTTCCCTGCCAGTAGAATGTGTAGTCCTTCTCTCTCAGTGTGCCTGCGTCAGCCATCCGTGTTTCCTGGAGAGTGGCGATATCCACTCCCAGTCTCTTCAGCTCATTATTGATGATGGCAGTCTTCCTGGTGTCGTTGATGTCCTTGAGGTTAGCAGCGAGTCCTGTCATCATAGTGCGGACATTCCAAGTTCCCAGTTTTAGAGTTGGTCTCTTTTGTTTTTTGTCTTGCCTGGTGCGAAAGTTCTCAGCCTGCCGTTCAGACTTCTCCTCATCCCCATGCACCCAGTGAGGAAAGCAGGCTGTGGCGGGACAACACCTTATTGGCTGGGGGCTGCCCAGCTTGAGGCGGGCGGTAGCTGTCCAGTGAGATCCGATGATCCCTCCCACCGTTGGGAACAACCCCTGGCACCGCGCTCTACGTCAATTGAGCGGTGGCTTATAACCGGTAACTGTCATTCCCCGTGTTTTGTCTACGCCGAAGGCGAAGCTGGAGTGTCCTCTCCAGTGATCCGGTGTTCTACCTTCCAGCGTTGGGTGTTGGTAGGATTCAAGCCTGGGCAGGAAGATATGGAGGACAAGATGTTGCCCATGCAGCATGTCCCCCCTCTCCACGTCACTGATGAATCCAAAGGAACAGCAGGGCTGCTACAGTTTGGCACCAGCGCCGTCGCAGGAGCTGCCAGAACGATGTTGAGCACAACAGAGAACTGCCTTAGGGACTCCGACTCCGGATTTTTCCTCAGGGTTGACTCCCGAAGCCTTTCCCGTGACGGGGTGTGCCGCAAGGCAGCGGAGGTTTGAAATCAGGGTTTACCTTCCCCTAGATGGGCTACCTTCCCAGGTTGTCGAGCCACCATCTACCTGAAGCATCTGGTTTTAAGGTGCCAGAGATCCGCCCTCGCCCCTTCTCCTATTAGTAAAAGCAGTTCCGCCGGGCTTAGAGACTAAACCACACGGGCACGCTAGGAGTTGGACTTAGTTGTCAGAGGCTTTTCGAGACGCATGCCATAAGGAGCATCTTATAAGCACTGGGAGCTTAACCCCAGTGCCGCTCCTGGCTATGACAACCTTGGAACCGGGCCACACAACAAACACAGCACAATCTCCTTCTGTCTGTCTGGACCATCCTTTCATCAACTATTTGTGTTCTTCTTCTGTGACAGTTCCCAAAGACATGCATGCTAGGTTAATTGGTTGTTCTAAATTGTGCCTAGATATCTGTTTCCTATAGGCCCTTAGAATAGAGGGTTAGTACTAGTGAAGCACTTTGAGTGGTCTTTGAGACTAGAAAAAGTGCTATATAAATACAGGTCCTTATCCGATTGTTCCCTTTCTCACCAAGACTAACTGGGAGACAGCGACACACACACACACACACAGAGCTCTGTCTCTCACTCGTGAATCAGCAGCACTCACTCAGAGACACACACAGAGAGGAACTCAAAAGCACTTGTGAAATGCAGATTTGGCAACCTCAACATCAATAGGAGTCTATTGCCCCGAGATCCAGTTCATGTTCCTCCCATAAAAATCTTATCATTCATCCGTGAAACAACAATCACATAAGTGTCTTTTCACACTCCTCAATAACAAGAAAACAACAATAGTCTTAACTTTTTCACCACCGTAAGCCGTGAAAATGTTAAAGGAACACGAATAGACGTACAGATGCCCAGACAAATGAAAACTGCAGTCATATACAGTCTCAAAGTGCGAGACCGCAGTACTTATTTTAAACCAATCTGGCCACCCGGATCTCTCACCCAGAATACACACAACAGCAAGCTTACAATATGCAGATGTGGCAGCCCACGGTTCTCATCTCAATCTTCTCCTGCCGCTCTGGAAACACAATCACCTTTCCTTGCCTTTTTGTCAACTGATTTTGTCATTTACCAATCTCCCATACATAATTTTACCATTTCCCCTGAAACAACAATCATGTCAGCATGCTTTTATACTTCACAATAACAAGAAAAACAACCACAGCTTCAACCCCCGTTGCACTTTTCCTGGCTTCCACATTTGCGGGGCTTATTTTTCACTCCGTTTTTGGCCGGGATGAGCCGTGAAACAAAAACACACAAACGAACAAACAAACAGACAAACAAACAATCAAACTGCAGTTTTTATTTAATGTATTTATTATTTTTATTATAACTCAGACTTATTTTACCGCCTATATATTTTAAAGAATTATTTTCATTTTATTTCAGGCCTATTTTAAATGACGTCTCAAGGTAGTTTGATACCAGTGCTATTTTACCTTTATTGTACGGTTTGTGGGCATATATGCGGTTTCCATATGCTTCACATGCTTGTTACTGTATGCTTATTGTTTACTGCACGTCTCAGAGGAACAAAAGGTCTGAACCTCCTAGGGGTAGCAGGAGGATGCGAAGTCTGGCCTTTTGTATGCAGAGAGACGGCCATGAAGGATTTCCTGACCACCAGGACTTCAGGTGGAGACAGAAGACCTGAAGGGGGGTGCATTGTGATTTGGGATGTAAAGACAATGCGACTGGAGACAGAAGACCTGAAGGGGGGTGCATTGTGATTTGGGATGTAGAGACAATGCGACTGTTTGCTTTGCTGTCCTGGGGTATAAAATGGACAGCTGTGGGGGCATGCCTCTCTCTTTCTGTTTTTGGATGTTGGAGAATGTGGTGGTGAATAAAACTGATTTTGAGTAATAAACTCAGCCTCGTCTTTCCACACATCTCCACACTGGTGACCCTACGACGTATCATGAGCGGAGACGAATCTCCTGAGCCAGACTCGCCAGGAGCCAGCCAAACGAGTGCAGCCACAGTCCACCTGCCGGACTTCTGGCCGAACAATCCGCGCTCCTGGTTTAACGCAGTCGAGGCACAGTTCCACCTCCGGAAGATTTCGGTAGACACCACAAAGTTCTACCATGTGGTTGCAAAGCTGGACAACCACACAGCCCAGCGAGTGGAGAGCCTGATCAACCACCCACCGGACAGCGACAAGTACAGCAAGTTGAAGGCTGCACTCATTCGTCACTTCACCCCCTTGGTGCAGGAGCAAGCAGAGAGGCTCCTGGCGCTGACTGAATTTGAGGGCGACAGACCTGCAGACCTGATGGGGAAGATGTTGAGTTTGAGAGACTCCGAAGATGATAACTTCATCTTCACCCACCTCTTCCTCAGAACCCTACCGTCAGAGGTGAGAGTGACCCTGGCCAGTTCACCACTGCTGGCCCGACGAGACTACCACGAGCTGGGCCAGGAGGTGCAGCGACTCGTCGACACCAGTAAATGATGCGCGGCTGCGGCAGCGGAGCCAGGCGCAACGTCCGGAGATGGCAGGGGGCCAGAGGCTGCAGCACCAGACTCACCAACGACGGCGGCGGCAAGGGCCAGGAAACACGGAGCAGACGACGTCCTTTGCTTCTACCATCGCCGTTTCACAGAGAGGGCACGCAAGTGCATTCCACCGTGCCACTTCAAGCGCTCGGGAAATGCCAAGACTGGGGGTTGGTAGCGGCTGCGGCCCTCGGAAAGGAGAACAAGCTGCTCTACTTGAAGGATGCGCACTCGGGGAGGCACTTCCTCGTGGACACGGGCTCCCAGCTGAGTTTCATCACACCTTCCTACGCTGACCGACTGGCGCCTTCCAGCGGTCCCCGGGTGTCAGCAGCAAACGGCTCGGCGATTAAGACCTTCGGTGAGAGGACTCTGCTTCTGTCTTTACACGGCCGCACTTTCGAATGGACTTTCGTCATAGCGGCAGTCAATTTCAACATGTTAGGGGCTGATTTTTTGTGCTCACATAGTTTGTTGGTCGATCTTGCTAACAGACGCCTGGTTAATGCACTCTCTTTTTCTTCTATTCCCTGTACAGCTCGAGTGGCCCCGCCAACAGCACAAGCCAACGTCACAGCTGCAGGTGGTAAGTTCCACACACTCCTCACTCAGTTCCCAGCACTCACGGTCCCAACATTTTCGGCGACAGTGGCTAAACACGGGGTGGAACATTTTATTACTACCACCGGACCGCCCGTTTTCGCAAAAGCTCGGCGCTTGGATTCAGCTAAACTGACCATAGCGCGCGAGGAGTTCGCCAACCTGGAGAGGTTGGGCATCATCAGGTGTTCAAAGAGCCCATGGGCTTCACCGCTTCACATGGTCCCGAAAGCTGATGGCTCGTGGCGGCCTTGTGGTGATTTCCGCAGGCTGAACAACGCTACAGCGCACGACCGCTACCCGATCCCGCACATCCAAGATTTTTCAGTTCATTCGGCGGGGGCGCGTGTTTTTTCTAAAATAGACTTGGTACGCGGTTACCACCAGGTCCCAGTGCGCTCTGAGGACATACCCAAAACAGCGGTAATAACTCCCTTCGGGCTTTTCAAGTTTTTGCGCATGCTGTTTGGGCTTAAGGGCACTGCGCAGACGTTACAACGCATGATGGACGCGGTTCTGCACGATCTCCCTTTCGTGTTCGTCTACCTGGACGACATATTGGTAGCCAGCGCGTCTGAAGACGAACACGAAAACCACCTCACAGCAGTTTTCCGGAGGTTGGCAGAGCACGGGTTAATAATTAACCCGGTGAAGTGTCAGTTCGGGGTGACGCAGATTGACTTTTTGGGCCATCGCGTCTCCCCAGAGGGAGCGGTCCCTCTGCCTGACAAAGTGCGCGCAGTAACAAATTTTCCCCAGCCACAAACGGTCAAAGCGTTACAGGAGTTTTTGGGAATGGTAAATTTTTATAACTGTTTCCTCCCCCGCGCAGCGCAGCTCATGCAACCATTGTATGCTGCACTAAAAAAACAAAAACCCACAAGTAGAGTCGAATGGTCTCCGGACCGAGAGCGCGCATTTTCCGAAGTCAAAACAGCCCTGGCAAACGGTGCGTTGTTAGCACATCCAGTCCCAGCGGCCCGCATGGCGCTCACTACTGACGCGTCAGATGTGGCCATAGGGACGGTCGTGGAACAGTTTGTAGCTGGAGCCTGGCAACCGCTCGCCTTTTTCAGTAAGACCCTGCGCGACAGCGAACAAAAATACAGCGCATTCGACAGGGAGTTGTTAGCTCTCCACTTGGCCATTCGTCACTTCCAGTTCTGGCTGGAAGGACGCCGTTTCACCGCGTTCGTTGACCACAAGCCGCTGACTTTTGCGATGGCCAAGATTTCAGAACCTTGGTTGGGCCGGCAGCAGAGATAGCTGGCCGCGATTTCGGAGTTTACTACCGATATCCAGCATGTGGCGGGTAAACTTAATGTAGTGGCAGACTGCCTCTCGCACGCCGTGGGGGCTCCCGCCCGCGCGGAGGTAGATCCTGCAGCCATGGCCGCGGAGCAGGTTAGCGACGCGGAAGTGCGCGCGGCCCCAGTCCGCGTGGGGATAGATTACGCAGCCATGGCCGCGGAGCAGGGTAGCGACGCGGATGTGCGCGCGCTCCAGTCTGGACCAACAGGGTTAAGGCTGGAGAGCAGGGTGCTGCAAGACGGTATGCCCCCCCTAATCTGCGATGTCTCCACTGGGCGGTCGCGTCCGGTGGTTCCAGCTGCGTGGCGCCGCCGCGTTTTTGACTTGATCCATTCTCTGGCGCACCCGGGAGCGCGCGCGTTGGTCAAAATGGTAGGAGAGAAATTTGTGTCGCCGAGCCTGCGCAAACAAGTTAGAGAGTGGGCGGCAGCCTGCACAGCCTGCACAGCCTGCCAGCGGGCCAAGGTTCATAGACACACGAGAGCTCCCTTGGAGCCGTTTCACATCCCGGCTAAAAGGTTTGATCATGTCTACGTGGACCTCGTAGGCCCCCTCCCGCCCTCACAAGGGTGCACACATCTTCTGACAATGGTTGACCGCACCACGCGCTGGCCAGAAGTGGTCCCGCTGTCGTCAACCACAGCTGAGGAGGTGGCGCGCGCGTTTTTAACTGCATGGGTAGCGCGTTTTGGAGTCCCGTCGGACATTACATCTGACAGAGGCCCGCAATTTGTTTCCGAACTTTGGTCAGTGATGTCCCGCAGCCTGGGGGCAACGATCCACCGCACGACCGCGTACAACCCGCAGGCTAACGGGTTGTGTGAACGTTTTCACAGGTCATTGAAGGCGGCCCTCAGAGCGTCGCTTACGGATACAAATTGGGTGGACAAGCTACCATGGGTTTTATTGGGGTTGCGTTTTGCACCTAAAGAGGATTTAGAAGCCTCCTCAGCTGAGCTAGTTTTCGCACAGCCACTTTGGCTGCCCGGGGAATTTCTCCCAGATAATCCTGCGCCACAGCGCTCCCCGGTTCAGCGGTTACAGAATAGCACGGGCCCGAGCACGCTACCGGGCCCCGTTCACCACAGTTTTCCGCGTGTTTTTGTGCCTAAGGCTTTAAAAAATGCGGAGTTTGTTTTTGTCAGACATGATGCCCATCATCCGCCCTTGCGCCCACCTTATGACGGACCATATAGAGTGTTGGAAACAGGGGATAAGCATTTTTTGCTAGATTTGGGGGCAGAAAAGAAAGGATTGGCATTAACAGGCTCAAAAACGCTTTTGTGTTAGCTGACGAAGTTGTGCAGTTGGCGAAGGATCCTCGGCGTGGCAGACCCCCTAGAGAGCATTCCCCAGAACACCCACAGAGGTTGACTAACAGTTCTCATTCCCAGGTAGCAGATCCACAGCTGGAAGACGCCGTGGAAGTGGTACAGCCTGCTTACAGCAGATATGGGAGAAGGTTGAGACCTAAGCGGCACTTGGACTGATATATAGTGATTTTATTATGACATGCAATCTGTGGTGATGTTGTTCCATCTTAGACGTTTGGGGGGGGGGTCATGTGGGCACATATGCGTTTTCCATATGCTTCACATGCTTGTTACTGTATGCTTATTGTTTACTGCACGTCTCAGAGGAACAAAAGGTCTGAACCTCCTAGGGGTAGCAGGAGGATGCGAAGTCTGGCCTTTTGTATGCAGAGAGATGGCCATGAAGGATTTCCTGACCACCAGGACTTCAGGTGGAGACAGAAGACCTGAAGGGGGGTGCATTGTGATTTGGGATGTAAAGACAATGCGACTGGAGACAGAAGACCTGAAGGGGGGTGCATTGTGATTTGGGATGTAAAGACAATGCGACTGTTTGCTTTGATGTCCTGGGGTATAAAATGGACAGCTGTGGGGGCATGCCTCTCTCTTTCTGTTTTTGGATGTTGGAGAATGTGGTGGTGAATAAAACTGATTTTGAGTAATAAACTCAGCCTCGTCTTTCCACACATCTCCACAGGTTAGCCCTTTCATTATACCGACGCTCACTTGTGATGTTAAAAAGATTCTCACTCGGTATTTTAATCGATGCTCACTGCGTATGTTATGGAGATCTTTCGCCGATTTTGATCAGTGCTCACTTCGTTTTTATGGCAATCTTACATTGATTTTCTCGTGCATTTACAAGTCCACTGAAATGCGATATATAATATGTATTATTATTCGCGGCCTGTAACCGGGACTACTGAGCTTCTACCAAGTCTGGAGTGGAGACATTCGGACCTTGCGTCCGAATCGAACCTGTCCAGCCTTTGTGGCATCAAGTACTCAGTTTCACTTTTTACACGTACCGCTGGGACTCTAACCCAGCATCCTTAAAACAAACATTAAATCTACTCACAATGGTACCTGTCACTTACTCCAGCTCCCAGCCGCTCCGAACCAGTAGCCCGTCTTCTCTTCTCAGCTGTGCACTGCTGAATTTCGGCCGGAGCCGCTGGGGCAGGAACAAGATTTTGGGTCCTATGTTTGGTGTGCCAAATGTTAGAAAAAATATTAAACCATCCTTGATGAGGGTGGTCAAAAAGCCAGACAGAATCTTCAGATATGAGTAGGTTTAATTTGTTGGCCAACGGAGATTGATATAGGAGCACTCTCAGAGCTTTACCATTCACACACCAATCTCCCTCTTTCATGAATACATAGCCCTTTTAAGCGAGATGTTAACAAAGAGATCTGGTACCAAATGTTCCTAGCCTTTTGCTCAGTGTCTTTGGTCACAGCGGGGTATTTCATCACACGTCCCCGGACGCCGTCCTGTCTCTTCCTATCTCTGGGGGACGTGCCACGCAGGAACCTTCACAGCAGGAACTAATGTCAGGTCAGATTCTGTCTGCTACTGGTAAACTGTAACCCAGTACAACCTGTCTCAGTCCTAGCTATGGGTAAATAGCCCCACTGCCTTGTGGGTGTCTTGGGAAAAGTCAAAGGCTAAGGGAGTAAACCCTGACAGAAAATCCGGAGTGGAGCCCTAAGGTGGTCAACTGGCATAATTGTCACCTTCCGGCAGCTCCTGCATCCTGATCCGCCCCCAGCCATCTTGACTCTGTCTTGCCACTGGATCCGGTGTCTCAGGACGAGAAAGTGAGGCTGATCCTGCCAAGTCTCCCTCACTTTAATCAAAGTTCCGCGCAAGTCATGACATCACCACCTAGCCAACTTTAAGCCCTGTGGCGATGGGGGAGTGGTGAGGCAGCAGGTGAGGATACACTGGAAGCTGTAGTTGCAAACCTGCACACAGGCGGCTCAGGACAAGTGGTCGCTCTCCACTGAACCGAGACAGCAGTGAAGTTCGGCAGCCTCCTGAGCGACCGAGCAGCCCTTTTCAGGATCGCTCTGCTCGCCTCCTTAGCAAGAGGACGGGGCTAGAAAAGGTGCCCCAAACATAGCTGGTCTCACCTCACCCTGGTCAGCACACCGCGGCTGGCGGGGATCCCCAAATAGCGGTCGAAACACAAAGAGAAATAAAGCAAAGGCGCTCACCTTAGCATCATGGAACGTAAGGACTCTGTTCAACAATGCCAAAGCGAACAGACCAGAAAGACAAACTGCACTAGTGGCCAGAGAACTAGCTCGCTACAACATCAACATTGCTGCTCTCAGCGAGACACGTTTTTCAGACAAAGGCCAGCTGACAGAAACCGGTGGTGGCTACACCTTCTTCTGGAGTGGGCGCAGCAGTGAGGAGAGGCGCGAGGCAGGTGTTGGTTTTGCAATCAAATCCATTCATGTGCGGAAACTAGCAAGCATTCCCAAGGGTCTGAACGACCGCCTGATGAAAATGCACCTCCCACTTGGGAAGAAGTCAAATGCAACCATCATCAGCGCTTATGCTCCGACCATGACAAACCCCGAAGAGACCAAAGATAGGTTTTATGAGGAACTAGACTCCCTCATTGCTTCAGCAAAATCTGAGAAGCTCATCATCCTCGGTGACTTCAATGCTCGAGTAGGGGCCGACCACCACGCCTGGCAGAGAGTACTGGGAAAACACGGCACTGGAAAATCTAACAGCAACGGACCCCTCCTGCTCAGAATGTGTGCCTCTCATGACCTAGCCATCACCAACATCATGTTTCGCCTACCTACACGGAACAAGACATCCTGGATGCACCCTCGGTCTAAGCATTGGCATCTCATTGACTATGTCATCATCAGGGCAAAGCACAGGCGGGACGTGAGCGTGACCAAAGCCATGTGTGGTGCCGATTGCTGGACTGACCATCGCTTGATCATCTCAAAGATGAACTTCCACATCCAGCCCAAAAGGAGACCACAAGGCCAGAAAGTGACAAAGAAGCTGAACGTCATGAAACTCAAAGACCCCAAGAAGGTACAAGAGTTTCAAGATCACATGCACAGCTGCCTGTCAGATCTCCAGCTCAACCAGCCAAGCATTGAGGACCAATGGGCATCCTTCAGGGATACCGCTCACTTGGCTGCTCTCGAATGCCTAGGCCCAGTAACCAGAAATCACCAGGACTGGTTCGACGAAAACAACACAGAAATTCAGCAGCTGTTAGATCAGAAACACCGACTGCTGCGGGCCCACCAGAATGACCCTGCCTGCATGGCAAAGAAAGTAGCCTTCACCAACATCTGTAGTGCAATTCAAGGCAAAATACGCCACATGCAGGACTCCTGGCTCAGTGCCAAGCCCGACGAGATTCAATGCTTTGCTGACAGGCACAACACAAAGAAGTTCTATGATGCCCTGAAAGCTGTCTATGGACCTCAGTCCTCCGGATCATCCCCTCTTCTCAGTGCTGATGGTTCTACCCTGCTGACAGAAAAGAAGCTGGTCCTGGAGAGATGGGCGGAACACTTCTGTAGTGTGCTCAATCGGCCTGCACAGATCAACCACGAAGCCATCGCTCGCCTTCCCCAGGTGCCAATAAACTAAGAGCTGGACATCCCACCTTCGGAAGATGAGGTCAGCAAAGCCATCAAACAGCTCTCCACTGGGAAAGCCCCAGGCTCTGATGCCATCCCTGCAGAAGTCTACAAGACAGGCGGCTCAACCACCCTTAGACAGCTCACCAGCCTGTACCAGTCCATGTGGAGCAAGGAACAGCTACCACAAGAGCTCAGAGATGCCACAATTGTCCACATCTACAAGCGGAAAGGAAATCGCCAGTCCTGTGACAATCACCGAGGAATATCCCTTCTGTCCACAGCAGGCAAGATCCTGGCCCGCGTCCTCCTCAACCGCTTGCTAGAACACCTGGAGGAGGGTCTCCTTCCTGAAAGTCAATGCGGCTTCTGTAAAGGTTGAGGGACCACCGATATGATCTTTGCCGCCCGCCAGCTCCAAGAGAAATTCATGGAGCAGTACCACGACCTCTACACAACCTTTGTCGATCTGACCAAGGCCTTCGACACAGTCAGTCGCGAGGGACTCTGGATAATCATGAAAAAATTTGGCTGCCCCTGCAAGTTCATTGCAATTGTTCGCCAATTCCACGATGGAATGACAGCCAGAGTCCTGGATGATGGTGAACCATCTGATGCCTTTCCAGTGACCAATGGAGTCAAGCAGGGTTGTGTTCTGGCCCCGACACTGTTCAGCATGATGTTCTCAGCAATGCTCTCAGATGCTTTCAGAGACTGTGAGCTTGGCATCGACATCAGGTACAGGTGTGACGGAAGACTTTTCAACCTTAGGCATCTGCAAGCCATCACGAAGGTGAAGGAGACTGTCATCAGAGATTTCCTCTTCGCTGATGACTGTGCACTCAATGCTGGTGTCGAGCAGGAAATGCAGTTGCAGATGGACAGATTTTCCTCAGCCTGTGACAACTTTGGCCTTACCATCAGCACCAAGAAAACCGAGGTGATGTTCCAGCCAGCCCCGGGAAACCAGTACCATGAGCCACAGATACAGGTAAATGGACAGACCCTCCAGGCGGTAGAGACCTTCACCTACCTGGGTAGCACCCTCTCCCGTAATGCCACCATCGACGCTGAGATCAACAACAGGATTTCCAAAGCAAGCAGCGCATTTGGGAGACTCAGAAAAAATGTCTGGGAGAGGAGAAGGATCAGCCTCACAACAAAGCTGAAGGTCTACCATGCAGTCGTCCTAACCACACTACTCTATGGCTGCGAAACGTGGACTGCATACAGAAGGCACGAGCGACAGATCAACCACTTCCATCTCAGGTGTCTTCGCAACCTCCTCCACATCCGCTGGCAAGACAAAGTTCCAGACACGGAGGTGCTGAAGCAGGCAGACATCCCCAGCGCCATTACCACCTTGCGCAAGGCTCAGCTGAGATGGGCAGGCCACGTCTCCTGTATGTCAGACGACCGCATCCCAAAACAGCTCTTCTATGGAGAACTCGCCCAAGGGAAACGCAGAGTCGGACGACAAAAGAAGCGCTTCAAGGACAACCTGAAGATTAACCTTAAAGACTTCTCCATTAACACAGAGTCCTGGGAGACGCTTGCTGCTGATCGGCCCCTCCTGGCGCAGTACTATCACAACAGGAGCCCAAAGAGCAGAGGAGCAGCGTGTACAGCATGCAGAGCAGAAACGCCAGATGCAGAAGGGCAGAGCAACTAGCAGTAACATTGCAACCCCTTCCCACTTCTGTCCTAATTGTAGGAGAGGATTCGTTGCCCGGATTGGCCTCACCAGCCACCTCCGGACTCACTGCAGCAGCTCAACGTCAAATTGATGTCATTGGTCATCTTCGAGCACGAAGGACGAACATGATCATCTCCGGGGGACGTGCCATGCAGGAACCTTCACAGCAGGAACTACGATGAAAACAATGCTGCTGTATAAGACGTGTCACGCAGGAAACTCACGGCATCAACAAAGGCAGGCGCTTACAGATGTAGCTGTATTTACACTTTGTAACAAATGCAGTCACTTGAAGCTCTGAGACCCCAGGCCAATATGAGATTAAACAATGATGTACAATATAATGATCAAAATATGTTACATATGTAATCCCACAATTAGAGCATTGATATGGAGTAATTCTTTCACACGGAGTCAATCCAAAACCCCGCCTACACTTCTTGAAGCCATAGGATGAAGACATAAAGCGGTCACACACAGCGGTGGCTGAACTTTTATTGATAAAAATTACATATTTTGACTGAGCGACTCCATATTTGGGGATGTACACCCCTGTAGCTTCAGCAAAGCATGTTTAAAATCTTAGGTCAGTGTGACGAACGGTTTGAGAGCTATCTGAGGAATACACACACGCGCGTGTGCGCGTGCACACACACACACACACACACACACACACACACACACACACACACACACACACAAACAGACAGAGATCTTAGATAGATACAGCAATTTTGCATTTAGCAGAGCAGGGTACAGTAAAGGACCTTCAGCCCGGGATCTATAGCAGGAATGGTCACTCTTCTGCGGTTTCACGGAGGAGTACAATGCCATGGGTGTCCCATGAACAGAAGGAATTTTTACAACTCTCTGTCAAAATTATGGACAAAGACTTGCACAGCCTCTGAACTACAGCTTTCATCTGTACATAATTATGATTACATCTCACCAGTGCGGCCAGGGCTGTGGACAAGGAGTTTAAAAAAGCTCCTTGTATTTTTTTTTTACTAAAAAAAAGCTCCTTTTAAGCTGTTTGGTTTTAGTGGCCTTTAAAAGCATTTCTACTTTGTGAACGAGTGTGCACTGTCCTCAGCACAAAATGGATTTATCCTCATATTTAAACGCTGTTGAATTAGAATCTCCCCTTGAATCTCACACCTCTGTTTATTAAAGGGAATGACAGTAAAGACAGTGATTGGTTTATTTCACGTTACACCCCAGACACACTTCTGAATAAGAGCAGTAGAACAGTCTCTCCCTGCTTTCCGTCCGGTGCAAAATTTGTTTATGCGCTGCTAACACATAAATGCTGAAAACATCCAAAATTGCGCTCTGCGTCTCAGACAATGGACCTCTTGCACAATGTAGAGTGACGTACTTCTGCATTCCATTCTCCGAGCAGCTCCATTTCCTGTTCCATTATATTTTCCAATTCCCTGGTGCTTTCTCATCACTATATCAATTTTATCACTTTCACTTATTCAAGAGTCAAAGATTCAAGGATTTTATTTGTCAATACTACAGGACATACAGGAGAACTGAAATGGCGTTTCTCTCTCTCTTCAGTGGAGTGCAATCTAAAAAAAGAAAAGGAATAAGGCTGGAAGAACGACCACACTGTATGCACAGTAATGCTACCCGTAGTGCAAATGGCAACAAAAGATAAGACTAAACAATAAATGATGAGACCCAGCAATCCTATATACAGAAAAGTAGAGCAGTAATACTCGTAGAAGCAAGTTCAATGCGGTAGTGTAGGTGCAGACAGTGACATATACTGTAGGACTGCACATGATCAGTAATGCAGTGACAGCAGCAGATAAGGCATTTGTGCAAATGGTTGCAGTAAAGTGCAGAGACATACAGCAGCAAATGTATTACTATTGGTGTGCCAGTCTTTCTGTGCCAACAGCTGAGGTAGTTATTGTGTGGGTGAGTGTGTTACGGTCTGGGGTGGGGGGGGCGGAGTGGACAGAGTTCAGGGTCCTGATGGCCTGATGAACAAAGCTGTTTAGCAGTCTTGTGGAGTGGGCCCGGAGGCTCTGGTACCTTTTTCCCGAGGGCAGGGGGCTGAAGAGGGAGTGTGAGGGGTGGGAGGTGTCGCCTACAATGTTGACGGCTCTGTGGGTGAGGCGATGTCTGAGAGAGGGGGCAAAGGGGCACTGATGATGTTGCTGGCCGCTTTCGCTGTGGGTTGTAGTGTCTTCCGGCAGGAGGCGATGCAGCTTCCATACCACACCATGATGCAGCTGGTGAGGATGCTCTCAATGGTGCCCCGGTAGAATGAGAACATGATGGAGGGTGGTACTCATGCTGTCCTCAGTTTGCGGAGGAAATGGAGGTGAGTTTGAGCCTTCTTGGCCAGTGATGTTGTGTTGTTGGACCAGGAGAGGTCCTCAGAGATGTGTACCCCCAGGAATCAGTTATCATTGTACATACTGGAAATAGTGTGCGGGCAGATTGTTTTTTCTTTATAAAGTTTTTGTTTCACATTTTGATCATTTTTGTAACCATACTGGGCTGTTTAATAGTTTAATAGTTCAATAGTATAATAGTTCACCTAGTTAAAACGTGCTTGCCCCCTTCCTGATTTCTCATCTTTTTGTATGTTTGTCACACGTAAATGTTTCAGATCATCAAACAAATTTAAATATTAGACAAAGATAACACAAGTCAACACAAGGGGAAAAAAATCCAAACCTATATGACCCTGTGTGAAAAAGTGATTGCCCTCTAAACCTAATAACTGGTTGGGCCACCCTTAGCAGCAACAACTGTAGTCAAGCATTTGCGGTAACTGGCAATGAGTTTTTTTTACAGCGCTGTGGAGGAATTTTGGCCCACTCATCTTTGCAGAATTGTTGTAATTCAGCCATGTTGGAGGGTTTTCGAGTATGAACTGCCTTTTTAAGGTCATGCCACAGCATCTCAATCGGATTCAGGTCAGGACTTTGATTAGGCCAATATGAAGTCTTCCATTCAGAGGTGGACTTGCTGGTGTGTTTTGGATCATTGTCCTGCTTCAGAACCCAAGTGCGCTTCAGCTTGAGGTCAAGAACAGATGTCCGGACATTCTCCTTCAGGATTTTTTGGTAGACAGCAGAATTCATGGTTCCATTTATCACAGCAAGTCTTCCAGGTCCTGAAGCAGCAAAACAGCCCCAGACCATCACGCTACCAGCACCATATTTTACTGTTGGTATGATGTTCCTTTTCTGTTCTGTTTCCCTGTTCTGTTGCTGTGTTACTTTTACGCCGGATGTAATGGGACACAGACCTTCCAAAAAGTTCAACTTTTGTCTCAACAGTCCATAGAGTATTTTCCCTAAAGTCTTGGGGATCATCAAGATGTTTTCTGGCAAAACTGAGACGAGCCTTTATCTTCTTTTTGCTCAGCAGTGATTTTCGTCTTGGAACTCTGCCATGCAGGCCATTTTTGCCCAGTCTCTTTCGTATAGTGGAGTCATGAACACTGACCTTAACTGAGGCAAGTGAGACCTGCAGTTTTTTGGATGTTGTTGTGGCGTCTTTTGTGACCTCTTGGATGAGTTGTTGCTGGGCTCTTGGAGTAATTTTGGTCAGCCGGCAACTCCTGGGAAGGTTCACCACTGTTCCGTGTTTTTGCTATTTGTGGATAATGTCTCTCACTGTGGTTCGCTGGAGTCCCAAAGCTTTAGAAATGGCTAGAAAATTGAACTCAGCTTTCCAAAGATGTAATAATGTCATGAATGCCCCTTCAGGGCAGACAGAAAGGCAGTTGGCACCCAGCTCAAAGGTGCATTACCGCCACTGACTTGATTATGTTTTAAAACCCTATCACTTCACTCTACAAATTCAAGAAATCTGTGTGTGTGTGTCTCGTTTATAGGACAACATAGGACGGCCTATGATGTCTACCTGATGTCCTATGATGCGTCATAGGCCGTCCTATGATCTCAGGCATCATAGGACTCGCGATGCTGTCATAAAGATATGATGGATATATGACGGCACATAGATAGGCATCATAGGACTGCCTATATGACAGCACATAGATAGGCATCATAGGACTCGCGATGCCGTCATAAAGATATGATGTCTATATGACGGAACATAGACAGAGCACATCATAGGACGGCCTATGATTTCTGCATGATGTCCTATGATGCATGATGTCTGCATGATGTTCTATGATGCAGTTCGCGATGCCGTCATAGATATGATGTCTATATGACGGCACATAGACAGATAAGCATCATAGGACTCGCGATGCTGTCATAAAGATATGATTCTTCCCTCAAGACAGAGGTTTGCTGTCCCAAAAAGTAGAACCCAGCGCTACAAAAACAGCTTTGTCCCTACTGCTGTCAAAGAGTTGAACAAGCTGTAAAAATATATTGTACATAATTTAGGTACCTATTTATTAACTTCATTTTATATTTACTTATTTTTGTAGGATGTCACTTGGGTTCTAAATATTTTATTGGGTTTTAGACCTTTGATTTTTTTAACCTCTTTGACTAGTCTTTAACTTTTAATATGACCCTTCTCTCTTATCTCTGGTTTCTCCCTCATCTCTTTGTCTTTTTATACCCTGATTGATGGAGCCTTGAGTATTTTTATCATGTTTATAGTCAGCTTCATGTGTGCCTGTGTTTGTGTCTATGTTGAATGTAATTAGTGGCTTGTAAATATGGATGTCACCAGACTGCAAAACAAATCTACTTACGGGTACAAATAAAGTAACCTGAACCTGAACCTGAACCTGATGTCTATATGACGGCACATAGACAGAGCACATCATAGGATGTCCTAGGAGTCTGTGTGTGTGTCATGTTTATAGGACATCATAGGACGGCCTATGATGTCTGCCTGCTGTCCTATGATGCATCATAGGCCGTCCTATGATCTCTGCCTGATGTCCTATGATGCGTCATTGCCTGTCCTACGATCTCAGGCATCATAGGACTCGCGGTGCTGTCCTAAAGATATACTATGACGGCACATAGAGCACATCATAGGACGGTCTATGATGTCTGCAT
This sequence comes from Pholidichthys leucotaenia, assembly GCA_020510985.1. Classification (NCBI taxonomy): domain Eukaryota; kingdom Metazoa; phylum Chordata; class Actinopteri; order Cichliformes; family Pholidichthyidae; genus Pholidichthys; species Pholidichthys leucotaenia. The sequence goes on along the minus strand of CM035839.1, from coordinate 292,332,957 downwards.
GATGTCCTATGATGCATGATGTCCTATGATGCAATTCGCGATGCCGTCATAAAGATATGTCTATATGACGGCACATAGACAGATAGGCATCATAGGACTCGCGATGCCGTCATAAAGATATGGCGTCTATATGACAGCACATAGACAGAGCACATCATAGGACGGCCTATGATGTCTGCATGCTGTCCTATGATGCATGATGTCTGCATGATGTCCTATGATGCAATTCACGATGCCGTCATAAAGATATGATGTCTACATGATGGCACATAGAAAAGATAGGCATCATTTGACGGCACACAGACAGATAGGCATCATAGGACTCACGACGCCGTCGTTGTTCAGGTGAAGGATTTAAATAAGGATTCAATGACAACCAGAGTATGTACAGTAAATTACAGTCTGTCCACGTTTCTATAAAAGGATGCAAATATATACAGGAATATATGCAGTTATTTACTCGGACTAACCACACTTTGCAGAAATATATGAAAAAATATACAATCACACAGTATTTCAATGTGGACTCAGATTCAGTGATATAATGTGAATGAAGTAAAAAGCAGTGTGAGAGTTATGTGCAATGTAATAATGGATGAAAAGTCATGAGTACAGCAACAGGTAGGACTAGGTGAATGTTAGGAGTTCATCAGAGTGATGGCTTGAGGAAAGAAACTGTTCCTGTGACGGGTGGTTTTGACCTTCAGTGATCTGTAACGACGACCAGAAGATAGAAGTTCAAACAGTTTGTGGCCGGGGTGTGATGGGTCAGCACAGATGTTTCCCGCCCGTTTCCTGGTTATGGACCGATATAAGCTCTCAATGGAGGGTAGGTCGGTACCAATGATCCTCTCCGCAGACTTAATGATCCGCTGCAGTCTGGTCTTGTCCTGTTTAGTGGCAGATCCAAACCAGACAGTGATGGAAAAGCAGAGGACAGATTGGATGATGGCGGTGTAGAAGACAACCAGCAGCTCCTGAGGCAAATCAAACTTCTTGAGCTGACGCAGAAAAAACAACCTCTGCTGGGCCTTTTTCCGGACAGTGTCAATATGGGAGGACCACTTCAGGTTCCGGGAGATTGTGGTACCCAGAAACTTGAAGGAGTCCACAGTGGACACTGTGCTGTTGAGGATGGTGAGTGGGGGGAATGAAGGGGGGTGTCGCCTGAAATCCACAGTCATCTCCACCGTTTTGGCTGGGTTAAGTTCAAGATGGTTCTGACTGCACCAGAGGATCAGCTGCTCCACCTCCCGCCTGTATGCAGACTCATCATCATCCCGGATCAAGCCGATGACTGTGGTGTCGTCCGCAAACTTCAGGAGCTTCACCGAAGGGTCCTCTGAGGTGCAGTCGTTGGAGTAGAGGGAGAAGAGCAGTGGGGAAAGGACACATCCTTGGGGGGCGCCAGTACTAATTTTTCGGGAGCTGGATGTAAATCTCCCTAGCTTCACCTGTTGCCACCTGTCAGTCAGAAAGCTGGAGATCCACTGGCAGGTGGAGGGGGGCACCTTGAGCTGGAGGAGTTTCTGATGAAGAATGCCTGGGATGATGGTGTTGAACGCTGAGCTGAAGTCGACAAACAGGATCCTGGCGTACGTCCCTGGGGAGTCGAGGTGTTGCAGGATGTAATGTAGTCCCATATTCACTGCATCATCCACTGACCTGTTTGACCGGTAGGCAAACTGCAGTGGGTCCATCAGGGGGCCTGTGATGACCTTCAGGTGGCTCAGCACCAATCTCTCCAAGGATTTCATGACCACAGAGGTCAGGGCAACAGGTCTGTAGTCGTTTAATCCTGTAATAGAGGGTTTCTTGGGAACTGGAATGATGATGGAGCGTTTGAAGCAGGAAGGCACTTCACGCAGCTCCAGTGATCTGTTAAAGATCCGGGTGAAGATGGGGGCCAACTCGTTGGAGCAGACTCTCAGGCAGGACGGAGACACACCATCAGGTCCTGCAGCCTTCTTGATCTTTTGTCTCTGAAAGACCCGGTGCACCTCCTCTTCACAGATCATTAGTGCTGGTGGGAGGTCAGAGTGGAGGAGGGATGGAGTTCCTGGGGCTGCAGATAATCCTTTTGTGTGGGTGGGAGGTGAGAACTGTAGGTTCTTTTCAAACCTGCAGTAAAAGCTGTTTAGGTCATTAGCCAGCTGGAGGTTTTTCGCAGGGTGGGGGGATGGTCTCCTGTAGTTGGTGATATTCCGTAGGCCTCTCCAGACAGAAGCAGAGTTGTTAGCTGAGAAGTTTTTTTGTAACTTCACACTGTAGCTCCTCTTAGCAAGCCTGGTCTCCTTCGTCAGCGTGTTTCTGGCCCGCTTGTACAGAGTCCAGTCACCAGTCCTGTAGGCCTCCTCCTTGGTCTGACGTAGCTGCTTCAGTTTAGGAATGAACCAGGGTTTATTGTTGTTGTATATGCAGAAGGTCTTGGTCTGCACACACATGTCCTCGCAGAAACAGGTGTATGATGTCACAGTGTCAGTGAGTTCATTTAAGTTAATGGCTGCAGCTTCAAAAACACTCCAATCTGTGCAGTCAAAGCAGGCTTGTAACTTCAGCTTGAAGTTACAAGCCTGCTGTAAATATGATGTCTATATTACGGCACATAGACAGAGCACATCATAGGACGGTCTATGACATCTGCATGATGTCCTATGATGCATGATGTCATAGGACTCGCGATGCCATCATAAAGATATGATGTCTATATGACGGCACATAGACAGAGCACATCATAGGACGGCCTATGATGTCTGCATGATGTCCTATGATGCAATTCGCGATGCCGTCATAAAGATATGATGTCTATATGATGACAGACAAAGTAGAACGGCCTATGATGTCTGCATGGTGTCCTATGATGCATGATGTCTGCATGATGTCCTATTATGCAATTCGCGATGCTGTCATAAAGATATGATGTCTGAATGACGGCACCTAGACAGAGCACATCATAGGATGGCCTATGATGTCTGCATGATGTCCTATGATGCAATTCGCGATGCCGTCATAAAGATGTGTCTATATGACGGCACATAGACAGATAGGCATCATAGGACTCGCGATGCCGTCATAAAGATATGATGTCTATATGACAGCACATAGACAGAGCACATCATAGGACGGCCTATGATGTCTGCATGATGTCCTATGATGCATGTTGTCATAGGACTCGCGATGCCATCATAAAGATATGATGTCTATATGACGGCACATAGACAGAGCACATCACAGGACGGCCTATGATGTCTGCATGCTGTCCTATGATGCAATTCACGATGCCGTCATAAAGATATGATGTCTATGTGATGGCACATAGACAGAGCACATCATAGAATAGCCTATGATGTCTGCATGATGTCCTATGATGCAATTTGCGATGCCGTCATAAAGATATGATGTCTATATGATGGCACATAGACAGATAGGCATCATAGGACTCACGATGCCGTCATAAAGATATGATGTCTATATGACGGCACATAGACAGAGCACATCATAGGACGGTCTATGACGTCTGCATGATGTCCTATGATGCATGATGTCATAGGACTCGCGATGCCATCATAAAGATATGATGTCTATATGACGGCACATAGACAGAGCACATCATAGGACGGCCTATGATGTCTGCATGATGTCCTATGATGCAATTCGCGATGCCGTCATAAAGATATGATGTCTATATGATGGCAGACAAAGCACATCATAGAACGGCCTATGATGTCTGCATGATGTCCTATGATGCATGATCTCTGCATGATGTCCTATTATGCAATTCGCGATGCTGTCATAAAGATATGATGTCTGAATGACGGCACCTAGACAGAGCACATCATAGGATGGCCTATGATGTCTGCATGATGTCCTATGATGGACGATGTCATAGGACTTGCGATGCCATCATAAAAATATGATGTCTATATGGCGGCACATAGACAGAGCACATCATAGGACGGCCTATGATGTCTGCATGATGTCCTATGATGCACAATGTCTGCATGATGTCCTATGATGCAATTCGCGATGCTGTCATAAAGATATGATGTCTATTTGACAGCACATAGACAGAGCACGTCATAGGATGGCCTATGATGTCTGCATGATGTCCTATGATGCAAGATGTCTGCATGATATCCTATGATGCAATTTGCGATGCCGTCTTAAAGATATGATGTCTATATGGTGGCACATAGGCAGATAGGCATCATAGGACTGGCTATATGACGGTACATAGACAGATCGGTATCATAGGACTCGCGATGCCATCCTAAAGATATGATGTCTATATGACGGCACATAGACAGAGCACATCATAGGACGACCTATGACGTCTGCATGATGTCTGCATGATGTCCTATGATGCATGATGTCCTACGATGACCCTAAAGGATATGACGTCTATATGACATCATATAGACATAGCACATCATGATGATCCAATGATATCAGGCAACATAGGACTCGCGGTGCCGTCATATAGACAAATGTGTCTTTATGATGTCATATAGACCATCCCTCATGATGCCTAGACTAATGTGTCTTTATGATATCATATGGCTCAAAATTGGCAAGGTGAAGAAGGCTACGGTTACACTGCAGGTCTTGATGCTCAATTCTGATTTTTTTGCTTAGATCCGATCTGACTCGCATGTGCAGAAGAAAATGTAACGTCAGACACAGCGCTGTGCTTGAGGAAGTAAATATGAGCACCAAATGACTGAGGGGACAGAACTTCTTCGCCTTTGACGCAGCACAGCAAAATAAATGTTAAAAAACATTCAGAAATGTTTATGCACAAAATAAATGAGACCACCTTCATTCCTCTACATGCCAGATGACCACTTTTTTTTTTATAAATGTGCCGTTAGTATGCACATGTAATATGGCTTCAGCCCCTCCTGCCCACAGTTTTGAAGTTATTGTGCAGTCTGAGCCGACAAAAATTACAATCCAGTGATAAAGGGAAGGAGATTGATTAAAAAGAGTGCTGTGTCTCCCATGCCTGCGGCATCTGCCACTGCAGAATTGTAGCGTCTGTCTAACTTCAAGAGGAAAAAGTTGGATGAAATGCGACATGACCGTTCAGATGGAGGTCGCTTTGGAAAATATCAGATATGATTCGGAATTAGGACCACATATGAAAGTGGCCTGGGTCTGGTGTGAAAAAATCGGATGTGTTGTTCAGTCATTAAAAAATCAGATATGGGCCACATTTGTGCAAAAAAATCGGAATTGGGCATTAAAACCTGCAGTGTGACCATAGCCTACAGTAAGTCACAGGGCCAGTCTGTACAGCGAGTTCATGTTTTCTGCACAACAGAGTTCTGCAGCCATGGCCAATTCTACGTTGCTGCGAGCAGAGTTGCCAGATCAAGCAGTCTTCGTATTGTTGCTCAAGATGAAGAAACTAAGCAAAAGTGTCGCTTTCTCAGCAATGTCGTTTTTAAAGAGGTGCTGACACAGTAAAAATGTGTAACCTTGAAGAATGGCAGTCTACACTACAAATGTGTAAAATGCCAAGCAAAGCACTGATTTTCTCCGGGTGCTCCAGTTTCTTGGTTTCTACGGGCATGCACGGGCCTTCCTGAACAAGGTCGAAAGCCACTTTTTGCTCAGATCTATTTTCATGATCCTGCCTATGAACTGGAATTACGACGCACCTATCCCTCAACCAGTGGTCTGAACGAAGAAAAAGAAGACCCACCAGATGGAGAGCAATAGAATGAGGAGAACTGCTGCACGTCAGAAAAGATGCCGTGAGCATGAAACACCTCAGGTTCCAGCAGTACGCTGCAGGCATGACTGTGAACAACACAGCCGTCTGAGACAGGAGGAGACCCATCAGCAACGGGCATGCAGAAGTACTAGCTTATACTTGGTTTCTACGGGCATGGACGGGTGTGCACGGGTAACACAAAAACTTTATGGAAAAGGGAATACAAGTTGGTGAGATAGTTTAGAGTCTGAACTATCTCACCAACTTGTATTCCCTTGTATTCCCTCGCCTTAGACTAAGGCGAGCGTGATCGCTGGCTAACCTGGAGACAAACACTAGGGTAAGCAAAAATAGTCAAACTAAGGCGAGAGTAATTGCCTGCCAAACCTGCACATAAACAGCAGTACATGAAGCGAGAGACTGGGCACTTACATGTAGGGAAATGGCTTGATAGTGACTTGAGAGTAGGAGGCTACACCATACAATGGTGCATCCCCCTTAAAATAGGCAGCAGCACAATTAACACAATAACAGATGTGAGCACCTAAGTGAGCAGGGGAAGGTGGCCTAATTAGACAATCACCCACAGCTGAGAACTGGCGAACAGACTGTGGGTGAAAGGAGAGTGAGTCTGAGAATTGAGGAAGGAGGCTCTGAAAGAAAACAACTAAAATGACAGAAAACAGACAAGAAAATAATAACAGACAAAAAAATACTCAAAAATACATAAAGAGTCTGAGCACTGGCTCAAACACATGACAGATAAACCACAGTTTATGTGTTAACGGGGGGGCAATCACTTTTTCACGCAGGGCCATGTAGGTTTGGATTTTTTTTTAACCTTAATAATAAACACCTTCAATTAAAAACTGCATTTTGTGTTTACTTGTGTTATCTTTGTCTAATATTTAAATTTGTTTGATCTGAAACATTTAAGTGTGACAAACATACAAAAAAATGAGAAATCAGGAAGGGGGCAAACACTTTTTCACACCACTGTGTGTCTCTCTCTCTCTCTCTCTCTCTGGCATCCTCGTCTCGAAGAGGCAATGGTTAGCGCGTCAAGGGTTGGAGCAGTGCATGGAATAACTATACAGCCCAATCCTTGAGTGGCAGTCTTTGGAGCAGTTGGTGCAGATGAAGATTGATGGTGCACGTGCTGAAGCTGCACGTTCTTTCTTCGCCGCATGCTTCGTCGCCATCTGGACTCTCATATTTGCTTCCATCTTGAGAACACCCTCTTTGACACTGTGGCGTCAGGTGGCTTGATCTTTGGCAATAACCTCCCAGTTATTGGTGTTGATCTGCGCACACCGCATGTTGCGTTTGCAGACATCTTTAAAATGCAACAGCGGTCGGCCCACATGGCGGACGCCCACCTGCAATTCTCCGTAAAGGATTTCTCTCGGCAGACGGTCAGGCTCCATGCAGTGCGTGTGGCCGAGCCACCGGAGTCGTCTCTGGCTGATAAATGCAGGGATGCTTGGCAAGTCTGCACGCTCAAGGACCTCGGTGGTGGGGACTCTGTCCTGCCACTTGATGTGCATAAGGCGCCGAAGACAGCGGAGGTGGAACCCGTTTAACCGCTTCTCCTGCCTGGCATAGGCTGTCCAGGACTCGCTGCCGTACAGGAAAGTGGACAGGATGCAAGCTTGGTATACGAGTAACTTAGTCTTCAAACTCAGCAGATTGTTGTTCCACACACGCTTGTTTAGTTTGGCCATGACAGCAGCTGCTTTGGCGATTCTGGAGCTGATCTCGGTGTCCAGCAAGAGCGTCTTGGAAACAGTGGACCCTAGGTAGGTGAAAGTGTCCACAACCTCCAGCTGTGTGTTGTCAGTGGTAATGACAGGAGAGGAGACAGCATCTTGCGCCATGATGTTGGTTTTCTTAAGGCTGATCATGAGCCCAAACTCCTTGCAGGCATAGGACAGTTTGTCGACCAGGTGCTGCAGGCCCGCCTCGCTGTGCGATGCTAGAGCAGCGTCATCTGCAAACAGCAGCTCACGTATGAGGACCTCATAGACTTTGGTTTTAGCACGAAGTCTTGTGATGTTGAGTTTTCCATCTGATCTCGTGCGGACGTAGACACCTTCAGGACAGTCGGCGAAGGCGTAGTGGAGGAGCATTGAGAAAAAAATCCCAAAGAGAGTCGGTGCTAGAACGCAACCCTGCTTCACTCCACTGCTGACTGGGAAGGCATCTGAAGTGGCTCCATCAAAGCAAACAGTACTATGCATGTCCATGTGGAAGGAGGAGATGATTGCAAGGAGCTTTGGGGGACAACCAATCTTTCGCAGGATCTGGAAGAGCCCGCTTCGACTAATTAACTCAAAGGCTTTGGTCAGGTCCATGAACGCAAGGAACAATGGCTGCTGCTGCTCTCGACACTTCTCCTGCAGCTGACGGAGAGGGAAGATCATATCCACTGTGGACCTTCCTGTCACGATGGCCCTCGCGAGCCACCGTAAGACGCCAACAAGTCACCGGTGAGTTTGCAATGATGTTTATTAAGACGAAGGAACAGAGGATAAGAGCCCGGGGAGCCAGAGGGTAATTACTGCTGTCAAGCCTGCAGGAGATGACGTATGACCCGAGCACGGACGAGATCAGCGCTCGGATCATAACAGTACCTCCCCCTCGAGGGCGGGCTCTGAACGCCCAATGACATCCAAGCCTAACACCCCCCACCCCCCATCCCCAGGGTGGGCGGAAGGGGGAACAGGCTGGGGGGGAGCGGACCAGCAAAGACCAAAAAAAAACATGACAACAACAGGAGCGCGCAGGCAGACAGAGAGAAAGAAAAAAAAAACGACACTCCCATGCACAAATTACGACCAAGGTAGAACGTAAAGGAGACAATCACAGGGCAAAATAACAGCGACCAGGATAATCACAAATACACAAACCATGCTCAAGGCAGACTGAAAATGAAACAATACAGAGCACGACAACAGAAAATGCCATATTCCCAAAGGTAAAAAAAGACATACCAACTGTTACAGGCAATGAATTTAAACAGAGGAAAAAAGAACAACGAACACCCGCTAGGAGAGGGTGAGATGCAACAATATCATTAGTACTGTGGCATGAAGGGGGGCCGCCCTGCATCTAGCGTCCACATCGCAGGCAGGGGGAAAAGAGACAGTTCGGGCGGCCTACCCCAATCCCATGCCCGGGGATACAGTTCCTCTGGCGGCTGGGCCCGATCGCCGAAAGGGCAGGAACGTTTGTCGGGTGGCCGACCCAGAACGCCGAACCGGCAAAACAGCTCACCAGGCGGCCGACCCGCATCACACAGCCACCAGAACCGTAGGGGGGAAGTAGAAGGCGGCCTCCCTGGAGAGGGGGAAGACGAGGGAGAGCCGGGCGGAGTATTCGGAACCCCAATGGCCCCCGGTGGAGATGAGCTGTGATGATGATCCTGAGGACGAGGAGGATGAGGATGAGGATGAGCCAGTCCAGTGTCCAGTGGCAGGGGATCTGCAGCTCCTTCACCGACCTTGACTTCAGCTGGTGCTGCACCCGCGATGGACCCCGATTGGGTCACGGCTGCACCCGCGTCGGACCCCGATTGGGTCACGGCTGCACCCGCGTCGGACCCCGACTGCGTCGGCGCCGCACCAGAACCGACCTCCAACCCTGAACCTGAAACCTCTGGCACAGCGACCGGAATCAGCTCCACACCGGTGACCCTGGGAGAAGGCTCAGGAGAGAGAAAAGAACCGGGATCAGGATCACCGGTAGCGACAGAGCCCAGCAAGACGAGCTCGGGCGCAGCGGATGGCTGCCCCTGGCTCATCTCACCAATAGAAAGGAGAAAAACACAGTAGAGCACTTGCCTGTACTCGGGTTCTGTCACTGTCCAGGACTCTGACGATCCGGGCTCAGACGGAAGGGCATCGTCCTCTGGCTTCCACTCAGCTATGCCAGGCTCCGCAGCTGGCATGATGGTGTCCGCAGCCTGAGACCCTCCGGTACTGGCGTCCATGCCGACGACCCGCACGGCGTGGTGGCTGGGGACCCTCGACCCGCTGGACTGGACCGCTCATCTGTGGAGACCCGGGGACGCTTCGTCGTCAGCGCAGGCTCCACGCTGCAGTCCGCTCTCCTTCTCCGCCCACGACGTGGCTGCGGGGCTGGAACCAGGCTCTCCAGAACCGCAGGCCCCCTCCTCATCCGGCGATGTTGGCCTGGCCTCGAGGACCGCTCAGCGGAGGGTGACACAGAGGAAGTAGTTTAATAATAGAAGCTACAGCAGGTGGTGGGAGCTCGGGGGACTGCGAACCCCGAACTCCACCCCCAGGAGTCAGACAAGGTAAACCACAATTATGGGGAGATGAGTGAACTTGTACTTGCCTGTCTCCCGGAGGGAGGATGGTGCCTGCTGTAGCGGACGTTGCTCCTCCCTTTCCCCGCCGGATGGTGACGGAGGGCCCCCTGGGAGGACGAGGGGGAGCCGCTCGCGATGGATCTGGGACGGGGCTCGCTGAAACAGGACTCTGGGCACTCACAGCAGCCGGGGAAGGCGTCAAGGTGGAGGGGGCGACAGCCGAGACGAACCGGGCACGGAGCGCTGACAGGACAGCAGGAGAAGATGCCCCAGGGGGAGAGGCTGTGGGGATTCCCTCCTGGTGAGACGCCGAGGAAGCAGCTGACTGGGGAATTGAGTCTCTCTGGCAGCCCAGAACAGGATCCGGACGGGGTTCGTGCTGAGGTTTAAAGCTGGTGTGACGACGGTTTCTTGCAGGGGGCATTTTCCTGTGCGGAAACTGAAGCGAGCAGGTCGGCGTACTCGGGAAAGTCACTCAACGCTGGGTTTCTCTCCACCAGTCTGACTGCCGCCGTCACATGCTTAATTATCTGCATGGGGTGACCAGCGGAACGAGCTGCCGCCACTCGGTCCCGGATGGAAGCAGCTGTGAGTTGTAGCTTCTCCGGGGGATTCCCGAATGATGACACACTCCGGCGGGGATCACCCCTGGGCGGTGCGAACTCCTGGACCGGAATGGAGACAGGAATGGGATCCGGACGTGAGGAGCGAGGATGCCTCCTCTTCGGCTTCCTGCCGGGGTTTCCCTCCAGCCCACGGAGTATCTCGCGCTGTGCCGCAATGTCATCCCTCCTCGCGCTGACTTCAGGGTGGTCGGCGTAGCGGGGAAGATGATTCAAAACGTCCTCAACACAGTCCAGGTACCAGCGCACGTCGCTGTGAAAGTCGAGGAGGGAGGCGGAGATGAGCATTTCATCCACGTATTCCAGGGCGTCCGCCAGCTCGTAGCTCTGACTCCGAGCACAGCCCCTCCGCGACGGCATGCTTTCAGCACGCAGTACCCAGACAGGGAAGAGCAAAATCCAATGCAAAACTCACCGGGAATGACATCTCGGTGTGGCGCCTCCATTTAGTCGTCCTGGCAGCAGTCTACTGTCATGGTGGCCCTCGCGAGCCGCCATAAGACGCCAACAAGTCACCGGTGAGTTTGCAATGATGTTTATTAGGATGAAGGAACAGAGGATAACACAAAGTAACAAAGTAATGGAAAGGAATGAGCCTCGATGGGCTAAAACACACTATAATGAAAACAGGATCACAACAGGGTAAGCTTACAATCGTAGATGATGAATAGACAGCGTCAGAGCCGGGGAATGCCCGATGCGTCAGACAATGAGGAGTTTTGACGGGGGTTGCTGCATGGGGCTGCATTCAGCATCTGCTTAAATGCCGGCCGCTAATGAGCCCTGAATGCAGCACAGCTGGCAGGCTTTGACAGCAGGAAGCTCCTCCGAGCGCTGTCGCAATAAGCGCCTGGGGAGCCAGAGGGTAATCACTGCTGCCAAGCCTGCAGGAGATGACGTATGACCCGAGCGCGGACGAGATCAGCGCTCGGATCATAACACTTCCGGCTCTGAAGCCACACTGGGACTCAGGATAGACTCGCAAAGCGAGGCTCTGCAGGTGGAACAGGGTGATCCAGGCGAAGACTTTGCCAACTATGCTCAGAAGAGAGATGCCGCGGTAATTGTTGCAGTCACTGCGGTCGCCTTTGTTCTTATACAGCGTGACTATGTTGGCATCTCTCATATCTTGGGGAATGTGACCTTGCTCCCAGCAAAGACAGAGGAGATCATATAGTGTTTGTAAGATGGCTGTTTTCCCATGTTTCAGAACTTCTGGGGGGATACCGTCTTTCCCTGGAGCCTTGCCACAGGCGAGGTAGTCTATGGCTTTGCTGAGCTCTTGCAGCATGGGCATTTTGTCAAGCTCTTCCATGACTGGTAGGCCAGGCAAGGCGTCGAGGGCAACGTCTGTCACAATGTTCTGGGTCAAGTACAATTCAAGATAATGCTCGACCCAACGCTGAAGTTGCTTGCTCTTGTCGGTGATGGCTTCGCCTGTCTTGGCTTTGAGCGGTGCTGTTTTGATGCTTGTGGGGCCAATAGCTGTTTTGATGCCCTCATACATTTCTTTGGCATATCCACAATCGGCAGCTACCTGGATGTTGGTGCACACGTTCTGCCAGTACTCACTGACACAACGGCGGGCAATCTGCTGTGCCTTGCTCCTTGCTGCTCAAAGGGCGTCGCGTGTGCCAGGGCAAGGGTTCTGCTTGTGAGCCAGCAGTGCTACTCTTTTGGCCTCTGTGACTGGCTGCATTTTGTCCCAGTGAGCCTCAACCCAGTCAGCATTCTTGCGTTCTTTCTTTCCAAATGTGGTCATGGCTGAGTCATAGATGGCGTTGCGAAGGTGGTTCCATTTGGCGTCCACGTTGCCTGGGATATCGGACTGGAGGTGAGCTTCAAGTTTCCTCTGAAAGCTGTCAGCGAAGGTCTGAGCCTTGATCGGATCAGAAATTCCGCAGGTGTTGATGCGGGGGCGACCCTTAGTCTTGGCATGGTGGATCTTCCTTGGCTTCAGTCTGACCTTACTGGCAACAAGGGAATGATCTGTATCACAATCAGCACTGTGATAGCTTCTCGTGTGAAGAACACTGCTGAGGTCCGCTCTTGTGATGATGACAAGATCTAGCTGGTGCCAGTGACAGGTCCGGGGGTGTCTCCAAGACACTTTCCGCAGCTCTTTACACTTGAAGTAGGAGTTTGTAATGCAGAGGCCGTGATGACAACAGAATTCCAACAGCCTCTGTCCGCTCTAGTTCATCGTGCCTATGCCAAAGTGGCCAAGACAGGATGGCCACACTTGCCAGTCTGCTCCGACACGAGCGTTGAAGTCACCTAGCAAAAATAAGCCTTCAGAGCGGGGGATTCTAGATAGCACTTCCTCTAGAGCCTCGCAGAACTGATCTTTGGCTTCTGGAGTAGACGTGAGTGTTGGGGCATACACAGAAAGGATGTTCACACAGCCTGACGATATCTTGATGCAGAGGGCGAGGATTCTTTCGGACCCTTCTGTAGGGGTTTCTGTGGTGGCAATCAGCGAGTTCCTCACTGCAAAACATACACCATGCTGCCTGGACTCGTCCTGGGACAGGCCCTACCAATAAAAGGTGTAGTCTGATTCTCTAAGAGAGCCGCTATTGGCCAGGCGGGTTTCCTGAAGGCAGGCAACATCGATGTTAAGTCAGGCCAGTTCTTTATTGATGATGGCGGTCTTGTGCGAGTCATCCATTTGTTGGAGATCAGCGGTAAGTCCGGGGCACATGGTGCGAACGTTCCAGCTTGCAAATTGAAGAGCTGGAGTCTTCATGTGTTTCTCCTTTTGACTGCCTGGTGCAGATTGACACTTGCTTGTCGGGAGAGACCCCTAAGCTCTACGCACCCAGTAGAGCAGGCAAGCAGTGGCAGGGCGGCACATTACTGGCTGGGGGCTGCCCAGCTTGAGGCAGGCGGTAGCTGCCCAATGAAGCTGCGAAGGCTTCTCCCACCATCGGACGAGACGCCTGGCGCTCCTCCCTACGCCAGTCAGTTGGAGCTTATAACTGGTAACTGCCTAGTCCAGTGTTGTGCCAGAATCTTGCAACGCCGCTGGAGTGGCCTCTCCAGTTTGCGCTAAAAAGCCTGGGTGGGGTAGTATGGAGACGCTGGGCTGCCCATACGTCAGTGTCCCCGTCTTGGTGTCACTGGCTGAGTCCAAAGGAAAGGATGATCCAATACAGTTTGGGACCAGTTCCACTGCAGGAGTTGCCGGAAGTAGTGCTGAGCATCTACCAACCGCCTTAGGGCTCCACTCCGGATTTATCCTCGAGGTTTACTCCAGAAGCCTTTCCTGTAATCAGATATAGCCGCAAGGCAGCGGAGACTTGGAATCAGAGTTTACCTTCTTCTAGGTAGTTTGCCTGCCAAGGCTAACAGGCACCACCTGCCCGGATTTGAAATCAGAGTGGTCCTTCTCCTAGGTGGACTGACACCCAAGTCTGACGAGCCCCACCTACCAGGAGCAACCTGGTTATAGCGCCAGAGACTCGCCAGCTCCACTGTGTATGGAGCATATCACACCACTGTGTGTGTGTACAGTATATATAATATATATATATATATATATAATATATATATATATATATATATATATATATATATATATATACTGTATATACAGTATATATATATATATATATACAGTATATACTGTATATATAAAACAACCTCGGTTGACCAAAGTGGTGAATAGATCGTACAATTAATCATGAAAACATATTAAAAATAATAAAATACAGATTTCAATTAGATAGATAGATAGATACTTTATTTCAAACAAAAAAGTATAACAAAAACAAAACAAATGACAAATGCAATAAAGTAACAGTATACAGTGTTCGAAAGGGAGAAGGAAGAAGTGAACACTTATTTAATTCCATCTCCTCTTTTCCATAAATACACCCATGTGAATTACCACATTTAAGACCCCAAGTAAACAATTAACTGTATTTTGTACATATCAACATTAACACCCATCCATCCTAACATACATTGATGTCCATACATCAAAACCAGCCTCAAACAACACAGATATACACAGTGCTGTCCCACCCACCATTCCATAGTGTCCCATAGTGTCCCAGAGTGAGCATAATGAATCGTACATATAAATACTACCCTTCTAACATATATCCTTTCAGCAAATAATGTTTATACCTCTTTTTGAATTGATTTCTGTTTGTACATAGTTTCAGTTCCGGCTCCAGACTGTTCCACAAATCCACCCCACAGACAGATATTGTCATAACCCGAGTGTCGGTTCTGGCCACACTCGTGCCTCATATCTTATTTCCCTGGCTTTAGCAGCAGAGGATTCTTTCAGCTCCTCGGGCTTTTATTGTGAAGGCGCCCGGGGGAGCTCCCTGCTGTCAAAGTCAGCTGCTGCGCTGCTGTCACGGCGAGCAGCTGCGCTGCATTGGGGTCATTAGCGGCCGAGTTAAAAGCCGGTGATGAATGTCCTCCAGTGCGGCAGTCTCTGTTATGTTCAGCTACATTCTGTTGTGCTCCTGTTATGCTTCGTTATGTTCCTGTTTGCCTTGCTCATCTTTGTTAACGGACTTGGGAATCTGTAACCCGCCTGTTAACGTTGTCGTCTTGTAAGGTACGTTCCCTTAAGACTTCACCCTCACTATTGTCCGTCTGGCGCATCGGGTGCTCCCCAGCTCAGACGTCACCCTGCCATTGTATGTATCCTGTGTGTGTTCATCCCTCTCTGTAATAAAATATCACTGCAACTCACTGGTGACTGAGGCGTCTTGTGATGGTCCGTGAGGGCCATCGTGAGAGTAGACTGCCGCCAAACGCCCGGAGAGGAGGCGTTGTTTGAGACGTCATTCACCGTGTAGTTTGCAGTAGTGGACTGTTTGTTCCTACCTGTCTGGGTGCCGTGTTGAAGCATGCCATCGTGGAGGTCTCGTGCTCGGAGGCAGGACGCTGTTCTCACTGACACCCTCGAGCGCGTGGACGAAGTCCTTGTCGCCGCCTCCCTCCTCGACTTCAACAGCAAAGTGCCCTGGTACCTGGACCTAGCCGAGGAGATTCTGGATTCTCTTCCCCGCTTCACTAATCATCCAGAGGTAAGCGTGAGGAGAGATGACATCACCGCCCAGCGTGAGATACTCCGAGGGCTGGAGGGAAATCCTGGCAGGAATTGAAGTGGAGGAGACGTCGCCCCTCGCTTCGGGATCCCGCTCCTGCCCCCGTTCCGGCCCGGGAGTTCGCACCATCCGGAGGTCTTTTCCCATCGGGCATGTCGTCACTCGGGATTCCCCCAGAGAAGCTGCAGCTGACAGCAGACAAGATCTGGGACCGGGTGGCTGCTGCTTGCTCCGCTGGGAATCCACCAGCGTGTATGAAGCATGTGGTGGCGGCGGTTAGACTGGTGGAGAGGAATCCAGCGCTGCGTGAGTTTCCTGAGTTCGCCGACTTGCTTGCCGCTGTTTCTGCTCAGGAACGGCGATTTCCGAACCTCACCTTCGCCTCATCCCCTACAAGGAACCGTCGTCACACCGGCTTCCAACTTCGGCTAGAACCCCGTCTGGATGCTGTTCCGGGTCGCCGCAAGGGCTCAACCCCCCACACAGCTGTCACTCCTGCGCCTCGTCAGAGGGGAATCCCCGCAGCCTCGTCTTCTCCCGGGCCCTCGCCTGCTGTCCCGTCAGCGCTCCATGCCCGACTGACCCCGGCTGTCGCCCCCTCCTCCTCATCGCCTATCCTGGCTGCTGTGTGTCGCGGGAGCTCCGTTTCGGCGAGCCCCATCCCGGATCCGCCTCGAGTGGCCTCATCTCGTCTTCCCAGAGGGCCCTCTGTCGCCATCCAGCGGGGAAAGGAAGGAACGACGTCCCCCACAGCGAGAACCATCTTACCCTCAGGGGAAAGGCAAGTGCATGATAATTTCTCTCCTTTAGATGTTGTTTTGCCTTGTCTGACTCCTGGGGGTGGAGTTCGGGGTATGCAGCCCCCCGAGCTCCCTCCACCTGCTGTGGATGAAAGTATTAACCCTGCTTCCTCTGTGTCTCCCTCCGCTGAGCGGTCCTCGACGTCAGGCCAATGTCACTGGATGAGGAGGGGGCCTGCGGTTCTGGAGAGCCTGGTTCTGGTACCGCAGCCACGCCATGGGCGGAGGAGGAGAGCGGACTGCAGCGTGGAGCCATCGCCGATGAAGAAGCGTCCCCGGGGTTCCACGGAGGAGCGGTCCGGTCCAGCAGGTCGAGATTCTCCTGCCACCACGCCGTGTGGGCCACCGGCGTGGACATCGGTACCGGAGGACTCTCTAGCTGCGCGCACCATCATGCCAGCTGCGGAGCCCGACGCAGCTGAGTGGGAGCCTGAGGACGACCTCCTGACTTCTGAGCCCGGATCATCGCAGTCCTGGACGGCGTCAGAACCCGAGCTCAGGCAAGTGCTCTGTTTTATCTTTCTTCTTCACCTTTTAGAGCACTTTTGCCTGTCTCAAGGGGAGATGAGCCGGGTGCAGCCACCCGCTGCATCCGAGCTTATCTCGCCGGGTTCTGGCGCTGCCGGTGATCCTAATCCCGGGTTTTCTCTCTTTTGTGAGTCTCCTCCCAGGGTCGCCGGCGAGGGGCTGCTCTCGCCTGCTGCGCCAGAGGTTCCGGTTTTGGGGTTGGAGGTCAAGTCTGGTGCCACGCCGACCGGGTCCACCGGGAGTGCTGTTCCGGTCCAGTTGGGGTCCACTGGGAGTGCCTCGCCGGCCCAATCGGGGTCCACCGTGGGTTTGGTTCCGGAGGCCCAATTGGGGTCCACCGTGGGTGCTGCACCAGCAGGTCCTAGATTCGGTGAGGGAACTGCAGATCCCCGGCCACCGGATGCTGGACAGGCTCGTTTCCCTCGTCACCCTCATCTCCACCGTCTTCCTCCTCGTCCCCCTGAGGAGCACTACCCATCTCCACCTGGGGCCGTTGGGGTCCCGAATGCTCCGCCCGGTTCCCCCTCGTGTCTCCCCTTTTCGGCGGGACCGCCGGCTGCTTCTTCCCAGCGGTTCTGGTGGGCTGGTGTTGCAGGGCGGCCGCCTGAAGGACTGTCTCATCGGTTTGGTTCTCTGGGCCGGCCCCCCGACCTAGTTGTCTTCCTGTGCGGCGACCTGCTCCGGCCGCCTGAAACTCTCTACTCCCGAGCATGGGACTGGGGTAGGCCGCCCAAACTGTCCTCTTTCCCCCTCCCTGTTCTGTGGCCTCTTGTTGCCGGACGACCCCCCCGAACCTTTTGCCCCCATCCCTTCGGGTCTGGACTGCACCCTTCCCGGGTTTCTGATCTCGTCTGTGGGACTGTTGGGGTGTGTGGGGGGGAGGGGGATTGATTTGTGTTTTTGTGGCTCACCATGTTGTTTCTGAGTTCGGTGTTTTTTTCCTCCACCTTATGTCACTTTGTATTTGCCAAAAGGTATATTGCCTATTTTGACTTTATTCTGGCTACCCACGTTTTTGGGATTATATTTTTTTTTCCCCTACCTTTATAGCCTTGTTGGTTTCATCATTTGCTTGCTCGTTGTTTGTCTCTCTCCCTCCTGCCAGCGCCCCATCCACCCACCCTAGGGGGGTGGGGGGGGGCCTTGGGTGTTACTCAGGCCGCTCAGAGCTCGGCCTCGAGGGGGAGGTACTGTCATAACCTGAGTGTCGGTTCTGGCCACACTCGGGCCTCATATCTTATTTCCCTGGCTTTAGCAGCAGAGGATTCTTTCAGCTCCTCGGGCTTTTATTGTGAAGGCGCCCGGGGGAGCTCCCTGCTGTCAAAGTCAGCTGCTGCGCTGCTGTCACGGCGAGCAGCTGCGCCGCATTGGGGTCATTAGCGGCCGAGTTAAAAGCCGGTGATGAATGTCCTCCAGTGCGGCAGTCTCTGTTATGTTCAGCTACGTTCTGTTGTGCTCCTGTTATGCTTCGTTATGTTCCTGTTTGCCTTGCTCATCTTTGTTAACGGACTTGGGAATCTGTAACCCGCCTGTTAACGTTGTCGTCTTGTAAGGTACGTTCCCTTAAGACTTCACCCTCACTATTGTCCGTCTGGCGCATCGGGTGCTCCCCGGCTCAGATGTCACCCTGCCATTGTATGTATCCTGTGTGTGTTCATCCCTCTCTGTAAGAAAAATATCACAGCAACTCACTGGTGACTGAGGCGTCTTGTGATGGTCCGTGAGGGCCATCGTGACAGATATGCACATACTTTTCTTGGTTGTTCGTATCTTGGGTTTTGTAAAGTTTAAGTCTCCTCTCAAATTATGACCATTGTCTCTTTTTTTAAATATTTTTTGTATATTAGTTGGGAGTTGATTATTAATTGCCCTGTACATTACTTGTGCTGTCTTAAATTTAACTAAATTGATTAACTTTATGACATGTGACTTTAAAAACAACGAATTGGTATGGTCTCTATATCCTACATTATTTATTATCCTTATAGCTCTTTTTTGTAATGTGCATATTGACTGTAGGTTGGTCTTGTGTTTCCCCAGACTTCTACACAGTATTCAATAATTCAATAATAGTAATAATAGTAATTCAGTTCAATTCAACTTTATTTATATAGCGTCATCTCATAGCACTTTCAACTGTAGGGGAAACCCCCACAACTGCAGAAGGACCCCAGCAATCAGGCGTTCCCCTGTGAGTAAGCGCTTGGCGATGATGGAGAGGAAAAACTCCCTTTTAACAGGAAGAAACCTCTAGCAGAACCAGGCTCAGAGAGGGGCAGTCATCTGCTGTGACTGGCTGGGGGGTGAGGGGATAGAGAAGATGAAAAGAACAGACATGTAGAGAGCAAACAGCACGATGGGGACTCAATCTATGGGAGAAAACAAACAGATATTAATGACCAGCAAAAAAAAAATTCATTGAGAGTGAAGAAAGGAGTGAAGCCCAGTGCATTATTGGAGGTCCCCCGGCTGTCTAAACCTATTAGCAGCATAACTTAGGGAGAGTTCAGAGACACATGATCCCTCCCTAATTGTAGGCTATATCAAAAAGGAAGGGAAAACAGAGATTGAGTCAGACTCCCAAATCCAGATTGGTAGCTGGTTCCACAGGAGAGGAGCTTGATAACTGAAGGCTCTGCCTCCCATTTTGAGAGCATAGTGCTCTGTTTGTACAATAGGGTAGTATCAGATCTTTTAAATAAAAAGGGGCCTGATTGTTTAGAGCTTTGTGAGAAGAAGGATTTTAAACTTAATTCTAAACTCTATGGGAAGTCAATGAAGGGAGGCCAGAACCGGAGAGATATGAGCTCTCTTTCTAGTACCTGTTAAAACTCTTGCTGCAGCATTTTGGATCAACTGAAGACTTTTTAAAGATGTTTTAGGGCAACCTGATAATAAAGAGTTACAAAAATCTAATCTAGAGCTAACAGAAGCGTGGATCAGTTTCTCAGCATCACTCTGAGACAAGATGCTCCTAATCTTGGCAATACTACACAAACGATAGAAGGCAGTCTTAGAAACGAGTTTAAAATGTGAATTGAAAAACAGATCTTGATCAAAAATAACTCCAAGGTTCCTCACAGAACTATTAAGAGAAAGAGTAACCACATCCAAACTAAGAGTTTGATTTGGAAAGGTATTTCTAAGGTTTTTTGGACCAACAAGAATGACTTCAGTCTTACCTGAATTTAATAACAGGAAATTACAAGTCATCCAAGCTTTCATTTCCTTAAGACAGGCTTCTAACTTGGCTAATTGATTACTATTATCTGGCTTCATTGACAGGTATAATTGTGTGTCATCTGCATAACAATGAAAATGTCTACAGTGCTTTCTAATAATGTTGCCTAACGGAAGCATATTATAAACTAAAAAGAGTAGGGTCTAGTACAGATCCCTGTGGAACTCCATGACTGAGCTTTGAGTTGAAAGAAAACTCATTACTGACATGAACAAACTGGAACCTATCAGATAAATAAGATCTAAACCACTGCAACAAAGTTCCATTAAGTCCAACATAGTGCTCTAATCTATCAAGTAGAATATTCTGATCGATAGTATCAAAAGCTGCATTAAGGTCTAAAAGGACAAGTACAGAAACAAGTCCATTATCAGATGCGATAAGGAGGTCATTAGTGACCTTCACTTAGGCTGTTTCAGTTCTATGATGGATTCTAAACCCAGATTGAACCTCTTCAAATAAACCATTTCCCTGCAAGTGGTCAAATAATTGCGTAGCAACAACTCTTTCTAAGATTTTTGAAATGAAAGGGAGATTAGAGATTGGTCTATAGTTAGCTAAAACGCCTGGATCCAGCGTTGGCTTTTTGAGTAAGGGTTTAATTACAGCAGTTTTAAAAGCCTGCGGTATATGGCCTAATGTTAATGAAGAATTGATTATTTGAAGAATAAAGCTAGCAATAAATGGGAAGACTTCTTTAAATAACCTGGTAGGAATAGGGTCTAAAAGACAAGCTGAAGGTTTGAATGAGGAAATTATTTTATCTAACTCTAAAAGGTCAATTGGCGTAAACTCATCCAAACAGATATCAATTGAAGGAGTTGTAGTAGTTACTGTATTTAAGTTAATGGTGGGAAGAATCTGACTGATTTTTTTCTCTGATAGATGAAATTTTATTGTTGAAAAAGTTCATTAAGTCCTGACTAGTAAGCTCTAAGGGAATGCTAGGATTGACACAGTCCTGACTCTTTGTCAGCCTGGCTACAGTGCTGAAAAGAAGCCTGGGATTATTCTTGTTCTCTTCTATTAATGCAGAATAATAACTTGTTCTAAACTTTTCTAAGAGATTTTTTTTTTATAAATTAAAAGATGATTTCTCTAAGCTAAACAGATTTCATCTAAATTAGAGGAGCACCATTTTCTTTCTAATTGACGAGTCTTCTGTTTTAAGCTACGAGTTTCTGTGTTGAACCAAGGAGTTAGAAATCTCTGATTAGACTTTTTCTTTTTTAAAGGGGGCACCATGTCTAGAGTCTGATGCAGAGAAGCTGTAACACTATCTACCATGCTATCAATTACAGAAGGAGCAAGCTAACTAACTAACTAACTAACCTGCACTTATATAGCGCTTTTCTAGTCACAAACACCACTCAAAGCGCTTTTCACTAATACTAACCCTCTATTCTACAGGGATGGCAATTTTCCGCCGATCCGTGGATTTCCGCCGATTTATGATTTTAGCGAAAATCAACACGATTACATAAGCGCTCGGCGCTTCCCTGAGTGACAGTCTCCCGCGATAACCTGGATGTTATGTACTCATGCTACTGCTGTAAACGGCCCTGCGATTGGATAGTTGCAAATGATTGGACCAATCAAATGGCTCGTTGTTGCTTTGTCAAAAATTGATGGCGGTGTGTTCGTGTTGGAATTCCGCCAATTTATTTTCAAATTGATCATTCCTGTGAATCGTCTAAATCCGTTGAGAATTTTGGCGGGGGTAAGGTACCTTATTGTCACCAATTTTAGCGAAAATCAACACAATTACATCAGCGCTCGGCGTTTTCCCGGGTGAGTCTCCCGCGATAACCCGGATGTTATGTGTAAACGGCCCTGCGATTGGATAATTGCAAATTTGGACCAATCAAATGGCTCGTTGTATGCATTGTCAAAAATTCATGGCGGTGTGTTCGTGTTGGAATTTTGAGCTTTCGGTAATATTTTCAGCCGAATTATGAGATTTTTATCGAAGGATCAGGAATCATCAGTGGTAGAGATAGACAAAAGTATCAAAAATAAGTTCCGATGGAATTGGCTTGGCCAAAAGCCAGTTTAGAAAGAAAGCCGTTGAAAGTTCGGCCGTTGGTCGAACCTCGGATTCAGGAGGAGCAATGTGGTTTTCGTCCTGGCCGTGGCACATCGGACCAGCTCTTTACCCTCTCGAGAATTCTCCAGGGTTCGTGGGAGTTTGCCCAACCAGTTTACATGTGTTTTGTGGACTTGGAGAAGGCATTTGACCGCGTCCCTCGTGGATTTTTGTGGGGGGTGCTTCGGGAGTATGGGGTATCGGGCTTGTTGTTACGAGCTATTCGGTCTCTGTATGACCGTTGTGAGAGTTTGGTTCGTATTGCCAACACTCGGTCGGAGTCATTCCCAGTGAGAGTTGGACTCCGCCAGGGCTGCCCTTTGTCACCGATCCTGTTCATAATTTTTATGGATAGGATTTCTAGGCGCAGCCAGGGAATGGAGGGTGTCATGCTTGGTGACCACAGGATCTCATCTCTGTTGTTTGCAGATGATGTTGTCCTGTTGGCTTCATCCAGCAATGACCTACAGCTCTTGCTGGGACGGTTTGCCGCTGAGTGTGAAGCGGCTGGGATGAGAATCAGCACCTCCAAGTCCGAGTCCATGGTCCTCAGCCGGAAAAAGGTGGATTGTCCTCTCTGGGTTGGGGACAGGCTCCTGCCCCAAGTGGAGGAGTTTAAGTATCTTGGGGTCTTGTTCACGAGTGAGGGGAGAATGGAGCGAGAGATCGACAGACGGATTGGAGCAGCATCTGCAGTGATGCGGACGTTTGTACCGGTCTGTTGTGGTGAAGAGGGAGCTTAGTTCTAAGACAAAGCTGTCGATTTATCAGTCAATCTACGTTCCTACTCTCACCTATGGTCACGAGCTTTGGGTAATGACCGAAAGAACGAGATCGCGGATACAAGCGGCTGAAATGAGCTTTCTCCGTAGGATTGCTGGACTCACCCTCAGAGATAGGGTGAGGAGCTCAGTCATCCGGGAGAGGCTCAGAGTAGAACCGCTGCTCCTCCACATTGAAAGGAGTCAGTTGAGGTGGTATGGGCATCTGATTAGGATGCCTCCTGGACGCCTCCCACTTGAGGTGTTTCAGGCACGTCCCACTGGGAGGAGACCCCGGGGCAGACCCAGGACTCGGTGGAGAGACTATGTCTCCCAGCTGGTCTGGGAACGCCTTGGTATCCCCTCTGAAGAGCTGGAGCAGGTGGCTGGGGAGAGGGAAGTCTGGGCTTCTCTGCTTGAACTGCTGCCTCCGCGACCCGGACCTCCGGAAAAGCGGTAGAAGATGGATGGATGGATGGATGGATGGAATTGGCTTGAGAGGAAAGTGACGGTAAAGGTGAAAATTGGCTCAAAGTTTGACGAGGTAACAGAAACACTCGGACAATCTCTGAAGAAACCAGACGTGGCAGGAAAAGCTTTTTGTGTGTATTGTAAAGAGTTGATTAACTATGGATTGTGTGGATGTGTGGCGCTGTCAGACCACGCATCAAAAGTGAAGAAACATGCCCACTACCTTGCCATTCGGCGGAGCAACTATCCTTTGGGATCGGCGTTTTTGAAACAATCTTCGACAGTGGATAAAGCAGTCAGAGATGTTACACACTGGGGGACTTTGGCTGAACCAAACAACGAGTCTGCTCCATTAACACCTCTTGCTGATAGACAGGTACATTCGGAGGTATGTTCTATTTCATATACGAGGATGATATCATTTTTGCAACAGTTCCCCTAATATATGCATTTGAATTAGGCCTAGTAGCATGATAACATTATTGTTTATATTGCCCTGTTTCAATTTTCATTTTCTGTTCATTCTAAATTAAACGATGAAGCATGTTTTCCTTTTAGAATTTATAGCATGTTTAAATTGAAAGCCAAGTTCATGTTGTGTTAAAATGTTGAATTGCCCTTTGTGAATATTGAATTGCATGCTGTAATGAAAATGATTAACTGCATGCTTCAGGAACAAAACGTGAGTATTATTTCTGAAAGATAGAATGCAATAGTATAATGATATTACTAATATTATGTACCCATGATGGTGTGCATGCTTTGCCTTTTTTTGTCATTGGGACAATAAGGAATATAACTTGCTCATGTTATGTCTTCTACATTTATTGGTGTAAAGTCAAATTTAGTTATACAATGATTATTGTCTTGCTTCATAACCTTATGCAATAACTAACATTTACTAACAGAACATTATCTGTATTGTAGTATCACAAACTAATATTTAACTACCAATCATTTAACATACCAATCATTTAATCCATTTAATGTAATTTTATTTTTACTGTCATCATGAGCATTTACATGTATGCTTGTTATGTAAAAAGAATTCCTAAAGGTAATTAGGCATTTGTAACTTTAATTTTTTGTTGTTGATTAATTTCGTAAGTTGATAAATCATTACTCCTACATTGGGTTTGTTACATTTTTCCTTTTGTCTTTTATAATATATCAGTAAATATGGTTTGAAATTCTGGACTGTCAAACTCATAAAGTCTAATATTATTGAAATATTAATGAAATTGTAAATCAATTATGGGTCATGCATGCATGTATGTATTAATATGCTTTTAGTACATTTCTTTTATGAGACCATTTTTCTTTGCAGGCACTAGTTCTTGGAGTTCTTGCGGAGCACAGCCTTCCCTTGACATTGGCTCCTGTTCTCATTCAAACTGCCAAGGAGCTGGCAAAAGACCCAAGGGCACTCAATCAGGTCAAACTGGAACGGAAGACTGCTTCCTACAAAATGACACATGCACTCGGAAAAACGTTCACAGATGAGACAATTGAGAACATATCTCATGGGCCATTTTCTCTCAATATCGATGAAAGCACCAGCAATGCTGACAAGAGGGTACTCACCATGCTAGTCAGTTATCGCTCCATTAGACAAGAACGCATTGTGGTTGAACACCTCCAGTCTGTTGAACTGTTCAAAGTGGACACAGCCAGTGTGTTTTCGGCAATTGAAAAGGTGTTCAATGACAACAATATACCTTGCGAGAATCTTGTATCTGTGCTTATGGATTCCTGTTCGGTGATGCGAGGGTCCAAGAATGGATTAGAGGTGAAAATCAGGAAGGAAAAGGCTCCTCAACTTCTAGACATCAATGGAGATTCCTGCCACCATGTACATAATGCTTGCCGGAAGTTTTGTGAACCATTTGATTGCTTGGTGGAAACATTGGCTACAGATCTTCATAATGATGTCAAGTGGTCAGCTGATCTGAAAGTACAGTTGAGAGAGATCTGTGAAATATTGTCCATCCCATTTACCACTCCCTTGAGATTTCTCTCACATAGATGGCTCTCCTGTTACGATGTGACTGCTCCGAACATAGTCATGATGGATGCTTTCAGGGTCATGTATTATGGATTCATGTGCCCAGAAGATCGTGCCTTGTACAAGACCCCTATCTTGCAGATTTTGAATGAGCGTGGAGTCACTTGAGATGGCAAAGAAAGACTGAAGGAAATTTGGGAGACAATGTCAAGCAAGACAATGACACATGATGGCCGCAACAGGAAACAGAGAATAATTGAGAAGGTGATAGAGAAGTCAAAAGAGACTGATCTCATCAGTTTGTTCTACATGGCAGTGCTGAGACTCCTGAAAGATTATGTTCTTCTCTTCCAGAGCAAGTCAACTTTAATTCACATTCTTCATGACAAACAAGAAGAACTGATGAGAAATTTTCTTGCTTGCTTCATGAAGCCTGAATTTCTGGTAAGGTTATCATCACAACAACTGAAGACCATCAAGATAGCCAGAGGAGAGGAGCACTGCTTGCATTCAAAAGACATGTTTCTTGGACTGGCAGCAGAAGAGATGCTTCAAAAGGAAGGAGATTCTCCAACTGTCAAGTGCTTTCTTGACAAGGCAACTGATGCATATGTCCAGTGTGCACAACATCTGCAGAAAAGACTACCTCTGGATAATGACTTCTTGAAATCAGTTTCAGCTGTGGATCTGAGCGCCAGGGGTCACCATCTCACTGCTAGGTACCTTAAGAGTCTGAGGAGCACATGCAAGAGTTTCTTGACAGAGGAGGAAGCATCACAGATCTCTTTAGAGGTGCACAAATACCAGGTGGACAACTCCCTGCCTGATCCCAACCTGATGTCCATTGACAAGTGGTGGACTGCAGTCAAGGGGACCAAGAAATACCCTGCTCTGTCGAAGATGGTTTTGACTGTGCTGACCTGTTTCCATGGTCCTATGGTGGAAGGCTCATTCAACTTGATGGGTGATATTATTGACTGTAAAAGCACCAGGATGGACAACGAAACCTTCAGTGCCATCCAGTCAGTAAAATATGGATTAAAGGCAAGAAACACCACTGCCCTGCAGCATTTCAGGAAAAAGGAAGTTCTGCACACACCAGTGGACAGAAACCTGTGTGTAAACATGAGAGGGGCTGCTAAGATGCAGAAAGAAGAGTGGGCAAAAGCTGCAGCCACCAAGAAGAAACGCTTGGAAACACTGACACTGGCTGCACCTGAACGTAACTCATGTGCTAAGGAAAGAGACAGCTTGAAAGAGAAAGAGATGGCAGCAAGAAAAGCCCACCAGCAGGAGTTTGAAGAGGAAAGCGGTTCAGAGACTGACACAGCTTGCTGCCAAAAGAAAGAAAGTTTCACATTAGAAGTGACTTGGTGACCAGTGTAAATAGTGTAAATAGTGTAATAAACTGTTATAGAACTGTTAAATACAGTATGTTGGACTAAAGACAGTGAGACAACACTGAAGAAAAAGTAAGTTAACTTTTCATTAAATGTAATGATTTATCTAAGTCTAGTATTTCATTTTTTTATCATTTTTTTTCAGTCTAATTTACTTCTGTTTACTGAAAACCTCTCAGCTTCAGGGGGGCTGTGCCCCCCTGGTCCCCCCATAAGTCAATTGACCAAATTAGATTTCAGCTGAAATCAGAATTTGCTGTTGCCATCCCTGATTCTAAGGGCCTATAGGAAACAGATATCTGTCTATAGCTTATTTCTGTTGTAATGACACAGGGCGTAGAGGAGACAATCTGTATAAATTTGGTAACAACATCATCTGAGAGGCATCTGCTGTAGTAATATTTTTCTTTAGGAGCCACATAGTCAGAAATAGTAAAATCAAATGTTAACAGACAATGGTCTGACAGTACAGGGTTATGAGGAGACACTACCAGATTTTCTATTTCTATGCCATATGTCAGAACAAGGTCCAATGTGTGGTGGAGATAATGGGTAGAATTTCCTACTTTCTGAGAAAACCCCATCGAGTCAAATATTGAATTAAATGCAATATTAAGACAATCACTATCAACATCTACATGTACAGTATATTAAAGTCCCCTATTATAACACAGGGTTACAAAAGTAATTTTTTTGTAAGTTGTCTGTGTTTTTTCAACTGATTTAAGACAATTTTGCACCGCTGAATCCGAAAATGACATCCATTTCTCTCAATCAGGTGCTAAGTAAAAACCTGTACTTACTTAGTATTTACTTAGTACTGTGCATGTACTTACTGAGTACATGTAAATTGAATGTTACGTCATCATTGTTCAACATTCAGAGAATTTCAAGACATTAAAAAGAATTTTGCGTCATATAAAGTGAAAATACCCATACACGTAAACAAAAACATATAAAACAACATGTAGCCATAATTCAAAACGTTGACCTGATTGAGCAAAACCAATGTGATTTTTGGATTCAGCACATCAAAATTGTCCTAATCAGCTAAAAAAAACTTAGACAATAAATTTGGTGTTGACCAGTGTAATTATTCTATCTGATTTCAGCACTAAATCAGCTAAGAATTCGACAAATTTGGATAAAAACTCTGAGTAAGCTGAGGGAGGATGATAAACTTTGGCAAATAAAATTAGGTTTAACCTAAAATTGCTAACATGCCCAATACTGAGAACCAGGCCCTCAAAGGAATTAAAATGTGTTTTTTTCTTTACATCAACTAGTAATTTGGAATGGTAAATTGTTGCTACTCCTCCTCCACAACCAGAACTTCTGGGATTTTGACAGTTTAAATAACGAGAGGGAGTTGATTTATTTAAACAAACATAATCCTCTTGCCCTAACCAAGTCTCTGTAAGGGGTATTACACACGTGGACAAAATTGTTGGTACCCCTCTGTTAATGAAAGAAAAACCCACAATGGTCACAGAAATAACTTGAATCTGACAAAAGTGGTAATAAATAAAAAAATTCTATGAAAATTAACCAATGAAAATCAGACAATGCTTTTGAATTGTGGTTCAACAGAATTACTTTGAAAAAACAAACTCATGAACCTTTCTGTGTGGTATTTGCATGTTCTCCCTGTGCTGCATGGGTTTACTCAGGGGGCTCCGGTTTCCTCCCCCAATCCAAAGACATGCAAGATAGGTTAATTGGTTGTTCTAAATTGTCCCTAGATATCTGTCTCCTATAGGCCCTTGGAATAGAGGGTTAGTACTAGTGAAGCATTTTGAGTGGTCTTTGAGACTAGAAAAGCACTATTTAAGTGTAGGTCCTTACCCTTACCCTAATCCAAATAGCCTTAGGTTTTGTCAATCCCTTTAAAGAGCCTCAAACTCCTTTTATCGGGGGCCCTCTAACCCACTCCTTTTCTTCTATGAAGGGGGCCTCAAACTCGCTCCTCAAACCCAAATAGCCTTAGGTTTTGTCAATCCCTTTAAAGAGCCTCAAAGTCACTCCTCAGGGGGGCCTCAAACCCTGCCTTAAAGTTTAAACATACATTTTACAAAAACAAGAATTTAAAAGCAAACTCAAAAGTAAATTAAAGAGAAACAAAAACAGGATAAAATAGAATACGACAGAAATTAAAGTTACAATACATTGTAGGCTACTGAAAGGCTGTGGCAAATAGGAGAGTTTTTAATCCTGATTTAAAGCAACTGAGAGTTTCAGCAGCCCTGATGCTTTCTGGGAGCTTGTTCCATATGTGAGGAGCATAAAACTAAACACTGCCTCACCATGTTTGGTTCTGATTCTGGGCACAGATAGTAGGCCTGAGCCTGATGATCTGAGGGCTCTGGGTGGTTCATAGTGGACTAGCAGATCTGAAATGTATTTTGGCCCTAAACCATTCAGAGCTTTATAAAGGTAAAGCCAATTTTTATTGTCATTCAGTCCATACAGCCAGTCATGTACAGTAGAGCAAAATTATGTTTCTCTTATCTACAATGTTTCCCCCCCCCCCATCCTGTCAGGCAGCTAGGTAAGCAGAACAGAGGTCTGTTACCCTTATTGTGCCAAAACAGATTTACTTTGCCAAAAGTGAGCTTTATACAGTACCTAACTATAAGATAAGATAAGATAAGCCTTTATTAGTCCCACAACGGGGAAATTCCAGGATTGCAACAGCACAGGGATAGCAACACTCAGAGCAACAATCAGAAGGCAAGAAAAAACAAGCAAGCAAGAGCAGCTAATATACATTGTCGTCATAAAGGGATGGACATGGTCAGCAACAATACTCAGGTAGGCTGTAGCGTTGCAACAATGCTCAATTGGTACCAAGGGGCCCAAAGAGTGCCAAGAAAATATTCCCCACACCATTACACCACCACCACCACCAGCCTGAACCATTGATACAAGGCAGGATGGATCCATGCTTTCATGTTGTTGACGCCAAATTCTGACCCTACCATCCGAATGTCGCAGCAGAAATCGAGACTCATCAGACCAGGCAACGTTTTTCCAATCTTCTATTGTCCAATTTCGATGAGCTTGTGCAAATTGTAGCCTCAGTTTCCTGTTCTTAGCTGAAAGGAGTGGCACCCGGCGTGGTCTTCTGCTGCTGTAGCCCATCTGCCTCAAAGTTCGACGTACTGTGCGTTCAGAGATGCTCTTCTGCCTACCTTGGTTGTAACGGGTGGTTATTTGAGTCACTGTTGCCTTTCTATCAGCTCGAACCAGTCTGGCCATTCTCCTCTGATGTACATATTACTATAAAATATATATATACACACACACACACACAGACACACAGTGCAGAGCATTGTAGCTGATGGAATAAATATATGAATATATGAACACACAGTGCAGAGCATTGTAGCTAGATGGAATAATATGTAAATAAAATATATAAACACCCACAGTATGGAGCATTGCAGCTAGGTGGAATAAATATGCAAGTATATAAACACACACAAGTGCGGAGCAATTGTAGCTAGATGGAATAATATGTAGATATATAAAAAACACAGTGCGGAGCATTGTAGCTAGATGGAATAAATATATAGATATATAAATATAAACACACCCAGTGCAGAGCATTGTAGCTAGATGGAGAATAATATGTAAATATATAAACACACACAGTGCAGAGCCATTGTTGCTAGGTGGGATGAAACAGCATAACCGTCTATTTAGTTATCCCTACATGGTATGATTATGTGCCCATACATATTCTCACCCTCCATAGCGACCGGTATGTTCCTAGTTGTATGCCGGAGAGGACCATTGTGTAAGTCTATTGCATCTTTTGCATTCAAAAAAAAACAAAAAAAAAAAACAAAAAAAAACTATTAGTTTGTTACGTCTTTTTGCTATCTCTGCGAGCAGAGCTCGCAGAGATAGCAAAAAGTTTCAGAAAGTGAAACCCATTATGGGTTTCACTTTCTGAAACTTTTGATACTTTTGGCAGTGTGTGTGTGTGGGGGGGGGGAGGGGGTGCCAACTCCTGCTGTAAAATGAAATCAGCTTCTCCATAAAGCTTGTAAGCAGAGGGAAGCATGAAGTGCTCTAAAATTTCCTGGTAGACGACTGTGCTGACTTTGGTCTTGATAAAATTAGGGATGTGATTTTTCCGCTAATTCGCGGAATTCCGCTTTTTTTTATCTTCCAAAAATTTTCAGACCAGATGGTGGCGCTTGCACAACGCGAGGCTCAGTGTCTCTTCAGATTTTGTGGATTAGCAGCGATATTTCTGCTCATTTCGGGTCTGTTCGTTCAGAACAGCTTCGCTTTTACATCCTACACCCGAAATGAACTTTTGGACATTGGATTACAAAATAATGACCTTTTTATCAGCAACCTACGTTTCATCCCTGAGCTCTGGAGAACACCCGACGCTAGGTAAGCTACCCGGCCAACCGGAAAGTGCTTGCAGGCGGCGTAGAGACCGTAAACAAAGGCGGGGGAAGCGCGGAGGGCTAAGAGCTAAGCTAAAGCTAACACCGCACCGGCTTTCACTACCCAGCATTTTCCTCGCTAATGTACGGTCAGTGGCGAACAGAATGGAGGAGCTACGGCTTCAGATCACCAACAATAAGAAACTTATGAACTGCAATATCATGATTTTCATGGAAATATGGCTACATAGTGGAGTACTTGTGTGGCGCCACGAGACGGCTTTTGTTGTGATGTGGCGCATTATAAATAAAGCTGAATTGAATTGAATTACTTGACGGTACTGTCGAGCTGGCCGGACGGCACACTCTGTGGGCAGACAGAGCCGCTAATGACTCCGGTAAGACCAGAGGTGGGGGAGTATGCACGTATATTAACAAGGCTTGGTGCACGAACTCTGTCACTGTTGGGAGACTCTGCTCAGCTAACCTGGAGTTTCTCATGGTTAAATGTAGACCTTTATATCAATCAATCAATCAAAGACTTTATTCCAGACTCATGGTCCATCAAAAATAAAATAAATAAATAAAATAAAATAAAATAAAACAAGACAGTTGAAAACAGATAATAAGAAAAACAATCAAAAAGTTACAAAACAATAAGACACAACTACTAAAAGAAGTACAAAGACAGTACAGACTTTAAAGCAGACGGACAGTGACATTTTTTTATTGAACCAATCAACAGATTGTATGAAAATATTCTATTCTGTCTATTCCCGCGATTTAATATGTGTCACCAGCTTCCATAAATGACCTTATTTGCTCATAGCTCAGCCTTCAGTTAGTGAGGCTGCAGTACCGCCATCTCTCGATAGGTGCGGGCATTGGTGACGTCACAACAGCAATACATAGTAAATGGCAGAACGAGAGCAAAGTGATTCAGACAGCGATTATTTTCTCGAGTTTGACGACCTCAATATAAATGATGACATTGAAAATGAAGAATCGGATGATGAAGTAGTTTTGGGTGGTGCTGAGGGGGTATTCAGCCTTATTTGTGGGAAAGAAGTGAGGGTTATGTTGCCTGCCTGTGCAGTGAGCCTCATCAGAGAAACATTCCCATCTGATCACTACAAGGGATTTTGCCTACCAAGATTAGATTTGTGAACAATGATATGTAAATAAAGTTTTGTAAAATCATATATTGAGTTTATTAATGTTCATGTCAATGTTATAATTCTCATAGTTCAGCATTCATCAAAGTCACATGTCATATACATTTGAATAATTTGAACACACTAAATTCTTCTCAATTTGAAAAGAAATATTACATACTATACCACCTTTGTATGAATGTTTGAAAACACAGCAGAAATATACAAAGAAATACAAAAATCAATGGAGTATCACTACAGATTAAGAAAATAACTAGTTTCCAGATATAGCAATTATTATATTCCAATAAATAACATTCTCACAGTTATAATGGGCACCATTTTATGGTAGAAAATTGGGGTGGGTTCCATTTTTTAAAAGCACATTTCTCTTACAATCTTAGGCTTATATTTATTTTTCTTAGCAAATATGTTGCTTCCCTAAAAATTGAAAGCTGAACTGTCATTGGTAATTACCTCCGCCAGGCCGAAAAGGCCAGGAGGAGGTTATGTTTTTGCCGGAGTTTGTTTGTCTGTTTGTCAACTCCGCGTTCTTCAACGTTTTAGGCACAAAAGCACGCGCAAAACACTGGTGGCCTGGGCCCGCCAGCGCGCCTCTGCGCGACGCTGCAAAACCTGACACGGGCACCTGTCCACTGCCGCATTATTTCCCAGAAATAATTTGATTTTGAAAATCATCCATTGCTTGGAATTCATTTAAAATGTTTAGTAAACATTTGCTGTGAATATTAAAAATCCAAAACTTACCCTCTTTGCTTCTCGTTTTCTGACAGCTGATCGCATCGGTAGATCACCGTGGCTTTTCACGCCACTGTCACTGACACTTGTCTCAGAGTCAGACTGGGGAATCGCGGGATATATAGTTGGAATAGCCGTTTTCTTTATCACCAATCTTTTTGCAAATTGCATCTTATTCTCTAAATCGCTGTCAACGAAATGTCTACTGCACATGCAGGACGCTAACGAGGTGCAGGTGTGCGTGCAGCTGAGGCAGATGCCTGAGAGCGGCGAGCCGTGACACCTGCAAAATATATGTGGACCAGAAAGACTGACAAACCTGGGTACTATTTCACTGCAGTCTGCTTTAATACAGAAGCTGAAGCAATAGGGAACACTGTATGTTTCTGTAATTGAGAACTTTGCTTCTAAAAAACACAGGAGGGATGGACTTCCAATATAAGTAACTGGTGAGTCAACTGTCTTTCTTCAGCATGTTTTTTCCCCCTAACCGTTCTTATGATCATGAAAATATTTGGTAATTCCGAGAAATATCC
The DNA here is from genome assembly GCA_020510985.1 of Pholidichthys leucotaenia. Classification (NCBI taxonomy): domain Eukaryota; kingdom Metazoa; phylum Chordata; class Actinopteri; order Cichliformes; family Pholidichthyidae; genus Pholidichthys; species Pholidichthys leucotaenia. The sequence continues at coordinate 292,299,060 of CM035839.1, read as the reverse complement.
GTAATCGCCGATTTTAAAACGTAAACATCAAGTGTTGCATGAAGCAAAACACAGCAGGACCATCGCACCCATAGACAACACAACGCCAAACCATATTAATTCGATTCCTGAAATCCTAATCTTCTAAATAATCTATTTGTAATCCACAAGTATTCCGAGAATATCCGTAATCGCCGATTTTAAGACGTAAACAAGTGTTGCATGAAGCAAAACACAGCACTGGTCGCCGACCGTGTGCGTGTGTTTGGCTGAGCTGACGTCACACAGTCAGTGGCCATCTTAGCCGCTGATCGCTTGGTTGGGTCAGACAGCTCTCCACAACAGCGTACTTCAAGAGTGCATTGTCACCTTATGCAACATTTGTTGACACCAAAACATGTGCGGTTCGACTTAGCTCGTCTCAGACAACAATTTGAGATATGATTAGCGATATTGAATTTCGTCTGTCCCGTCTCTGCAATTTAAAAGACTTAAAAAGACTACTGTACCAGTGCCTTCTAAACTGTGCGGCATGACAGCGAATAGAACTGAGTTTAATGCTAGACATGACTTGAATGATTTCATTTCTAGATACATCAAGCCGACAGATGAATTTTATACATAAGATTCCTTATTACTGCATGCAGTGTATTTACACGTGATGAGACAAATAACTCGGAAGCACTGCACCATCGAGGCTTTTTAAGTAAAATTCTTAAAGAATCATTGTAAGCAACCTGTAATTTCTGCATACTTTGTTTCCTATAATTTATCCATAAATGAGCAGTGTATAAAGGTGTACAATAGGTTTTAAAAAGAACCAGTTTCACCTCATCTGAACAAAAACCAAACCTGCGTGCAAGAATATTTGCATGCATGTAGATTTTGCAGCGTTGTCTGAAAATATCATCATCATCAGTCATTCTATCATTAATAAAATGTCCCAGATATTTAATTTTATCCCTGACAATTAATTCCCTGCCTGGCAATTCAAAGACAGGGAATTTCATTAACAAATCTTCTTTAGTGCGGCAAATCAGCACACAACTCTTATTTGCATTATATTTTATATCATTTTCCTCTCCATAAGCAGTACACACTCTTAATAACTCCTGAAGACCAGCACTACTTGGACTGAGAATAACTAGATCATCAGCATACATAAAATGATTCACTAACTTATTCCCTAATAAACACCCAGTTTTACAGGCATTCAGTTGTTTTGACAACTCATCCATATAAAGATTAAATAGAATAGGGGACAATATACTGCCCTGTCTGACACCACTGCTCACACCAAATGGGGATGATGACTCATTCCCCCATTTCACCAGCATCTTCTGATGTGCGTACCAGTAAATCAGGATACGTACTAAGTACTTGGGAACCCCCTGTCAATCATTTTCCTAAACAATATCCTGTGATTAACACGATCAAACGCCCTTAGAGGCGATCAAACGCCTTATATCTGCCACAGGAGTTCACTTTTCACTTTTTCTTCATCTTTGGACTTATTTAAAAAATATTTTTAACGCCCATACATGTGATGGATAATGCTTGTTGAATATTTTAGGAAAGTCTTTCTCTTGGAACATAAGTCAAATATTATACAGTAATAAGTGACATTCAGCTGTTTGTTTTATGTCATTTAAGCACAGTTCTGGTACTTAAAAATCATAAAAATCCAGGAGCTTCGGGGGGCTTTGCCCCCCCTTGCCCCCCAACGGGGCTTGCCTGCTAACCCAAACAATCGACACAGTTGTTGTTGTTTCAGCAGATGAACGCTCAAGGACAGTGCACCATGTGACAATTTACCATCTGCAAGCAAGAGCGAGAGACTCTAGACTGCTTAGATCACATGACTTTAACATCTATCCACTGCCAGGAGGCACCCTCTGCTGTTCACTAGCAATTGACACACCTACACTACTTGCATTCAACATTACACTACTGTTACAATTACTGATATACTGTATATTCACAATACACTGACTCTCTCAACTCCTGCTTTGTCATTGTGTGATCTATTGTCTGCTAATTGTGCATTTGAGAGTTTTTTTTCTTGTAATCAAAATTTTGGTCATAAAATGAGCTTTATTTTGATCAACAATGCTTTTTTTTCTCTCTCCTTTAGTGTTTTTCCCTATACTTCCCCCCCACCCCCTCTTCACCCCCCCCCATATGACAGGTGCCACGTCATGGCTGCCGACGGTCATGGGATGCGCCTTTCGTGCAGCGCCCAATGTCAAGTCAAATCCTCGATAGGTTTACTTGATTACTTGTAAATGTGCTTGGCAATAAATCTGATTCTGATTCTGATATTCTAATTTTTTGAGATGCACCTCTAATACACCGATTTCAAAGCTGTCTTAATGTGGTTGTTGAAATTCAGGTCTGCGTCCAGAATCACACCGAGGTTTATGGCTTGGCTGTTGGTTTTTAACACCATTGATTCAAGCTGAGTACTAACTTTCAGTCTTTCTTCTTGGGCTCCAAAAACTGTTATTTCGGTTTTGTCTTCATTTAACTGAAGAAAATTCTGGCACATCCACTCTTTAATTTGACCAATGCATTTGATCAGGGTTTTAATTGGACTACAGTCTCCTTTTGAGATGGTTATGTAGATTTATGTATCATCTGCATACGCATGGTAATATATTTTGTTGTTTTTTATGATTTGAGCTAGTGGGAGCATATAGATGTTGAAAAGCAAAGGTCCCAAAATGGAATCTTGGGGAACTCCACAGGTTATTTTTGTTTGCTCGGATTTATAGTTACCTGTAGACACAAAATAATCCCTGTCTTTTAAATAGGACTCAAGCCAGCTAAGTGCTGTACCAGAAAGTCCCACCCAGTTTTTCAGTCAGTTTAGTAAGATGTTATGGTTGACCATGTCGAATGCAGCATTGAGGTCCAGTAGAACAAAGACTGAAATGTTGCCATTATCTATATTGGCGTGGATGTCATTAAGGACCTTAACTAGAGCTGTCTCAGTGCTGTGGTGTGGCCGAAAACCTGACTGGAAGACATCAAAGCAGTTATTTAATGTAATAGCCCTTAGACGTTTCACAAATAATAGCCTCTTTTCCACTAGCCCAGCACACCTCGGTACGGCTCGATTCACTTCAGTACAGCTCGGAATGCTTCTGTCTCCATTAGCACGGTGTTGGGCATGGGTGTTGTGCTAGGGTGGGTGGGTTTATAACAGCGAGGCGGCGCCACACTCCCAGCGAGGCGGCGCCACACTCCTGTGACGTAACGCACGCGACCCAAGCAAAACATTTTTTTTTCCAAAACTTTATTGAGAAGACCCAAGCAAAACATAACACATAGCTGTACAAGGCCACTCCTCGGTCTGTGGCTTTTTTCACCATAAACGCCAAAAAGGACCGCCAGACAAGGGTACAGGCAGCGAGATGAAAACACTCTGGAATAATTCTGCAGCTTCTGGGAGAGCCAAAGGCGTGAGGATACAAACTAGGTCGTATATGACGGTAAGCTAATGGTTGCTAATGCTAGTTTGCTATAAGTACGTCGTGCTACACTTTAATGTCTGCAAGTTATCGCTGTTAGGTACTAAAATATGTACGCTGTGTGTGTTTCAGATGGCTCTGTTGTGGGGAAATTACTGCTTCATTCGCTCTGGGCGTGCCTGTCATAGATGTGATCAGCCTGTCACTGATGTCAACACAGCTTCACAAACGATCAGTGGTTATAGAGCTTAAGAATGTCTGTAGAAACGTTTTATTTCCTGTACAACAAATTGCTCTGATCTGCTTGAAAATCATGGAGAGACTGTTGAGACATCATGGACTTACCTGCTTCTGCAGCAGATTCTGAGATGGTATCATAGAAAAAAACGATCAGCTGACACAACTTGATCGCCAGGTTAATATTAGCCACAAAATATATATTCAAAAAGTAAACTTTACTGAGTTAGGTATAATAAGATATATTTGACAGTTATCATGCATTTTAGGCCAAAACAAACTTGATCTAGGATTAAAAGCAATTAAAATAATGCAGTCACAAGTTTACATGGAAACATGTACTGTAGAAATATATATTCTCTGCATCAACAATGTACTAGATATGCATTCATGTTGTATTGCACTGGGATTTGCACTGACAATAAACCTATGAAGTTTTTGCAGATGTCTCTTTTTTTATATGTGAAGGTTACCACCATGTGGCATAAATTAAATACTGAAAGATTGGAAAAGCTAAGAATAATCCAGCAGTTTGAGAAATCACTTTTTGGTTTGGTGTAAGTCTGTCAACAGAATTATGAACCATAAAGCAGTTTGTGTTAAAATGTTAAATCCAATTAAACCTAATCCGGGGGCTTCCAATCATGTGTCATGGGGGGCCAAGACCCTGCAGGTTCTCTCTTCTACCCAGTCTCTTCAGCAGGTGTTATCACTGATCAGCCAGTGGAAGAAGTTCAGTGGAATCTGCTGTTGAAGACACTGGTTGGAGGTAAAGCCTGCAGGGTCTTGGCCCTCCATGGCACATGATTAGACACCCCCCCCCCCGCCCCAAACCCATTATGATGAAGAGCAGATGCTAATATGACCCAGAATTCCTCCATATACTGGTACTGTCACTATTGAGAAACGTGTTATATGTCAATTTAATCCTATCCAACTTTTACTTTCAAAATAAGTGTAAATATTTGCAAAAAGCACACATTATTAGAAATATGTTATATTTCAATTTAATACTATCCCACTTGTACTTACAAAAACGTGTGAATATTCATAAAAAGCACACACATGAAAAAGGTACCACCACAAGCAGTGGTTCATAACGGTTTTGGGCAACAGCAACACAATTGTGTATCCTTTGCCAATCTGTCTGCTGTTAGTTAATGTTTAACAGTTAAGGGACGGATGATTATATGCTCCAAAACCTCCAGAAACTCTCTAATAAAAAAGCTGCAACAACACAAGTCACTTTTGGTTTGAATTAACTGCCAAATGACCTAGAAATAATGAGCTGAAACTTGTTTTTATTCGTATTAAATAATGAGACAGTGGCACACTGGCCAACACCAAATTGTATTGTTTTTTACATCCTAGGGCATTTTGGATGTACTGAATAAAAAAAATTCATGTTTTTCACCTTCAGGTCAACGTTTGGAACAACAGTATTAGTATTTTCCGTTTAGATGATGCTACACTCCTTCTAAAGTATTGTAATTCTCTGAATTTGGAATGCCGATAGAACATTCAATTTACATATACTTACTTTTTTACCTACTTTGACTTGTAAGCTTGATCAGTCTCTCCTGCTGCATTTTAAAGTCCAACTGTGCAACTTCTTATAAGTTAACATAAAAAATGTACCCAAAGTTTAGAACTGGATCATGTGGTGCTAATTTTTTATGATATTTAAGATAAGATAAGATAAGATAAGCCTTTATTAGTCCCACAACGGGGAAATTCCAGGATTGCAACAGCACAGGGATAGCAACACTCAGAGCAACAATCAGAAGGCAAGAAAAAAAAAAAACAAGCAAGCAAGAGCAGCTAATATACATATGTACATATTACTATAAAATATATATATTCACACACACACAGACACACAGTGCAGAGCATTGTAGCTGGATGGAATAAATATATGAATATATAAACACACAGTGCAGAGCATTGTAGCTAGATGGAATAAATATGTAAATATATAAACACCCACAGTACGGAGCATTGCAGCTAGGTGGAATAAATATGTAAGTATATAAACACACACAGTGCGGAGGCAATGTAGCTAGATGGAATAATATGTAGATATATAAAAACACAGTGCCGGAGCATTGTAGCTAGATGGCATAAATATATAGATATATAAATATAAACACACCCAGTGTTGAGCATTGTAGGCTAGGATGGAATAAATATGTAAATATATAACACACAACAGTGCAGAGCATTGTTCGCTAGAATGGGATGAAACAGCATAACCATCTACTTAGTTATCCTACATGGTATGATATGTGCCCATAACACATTCTCACCCTCCATAGCGACCGGGTATTTTCCTAGTTGTATGCCAGAGGGGACCATTGTGTAAGTCTATTGCATCTTTTGCATTCAAAAAACTATTAGTTTTGTTACGTCTTTTTGCTATCTCTGCGAGCAGCCCTGCTTAGGTTGACAGTCCTGACAGCCGTTGGTAGGAAGGACCTACGAAACCTCTCGGTTGTGCACCTGGGATGATGTAGTCTGCTGCTAAATGAGCTCCTCAGTGCATTCAGTATGTCCTGCATAGGGTGGAACTCGGACTCCAGCAAAGATGACAGTTTAGCCACCGTCCTTCTCTCTCCTATCTCCACCACCGGATCAAGGCGCTGCCCCAGGACAGAGCTAGCTTTCTTAATCAGTTTGTTCAGTCTCTTCCTATCGGCTGCAGTAATGCCACTGCCCCAGCAAACCACTCCAAAAGTGATGGCTGATGCCACCACCGTGTCATAGAATGTCTTCAGCAGCGCCCCTTGTACACCAAAAGACCTGAGTCTCCTCAGCAGGAACAGCCTGCGCTGTCCCTTCTTGTAGAGTGCGTCAGTATTGTGTGACCAGTCTAGTTTATTGTTCAGATGAACACCCAGGTACTTATAGGATGTCACCATCTCAATGTCTGTTCCCTGTATATTTACTGGTGCTGTGAGGGGCTGCCCATGCCTGCGGCAGTCCACCACCAGCTCCTTAGTTTTCCCTTGCGTTGATCTGGGGAGGCAGTTCCGATGGCACCAGTCACGAAGTCCTGGATAAGCCCTCTGTACTCAGCGTCATCCCATTGGAGATGAGGCCAACGATCGCAGAGTCATCAGAGTACTTCTGTAGATGGCAGTGTGTTTGTGGTTGTGTGAGAAGTCCGCAGTATAAAAGAGTGAACAGGAAGGGAGCCTGCACCGTTCCCTGGGGGGGGCCCCCTTCTACTGAATGATCGTGTCGGACCAACAGTCCCCGGGTTCTCACAAACTGAGGCCGGGTCGTGAGGTAGTCCCAGGATCCATGATGACAGGTGTTGGTCCACCCCTGCGCGCAGCAGCTTGTCCTTCAGGATCATTGGTTGGATGGTGTTGAAAGCACTGGAGAAGTCAAAGAACACGATCCTCACCATATTCCCGGGCTTCTCCAGGTGGGACAGAGAACGGTGAAGGAGAAGATCACCGCATCCTCCACCCCCAATGCCATGCTGGTAGGCGAACTGGAGTGGATCCATCGCTTGGTCCACCAGGGGGCGGAGGTGAGCAAGGAGCAGTCTCTCCAGGGTCTTCATCAAGTGGGACGTCAAGGCCACCGTCTGTAGCTGTTCAGGTCTTTTGGGGTGGGAAGTTTTGGTACAGGTACCACACAAGATGTTTCCACAGCTGTGGTACCCTCCCCAGCTTCAGGCCTCAGGTTGAAGATGTACGTCACAATCCCACACAGCTGGTCTGCACAGGACTTGAGGAGCTTGCGCTGATGCCGTCCGGTCCCGACGCCTTCCTCGCCTTGAGCTTCCTCAGCTCCGTCCTCACCGGGGTCCTGGTCAGGGTCAGGATGGGGGGCTGTGGGTTGGGCGTGGGGGGGTGTTGGTGGAGTGGGGGAGTGGGCAGCAGGACTTGATTTCTTTAGAGGCAGCAGTGGTTGTTGTGCAGTCAGGGGGGGAGGGCGGTTGGTCAAACCTATTGAAAAACAGATTCAGGTTGTTCGCCCACTCCCTGCCCCCGTGGCCTGGGGGGAGGTATTCTGGAGCCCAGAGATGGTTTGAGGGTTTCTCCCAGACCCCGCTGATGTTGCTGTGTTGCAACTTGTCCTCCATCTTCTTCCTGAAGCTGTCCTTGCCTTCTCTGATCTTTCTCCTCAGCTCCCTCTGTACGGGCTTCAACATCTCCCTGTTCCCCAACCTGAAGATCCTCTTCTTCTCTCTCAGAAGTGTTTTAATCTCAGGGTTGATCCAGGGTTTGTTGTTTGAGCAACACCGTATGGTCTTGGTGGGAACGGATTTGTCCACACAGAAGCTGAGGTAGCCGTGAAGGTGTGAATGAGGGCCATCGATGTCCTCACCATGTGGATCGCAGAGCTGCTTCCAGGCGGTAGCTTCAAAACAGCCCTTTAGAGTGTCCATTGTCTCCTCAGACCATAACTCCACTGTGCGCATGGCCGGACGTTGTCTGTGCACTAGGGGTTTGTACACCGGCCGGAGATGAACCAAGTTGTGATCCGATCTCCCGAGTGGGGGGAGTTGTGATGAGGTGTACGCCTCCTTAGTGTTTGCGTAGAATAAGTCCAGTGTTTTATTGTCTCTAGTGTGGCATGTGACATACTGGGTGAACGTGGGTAGAATGGGAGACAGTGAAACATGGTTGAAATCGCCTGAGATGAGGAGAAGAGCATCTGGGTGTTCTGTCTGCAGCCTGCTGGTTACTGAATGGATGACGTCACGCGTTGTCCCAGCATTCGCCGTCGGATTTGCATAAACAACAATGCAGATCACGTGTGAGTGTTCTCTCGGGAGATATGTAGGCCTCATGCTAACAGCTAGCAACTCAATGTCTTTGCTGCAGTGTCGTTGTTTAACAGTGATATGTCCCGGTCTGCACCAGTTGTTGTTAACATACATTATCACTCCACCGCCCCTTGCTTTGCCACTGTCTGGTGTTCGGTCAGCCCGTATCATGTGGAAACCCTCCAGCTCAATGTTAGCATCTGCTGCTAGTTCAGTTAGCCACGTCTCAGAAAACAAAAGGAGAGAGCACTCCCTATATGTGCTATCATAACGGCAGATAGCGGCTAGCTCATCTACCTTTCCCAGTATAGAGCGTACATTTCCCATGACAACAGATGGAAGGGAGGGTCTGTACCTTATATTTTTTGTCCTCCGCCTTACTCCAGCCCGGCAGCCGCGGCGTTTTCGCCTCAGTTCTCTCGGTATGTCGAGTTTTTCCAATGGGACCGGGTGGCGGTTGAATGCTAGCAGCTCTTCCCTGCTGTATCGTATCCTGCTATAAACAGTGGCTCCGTCCACCGGCTCAGGAGACATTTGGGACGATCTGTGTGTCCGTGATATAAATGGAGTGAAAAATAGACGGATCAAAAAGAGAGAGGAAGGGAAAAAGACTCGGAATCGAGCCGCTGTTGCAAAAGGCAGCCGACTCGTGTGGCGCCGGGAGAGTCGGCTGCCTTTTTATTTTTTTTCAATAAAAAGAACAGAAAGCTTACAAAAACATTTGTTTTTTGGTCTAGTTAAAAATTACATTACCTTTACAATGGTTGACCCGACAGGATGATCAGCATCATTTTGATCAGACTAGGCAATGGAATTTCTATGTAATTATACTGTTTTATAATTCGGTGTTATAACAGACAAACCACATTTTCCAAAACAATTCCATTTTATTATATACAAAATATTAAAATAAAAAAAAAACTTTGCAACACAACATGAAGGTTAATCGACATTTTATACACGCCGACCACTGAGTGCCTCTACCAGCTTCCCAAACTGGGTCAGGAAGGCTCGGTTGAATGAAGCCGTCTCTGCCAGCTCCTGGGTCAGGAAGGCTCGGCTGAATGAAGCCGTCTCTGCCAGCTCCTGGGTCAGGAAGGCTCGGTTGAATGAAGCCGTCTCTGCCAGCTCCTGCCTTCTCAAGGCAACATCCTGCTCCTGGGATACCCTCGCGTTTTCTGCAACCTCATTTAAATGTTGCAAATATTTATCACTGAATAGATTTTGTGCCTGGTGGCGGGACAGATTCACATTAATCCGGGTGTGCTGGCGCGGCGGACGCGTGGGATGATTCTACAAGGAAAATGCACACAATAAAATACAGCATGAAAGTGCAAGATATACAGAAAAGACAATAGTTTTTAACAAGATTACATAAGCTTATTTCAGCGTATTGTTCACATGAATAATTAAAAGAAAAGCGTGAGTCCGCAGTGTGCTGCAATAAAGCAGAGCGATCATCATCCACAAATGAACAGCTTTTTTTATTGCATAAATAAACTGAGCGTCTTACCGAATATATTTGCGAAAAAACGCACAATAAAAAAAAAATTAAAACTCACCGTTAAAGGACTCCGATGTCGAGACCTCCCGGTATATTTTTTCATTCCGGGTGGCTCCGTATAACTCGCGCTGGATGCGTTCGTCTGACAGTGCAGTGAGCAGACACTGCAGCTCCTTATTGGTCCATGGAACACCCTTATTACGCGAAGCCATTTTGATAGAGAATAAATGAAAATAGCACAGCAATACACTGAAAATAAACCGCCAACAGTGGTTGCGCGCTGAGTAATGGCGGTCGTGAAGATTCTTTTTTTTTTTTTTCCCAAAACTTTATTGAGAAGGTCGTGAAGATTCGGCAGAAGAGGAGGAGGAGAGGGGCGGTTACAACCTGACCAATCAGCGCCGGTTACGACCTGACCAATCAGCGGCGACCAGTCTGTTAACGTCACAACACGGCCCAGCTCAGCACTGCTGTACCCTGCCCTTGAGCGGGGCTGAGAATCGCGGCTGTTAAACCGTGTTGGGGCTAGTGGAAAAGCGTACAGAGCATGCTGATCCGTCCCGTGTCGCGCTAAAGCGTGCTAGTGGAAAAGGGCCTATTGTGTAAACCAGTAGAGATTTTGTACCCAAAGCATAACACAACATGAACAATTGTATTAATATGCACAACTGTGCCAAATACAACTTTGAGGAGCTTTTTTCAGCTCTCCTTCACTGTTCATAAATCTGTTCTCAGGACAACAGACTTCAAGTTCTGCTATCACTGTGGTCGCTCTGTGGCTGTGAAGCTGATGTCTTGTAGCCGCTGCCATAAGGTCTTCTACTGCTCCAGGGCCTGCAAACGCCAAGCCTGGGATGAAAGACACAAGGACGAGTGTCTGAGAGTGTCAGGTGGGAATCATGGTTCCTCACAACAGTTGCATCCTAGCACATGAAAAATAGCAGCAACACCCAACTCCAGGAACAGGAAAGCTCAAGAGCAGAAATATCACTCAATGAAATTTAAATAAGCGTTAATTTCATCACTGCATTCTCATTATCTTTGTGAGATCTCTATTGGTTAAAACATCTAACATTTACAGTATCTAAGATTAACAGACATTTGATTTTTTTTTTTTAGATGAGCAGCACACATATCTCTATCTTTGTCTCTCAATCCAGAATCTGATGGTGGCATCAAGAAGAGTGCTGTGTTAAAACGTCCAAAACGCTCCAGTGCCTTGGCTGCCAGGTCAAAACCCACAGTAGACCCCATGCCCTTAAACGTCCGCTTGAAAGCCCCAGTGGTACCCAAGTCCCTGAGCATGGCAGAGAAAGTCTTGGAGAGCCAAGCCAACCTGAAGGAAAACTACAGCTACAACTGATGCACAGTGAAATAAAGTGACCTTCATAATTATTAACTTTGTCTTCCTAATAATTACATCAGTTATTTCATTAACTACAAGATATACTTTTAACCAAGTGATTTAACTATTATGATTGTTTTTACCATAATCATTATTTATATTTAATGGATGACTTGTTTTACTGTTAAAATCACTCTATAAATTCAAGAAATCTCTGTGTGTCAGTGTGTGTGTCTGTCAGTGTGTCATGGCCAAAGATCATAGGACCACCTATGATATTCCTATGATGTCTGCATGATGTCCTATGATGTCCCTATGTATAACTCCTTATGTGTGAAATGTCCTATGATGTTCCTATGTGTAATGACTCCTCGTGTGTGAAAAAATTATCCATCCTTTGACTGCATCACTCACGATCGTAGGACATTATAACGACTCCTTTTGGACTGCATCACTCACGATCATAGAACACGCTATGACATCATCAAAGATCAAAAGCAGGCATCACTCACGCTCACTCACGATCATAGGACATCAACGATCAAAGGAAGGCATCACTCATGACCATAGGACTTGCTATGGCATCATCAAAGGTCACAGGACTCACTATGACACCATCAAAAATCAAAGGCAGGCATCACTGAACGAGTGCTGACGTGCTTGCTTGCACCCTTGCTTACACCTGCTTTCTACTTGCATGCACAGGTAGGCACTAGTACTCTTAATTAGGACTGCAATGGTAAGTCAACATTGACAACGTCGATTATAAAAAATTGTCGATGTGCCATTTAATTTTAGAGTCTATGGATATGCCGAATGTGGTGTAAGAAAACCACAAGTTTGGTTGGCATCGGCGTGGTGACGCGGCCACTTGGTGATGTCATCACGTCGAGCACATAAAAGTAAGGGATGGCCATTTTGACATGCTGTTTTATGCTTGTTGCAGTGCTCTGCCTCCCAACAACAATACTCTGTACCACCAGCAAAGAGTTTGTGTAATAAAGTTTGTGTTCTCAGCAAACGCCACTCTGTCGGTCCTTCCAGTTTTCCAGACATAACACTGCTGAAATGTTCAGTTATAACTACAATACACTACGGGCAGTAGCACTTCTGTTGTTCAGCATGCGTGAACAATTTCAAGCAAAGAAGAAGAGGAGTACAGCACGGCGAAGCAGAATGATAAACACGGAGATACATACAGTGGAGTAAAAAAGTATTTAGTCAGCCACCAATTGTGCAAGTTCTCCCACTTAAAAGATGAGCGAGGTCTGCAATTTTCATCATAGGTATACCTCAACTATGAGAGACAAAATGAGAAAAAAAAATCCAGAAAATCACAATGAAGGATTTTTAATGAATTAATTGGTAAATTCCTCGGTAAAACAAGTATTTGGTCAATAACAAAAGTTCATCTCAATACTTTGTTATATACCCTTTGTTGGCAATGACAGAGGTCAAACATTTTCTGTAAGTTTTCACAAGGTTTTCATACACTGTTGCTGGTATTTTGGCCCATTCCTCCATGCACATCTCCTCTAGAGCAGTGATGTTTTGGGCCTGTCGCTGGGCAACACGGACTTTCAACTCCCTCCAAAGATTTTCTATGGGGTTGAGATCTGCAGACTGGCTAGGCCACTCCAGGACCTTGAAATGCTTCTTACGAAGCCACTTCTTCGTTGCCCGGGCAGTGTGTTTGGGATCATTGTCATGCTGAAAGACCCAGCCACATTTCATCTTCAATGCCCTTGCTGGTGGAAGGAGGTTTTCACTCAAAATCTCACGATACATGGCCCCATTCATTCTTTCCTTTCCACGGATCAGTTGTCCTGGTCCCTTTGCAGAAAAACAGCACCAAAGTATGATGTTTCCACCCCCATGCTTCACAGTTGGTATGGTGTTCTTTCTCCTCCAAACACGACAAGTTGAGTTTTTAACAAAAAGTTCTATTTTGGTTTCATCTGACCATATGACATTCTCCCAATCCTCTTCTGGATCATCCAAACGCTCTCTAGCAAACTTCAGACGGGCCTGGACATGTACTGGCTTAAGCAGGGGGACACGTCTGGCACTGCAGGATTTGAGTCCCTGGCGGCGTAGTGTGTTTCTGATGTAGCCTTTGTTACTTTGGTCCCAGCTCTCTGCAGATCATTCACTAGGTCCCCCCATGTGGTTCTGGGATTTTTGCTCACCGTTCTCGTGATCATTTTGACCCCACGGGGTGAGATCTTGCGTGGAGCCCCAGATCGAGGGAGATTATCAGTGGTCTTGTATGTCTTCCATTTTCTAATAATTGCTCCCACAGTTGATTTCTTCACACCAAGCTGCTTACCTATTGCAGATTCAGTCTTTCCAGCCTGGTGCAGGTCTACAATTTTGTTTCTGGTATCCTTTGACAGCTCTTTGGTCTTGGCCATAGTGGAGTTTGGAGTCTGACTGTTTGAGGTTGTGGACAGGTGTCTTTTATACTGATAATGAGTTCAAACAGGTGCCATTAATACAGGTAACGAGTGGAGGACAGAGGAGCCTCTTAAAGAAGAAGTTAGAGGTCTGTGAGAGCCAGAAATCTTGCTTGTTTGTAGGTGACCAAATACTTATTTTACTGAGGAATTTACCAATTAATTCATTAAAAATCCTTCATTGTGATTTTCTGGAATTTTTTTTTCTCATTTTGTCTCTCATAGTTGAGGTATACCTATGGTGAAATTTGGAGACCTCTCTCATCTTTTAAGTGGGAGAACTTGCACAATTGGTGGCTGACTAAATACTTTTTTGCACCACTGTATAATACATATGATGCAGTTGCATATAACACATTATTAGCCATGGCAACAGATTAGCAGAGATTAACAGCAGAGCCGTCATTCAGATGTCCGGAGGTGTAGCAGCCCAGAAGGAGGTGATCCTGCTGTCAGGACACTGCCCTTTCAAAAACCAAATGCTTTCTGTGAGAGACCTTTCTTCTACACAAAGTTCAATGGAGTCAAAGTGGACAAAGGTAAGTATTTTGAGCCACCCATCCATCTTTCGCTTAATCCTTTTCGGGTCGCGGGGGGGCTGGATCCTATCCCAGCATCTATGGGTGAGAGGCAGGGTACATTATTGGCTATATAGCATCATAAGATAAGATAAGATAAGATAAGCCTTTATTAGTCCCACAACGGGGAAATTCCAGGATTGCAACAGCACAGGGATAGCAACACTCAGAGCAACAATCAGAAGGCAAGAAAAAAAACAAGCAAGCAAGAGCAGCTAATATACATATGTACATATTACTATAAAATATATATATACACACAGACACACAGTGCAGAGCATTGTAGCTGGATGGAATAAATATATGAATATATGAACACACAGTGCAGAGCATTGTAGCTAGATGGAATAAATATGTAAATATATAAACACCCACAGTACGGAGCATTGCAGCTAGGTGGAATAAATATGCAAGTATATAAACACACACAGTGCGGAGCAATGTAGCTAGATGGAATAATATGTAGATATATAAAAACACAGTGCGGAGCATTGTAGCTAGATGGAATAAATATATAGATATATAAATATAAACACACCCAGTGCTGAGCATTGTAGCTAGATGGAATAAATATATAGATATATAAATATAAACACACCCAGTGCAGAGCATTGTAGCTAGATGGAATAAATATGTAAATATATAAACACACACAGTGCAGAGCATTGTTGCTAGGTGGGATGAAACAGCATAACCGTCTATTTAGTTATCCTACATGGTATGATTATGTGCCCATACATATTCTCACCCTCCATAGCGACCGGTATGTTCCTAGTTGTATGCCGGAGAGGACCATTGTGTAAGTCTATTGCATCTTTTGCATTCAAAAAACTATTAGTTTGTTACGTCTTTTTGCTATCTCTGCGAGCAGCCCTGCTTAGGTTGTACAGTCTGACAGCCGTTGGTAGGAAGGACCTACGAAACCTCTCGGTTGTGCACCTGGGATGATGTAGTCTGCTGCTAAATGAGCTCCTCAGTGCATCCAGTATGTCCTGCATAGGGTGGAACTCGGACTCCAGCAGAGATGACAGTTTAGCCACCGTCCTTCTCTCTCCTATCTCCTCCATCGGATCAAGGCGTTGCCCCAGGACAGAGCTAGCTTTCTTAATCAGTTTGTTCAGTCTCTTCCTATCGGCTGCAGTAATGCCACTGCCCCAGCAGACCACTCCAAAAGTGATGGCTGATGCCACCACCGTGTCATAGAATGACTTCAGCAGCGCCCCTTGTACACCAAAAGACCTGAGTCTCCTCAGCAGGAACAGCCTGCGCTGTCCCTTCTTGTAGAGTGCGTCAGTATTGTGTGACCAGTCTAGTTTATTGTTCAGATGAATACCCAGGTACTTGTAGGATGTCACCATCTCGATGTCTGTTCCCTGTATATTTACTGGTGCTGTGAGGGGCTGCCCATGCCTGCGGCAGTCCACCACCAGCTCCTTAGTTTTCCTCGCGTTGATCTGGAGGCAGTTCCGATGGCACCAGTCCACAAAGTCCTGGATAAGCCCTCTGTACTCAGCTTCATCTCCGCTGGAGATGAGACCAACGATCGCAGAGTCATCAGAGAACTTCTGTAGATGGCAATGTGTTGTGTTGTGTGAGAAGTCCGCAGTATAAAGAGTGAACAGGAAGGGAGCCAGCACCGTTCCCTGGGGGGCCCCCGTGCTACTGATGATCGTGTCGGAAACACAGTCCCGGGTTCTCACAAACTGAGGCCGGTTCGTGAGGTAGTCCAGGATCCATGATGACAGGTGCTGGTCCACCCCTGCGCGCAGCAGCTTGACCTTCAGGATCATCGGTTGGATGGTGTTGAAAGCACTGGAGAAGTCAAAGAACATGATCCTCACCATATTCCCGGGCTTCTCCAGGTGGGACAGAGAACGGTGAAGGAGGAAGATCACCGCATCCTCCACCCCAATGTCATGCTGGTAGGCGAACTGGAGTGGATCCATCGCTGGTTCCACCAGGGGGCGGAGATGAGCAAGGAGCAGTCTCTCCAGGGTCTTCATCAAGTGGGACGTCAAGGCCACCGGTCTGAAGCTGTTCAGGTCTTTGGGGTGGGAAGTTTTTGGTACAGGTACCACACAAGATGTTTTCCACAGCTGTGGTACCCTCCCCAGTTTCAGGCTCATGTTGAAGATATATGTCACAATCCCACACAGCTGGTCTGCACAGGACTTGAGGAGCTTTGCGCTGATGCCGTCCGGTCCCGACGCCTTCCTCGCCTTGATCTTCCTCAGCTCCGTCCTCACCTGGGTCTTGGTCAGGGTCAGGATGGGGGGCTGTGTGTTGGGAGTGGGGGGGGTGTCGGTGGAGTGGGGAGTGGGTAGCAGGACTTGATTTCTTAGAGGCAGCAGTGGTTGTTGTGCAGACAGGGGGGAGGGCGGTTGGTCAAATCTATTGAAAAACAGATTCAGGTTGTTCGCCCACTCCCTGCCCCCCGTGGCCTGGGGGGAGGTATTCTGGAGCCCCGAGATGGTTTTGAGGTTTCTCCAGACCCCGCTGATGTCGCTCTGTTGCAGCTTGTCCTCCATCTTCTTCCTGAAGCTGTCCTTGCCTTCTCTGATCTTTCTCCTCAGCTCCCTCTGTACGGACTTCAGCATCTCCCTGTTCCCCGACCTGAAGATCCTCTTCTTCTCTCTCAGAAGTGTTTTTATCTCAGGGTTGATCCAGGGTTTGTTGTTTGAGTGACGCCGTATGGTCTTGGTGGGAACAGATTTGTCCACACAGAAGCTGAGGTAGCCCGTGAAGGTGTGAATGAGGCCATCGATGTCCTCACCATGTGGATCGCAGAGCTGCTTCCAGGCAGTGGTTTCAAAACAGTCCTTTAGAGTGTCCATTGTCTCCTCAGACCATAACTCCACAGTGTGCATGGCCGGAGGTTGTCTGTGCACTAGGGGTTTGTACACCGGTCGGAGATGAACCAAGTTGTGATCCGATCTCCCAAGTGGGGGGAGTTGTGATGAGGTGTACGCCTCCTTAGTGTTTGCGTAGAACAAATCCAGTGTTTTATTGTCTCTAGTTTTATTATCATAGAAGACATAATTATGAAAAGATAATAAGAATGAAGCATTCTGCCTTCTCTGAGTTACTAAGAGGATGGAGACTGTAGTTACAGTGGGTGTCCTTTAAAATTAGGCTTCAAAGTAATGAATGAATGAATCTTTATTTCGGATAGATTAAAAGTAAAGATTAAAAAAAGAAACAGAACAATATAACAAAGGGGGGGGGAAATCCAACAAGGTCAAATCAAACAATAACTCCTCTGATTATACAGTTTAACATAAGTTATCCGAAATGGGTGATGGCTGAAGCCGCAGCTTATATTGCCCACCCATATTCCATCCAAGAATTCAAAAGAAAAACAAAACAAGAGCGATTACAATTCAGAACAAAGCTAAGACAAAACTTGACAAAAAAAAAACAACTAAGCAACAACACAACACAGACTGGATATGATAATCCTTATGTGATTTTACATGTCATCTTGTATATATGTTTGGAGTATTTCTTCCTTAAGTTTTTGTTTAAATTGTCCAAGCGTTGTACCGTACATGATTTTAATTCAGGTCCAAAAGCGTTCCACAATCTGACTCCTTGCACTGAAACAGTGTTGCTTGGTGATAGTTCTCACTGAGGGTTTTTGAAATATACATGTTCCTCTGAAATGATATTGTTTCTCCCTTATTTGGAACAACTTTTGGATATTTGGGGGCAGTGATAGATTCTTTACTTTAAACATAATTACTGCAGTTTTAAAGTCAACCAGATCTTTCAACTTGACAACTTTTAATTTAAGAAAAAGTGGGTTTGTTGGTTCCCTGTAAGCAGCTTTGTTTATTATTCTAATAGCTCTCTTCTGAAGCATAAAGACTGGATATACGTATGTTTGTTTTATATGTATTTCCCCGTACTTCAGTACAATATGTCATGTATGGGAGTATTAATGAATGATACAAAGTATATAATGTGGGTTGATTCAGCAAATATTTCACTCTGTGTAGTATTGCAATTGATTTAGCTATTTTACCTTTAATATAATTAATATGTGACTTCCAACACAGTTTATTATCAATTATTACTCCAAGAAATTTAGTTTTGGATACCCTTTCAATCTCTACACCATTTACACTGAGTTTAGATACTGAGTTGTTGTCATGGTTGTTAAAAACTATAAATTTTGTCTTACTTAAATTGAGTGTTAATTTGTTTGAATCAAACTACAGCTTGAGCTTTCCTAATTCCATTCCGAGTGTATCCAGAAGTTGTTCCAAATTGCTTCCACTGCATAATAAATTAGTGTCATCGGCAAACAATATTAAATCCATTTTTTCCGAGACTTCACATATATCATTTACTGTATATACATATTGTGACGTCTGCAAGGTTCACACAAAGAAAATGGAGCAGATGGCTGTGATCATTTACACACACCCCAACCCCAACTTGCCACTTAGTACACAGAGCAGGGGAGGTCATTCTCACAGACCCCTGTTTGAATCATGGTTACACACACAGATACATCTTGCCCTAATCCTGCTAAACACTGCTGGGTCATTATAATGCAGTTATAATGACCCAGCAGTATAACTCAGAAATAACACATTTAACACACACAGTAACGTTTCAAACTGGCAAAGCATGCTGGGAAATTCACTTAACATGGCCCCAACGTTACACTATTGAATAACAGTGGCCCCAAAACTGAACCCTGTGGGACTCCACGAGTAACCTTCAGTAACTGTGAGTTTTTGTTACCAACACATACATACTGATATCTATTCTTTAAGTAACTACAAAACCAGGACAGTGCTACCCCCCAATACCACATTTTTGTAGTTTCTTTAATAATAAATTATGATCCACTGTATCAAATGCTTTTTTAAGATCCAGGAATACCCCAACTGAATACTCTTTATTTTCAACGGCAGTTGATATTTTTTCTATAAATTCCATTAGACCAAATGCAGTTGTCCTCTTGTGTCTGAACCCATATTGCTGCTCCACAATAAATTATCCCTCATTATGAAGTTGTCAATTCTCTCACAGAATATTTTTTCAAGTATCTTGGAAAATTGCGGCAATAGTGAAATTGGTCTATAGTTTGAAAATTCCCCTCTGTCACCCGTCTTGTATATCGGAATTACTTTAGCTATTTTCATTGCATTGGGAAATATACCTGTTTGGACAGACAGGTTACAAATATACGTCAGTGGTTTCACTAAGCATTCAATAATAGTTTTGACTAAGAGCATGTTAGTACCATCACAGTCTGTAGATGTTTTAAAGGATTTAACAATTTCAATGACCTCTCACTCGTCTGTGTTCTTTATGAAAATGGAGTCTTATAGCAGTGTTTTTGCTTACTGTATTACCCGTAGGTGCCGTAATGGGTATTTCTCAAGCCAAATTAGGACCAATGTTAACAAAAAAGTTATTAAATTCATCTACAGGTGAGACTGCATTCACACTCTTGAGTCGTTTTATTATTATTTTTTTTTTTTTAAATTGGTTGGGTAGCTTGTATTTCTATTTTTATTTCCAAGAATATTAAGTATTGTCCATGTATTTTTAATATTGTCTCTGTTTTTCTCCATTTCTTTACTATAATAGTCTCTTTTACTACATCTCATTATATATGTTAGCTTATTTTTGTATGTTTTATACCACTGCTCTGCTTCTTTTGTCCTTTTCTTTAGAAAAGCTTTATATAATAAATTTTTCTTTTTACACGCTTTTTGTAGTCCTTTGGTTAACCATGGCTTGTCGACAAATTTATGTTTTAGCTTTTTCTTTGCTAATGGACAATTTTTTTCATTAAGAGTGGTTACAATGTTCATAAATGTGTCATAGGCTTCATTTACATCTGATACATAGACTTTTGTCCAGTCTTGCTTCAGCAAGTCTTCTTTAAAAGAACTGATGGCATTTTGTGATTTGTATCTGAAAGATTTTACAGTTTTTTCTGTATTGGCCCCCGTGTGGCCATGGATAAGTGCAAAGACTGGCAAATGGTCACTTGTATCATTTTTCAATAATCCACTTTCTATTTTCTTATCAATATTATTAACAAACAGGTTGTCAATAAGTGTAGCAGTGTGAACTGTGACTCTACTGGGATGTGTTATTCTGGGATATAGACTCATACTGTACACGGAATTCATGAACTCTGTAATTACATTTTGTTAGAATGGATTTAGTAAATCAATATTGAAATCTCCACAAATTACAACCATTTTCTTACTAGTAATATTATTGTACAGCTCGACTAATTTATCTCTGAATGTCTCAATGCAAGTTCCCGGCATTCTATATATACAACTTATAATTAGATTTTTTGTTTTATCTTGGTCAATCTCAACAGTAACACATTCCAGAATCCCTGGTAGTGCAAAGGACATTCCATTTACAAGCTTACACCTATACAGGTCATATATATACAGTGCAACACCACCACCCTTTTTTTGAGATCTGTTAATATGAAACATTTGATATCCCTCTATTGCCATCAAAGGAGCCTGGTCTTCATTAAGCCAAGTTTCAGAGACTGCGATAGCTGTAAATTTTCTGTCTAGCTGTTTTAAATAGTCCTGAATCTGTGGAAAGTTTTTGATAAGATGTCTGCTG
The DNA here is from genome assembly GCA_020510985.1 of Pholidichthys leucotaenia. Classification (NCBI taxonomy): domain Eukaryota; kingdom Metazoa; phylum Chordata; class Actinopteri; order Cichliformes; family Pholidichthyidae; genus Pholidichthys; species Pholidichthys leucotaenia. The sequence continues at coordinate 292,278,084 of CM035839.1, read as the reverse complement.
TTGAAGTGTATTATTGATAGTTTACCATCTAGTTGCACTTGACTTTTGAATTGCTTTTCAGTGTAATATTCACAATGATTATGAATATTATTGAAAAAGTGGTTATCAGGATCAATATCATTCTCCATCTCTTGTAGTTTATGTTCAGCATAATGGCATATTTTCAGAGTTTTAATTTCCTCTCTCTGTGTCAAATGACTTCCTCCAACTGGGGATGATTGATGTCTACTCAAGTCAGTCATAAGTTTTTGTTTGTTTGTTTTGTTTAGGTTTTTTTTTTAAAGTATATTGACATGGTATGTCACAAAAGAACGATTCTTGCCATGTGTGTGGATATGGATTATCATAGTCTCTTAATTTTCTTAATCAGTGTTCATCTACACTACCGTTCAAAAGTTTGGGGTCACTTAGAAATTTCCTTATTTTTGAAAGAAAAGCACTTTTTTTCAATGAAGGTAACTTTAAACTAATCAGAAATACACTCTATACATTGCTAATGTGGTAAATGACTATTCTAGCTGCAAATGTCTGGTTTTTGGTGCAATATCTACATAGGTGTATAGAGGCCCATTTCCAGCAACTATCACTCCAGTGTTCTAATGGTACAACGCGTTTGCTCATTGCGTCAGAAGGCTAATGGATGATTAGAAAACCCTTGTGCAATCATGTTAGGTCTGCAATGCTGTAATTGCTGCAAATGGAGGATTCTTTGACGAAAGCAAAGTTTGAAGGAAAAAAATTATTATTTCAAATACAAATCATTATTTCTAACCTTGTCAATGTCTTAACTATATTTTCTATTCATTTTACAACTCATGGTGGTAAATAAAAGTGTGACTTTTCATGGAAAACACAAAATTGTCTGAGGTGACCCCAAACTTTTGAACGGTAGTGTATATATATTTAAGTCAGTAAGATCTCTGATTATTATGGTCTTCGCTTCCTCAGGTGTTCCTACAATTTCTTGTCCATGTTGTCTGTATCTTATTTTGTCTTTTCAGCATCCGTGCTTGCCATGCTATTTCAGCATTAGTCTTTGTTAAATGTTCATTTAGGTAGACTTCTGTTCCCCGTAGCTTTCTGGCCTGCCTCAGTATGTCATTCTTTACCCTTCTGTTCACAAAGCGCATCACAATTGAATTCTTTGTTTTATTATCTTTTCTGGGTAAAGTATGACAGGCTGAAATTGCATTTACTTCAACCTTTATGTTTCTGCTTTCAAGGAACTGAAGCACTTGGTTTTCCAGGGAGACTGATTCACTCAGGGGAGCCTCCTCATCTCTCATTCCTGCTGTAACATTGGCATATGATTGGTATTTAATGTCTAATCCACTTATAATTAGATCATCCATACGAGAATATTGTTCAAGATCCTCGACGCGTCACTCCAAGTCTGCAGTTTTTTTGTCTTTTTCCTTAATTGTTAATTTTAATTCTCGGACTTCTTCCATTAGCCCTAATAGTTTAAGCTGTTGGCTAGCCACTTTGGTCAGTTCTTCTGACAAGAAGTTCAGAGATTTTTTTTTTATCTCTTCCATTGCCTCCTTCTTTGGTGGCATTTTTACTGACCTGTTGATAGTAAAACAATCTCTGCTGGTGTTGCCGGTATCCGATCTGACCGACCAACCTCGAATCCAGCTGGGGCCTCAGCTAGCCCCCTCCGCTGCTAGTCCCGCTGCCTACTGCCGCTACAATTGAGCTCCTGTCCAGCCGGGGTGCCGGCAGCTCCTCCACCGAGCCCCGCCGCCCACCGCCGCTGTAGTTGAGCTCCGATCCTGCTCCTGTCCAGCTGGGGTCCCGGTAGTTCCTCCGCTGAGCCCCGCCACCTACCACCGTCTTCCTCAGTAGTTCCTCCACCGAGCCCCACTGCTGTAACTGGGCTCCGATTCTGACTCTTATCCAGCTGGGGCCCCGGCTGCTCCTCCACTGGTCCCCGTCTCCTACCGCCGCTGTACTTGAACTCTGATCCGGCTCCCATCCAGCTGTTGCCTCGGTTAGTTCCTTCAGCGAGCCCCAATCACAAGATTCTAAGAATCTGTGTGAGAGGCTCAGCCGTCATCTACCGGGCCGATGCCGGGTCAGTGAAACGAACCGGGGACAGAGTCGCTCCTTTGTATCAGTGTTAGGTGCTATGACTAGCTATGGCGTTAGCTATAGCGATAGCATTAGCTTAGCAAACGCTTCAGATAAAGCATAGCAGCAATCCATGAAAAGAAACGCTAATCCATTAGTGTTCAATCAATTCAATTCAACTTTATTTATATAGTGTCATTTCACAACAACAGTCATCTCATAGCACTTTCAACTGTAGAGGGGCCCCCCACAATTGCAGAAAGACCCCAGCAATCAGGCGATCCCCTGTGAGCAAGCGCTTGGTGACAGTGGAGACGAAAAACTCCCTTTTAACAGGAAGAAACCTCCGGCACAACCAGGCTTAGGGAGGGGCAATCATCTGCTGCGACTAGCTGGGGGGTGAGGGGATAGAGAAGATGAAAGAACAGACATGTAGAGAGCAAACAGCATGATGGGACTCAATCTATGGGAGAGAACAAACAGATGTTAATGGCCAGCAAAAAAATATAATTCATTGAGAGTGAAGAAAGGAATGAAGCCCAGTGCAATTACTGGAGGTCCCCTGGCTGTCTAAACCTATTAGCAGCATAACTAAGGGAGGGTTCAGAGACATATGATCCCTCCCTAATTGTAGGCGATATCAAAAAGGAAGGTTTTAACCCTATTCTTAAAAACAGAGATCGAGTCTGACTCCCAAATCCAGATTGGCAGCTGGTTCCACAAGAGAGGAGCTTGATAACTGAAGGCTCTGCCCCCCATTGTACTTTTGGAGATTTTAGGGATAAGATAAGATAAGCCTTTATTAGTCCCACAATGGGGAAATTCCAGGATTGCAACAGCACAGGGATAGCAACACTCAGAGCAACAATCAGAAGGCAAGAGAAAAAACAAGAGCAGCGAGTATACATATGTACATATAAATATAAATATATATATACTGTATATATACAGTATAGAGAGAGAGAGAAAGACATAGTGCGGAGCATTGTAGCTAGATGGGATAGGTATATAAATATATAAACACAGTGCGGAGCATTGTAGCTGGATGGAATAAATATATGAGTATATAAACACACAGTGCGGAGTATTGTAGCTAGATGGAATGAATATGTGAATATATAAACACAGTGCGGAGCATTGTAGCTAGATGGAATAAATATGTAGATATATAAACACACAGTGCGGAGCATTGTAGCTAGATGGAATAAATATGTAAATATATAAACACACAGTACAGAGCATTGTAGCTGGATGGAATAATATGTAGATATATAAACACACACAGTGCGGAGCATTGTAGCTAGATGGAATAAATATGTAAATATATAAACACACAGTGTGGAGCATTGTTGCTAGATGGAATAAATATATAAATATATACAGTATAAACACACAGTGCGGAGCATTGTAGCTAGATGGAATGCATATGTAAATATATAAACACACAGTGCGGAGCATTGTAGCTAGATGGAATAAATATGTAAATATATAAACACACACAGCGTGGCGCATTGTTGCTAGATGGAATAAATTATATAAACACACACAGTGCAGAGCATTGTAGCTAGATGGAATGAAACAGCACAACCGTCTACTTAGTTATCCTACATGGTATGATTATGTACCCATACATATTGTCACCCTCCATAGCGACTGGTATTTTCCTAGTTGTATACCGGAGGGGACCATTGTGTAAGTCTATTGCGTCTTTTGCATTCAATACTATTAGGTTGTCACGTCTTTTTGCTATCTCTGCGAGCAGCCCTGCTTAGGTTGTACAGTCTGACAGCCGTAGGTAGGAAGGACCTGTGAAACCTCTCGGTTGTGCACCTAGGATGATGTAGTCTGCTGCTAAATGAGCTCCTCAGTGCATTCAGTATGTCCTGCATAGGGTGGAACTTGGACTCCAGCAGAAATGACAGTTTAGCCACATTATTTTGGGAGCGAGGATAATAGGATACTACCCTATTATCCTCTGTTAGGATAATAGGGTAGTATCAGGTCTGTGGTGGACCACTCCCAGTTACACAGGGTGAGACTGGACATCCTGGCAGATAAACACATCTGTCGCAAGGTCTGTGGTAGACTGTGCCAGTCGGTGCATTGTGACATGCACTACACAAAGAGCAGAGATAAACAAACTATCATCTGGTCAGTCACTGCAACAGATACTGGAGTCAGTTTGTCTTGGCTTGTCCTTGCCACTGATAATACCTTTATCTGCCAAGAATGTGCTGCTAGTCCAACAAAAGCTAGCAGTACTCAAATACTTTGCAAACAGTTTCATGAAATGGTCAATCAGAAAGCAACTCATACCGGCTCGGACATCGCCTGGGCTTACAAGGTCCGCGCTGATCTGTTCACACTCTGACAGGCAGCGAAAAGTAAGTTGGAGCAGGAAGACAAAAGAAGAGGAAAACAGCAACCTTGTGTGTAGCAGAATGGAATGTATGCACTCTGTTGGACAGAACAACATCACAGCGCCCAGAAAGACAGACTGCGCTTGTGGCCCTGGAAATGAACAGGTACAATGTAGACATAGGTGCACTTAGTGAAACAAGATTGCCTGGATATGACAGCTTGGAAGACCGTGGGTACATCTTCTTTTGGAGTGGGAGATCAACTCAAGAAAGGAGAGAAGCAGGAGTGGGCTTTGCAGTTAGAAAGGAGATAGCAGCAATGCTTGATGAGGAACCGGTGCCAATCAACGACAGGATAATGACTATGAGACTCCCACTACAGCGGAAGATGTATGCCACACTCATCAGTGTATATGCCCCAACAATGACCAACACAGAGGAGGTGAGAGTTCTACAGTGATTTACGTGAGACTATCAGGTGTGTACCGACTGATGACGGGCTGATACTCGTTGGAGATTTTAATGCCAGAGTTGGTTCGGACACCGAGAAATGGAAAGGAGTGCTAGGCAGTCATGGAGTAGGCAAGTGCAATGCTAATGGAGAACTTCTACTTGCACGATGTTCAGAGTACAACCTTGTGATAACCAACACTCTATTTAAGCACAAGGACACACACAAGAAGACATGGATGCACCCAAGATTCAAGCACTGGCGCTTATTAGACTACATCATAGTCAGGCAGAGAGACAGAAGGGTTGTATTGGACACCAGAGCAATGAGAGCCGCGGACTGTGGCACTGATCATGTTATGCTGAGATCTAGATTAAGGATTTGGAGACAAAAACAGCACTGCAGGACGGGCGCGAAGCCACCACGGAAGCTAAACCCTAGTGCACTGAAAGGCCAAAAGAAGCAGGAAGAACTTACACAGGAAATGGATGAAAACTTGAAAGACTGGGACAGCAACAACTCAGAGAATGACATAGAAGAGAAATGGGCAACACTGAAGGATACAGTGTATCAGACTGCGAGTGATGTATTAGGCTACCCTGAGAGGAAACATCAAGATTGGTTTGATGAGCATGATGAACACCTGAAGAAACTACTAGAAGCGAGGAATACAGCTAGGCAGAAAAACCTACAGTGTAACACAAGGTCAAAGAAGAAGAAATACTCAAAGGCTCAGAGTGAGCTACAGAAGTACACCAGAGAGATGAAGTCCAACTGGTGGAATGAAAAAGCGGAGAAACTTCAAACTGCAGCAGACAGGAAGGACATGAAAACATTCTTCACAGGTTTGAGAGAAATCTACGGCCCGAAACCAAGAGGATTGATCCAACTAAAGGCTATAGATGGTGAAACGGTTTTGCAGGAGAAAGACAAGATCCTGGACAGATTTGCAGACCACTTTGACCAACTACTAAACAACCCTGGAGATCTCACTGAAGAGGCTAAAGAAGCTCTAGTGCAGCGACCAGCTGTATCAAGTCTGGATGAACCACCAAATTTTGATGAACTAATGGCAGCTATCAGGACAACACAGCATGTTAAAGCTCCAGGAAGGGATGGAATTCCAGCAGAAGTGTGGAAATTTGGTGGTGTTCAGCTGACCAACTGCCTGCACAAGCTCATCCAAGAGATATGGGATGCCCAGAAAGTACCTCAAGACTGAAAGGATGCAAGTATTGTGCCTTTGTTCAAGAAAGGTGACAGGAAGGATTGTGGAAATTACCGAGGTATATCACTGCTAACCACTGTTGGTAAGATTCTCTCACGTGTACTACTTGACTCAGTGAACACATCTCACAGAATGTACTACTGGAAACCCAGTGCGGCTTTAGAAGTGGAAGAAGCGCAATGGACATGATTTTCTGCTTGAAACAGGTTCAAGAAAAGTGTATCGAACAGAACATGCCGCTTTATGTAGTCTTCATAGACTTCAGTAAAGCCTTCAATACTGTTTCGCGACAAGGACTTTGGCAGGTACTCAAGAAATATGGTTGTACAGAGAAGTTTGTCAGCGTGATGGAGGCACTCCATACAGGTATGCAAGCAAACGTGGCAATGAGTGGTTCAGTATCTAAAGACTTTTCATTAAGCAACGGGGTGAAACAAGGGTGTGTGCTGGCACCTACACTCTTCTCGCTATATCTGACAGCCATGCTTGAGGTGGCCTTCAAAGACACTTCAGAAGGATCTCATATTCAAACAAGGAAAGAAGCAGACTTGTTCAATGTGGCACAGTTTAAAGCCAAGAGTAAGACATCGATAAAGGTAGTAAGAGAAATGCTCTTTGCCGACGACAGTGCTCTAGTTGCACACAGCGTGGAAGATATGCAATCTTTAGTGGAGAAATTTGCAAGAGCAGCTAGCCAGTTCAGCCTCCAAATCAACATCAAGAAGACAGAGTGCCTTTATCAACCACCAAAGTTCCAATTATCAACATCACTACCAGAAGAGATCAGCATTGGTACAGAGCCACTAGTCAAGTGCAAGACTTTCAAGTACCTAGGGAGTACTGTTTCAGAGAATGCTAGGCTGGAGGATGAACTATCTCTCAGAATGGGAAGAGCGAGCGCTGTGTTTTGAAACTTGAGGGAGAGACTGTGGAACAATCGACATGTGTCTATCCGTGTGAAATGCAAAGTGTACAGAGCGACAGTACTGGCTACTCTATTGTACGGTGCTGAAACTTGGACTGTCTACAGAGTGCAGGTGAAGAAACTCCACGCGTACGTGATGAGACACCTTCAAGCCATAATGAACATCTCATGGAAAGACAAGATAACCAACATAGAAGTGTTGAAATGAGCTGGTCTACCATCAATGGAGGACATGCTAATACAGGTTCAGGTTCAGGTTCAGGTTACTTTATTTGTACCCGTAGGTAGATTTGTTTTGCAGTCTGGTGACATCCATATTTACAGATACAGATGATCCTGAGATGGCTCGGACATGTTGAAAGGATAGACCACCAGTGTCTCCCTCGGCAGTTACTCTACTCACAGTTATGCAAGGGCAAATGCAATCAGGGTAGACCAAGGCTCAGATTTAAAGACACCGTAAAAAGAAACTTGAAGAAGTTGGACATAGACAGGAGTTCCTGGCAGCGGAAGGCTAAGGACAGAGCTGTGTGGAGGAATCTGATCAGACCTAAATGAAACCGTCACGACAGACTGCTATGATTGATTGATCAGATCTTTTAAATAAAAAGGGGCCTGATTGTTTAGAGCTTTGAAAGTGAGAAGAAGGATTTTTTTTTCCACAATATTTTTTATTGAACCTTTTTTTTTTTTTTTACAAACATGGCACAAACAATCAAACACTAACACTAAAGTAATTTAAAAAAACAAAACAAAACACTAACTACAAAAAAAAATGTACTAAAAACACCAACAACCACTAACAAAGGCAAGTTATCAACAATGCTCCTCTGTTTACTCTAGGTAATCTATTACATAAGTATACATATTATACATTCACCAATTTGGAATTTGTAAGGTCCACACACATCATTCACCTTCTTCTTCAGAAGTTACGTTTAATTTCTTTACATAATCAATGAAAGGGCTCCATATATTCTCAAACACATTTTCCTTTGATTTCAGTATATATGTTATTCTTTCTAGTGGAAGGTTTGTTAACATCTGTCTTAACCACTGAGTCACATCTGGTCTATGAGTCTTTTTCCACAGTAGTACAATACATTTTTTGGCATTAAGTAAACTGAGGTCTATGAATGCTCTTTCACTCTTATTAAAGTTATGCTTTTCTGGATACAGACCCAACAAAAACAGTTTAGGATTCAATGTGAATTGTTATGAAATTATTTTTTCAATTGTTGTCACCTCTTCCCAAAACATTCTGATTTTTCTACATTCCCATAAACAGTGAAATAGGGTTCCTTTACTTTCCATACATTTTGTGCATGTATCTGGTATGTTTTTGTTATATCTATTTAACTCCACTGGTGTAACATACATCTGCATTAACCATTTAAAATGTATCAATTTAAGATGTTGTGATATAAATATTTTTAATGTGTGCCCTGATTTGTTTTTCAGTTGGGGAAGAAAGCACTTAGTTGGGGAAGAAAGCAATTATCTTCACCAACTTAACAACTGATCACAAATAAGGTCAAAGGGTGGAATGTAATATAAATGTGTTTTTAATGTGTGCCCTGATTTGTTTCTCAGTTGTTTTTAATCTCTTTATCTTAAGGCACACCATGACCTGGACAATATGACCTGTTTCTAGAAACTGTTTTCCTTAGCACAGCAAGTTTCTCACTCCTTAAATCACTGTTGCATGCTTATGAAACGAAGGCGTGACCTTTATTCCTTATATGTGTATTGGGAGAAATGTAGCAGGTGTTCCTGTATGTTTTGGGAATTGCCTGGGAACAGAAATTGGCCCTTCCTGTTCCCCACGCAATTCTATGATGGGAGGGGGGGGGGCTTGCTCGGAGCAGAGATGGCCACTCTGTTCTGTACCTAGCCTTCCTTTAAAAACAGGGGTCTTCCCTCAATACGTTGAGTCTGCCGTGAGTTTTTTTGCGCAGAACGTCCGGCTAAGAGAAATCACGCTCTTCCTGGCTGTGGGCTCCCGGTCACCTGTATCAAACGGTAAGAGCTTGTGAAATGACATGAAATGCATTGATCCTTGTGTGAAGGCAATGTGTGACATGCAATGATTTCTCTTTTGTGTATGGAGATATGGTCTGTGGGGAATAAAGAGATACAGCTTATGTCTCAGTGTGAATTATCTTGTCTCAGTGTGAATCACTTTCTTTCATATGCGCCGACTCCTCACGAACCTGTCTAAATATTTTCATAAAACATTTTGGCGTCACAAACAGGATCCGAAGAAGATTAACAGAGGTTGGAGAGGAGCTGTGCATAGGAAAGTCATGTTTAAGAACAGACAGAAACAAAGTGTAGCCGGGGGCTCTTCCGGCGATTGTGTGGTTCCAGGTTGGGATGGCTTATGGAAGCAGGTTGGTGTGTGTTTAGCTGATGGAGGTGGCAGATTAGCGCCATGGGCAGATTTGGTAGGGGACAGGTCCCCTTCGGTGATGTCTGCGTGTCTACGGGGTATTGAAGTTGCTCCAAAAGCTCCGCTTGTCACGCCGCGCCATTCATCAACGGCGCCACCTGCTCACGCACCTGACAATCATCAGCGGCGAGGGATAAAGGCCGTCTCGCCCGGAGGCTCGGCCTGAAGCCGTCAGACTTCGTCCCTCACCGTTGTGAGCATACTTCCCTTCAGCGTCACCATTTTGGTAAGAAGATCGCTTACCTCTTTTCTTCAGTCTTCTCCCCTGTGCACAGGTGGATTCCCCAGCGGCGGACATCTCCACTCCATCGCCCAATCCTCGCTGCTGTACGGAGCTCTCCAGGTGGCTGTCTTCCGGGCTTCGCCCCCTTGTTGTGCCAGCTGTCCTGACCCACCAAGTAAGTCCTTCTCTCGCCATAAATTCCTCCTGTGTTGGTGTATGCCCGTCACCCTCTCCCTGTGCTCTCTCCATAGGGTTGCTCGGCTGTACGGTCACCTGCCTCTGTGCCTGGAGCAGACACCATCACCAACACATTTACATCCCGCAGACACGCACTCATTCACTCCTGCTGTTAATAAACTCTTTGAACTACTCTAAGCCTGTGTGTGTGCGTCTCCTGAGCCGTGCGTTATGTCAGTACGGCTTCAGCAGAGCGGCTCGGCGGACGGCGGGCTCGCACACCGGTTTTCCACTCTCGAGGCTAGAGTGGATCAAATAGCTTATCAACAACAGGTGATCTTTAATCAATTATTGAATTTAACTAACCGGTTGGGCCGCTTGGATCCTCAACAGCCGTTCCCCCCGGCTCGTCAGGGTGGCGCGGCTCCTGCTGTTCCAGCGGCCGTCCAGCCGGCTCCAGTGGCACCGGTTCGGCTCACACCGATTCCGACCCCCGCCCGCTTTAGCGGTAAGCTCGGCGGAGCGCGGGGGTTCATTATGCAGTGTGAGTCCGTGTTCCACCGTGTGCCCGGAGATTTTCCCTCGGATCACAGTCGGATTGGTTACATAGGGAATCTTCTGGAGGGGCGTGCGTTAACTTGGACCTACGCCGTAATGGCGAGGCCCAGTTATGCCACCCTCACCTATGACCAGTTCGTGAGGCGCTTTCTGGAGGTCTTTGACCATTCTCAAACCGAGACGGTCCAGGTCGATCGGCTCCTCGCTCTCCAGCAGGGAGGCCGGTCGGCAGCGGACTACTCGGTCGACTTCCGGGTAGCGGCGGAGGAATTGGGCTGGGAGGAACGCTCCCTCTGTGGCCTGTTCCTCCGCAGCCTCAATAGTGATCTGAGGGATGAACTGGCTGGACGGGATATCCCTGGGACGCTAGCCTAGGAGCTGCACAGAAGCCCCCTAGCCAAAGCCGAGCATCCGTCACACCCAACCAAGTTGCATCCCACCTACTGACTATCGCCAAAGCACCCCAAGACAAAGACACCAGAAGAGCAGTTACAACTGAGCTAAAAAAACACCAAAAAATGCCTGTAGAGGAAACAAACCCTGAACCCTTCGAGGCTGCTGAACTGGAGAAAGTCCTACAGGGCCTGAAATGTGGAAAGGCAGCAGGATACGATAACATCTTCCCAGAATTCATGAAAAATCTTGGCCCCCGAGCCCTAACCTGGTTGACACAATTCTACACAAGGATCACACAAACGAACTCGATCCCAAAGAAATGGCGGGCAGCAAAGGTCATTGCCATCCCAAAACCTGGCAAAGACCACAAACTACCAGCAAGCTACCGCCCAATCTCCCTACTCAGCGTTCCTTACAAAATCATGGAGCGCCTAATACTGCAACGCATTTCCCCAGAAATAGAGGATATTCTAAGTGTGGATCAAGCAGGTTTCCGCAAGGACCGCAGTACAGGAGAACAAGTACTGGCCCTAACCACCTTCATTGAAAATGGCTTCAAGAGCAGACTGAAGACAGGGGCTGTGTTTCTCGATCTTACAGCCGCCTATGATACGGTCTGGCACAAAGGCCTCCTCCTGAAACTTATAAAGGCGATCCCTGCTTGGGCAACAGCAATTATAAAAACCTTGCTGACCAACCGAAGGTTCAGAGTCCACCTCAGTCAGAACACAAGTGCATGGAGAATGCAGAAAAACGGACTCCCACAAGGCTCAGTTCTAGCTCCAACTCTGTTCAACCTCTACATAAACGACCTGCCTACTACAAAATCCCGCAAATTCATCTATGCAGACGACATCTGTTTGGCATTCCAAGCACCAGACTTTGAACCACTGGAATGGGTGCTCACGGAAGATCTTGCTAAACTGGACCAGTTTTCCTCAAAATCTGGCGCCTAAAACCAAGCCCAGCAAAAACCGTCTCCAGTGTATTTCATCTCCACAATGCAAAAGCTGCCAGAGAACTAAACATCCACCTGAGTGGACTCAAGCTTAAGCATGCCCCAAATCCAACTTATCTTGGAGTGACCCTTGATAGGACCTTATCCTTCAAAGAACATCTAAAGGGGACGGCTGCTAAGGTGAAAGTACGAAACAACCTGCTCTGCAAGCTCGCTGGTGCAAAATGGGGGGCGGCAGTCTCCACCCTGCGCACCTCAGCACTGGCCCTTTCATACTCTGTAGCAGAATATTGTGCCCCTGTCTGGTCCAGGTCATCTTACACACACCATGTAGACACCCAGCTCAACTCAACCATGAGAACTATAACTGGAACAATCCGCTCAACACCACTCCCCTGGCTCTCTGTACTGTCAAACATAGCCCCTCCACACATCCGGCGAGCAGCATTAACTCAAAGGATGCTCCAAAAAGTTAAAGATTTTCCTCACTTACCAATCCATGCAGATATCTACACCCCACCCACTGCCCGACTTTCATCCAGACGGCCGATTTGGAAAAACCCTCCCCCAGCTGACTTTACCATCCAGACAGCTTGGCAAGAGGAATGGGAGACCAAGGAGGTCCCAAACAAACAGCTGGTGATAAACCCCAACCAACAGGTCCCGGGCACCAACCTCCCAAGGAGACAGTGGTCTACACTCAATCGCTTCAGGACTGGACATGGCCCCTGCTTGGCCAGCCTTCACAGATGGGGCAGTAGCCCTAGCCCACTGTGCGCATGTGGAGAGGAGCAAACTATGGAACACATCATAGAGGCTTGCCCGCTCCAAAGACTGGAAGGAGGATTGCACACCCTCCATACAGCAAACCAGGAGGCAACTGCTTGGCTTAAGGACTTTGCATTCGCTAAATAAAAAAAAAGTGACATTAAAATTTTGTTTTTGTTTTTGTCTAAGTTAAATAATACACTTTACTCTAGTATTCCTATTGTTCTGTGTACTTCTGTGGAGCTGCTGTAATGTCATATTTCCCTAATGTGGGATTAATAAAGTCTTTTCTTATGGTTAATGCAAGGGGTGGACACTTGAGGGTTGTAGTAAAACAGAATGAAAATCCATGTTGTAACCATTGATCAAACTATTGCAAGAAGGCACAGGTGGTGTTATGAAGCAATTATTTGTGCAAGTTTATAAAAATTCGGCAATGTGAAAAGAATAAAAAATGTAAAAGCTTTAATTTCCATTGGTCAGTACATTTATTACTGCTGATTGAACCTTTTTTTTAACCATTTATTTAACACTGCTGGAATATTAGGCTTCAGAAATTTTTTAGCCCAGCAGCGTCACCTGAATATCAGGTAATACCAAGTAAACAATCATTATAGGAAGCACACAAGCCTTATTTGTTGCTATTTTAATTAAAACAAAAAAACGAGAATAAGGCTGCACCAAAAATATTCAGGTATCCAGATATTTGTTTGCTATACTGGTATTTGGTTTTCAAATTCTGTATTCAGATATTCAGCTTTTTTTCCTTCCTGTAAATTGATTTTTTTTTTTTTTTTAAAAAGTATATTAAAATGCCTAAATTTGGTGAAAAATCCTCCCAAATTCACAAGAAAAAAATGGCAAATACACAAAAAATTGTAAAGTGATTACATAAAAACTGTAGATTTACTTAATCACATTTGCAAATATACAAGGCAAAAAAACCTTCAAAATTACATAAAAAAAGAAAATAAATTAGAAAAAAAATCTTATAGTGAAGCTGGAAATTTTTTAAATGGCATATTTATTAGTCAATGAGTATAATTAAAAGTAGATTTCACAATTTTACAACGGATGTCACTTTTTTAGAGAAAAAGAAAAATGTTAAGGCAATACCAAAATATTCAGATATTAGATTACTCCCAAATATTTTGGAAGCCCAAAATTGATATTTGGGACACCTCTAGAGAAGCAGACCCCAGTTATAGAATGACAGTTGTGTTGTATAATACGTCTTTCCATGATGTTTGATCCAGGGCTTTCTCTTTTTCTATACATCGCCTGCAGTGATCTTCCTGGAACTCTGTGCTCTGCCATAAACTTTTCCAAGAGTTTTTGCACAGCACTTTTCTCTGTTTCAATCCAAATATTCATCTTTCTCTTGACTGTGTCTACAAAGACGATAACATAGATGGTATAGCCTTAAAAACAGTTCAAAATGCAAATTTCTAAAATTGTCTTGTGCTTTCCAACAGAAATGACAGTATTTGGGCTTCTTAACATAACATGTTTGTGTCAGAGATTCTCATTATTCATTTCAAAAATATTCCTTTTTTAAAACAGAAGATCAAATGTATTTCAGTGTATAAAACTGTGTTATTACCAAAATAGCCTCTGACAGTGTTACATGCTGGTGCAACCAGATTTATTATAAATTTGCTCACATAATTATACAAGTTAAAATGCTCACATCATGGAGCTTAGCCAGCACCCTGTTCACAGGTTTCTGGTCACTACAGTCATCACTCCAGTCACTCCACAGAATAATAAAATACTCTCATTATCCTGGTTATACCTTCCCGTCTACTTGTGGCACATTTTTATTTAATTTATTGCAACCTTTTGTGGTTATATTCACCCATTGCACTTTTTCTTACCCTTTGCTTTGAATGTGTTAAGTTGTCCTCTTGCTGTCCTCTTCAAGTCCATCTCATTCTGGCTTGGTCCTGGGCTAGGATCTATAAAAGCAAGAGACAGACATTAGTACCTATTAATGAAATCTCAGTAATGTTGGATATTCCGAATCCTTGTGTATTCCCTTGCTGACAAATACTGTACCTTTTAATGTTTTGATATGCCATGTGAAAATATGTATGCTAGGTTTCCATTTGGCTCTGTTCAAATATCACACCTTCATTTGGCTGTATGTCCACAGACGGCATTTTTTAAAAGTAAATGTTTGGATCTTTTTTCCAGAGTTCTTTAGCGCAAACTGTTATATCCTAGCAACAGCTTGAGCTGTCACTTATAGGTCACTGTCTTTGCATTTTTCAATAAGACTGGTAAGAAAACACACATCCCTCTAATCATTTGCTTTCATTGATAATGGCCTTTTAATCTAATTCTGGTTGGCTGTTTAGAGACCTGTGCTGTGTTGAATGTTTGACTACATAGAATACTTCCACCAGAAAAAAAAAAAAGCTCTCTAATGAACATACAGCCCTAATAGGCATGGTTTTAAAGAGGCTCCAAAGTTTGCTTGTAAAAAATACATTGGAAAATATGTAAAAATGTCCTTGGGGATGTACCATTTTGTCACATAACCATGCATTTCCCGTTTCTCCTTTTTCTGTGGAACACTCTGATAAGACGATGTTGGAATTTCACCTTTAAGGGTAAATAACAAATTACTTTTGCTCCACAGTCTAAAATCCTCAAATACCAAATTTGCTGTTGATGAAAAGATTCTAATTAATAAAGCAATACAAATAGTTTTGAGCTGCTGTTATGTTTATATAATTTTTACTCAATGACCACTCTTTCCTGCTGCTGTCCATTTTTTATTGTTGTTTTATCCAAAATGTTTCACAAAATAGTTTAGAGCCAAAAACATTCAGCAATGCTCAATTGCAACAGCCATTCTTGTAAACACTGTTACACTCTACCACTGAAAACTATAGTGCACCCTATACAGGGAACTTCTACCTACTTGTGTCTACTTTTGTGTCTATGGTTTGCTTGAAACTTCACTTAACTGAATACCATTACTGCACTGTAAGGGCAAAAACTTAACTGGCTTTCCTTAGGAAATGAGTGGATTTTGTGATGTCACAAACAAATGCTAAAAATATGCTTTCTGTGCAAATGCCTTGAAGTATTTAACTCTCTAAAGGCGCTTTTCCATTAGCCCCGATTAGAAAACCCGACTCGACTCACTTCGATTCGGTTCTGCCTCGGTTGCTTTTCGACATTACTGCTGGCACACCTGCTGGCACACCTGCGGTGGGTGGGATTTCTTGAACAGCAAGGCGGCGCCACACTCTCGTGACGTGAAACACGCGACCGAATCCTCCACAACAAAGAAAATGGCTGATGACGAGGAGAGAAGGAAGGAGGAAGGAGAGAGGAATGACTGTGACATGAAACTGGTGAAATCTATGGTGCTGACTTGTTGTGCTCTGCCTAATCTGTGTGAGAGTCATGGAGAGACGTATGACACTACATTGGATGATGCAGTAGATGAACCAGTGGTGGCAGCGACCCAGGGAGCAGAGGAGCAGGGTGCCGATATACGAGATGCTGTGATGCAGTACTTGTCTAGCAATAGGTAGAAATGTAATTTTGTCCACATTTATGTGCATACATATTTCAAAAATGTTTTTTGTAAATAAAATGTTGTGCATGTTCCATCTACCTGTCCTCTGTTGTTCATAACGCTTATCTGTTAAGGTACGGGTAATTACATACCTGTCAAGGCATACCTCATGCCTCCCTTATTGGGGGGGCTTTCACACCTGTACTGACCTCATGCCTCCCTTATTGAGGGGGCTTTCACACCTGTACTGAGTACTTAAAAACTGTATTTATCAGCAGATGAAAGAAAACTGAAGCAAAAACAAACAAACAAACAAAAAAAAACTAAACAAACAGCAACTGCAACATGAACTATTTCAAACATATTTATTCAAATGTACACTTATATGGACACAATCTTGAGCCATAACTTTTTGGTAATGTGAAAATAATAAGCCAAGTAGCACAAAAATAATAAATAAAATTAAAAATGAATAAATACAAAAATGAATGATATTAATAATAAATAAATAAAAATAAATAAATAATTTTTTTTTCAAATTTACATTAGCACAAGGTAGATTGCTTAATTTCAAAGTACACAATAAGAATTATTCTGAATATAGTTCTTAATTGTCAGCTAGATACTGTATATACACTTGGAATTAAAGAGTTTTTAATTGTCAGCCTTGTTACACTAATGCACTTGGATGAACTTGAAACAAGAAAATGTTCACTGATGCTGCTTGTTATAGTTCCAAGTAGCAGCCTTTGCTGACTCTAGCATTTCTGAAGTGGCAGATCAGGTGGCAGATCAGAAGTGATCTGCCACCAATGGGGGTAGATTGTGCTCTGCCACAAAATGACAAACCATCACTTCTGCTAGTGATGCATTGGATTTGGAAGGCGTCGGTTCTCTCACTGGCTGAAAATGTTCATTCATCGATCGATACGTTTTCGATTTGGCTACACAGTTTTTGTGGCCCTGTATAGCGAAGTGCGACTTCAGGTCGAAAATCCCCGATGCAGTCACTTTTATGCTTTTCCTACATGGGACACAGAAGGAGTGTGTAGGGCCCTCTGGAGAAGCCTTTATCCATCCAGCGATTCCTTTCTGTTCCGGAGCTGCAGGACAACAGAATGTGCGAGGCCATCAGCATAATGATCAGTCCACACTTCTCACTGTTGTGATAATTGCTCACGCTGAGCGCTCTGCCAGCCCCGTACGCTGTGGGGGTCACACACACAACGTGTTCCTCCACACTCTCAATAATTTTTTTTCCCGTATATTTTTCTTTTTGGCGTACAGAAATGGCAATACGCCTGTATTTGCTAAAATTGCATTTTCCCCGTATTAAAATACGGCGAAACCGTATCACTTGACAGGTATGTAATTACATTCAGAAACACCGCACAGGCCATCTTCACAAAAATCCAGCTCTACAAGCCACTTTTGCTTAGGTGGAAATGCAAATTGAACTATAAATCATGTGCTGATACATGTCATATTCCCATGTAAAGGTCTCCCACTTTTACTTACAAATTGATTTTTAATTTTTGGGAAAAGGGAATATAAATTTTGCACTTGTTGGTAACAACAGTTGTGTGCAACAAAAACACAGTTGTGTATCCTTGTCCGATCTGTCTACTGTTATTAGTGCCAAATTTTTGCTAGATTCCTTCTTAATTTATTAAATTTTGACTGGTGATGCAACATTCAATTTACATGTACTTACCTTCATCAGTGTCTACTGTACAAGTTAAAGTACACCTGTACAACTGCTTATAACATAAAAAATGTACCCGTTCGAGAGAAATGGATTCAGCATTGCAAATTTGTTTAAAATAAAAAAAAAAAAACTTACCAAGACATTACGTTTCGTTGTGTTGTTAAAAAGTAAATTACCATTAGAAGGCTATACACCTGACCTGATGAACAGCAGCATGTGGAGTGAACAGAGAATGGAATGTGTACCGTATGTAATTATTGGCTTTTCTCATACGGTGTCATAACAGATAAACCAGACTTTTGATGCAAACAATACAATTTTGTTCCAGAAGCAAAATTTACAAACAAAAAAACAGACTGGGCGTGGGGAGACATGGTTAGACACGCCGACTGCTAAATGCGTCCACAAGTCTGCCAAATAGGGTCAGGAAATCTCTGTTGAATGATGACATCTCTGCGAGCTCTTCCCTTCGTAACACAGCGTCCTGCTCCAGGGCTTCACGCGCATCTGCCCGCGCATCTGCCCGCGCATCTGCCCGCACATCTGCGGCCACCTGTCGCAAATGCTGCATGTACTCCTGATGGTGTTCTTGCCGATGGTTATGTTGCCGTTCCAAGAGCCGCATCTCCTCGTCATGCATGTTGACCATCGCTGATGTAAGGTCAGCAATGGAGTTGCTCCTTTTCCTCTTGGCCACATTGAAAGACAGAAAGGCATGGTTGTTAAAGCTGGATCACTACATATATTATGGAATTACACTGGTGAAAGTCTGTGGTGGAATGCCACTATTATATTACTAACTAACTAACTAACTAACCTGCACTTATATAGCGCTTTTCTAGTCACAAAGACCACTCAAAGCGCTTTCATTAATACTAACCCTCTATTCTAAGGGCCTATAGGAAACAGATATCTAGGGACAATTTAGAACAGCCAATTAACCTAACATGCATGTTTTTTGGCATGTGGGAGGAAACCGGAGAAATCCCGGAGTAAACCCACGCAACACGGGGAGAACATGCAAACTCCACACAGATCACTGTTGGCCGGGGGCTGGGATCGAACCCACGATCCCATGATCCCCACAATCCCCTGGCCAAGGGTAAACTGTGCTGCCGCAGTGCTAACCACTGCGCCACCGTGCATTATGCTTCATTGCTGTATATAAGCTGAACTGTCATGTTGCTGCCCCTCAGTAGAGCGGATTTTGCAACACGCAGGGTGCTGTCTTCGGCTGCAGCCCCCCTGCAAAACTAAAAAGGATTAAGATTAAGAATATGGATGGATGGATGGGTAATGTTTAAAATAGTTGCTTGTAGTGTGGCCACAGAAATCTGAATGGGTTAATACAGTCAGCTGATGCGAAGCATTTCAATGAAGCATGTTGATTTCAACGGCAGTTCATGAGCTTTATTTGTTTTTCTAAAACATGAGTTACAACAGCACTTCAATCACCACGCCTAAAAATGGGACCGGGTTGTGGAACACCAATAATAAGTGAAGACCAAAGAATAACCTTTTTGTACATTTAAAAAGACATTTTCAATTAATTAATATGCAGCTACAGGAAATTGCATTAATCAATTTGGTACATAACTTGTTAGGCTCCAGCCCCCCCGCGACCCGTAAAGGATTAAGCGATAGAAGATGGATGGATGGATGGATGGATTTTTGACCCTGGTTTTCGCTGGACCTGTTTCAACAAAAAAAAAATCGTGGTTATTGTGCCTTATCGGCACTTGAACGTGATCCAGATGGAGCTGGTGATGTGGCTGACATCGGAGTCGATCCAGCTGGCGCTCCGCCAGACGCAGACGCAGAGGCAGACGCAGGAGAGTCCGGTGTGTCCATGTCCACTGAGGTGGACCCCTGTGATATGAACTGCGATTCTAGAAAGAAAATGCACGCAATTTAAAACTTAACACCAAAGTGCAACATGTACACAACACTCTAAAGTTTTTAACCGGAATACAATAAGCGTAATTCAGCGTTTTGTTCGCGCTAATACTTAACACAAAGCAAGCGTGAATCTGCAGTTGGCTGCAAAACAATAGGCAAGCCTCAGTAACAACCATTACCCACAATCTAACAACCTTCCTATTTCTTAAAAACAGTGAGCTTGGCACAGAAAGGATAAATTGGCGAAAAGACGCGCAATATCAAAACAACACTCACCATCCACAGTTTCCAAGGCCGTGTAGAGCCCAATGTCTCTCAGCGAACCACTTCCACTCCTTCCGATCCGCTCCACTTCGAGCATTGTGGTCCTTCACTGCTCGGTAATTGCTTTTCAGCTTTTTCAGCTTCTCCCGACACTGTTTGGCAGTACGGATGTGCCCTTGGGAACCCATCTGCTCGGACACCTGCTGGTATATTTTTTCATTTCGAGTAGATCCGTCCAACTCGCGCTGGATGCGATCGTCGGCTAATATAGAAAGAAAATTGCGCACCTCCTCGTTTGACCAGGGGATAGCCTTACGAGAAGACATCTTCAGAGTGTGAAAATACTGTATTAAAGGGGCTCACTGTGTTCACTGGCTGAACAACTACAAATGGTGGTGGTGTAGTAGATTCAGCAGAAAAAGTCGCTTTCGTGACGTTACAACCTGACCAATCAGCGGCGACCAGTCTGTTAAAGTCACATCACAGCCATACTCAGCCCTACTCAGCTCGGTTAGACCCTGCCCTGGATCAGGTACTAAAATAGCGCCTGCTAACCGGTGCTGGGGCTAATAGAAAATGCTCAAACGTGGGCTGAGTGGTGCGGTGTAGGGCTAAGCGAGGCTAGTGGAAAAGGCCCTTAACTGCCCCAGGTGCCATGTGATGCCTGGGGAAAATGCAAGACCCCTTGTGGTCAAGAGTGGTAAAACATTTTTGTCAATAAAATAATTCAGATTTCCAAGGCTATAACTTGAAAGTTACAAGAGATAATGCTTACTGTCAATTAGAAAGATGTAGAATATGATCCAAAGTTTCAGATAGGAATACATTTACCCATCTAATTTGCATAATGTCGTGGCAGCTATATAAAATACATAACTCAGTCAAAAGTAGACTTTGGACACATTTACACAAAGAATGGTATGGGTTTTTTTATGCCGATTTGTCTACAAGGGTATGTTTTTATCTAATTTTCAAAGTATATGAACCAGAAAATCAATAAAATGTAAAAAAAAAAAACCACATTTTTCTCTTTTACCTGTTGCCGGGGGGGGGGGGGGGGGGCTGACTCGCCCGCCCATGTGACTGGTCCGTTTTCATCCATTGTGGTTGATGTTTTGCATTTGCTCAGCCATTTACACCACATCTACAAACTCTTATGATTACGCCACGTGAATTTTGCTTGTATTACGCGGCTATTTTTTCTGTTTGGTGCATTATTCCTGTGGGAATCCATGCCGCTCTTGGGCACCACCATCTTGGTAATGGGAGCTCAGTTTTTCGTCTGTTGTAGTCGATGTTTTGCGTTTACTTAGTAATTTACACCCGCTTCCACATCTACAAACTCTTATGATTATCCCACATGAATTTCGTTTGTATTACACAGCTATTTCCCTGTTTCATGCAGTTTCAGTCATCATCGCTGCCGCGATGACTAATCATGGCGGCATCCACATTGGTGTGTGAGCTCTAAGCAGAAAAAGGAAGAATAACAATGAGTATTTCTTCTTCTTTGCTATATTCCATGTCAGCCATGATTCCTTCAGTGCGTGTCTGCCACCTTCTAAACTGTCAGATCAATACAGATTAGTACAAATTCTCAGTAAAGCCGGGAGACGTCAATAAGTTGACACGTGCAGTTGCTGCGCTGTGCCACTGGGGGCATGTGACCCATCCATACTATGCGGGCAGTTAGAGGGTTAAAGGTGCCGTTCTCTCACACATGGTGTTTGTGGGTTTAAACCTTTTAACATGTTTTCTTGGGTCATATGACTACAGTAAAGATATTTAAATCTCTCATCATTCAGAAATACCTAAATATATTTTAAAATTTTGAAAGAAGGATCAGAAGCCAGTTTTGTTCTTCACTGTTCTATTCCCCAAGGTACTGACAAATGATGCAGTCCTTAGTTACAACCATCTCCGTATTATTGGCTGTGGACATTTCAGTTCCCACCCAGAGGCTGAGCCCAACTGTTTTTCTCTAGAGCTAAAAAGTGCTACTATGGAGTCATCTTACCAAGTGCAATTTGCATCATGTTCTTTAAATTCCAGTAACTCTAACAAACATCTCTGTTTCCATCTGGTTCACTAATCCACAGTCACTAATGTATCTTCCGTCACTCTGGCTTATTTTGGTGTATTTACACTATGATGGTACATCAAAGTATAGGCATTAGCTTGGATAGATGGTTGGAGTTGGTCTGTCTAACCACATAAGAACTTGCCTCAGTGTGGGGGCTGACAGACAGGCCACCTGGTGTTAGCTTAACAGTCAGTTGATCCAGCCAGTTTTGATTGCTGATTTCTTTAAATTCTATCCACCCCAACTGGAAATCTTCATCTACCAACACTTTACCAAACACTTAAATGTTATTTTAGCTTATTTTACTGCAGTTTGTTATCCCCAATAAGGACCAATGGTGGCTTGCTGACACTAGCAGTTTAGCCATTCCTTCATTCATTCATGATTGTTTCTGTGCTTATTGTCCTCCAGGAACCGGTCATCTCCTATCAACCCCTAAACCACACCTTACTGCCCACCAGTGATCTTTTATTTTATTCATTCTTTAAACAATATATGTGACTTATGCTGGCAAAATGAGTCACAATGAGGACATTTTCAAAACTGAGGTAACGTTACTTTCATATTCAGTATTGAAAGACCTTCAAAGTGATATTTAATTTGTAGGAGGTGTGCAAAAACTGACCAGCAACAAGCCGATTTTGTTTATATTTTTGGCTGGTTTGAAAACTCACATTCGATAGGTCCTGAGTTATGTCTTCCACAAAAACATGTATTTTTAGAAAGTAGGAATTCTAAGCTTTACAATGATACCAGGCACTGATGGGGGTTTTCCCAGGACTTGCCGCCACCAAACAAAGAATTATGATTTATGACTTCTCATGCCTGTAGCTCATAATTATCGGGTGCACATTCCGACTCCTTTTGCCAGCATGGGCCACATATGTTAGTTGACTCAGGTTTGCTACCAGGGCTAGGAGCTAGCCAGCTAACAATAAAAATAGTCACAAAAGAGGTAGGCTGCAGTGAACTGCAGCTTATGGGCATTGAAAGAGACATGCACTGAAACAAGCCATTCTGAGGAAGGCTGCAGAAGATAGTTCACAATGATGATGCAACAATTACATCATTAAAGGCAAATAGACCAAAGTATGTAACAACTAGAAAAGCACTCGGAGAGCGCAGACTTCCGCCAAGTGCCACAGTTCCCCCCCGTACAGTGTTTGTGTGTACGTTTTCAGATTACTTGACCATGAAAACATATGACTAGCAATTGGATTCACAATGATAGGATTAGTGGTTCAGTAGTAAAAGCATTACCTCCTTGGCGGATGTAATAAACTGAAGTGTTGGTGTTGTGTCCATCTCCTTCATGTGCAAAGTCCCAGGCTGCGGGTGTTTTCATAGATCACTGAAAGCAGCACTCAGGGCTTCAGTGACGGATGCAAATTGTGTAGACAGGTTGCCGTGGGTTTTATTGAGTTTGCGCTCCGCGGAAAAAAAGAGGATTTTGAATCTTCCCCGGCAGAGAGCTGGTTTTTGCGCAGCCCCTATGGCTGGCCGGGGAATTTGTGCCAAATAATCCAGCGGCGGACAGCTGCCCGTCTCAGTTTTGCAGCGTAGCGCAAACACAGGCACGCTGGCGGGCCCTGCCCACCACAGTTTTCCGCGTGCTTTTGTGCCTAAAACTTTGAAGAAGGCGGAGTTTGTGTTCATCAGACACGACGACCAGCGCCCTCTATTGCCCCTGCACACATGTTGAAAATGGCCGTATCTCACAATGTTAAAGAATCCTTTAAAAAATTCCTGTATCAAGACGGTGATCCGTATCATCCCCAAAATTTAATCAGTTCTTCCTTGTACCATTTCCAACAACGTCTGAAAGTTTCATCGAAATCCGTCCAAAACTTTTTGAGTTATCTTGCTAACCATCAGACAGACAAACAAACAGACAGACAGACAAACCCCGGCAAAAACATAACCTCCTCCTGGCCTTCGGCCTGGCGGAGGTAAACATTTCATTAAGATGTGGAAACTATCACCGTGTAGAAAAAGTACAGTAAATACAGTAGTGTAGCGGGTTGAATTCAACCCCCCCACAACACACAGAGACAGTCAGCTCGCACTCCTGGGTTTTTCCGCTGCATGCTGCGTTTACAGCTGTGAGGTTAAAGTGTCATCCATGCATTGTGTTCATGCATCCTGTCTGTACCTCTGATATGCAAATGCCCAGATTGA
Organism: Pholidichthys leucotaenia; assembly: GCA_020510985.1. Lineage (NCBI taxonomy): Eukaryota > Metazoa > Chordata > Actinopteri > Cichliformes > Pholidichthyidae > Pholidichthys > Pholidichthys leucotaenia. Next base: position 292,253,848 of record CM035839.1, on the reverse strand, counting down.
CTGCTGTGAATGTCTTTGATGTATTGTCTGAGCTGAGTATATAAGCTGTCTGATTTTCATGTTCATTCTCTCATTCTGATTCTGCAACTGCTGCTGCTGGACACACACATTTTGTGTCCCTCTGGAGAGCCGTGGACTTGCTCCTGGCGCACATGCACGGCGCTGGGAGCGGAGCTCGTGACGGCGGTATGATTTAATAAACCAACTTAAAACTCCATCGCTGCCTTTATTTTATCATCCGCTTTACTGGTGACCCTGAACATGCACACGTTTTGTGCAAACGCAACCTTCTGGTCTGGACAGCCACGCTGGCGACCCGACGCTGAAGAAAACGAGCTGCCGGCGAATGCAGCACCCGGCAGTGATGCTCCGCCGATGAGCGAACGCAGCAGCCTGACTGATCTGCCCTCCCTGCGGCTTCAGGGAGGCCTCAACACAGAGCTCACGGCAGGCGAGCTACTCTCCGGACATCGCCCAAGACCGGGTAAATGGCAGTAAACGTCATGGCGCGACCCTCGCCGAGATCGGGGCGTCCATGCGGGACAGCCTGGGGGACAAAGATCGTCTATCTCCCCTCATCGCTCCAACGCACCATGACTAATCTGCAGCCACGGCTCATCATAGATGTTTTTCGGCGCCGACTGCGCCGATCTCCACCAAGTTTCCAACCCTGGTTCCTCTCCAGCGGGCCCATCCACGCAAGGAGCCCCGGCACATGCACCGGGGGTGACAAGGACGGTGCAACATGCACGGAACGAGAATGGCCCCAGAGACCGCCATCGTCCTGCGCAGCTGCACGCAGAACCTTCAAGGCTGTGCGCTCACCTGAAGCAAGCACGCGCGCAGCGCGCCCACAGGATTCACGGATGGTTTCAGCCACGGCGCACAAAGGATTCAGCCGTCTGCTTTTCCCGAGGGCTTTAGGGCTGCGCACGCGCCTAAAGCCAACACACCAAGTTCCTCTGCTTTTGTTTACGCAACCTCGTCGCTCCTGTTTTTCTTCATGGCCACGAGAGGAGTCAGAGACTAGTTTTTCTTCTGGTGATCTCCACAAGTTCAACGGGACAGCCCCTCGACATCGCGGAGCAGCAAACAATTTTTGGCGCGCCCGGTCAGCTCTTACTACCCCCCTCCCCCCCCCTCCACCTGCACAGAGCTTTTCCCTGCTCGCTGCCCAAACTGCAACATTGAGGTCTCGGCCCCCTGCCGTGCCCTCTGGGGGGGAGCGGTGTAGCGGGTTGAATTCAACCCCCCCACAACACACAGAGACAGTCAGCTCGCACTCCTGGGTCTTTTCCGCTGCATGCTGCGTTTACAGCTGTGAGGTTAACGTGTCATCCATGCATTGTGTTCATGCATCCTGTCTGTACCTCTGATATGCAAATGCCCAGATTGACTGCTGTGAATGTCTTTGATGTATTGTCTGAGCTGAGTATATAAGCTGTCTGATTTTCATGTTCATTCTCTCATTCTGATTCTGCAACTGCTGCTGCTGGACACACACATTTTGTGTCCCTCTGGAGAGCCGTGGGCTCGCTCCCGGCGCACATGCACGGCGCTGGGAGCGGAGCTCGTGACGGCGGTATGATTTAATAAACCAACTTAAAACTCCATCGCTGCCTTTATTTTATCATCTGCTTCAGTAGGACTTTTAAGTGTGACTGGCCACTGTGGAGACAGTGATGTTTTTGGTCCCATACTCTTACAATCACTCTTTCTTGTGTAAGTTTTTTACTGTTAAAAGATGTTTTCTCTTTCTCCATTTTGTTTATCTTGTGCTTTTTATTGTCTGTTCACATACAGTGGTTTGCAAAAGTCTGTATACCCTTTGAAAGTTTCAACATTTTTGTCACACTACAACCACAACAGTAAATGTATTTTATTAGGATTTTATGTCATAGATCAATACAAAGTGGCACATAATTGTGAAGGGGGAGGAACATGATACTTTTTTCATTTTTTTTTTTTATAAATAAAAATCTGAAAAGTGTGGCATGCATTTGTATTCATCCCCCCTGAGTCAATACTTTGTAGAACTACCTTTCACAGCAATTATAGCTGCTAGTCTTTTAAGTTATGTCTCTACGGGCTTTGCACATCTAGAGACTGAGTATTTTGCCCATTCTTCTTTGCAAAACAGCTCAAGCTCAGTCAGATTAGATGGAGAGCATTTGTGAGCAGCAGTTTTCAGATCTTACCACAGATGCTCAGTTGGATTTACTGTAGGTCTGGACTTTGACTGGACCATTCTAACACATGAATATGCTTTAATCTAAACAATTCCATTGTAGCTCTAGCTGTATGTTTAGAGTTGTCCTGCTGGAAGGTGAACCTCCGCCCCAGTCTCAAGTCTTTTGCAGACTCTAACGGGTTTTCTTCAAAGACTGCACTGCATTTGTCTCCATCCAGCTTCCCATCAACTCTGACCAAAGCACCCCCTCAGCACGAAGCTGCCACCACCATGTTTCACAGTTGAGATAATGTGTTTGGAGTGATGTACCGTGTTAGTTTTCCACCAAACTTTTTTACATTTAGTATGTTTTACATTTAGGCCAAAAGGTTCAATTTTGGTCTCATCTGACCAAAGCATATTCTTCTGTATGTTTGCTGTGTCCCCCACATGGCTTGTGGCAAACTGCAAATGGGACTTCTTATGGCTTTCTTCTTGCCATTTTTCCATAAAGGCCAGATTTGCAGAGTGCACAGCCAATAGCTGTCCTGTGGACAGATTCTCCCACCTGACCTGTGGATCTCTGCAGCTGATCCAGAGTTACCATAGGCCTCTTGGCTGCTTTTTTGATCAATGCTCTCCTTGGCCTTCATTTATCAAAAAGTGCATGGAAATCTGTGCACATTTGGGTGCAAACATGACCGTACGAAAAGGCCTGCACGACACTTATGAAACCGTGCGTACTATGTCAATTTCATCTTACGATAGAACACTCGTTGATAAATCTGGTGGATGGAAACAGTTGTTATTTGAATACCACGCCCCTGCCTTGCCCCCAGCATTTACGACACGGTGGAACGTAAGACAGCACACAGAGAAACTTTTCTAGAGTAGAAATTGACATTAAAGTAGGAAAATTAAAAAACAAAGTCGTATTGTGTGGCAACCTCCAAAGTGGCATTAAATGCAAAGGAACTTTTTTTTTTTTTTTTTTAGGAGATCCATGTTACGTAACAGTGCACTAGCTGATTTGAGGGTTGTAATTTTAAATCTGTACAGCCATAATTTAAATGTGTATTTGGGTTATATTATCTATATAGCTAATTACAGTCATTTATAGCCTACTGAGAAAAAAACCAAAACTTTTTACCGGTGTGACTTTGAACCAGACAGAGGAGTGAGTCTGTCCTCATCGGTTATATTACAGGCAAAAGAGTGGAAAAGTAAGGGTTATAAATAGTTGACCCGGTCATTTTAAAGCATACTTGTCAAAAAGTAAAATTCTATCCTTACCTTTAGCAAAGGAAGTCACCATGGAGTGGACGGCTCTGGGCATATGTGCTTCAGATTTGGTGTTAAAACAGCAGAATAATTCATAGCCACTGCTCACCGGACGTAGAGGCCATGTCCTTCCTGTGCAGGCCATTTTATCTCCCCCGCGAACTAATGACAGTAATTTTAACAGCCGTTTACATTTCTCCTGATGCTAACGTTAGCTTAGCACTCAATCACCTCCAGCACATTGTCGGCAGGCAGCAAAGTAATCACCCCGACACAGTACACATTATTGCAGGGGATTTTAACAAAGCATGCTTAAAGACTGTACTCCCTGATTTATACCAACATGTTAAGTGTCCCACAAGAGGGAGAAGATCACTGTGTGGGGCACATACTGTATGTTGGTTTCATATGCTCCACAGATATATTACTGTATGTTTATTGTGTGCTTCACGTCTCAAGGGAACAAAGGGACTGAGCCTCCTAGGGTAACAGGAGGGTGTGAGATTTGGCCTTTTGTTTCAAGGAGATGGCCTTGAGAGATTTCCTGACCACCGGAGACTAGGGGGTGGATGGTGTTAAGATCGGGGGAAGTTACATTGTGACTGGGATTAAGTACCGTGTGACTGTATGTTTGATTAAACACCATGTGACTGTAGGTTTGATGTCCTGGGTATAAAAGGACAGATGTGAGAAGATTCATCCTCTTTTTCTGCTTTGGAATGTTGGAGTATGTGATTGTGAATAAAGCTGAACCTGAGGAATAAACTCAGTCTCGTCCTTTCAACACATCTCCACACTGGTGACCTTATGACGAAGCATGGTGCGTCTGGACGGATTCCAACTCTTTCGCGCTGATCGCAGCCGAGAATTCTCTGGAAAGACTAAGGGTGGTGGAATCTGCTTCTACATAAACGAAGGTTGGTGTACTGATGTCACAGTGTTGAAGAAGTTTTGTAGTCCTAACCTAGAGTCACTGTTCATAAACTGTAAACCCTTTTATTCACCGCGAGAGTTCTCCTCATTTATTCTGGTCGGAATTTATATCTCGCCTGCTGCTTGTACAACGGAGGCACTGCAGCACCTCGCTGACCAGATAGCAGAGGTGGAGGAAAAACATCCAGACTCTCTGCTTATCATTCTGGGTGATTTCAATAGAGCTAATCTCACAAATGAGCTTCCTAAATACAGACAGCATATTAAATGTCCCACCAGGGACACAAATACACTTGACCACTGTTACACAGTTTTAAGGAATGCCTATCATGCCGTCCCCCGTGCAGCTCTGGGTTTTTCTGACCACTGTCTGCTCCATCTTATTCCAACATACAGACAGAAACTAAAAACTTCCAAGTCTGTTGTAAGGACTGTGAAGAAATGGACTGAGGAATCAAAGCTGGAGTTACAAGCCTGCTTTGACTGTACAGATTGGAGTGTTTTTGAAGCTGCAGCCATTAACCTAAATGAACTCACTGACACTGTGACGTCATACATCTGTTTCTGCGAGGACATGTGTGTGCAGACCAAGACCTTCTGCATATACAACAACAATAAACCCTGGTTCATTCCTAAACTGAAGCAGCTACGTCAGACCAAGGAGGAGGTCTACAGGACTGGTGACTGGACTCTGTACAAGCGGGCCAGAAACATGCTGACGAAGGAGATCAGGCTTGCTAAGAGGAGCTACAGTGTGAAGTTACAAAAAAACTTCTCAGCTAACAACTCTGCTTCTGTCTGGAGAGGCCTACGGAATATCACCAACTACAGGAGACCATCCCCCCACCCTGCGGAAAACCTCCAGCTGGCTAATGACCTAAACAGCTTTTACTGCAGGTTTGAAAAGAACCTACAGTTCTCACCTCCCACCCACACAAAAGGATTATCAGCAGCCCCAGGAACTCCATCCCTCCTCCACTCTGACCTCCCACCAGCACTAATGATCTGTGAAGAGGAGGTGCGCCGGGTCTTTCAGAGACAAAAGATCAAGAAGGCTGCAGGACCTGATGGTGTGTCTCCGTCCTGCCTGAGAGTCTGCTCCAACGAGTTGGCCCCCATCTTCACCCGGATCTTTAACAGATCACTGGAGCTGCGTGAAGTGCCTTCCTGCTTCAAACGCTCCATCATCATTCCAGTTCCCAAGAAACCCTCTATTACAGGATTAAACGACTACAGACCTGTTGCCCTGACCTCTGTGGTCATGAAATCCTTGGAGAGATTGGTGCTGAACCACCTGAAGGTCATCACAGGCCCCCTGATGGACCCACTGCAGTTTGCCTACCGGTCAAACAGGTCAGTGGATGATGGAGTGAATATGGGACTACATTACATCCTGCAACACCTCGACTCCCCAGGGACGTACGCCAGGATCCTGTTTGTCGACTTCAGCTCAGCGTTCAACACCATCATCCCAGGCATTCTTCATCAGAAACTCCTCCAGCTCAAGGTGCCCCCCTCCACCTGCCAGTGGATCTCCAGCTTTCTGACTGACAGGTGGCAACAGGTGAAGCTAGGGAGATTTACATACAGCTCCCGAAAAATTAGTACTGGCGCCCCCCAAGGATGTGTCCTTTCCCCACTGCTTTTCTCCCTCTACTCCAACGACTGCACCTCAGAGGACCCTTTGGTGAAGCTCCTGAAGTTTGCGGACGACACCACAGTCATCGGTTTGATCCGGGATGATGATGAGTCTGCATACAGGCGGGAGGTGGAGCAGCTGATCCTCTGGTGCAGCCAGAACCATCTTGAACTTAACCCAGCCAAAACGGTGGAGATCACTGTGGATTTCAGGCGACACCCCCCTTCATTCCCCCCACTCACCATCCTCAACAGCACAGTGTCCACTGTGGACTCCTTCAAGTTTCTGGGTACCACAATCTCCCGGAACCTGAAGTGGTCCTCCCATATAGACACTGTCCGGAAAAAGGCCCAGCAGAGGTTGTTTTTTCTGCGTCAGCTCAAGAAGTTTGATTTGCCTCAGGAGCTGCTGGTTGTCTTCTACACCGCCATCATCCAATCTGTCCTCTGCTTTTCCATCACTGTCTGGTTTGGATCTGCCACTAAACAGGACAAGACCAGACTGCAGCGGATCATTAAGTCTGCGGAGAGGATCATTGGTACCGACCTACCCTCCATTGAGAACTTATATCGGTCCATAACCAGGAAACGGGCGGGAAACATCTGTGCTGACCCATCACACCCCGGCCACAAACTGTTTGAACTTCTATATTCTGGTCGTCGTTACAGATCACTGAAGGTCAAAACCACCCGTCACAGGAACAGTTTCTTTCCTCAAGCCATCACTCTGATGAACTCTTAACATTCACCTAGTCCTACCTGTTTGCTGTACTCATGACTTTTTCATCCATTATTACATTGCACATAACTCTCACACTGCTTTTTACTTCATTCACATTATATCACTGAATCTGAGTCCACATTGAAATACTGTGTGATTGTATATTTTTTCATATATTTCTGCAAAGTGTGGTTAGTCTGAGTAAATAACTGCATATATTCCTGTATATATTTGCATCCTTTTATAGAAACGTGGACAGACTGTAATTTACTGTACATACTCTGTTGTCATTGAATCCTTATTTAAATCCTCCACCTGAACAACGAGAGCAAGTTTTTAGCCAAAGTCAAATTCCTTGTATGTGTTGTGCATACTTGGCCAATAAAGCTGATTCTGATTCTGATTCTGATTCTGATTCTGATGAGCAGAAGTAATTCTCCCGAGCCGGGCTCGTCAGAAGCCAGCCTGACGAATGCCGCCACGTTCCAGCTGCCGGACTTCTGGCAGAACAGTCCGCGCTCCTGGTTTAGCATGGTCGAGGCGCAGTTCAACCTCCGGAGAATCTCGAGAGACGACACAATGTTCTACCATGTGGTGGCGAAGCTGGACAACCACACAGTCCAGAGGGTGGAGAACCTGGTCAACCACCCACCGGACAGGGACAAGTACAACGCATTAAAGGCTGCGCTTATCAGCCACTTCACCCCTTCGGTGCAACAGCGAGCAGAGGGGCTCCTGGCCGTGGCAGCAGAGCTAGGCGCAACGTCCGGAGATGGCATGGTGCCAGAGGCTGCAGCACCAGACTCACCGACGACGGCAGCAGCAAGGACCAGGCGACACGGAGCGGATGACATCCTTTGCTTCTACCATCGCCACTTTGCAGAGAGGGCACGCAAGTGCATTCCACCGTGCCATTTCAAGCGCTCGGGAAACACCAAGACCGGGGGTCGGTAGCAGCTGCGGCCCTCGGGGAGGAGAACAAGCTGCTCTACCTGAAAGATGCACGCTCGAGGAGGCATTTCCTCGTGGACACAGGCTCCCAGCTGAGCTTCATCACGCCTTCCTACGCGGACCGGCTGGTGCCTTCCAGTGGTCCCCGGGTGTCAGCAGCGAACGGCTCAGTGATTAAGACCTTTGGTGAGAGGACTCTGCTTCTGTCTTTGCAGGGCCGTGCATTTGAGTGGACTTTTGTTGTAGCGGCAGTCAATTTCAACATGTTAGGGGCTGATTTTTTGTGCTCACATGGTTTATTGGTTGATGTTGCTAACAGACGTCTGGTTAATGCACTCTCCTTTCACTCTATTCCCTGCACAGCTCGAGTGGCCCCGCCAACTGCACAAGCCAACGTCACAGCTGCAGGTGGTAAGTTCCACACACTCCTCACTCAGTTCCCAGCACTCACGGTCCCAACGTTTTCGGCGACAGTGGCTAAACATGGGGTGGAACATTTTATTGCTACCACCGGCCCACCCGTGTTTGCAAAAGCTCGGCGCTTGGACTCAGCTAAACTGACCATAGCGCGCGAGGAGTTCGCCAACCTGGAAAGACTGGGCATCATCAGGCGTTCGAAGAGCCCTTGGGCTTCACTGCTGCACATGGTCCCAAAGGCTGATGGCTCGTGGCGACCTTGCGGTGATTTCCGCATGTTGAATAACGCCACAGCGCACGACCGCTACCCGATCCCGCACATCCAAGATTTTTCGGTTCATTTGGCGGGGGCGCGCATTTTTTCTAAAATAGACTTGGTATGCGGTTACCACCAGGTTCCAGTGCGCGCTGAGGACATACCCAAAACAGTGGTAATAACTCCTTTTGGACTTTTTGAGTATTTGCGCATGCCGTTTGGGCTTAAGGACGTGGCGCAGACGTTCCAACGCATGATGGACGCGGTCCTGTGCAATCTCCCTTTCGTGTTTGTCTACCTGGACGACATATTGGTAGCCAGCGCGTCTGAAGACGAACACGAAAGCCACCTCACAGCAGTTTTCCGGAGGTTGGCAGAGCACGGGTTAATAATCAACCCAGCGAAGTGTCAGTTCAGGGTGGCGCAGATTGATTTTTTGGGGCATCGCGTCTCGCCAGAAGGAGCGGTCCCTCTGCCCAATAAAGTGCGCGCAATAACTAATTTTCCCCAACCACAAACGGTCAAAGCGTTACAGGAGTTTTTGGGAATGGTTAATTTTTATAACCGTTTCCTCCCCCGCGCAGCGCAGCTCATGCAACCATTGTATGCTGCACTAAAAAAGCAAAAACCCACAAATAAAATCGAATGGTCTCCCGAGCAGGAGCGTGCATTCTCTCAAGTCAAATCAGCCCTGGCAAACGCTGCGTTGTTGGCACACCCAGTCCCAATGGCCGGCATGGCGCTCACTACTGACGCGTCAGATGTAGCCATAGGGGCGGTCGTTGAACAGTATGTGGCTGGAGCCTGGCAACCGCTCGCGTTTTTCAGCAAGACCTTGCGCGATAGCGAGCGATAATACAGCATGTTCGACAGGGAGTTGTTAGCTCTACACTTGGCCATCCGCCACTTCCAGTTCTGGCTGGAAGGACGCCGTTTCACCGCGTTCATGGACCACAAACCGCTGACTTTCGCGATGGCCAAGATTTCAGAACCTTGGTCGGGCCGGCAGCAGAGACAGCTGGCCACAATATCGGAGTTTACTACTGATATTCAGCATGTGGCGAGTAAATATAATGTAGTGGCAGACTGCCTCTCACGTGCTGTGGCGGCTCCAGGCCCCGTGGGGGCAGACTCTGCAGCCATGGCCGCGGAGCAGGGTAGCGACGCGGAAGCGCGCGCGGCCCCGGTCCGCGTAGGTATAGATTATGCAGCCATGGCCGCGGAGCAGGTTAGCGACGCGGATGTGCGCGCGCTCCAGTCTGGACCAACAGGGTTAAGGCTGGAGAACAGGGTGCTGCAAGACGGTATGCCCCCCCTAATCTGCGATGTCTCCACGGGACGACCGCGTCTGGTGGTGCCAGCCGCGTGGCGCCACCGTGTTTTTGACTTGATCCATTCTCTGGCGCACCCGGGAGTGCGCGCGTCGATCAAAATGGTAGGAGAGAAATTTGTATGGCCGAGCCTGCGCAAGCAAGTCAAGGAGTGGGCAGCAGCATGCGTCGCTTGTCAGCGGGCCAAAATACACAAACACACGAGAGCTCCCTTGGAGCCTTTTCACATCCCGGCTAAGCGGTTCGATCATGTGCATGTCGACCTCGTAGGCCCCCTCCCGCCGTCACAGGGGTGCACACAACTTTTGACAATGGTGGACCGCACCACGTGTTGGCCGGAAGTGGTCCCACTGGCATCAACCACAGCCGAGGAGGTGGCGCGCACGTTTTTAACAGCATGGGTAGCGCGTTTTGGAGTTCCGTCGGACATTACGTCCGACAGAGGTCCTCAATTTGTTTCCGAGCTTTGGTCAGCGATGGCCCGCAGCCTGGGGGTAACGATCCACCGCACTACCGCGTACAACCCGCAGGCTAATGGTTTATGCGAACGTTTCCACAGGTCATTGAAAGCAGCCCTCAGAGCGTCGCTTACGGATACAAATTTGGTGGACAGGCTGCCATGGGTTTTATTGGGGTTGAGTTCTGCACCTAAAGAGGATTTAAAAGCCTCCCCAGCTGAGTTAGTTTTTGCGCAGCCACTCCGGCTGCCCGGGGAGTTTCTCCCGGATAATCCTGTGCCAGAGTGCCCCCCCGCTCAGTGGTTACAGAGCGACACGGGATCGAGCACGCTTCCTGGCCCAGTTCATCACAGCTTCCCGCGCGTTTTTGTGCCTAAAGCTTTAAAAGATGCGGAGTTTGTTTTTGTCAGACATGATGCCCATCGCCCAAACTTGCGCCCGCCTTATGATGGACCATATAGAGTGCTGGAAACAGGAGATAAGCATTTTTTGCTAGATTTGGGGGGCAGAAAGGGAATGATTGGCATAAACAGGCTCAAACCTGCTTTTGTGATGGCTGACGAACCTGTGCAGTTGGCGAGGGCTCCCCGGCGCGGCAGACCCCCTAGAGAGCATTCCCCAGAACACCCACAGGCAGCAGCCCCACAGCAGGAGGACACTGCGGAGGCAGTAAAGCCGGCTTACAGCAAATACGGCAGAAGACTAAGGCCAAGCGGCAGGTGGACTGATATGTAGTGATTTTATTATGACATGCATCTTTAGTTATGATTGTTCCATCTTAGATGTTTGGGGGGGTCATGTGGGGCACATATGTTGGTTTCATATGCTCCACAGATATATTACTGTATGTTTATTGTGTGCTTCACGTCTCAAGGGAACAAAGGGACTGAGCCTCCTAGGGTAACAGGAGGGTGTGAGATTTGGCCTTTTGTTTCAAGGAGATGGCCTTGAGAGATTTACTGACCACCGGAGACTAGGGGGTGGATGGTGTTAAGATCGGGGGAAGTTAAATTGTGACTGGGATTAAGTACCATGTGACTGTATGCTTGATTAAACACCATGTGACTGTAGGTTTGATGTCCTGGGTATAAAAGGACAGATGTGAGAAGATTCATCCTCTTTTTCTGCTTTGGAATGTTGGAGTATGTGATTGTGAATAAAGCTGAACCTGAGGAATAAACTCAGTCTCATCCTTTCAACACATCTCCACAACTGGATCATGTTTATAGCAACATTAAGCATGCCTACAGAGCCACTCCCCTCCCCCATCTTGGACAATCAGATCATCTCTTCCCGTTTCTGATTCCTGCCTACACCCCTCTCAGGAAGAGTTCCCCCCTACCAAACAAACAGTTAAAACCTGGCCTGAAAACGCCAGCAGTCTTGTAGCAGTCTTGCTCAGCTACAAGACTGCTTTGCCTGCACTGACTAGAGCATCTTTGAACAGCAGGACCTGGACTCCTACACCGAATCTGTCCTTTTCTACATCAAATGCTGTGTAGAAAATAAGACAGTCACCAAACACATTCGGGTATTTCCAAACCGCAAACCCTGGATGAAAAGTGAAGTCCAGGCTCTGATCAGAGCCCGCAACTCAGCCTTCAGACAGAGGAACAGCTTTCTGTATAGCACTGCAAGAGCTAACCTGAGGAGAGGCATAAAACTTGGCAAAAACACCTATAGGAGGAAGGTGGAAGGCTTCCTCACAGACAACAATCCCCAACATATGTGGAGAAGCATCCAGGCCCTCACCAAAGGGGCCAGCCCCCCCCCCCCAACATCAGACAGCAGCCTCATTCTGGCAGAGGAGCTTAACAGCTTCTTTGCCCAGTTTGAAGTGCAGTGACGTGCACTTCCTGTCACGTCACTGCACCGCCCTATAAATACCAGAGGGCATCCATATTATGGCCTCTTTGGACCGGTGCCCTCTGCCAGGTGCCAACATGTAACCGCTTTTCAGTACCTTCAATAAAGCTGTGTTTGTCCAGCCATCTGGCCTCATCCTTTACCCAAGGTGTTTTAGCATACATAATATTTTGTGATTGAGGATTAACTCATGGAGGTGCGCATTACACCACTTCGCCCCTTTCTCAAGCTCCCGGGCGAGCCACCGGTGCCTTGGCTGAAGTGGTTTGAGGCTTTTCAGATGTACATCACCGCCCTGGACCTGGGTAAGCTCGACAAGTTAAGAGCGCGTGCGCTACTTGTTCACAACCTGAGTATTGAGGGCCAGCAAGTCCTGCGCACACTCGGAGCTTAAGACTCTTTTGAAGACGTCGTGGAGCTGCTAGCAAATCATTTTCATACCCCGGATAGTGTGACTGTCCAGAGGATCCATTTTTTGGCAGCGACATCAGCGAGTGGGTGAGCCTGTTCATTAGTTTGTCGCCGACTTAAAGCAGCTAGCTAGCGAGTGTCGCTTTGGGCCGTTGGAAGATGAACTGATACGTGACCAGCTTGCGGAGCACACGTGTAGTGCCGCATTACGGGCTAGGCTACTCATGGCGCCCAGTGACTTAACATTAGCCAGAGTTGTCAAGCTAGCTGTACAGCTGGAGGCCGCAGGCAAGCTAGCTTCGGAGCTAAACTGGCGCCAGTCATGGTGGTTGCCAGAGCCTCCTGCTGTGGCAAATGTTGCGGACCCGGATAGCAAGGATAGCATGGATGACGATGTTAAGGAAGCCAATGCTGCTAGCTGAAGGTCTGCCCCGGGAAAACCCCTTTGCAAGGGTTGTGGGTCCGTGACGCACCGCAATAAGGCTTAGGACTGCCTGACCAGGGAAGCATTGTAGCAGATGTGGGCGCTTGAACCATTATGCTAGAATGTGCCGTGAATCTAAACCGGAGAGCCCACGGAAGAAATCACTCAGCCCACCCCTGACAACCATCCATACGGTGTCCCCCAGCACAAATGGGTGCATGTTTTGCATAGTGGAGTTGGACAGCGTGGAGGTGCTGCTGTTGCTCGACACGGGAGCGGAGGGGTTGTTGCTGAATTGGGCCACAGTAAGGAAGTTTTTCCTCCACTACAGGATTAGAGGTAACCTAGTGCCATTGCAAGGTTATGGGGGTAGCAGGCTGTGCACGGTTGGGACTTTGGAATTAACAGTTCGGTACAAGTCTGCGACGATGGTTGACTTCACATTCCACATGACAGCACAAGGCGATAACATCATGGGCTGTGATCTGTTTTACGGACTGGATGTTGCCATAAAAGACGACGCTGGGAATGAGTGATTGGGTTTTGGTCAGTGGAACCCTCCGGTTCCGTGGTCGATGAGGACGTTGTGTGGGACGAAGGATTAACGGACACCATGGCAGTCAAGCAGGACCAGCTTCCCTCAGGTTCCAGGCAGGAGGGTCTCAGTACCATTGCTCGAGAAACGTTAGAGGGGGGTACCGAGTTGTGACGGTGAGGTGCCTGCGAGTGACACCAATGTGCTAGCCCCAGATTTCTCCGAAGCTTGGCCGCAGGGGGACAGAGGGTCTGCAGCTACGATGAGGAACGCTATGACGGTCTTAGAAGAAGTCAGGGCCATACCGATGAGCACGGAGGAACAGCGTGCTCAGCAGCACCGCTTCAGGCTGGGCCCCGCTGAGGGTTTTGGACTTGGTCCGGGTTCGAGGTGAAAAACGTCCACGGTGAAGATGGGCCAGACAACAGCTGGATAAACATCATGAGTGTCTGCGCATAGTGGCTAAGCTGGGCGCAGCATACTTCAAGATATCCGATGGCTCGGCGAGGCACGCCAATCAGCTTTGGCGTGTCCGGGAAGAGGCTCCAGGTGATGAGGCTGGACCAGAGTAGGTGACGGCGGGGAAGAAGGGAGGCTCTTTCGTCCGGAAAATCAGCCATCGTCCTGCGGGTCTGCTACTTCCAGGGGCACACTTGCTGAGGGGCTGCCCTGGGCCCCCCATGCAGGTTCTACTCCTCCTGCCCAAGGGACTGTGCTGTAAATAATTGTGTGTTTATAGTTCTGGTGTTTTAATGTATGTACATATGTTGTAAAATGGGATTATTTTGTAGATTTTGTTTAAGTTTAGGAACACGGCTGACATGATTTATGACCCAGAAGGCAGACACAGACTCCAGAATAAACTCAATTATCTTTTTATTATGCAGTGTGAGTGTGGATGTGTGCGTGAGTGCAGGAATGTAACAGCCAGGGCGAGCAGAGCACCGTTCAGACTGGCAACCCTAGGGAAGAGCTGAGACAGGTGGACTGGTGACTGGGATCGGGAGGAATGATTCAGAGAATGTTCAGTCTTACTGTTGACGAGTTGGTGTGTAGCACAGGTGAGATCCTGGAGGCTCCGGCCAGTGGGACAATGTCTTCGGCTCCGGCTGCTGAGGAGGTGAGAGGGTGAAGAGATGTGCAGAGAGCTGGTGAGGTGCAGGTTGGGCTCAGTCTGCCGCCAACCGCTTTCCACTTGTGCACAGGGGAACAGAGAGAAGCGTGGAGATGACGGAATGATAGAGGCTTACTTGTCGCTGGGGAGCTAGGACTCCCAGGAGGACGGCGAGGCTGGAAGGATCAGAGGAGATAGAACTCCGGATCATGAAGGCGACGAGAAGGTGAAGAGGTCTTGCCAGACCAGGGAGCTTGACGTCTCTGTGCAGACCCAAGGGCAGCACGGCTTAAATAGGCAGGCTAATGAGGAGAGCAGGTGTGCGCGCAGCTGTGGAGGAAATTAGGGTAACAGGCAAGCAGAGCAAATCACTTTAATGGCATGTAGTTTTAGTTTTATATGGACTCTTTTTAGTTTATTGGGTGACAGAATATTCCACCCCACCGTGCGGGCTGTATGGTAGTCCACCCGTCAACCCTATTTTAGGTTATGTTGTAGGAATGTGTTAGGCCATTTTAGTACATTGTTTTTTGTTTTGTTAGTGCATGATTTGGGGCCCAAATTGGGGGGGGGGGTCAGTTGTGTGCATGGTTTTGGACTTTCTAAGGGGGGGGTGTTATATAGTGTTTTGGTACATTATTGTTAAGTGCGGTGTAGTGATGTGCACTTCCTGTCACGTCACTGCACCACCCTATAAATACCAGAGGGTATCCATATTATGGCCTCTTTGGACCGGTGCCCTCTGTCAGGTGCTTACCATGTAACCGCTTTTCAATACCTTCAATAAAGCTGTGTTCATCTAGCCATCTGACTTCATCCTTTACCCAAGGTATTTTACCATACATAACAGAGAGCAGATTCTGTGGCAGAGCAATAAAGATTAACAGAGAGAGTTCATCACTCTGGATGGACAGCCCATTTAAGCCATTGATGATATGGGTTTTCATTGTCCTTTGGAGCTGTTGGTACCAAAGTAAGCCCTGCTATCTCAACACAATATATCTGACACAGTGGCACCTGAGCTGTATAAAAGTGTTTGCCATCACCTATGATGTATTTTATTTGATGTAACTGCTATTGGCTTTACTACCATTGGTTTTGAGTTCTGAAATTTGCCCAGTGTCACTGGTTTGACCCAACTGCTCACTGGATTGATTCTTCACTTGATCAAAACTGTATAGCTCTGTATGGACAGCAGTTTTGTGGATCTCATACTGCAGCACAAAAGTAGGCACTGTAAAGCTTGACAACAGGAAATTCCTGAGTTATATGTAAGTGTTAAGAAATGTATGACATTTATTTATTTATTTTTTTTACCATTTTGATAATAAAAACTAAAGGAATAACATGAACAAAGACTGGCTTCCCTTACTGCACCAGAGAGCTATGTCAAGTACATGGCATTGATTTTAATAATTTTAAATACAGTTATCATGTGTAGTTTGCAACAGTGTGCTGCAGGAATATGCACATATTGAACTCAGAACTGGCAGGAGCTTAAATGACTTGGATTTGGTGTCACAAACAAAAACTCTTGATCAGAGCATCCCCCCAGATTCTGTAGAGCAGTTCAACTACTGAACTTAAAACAATAACAACAACAACAACAACAACAACCAACCAACCAACCAACCAAACAAACAAAAAACAATACAATGAAACAGCTATTTGGAGTTTGTCAGGTTGTCATGGAGAATGAACCTGACCTTTAAATGTATTACTCTGTATAGACAAATAAATGCTATGTAGTTGGCACTGGGGCCGGGCAATAAGTTGATTTTAAGTCAAAATTTGAATTAATTTGCTTGGACAATGTTAAAGATGAAAATCATGAAAATGAATTTTCCCTTTTACTAGAGTGAATACAGCAGCATATACCTCTAACCCCTTCCCCACCCCATCTCTCTCTGCCACAAACCACATGTAGGTAAACATGGGGGCAGGCATCAGTGACACACTTTCTTTACTTTACCAAAAGTAATAAGATGAGTTTGCACTTAATTTATAAAGCTTTAACATGACAGAGGAGCCCTTTACTTTTTTTTATAAGCTCATCTTATAAACTTGGTGGTACTTTATTAATTGAAAATTTGTGTATTCATCTTTGTTTGATCAAACTTTTATTTAAAAAAGGTTTAATTTGCTTAAAGCCAGGTTTGAACTTTATCCTCAATGGGGAATCATGCTTGTTCATGTTTGAAGTAAAAAGAACATATTTGAAATAATTCCTAATATGAATTAACACTGATCGAGGAGCATTGATTCAAATTAAGCTCATTCTACAATTAATCTGATTTTTTGAAGAATAGTTAACTGATAAGGAATCTAGATGTAAATAGTTTGTATTAACTGTTATATCACATTTAAAAAATTATAGTGTTTCAATAAAATTCCTTCATAAAGTGTAATCACAGTGACAGGTGACTAAATCTACTCATTTGCTCAAGAGTTGTGTTGGTGGTCATACCTGTGTTGGTCCTCCTGCTGTTGTTTTTTGAACCTAACACCAAAAAGGAAGAATGAAAAATTATTTACCAGTTATACAAAACTGATTTGACACAGACAGAAAGCAATAAATTATAATAATAATAATAATAATAATACATTTTATTTGAGGCGCCTTTCAAGGCACTCAAGGACGCCGTACAAGAATAAAACAAACAATAAAACACATTTAAAAACACATCACAAGTACAAAAAAAATCACACAGAATAGGCCTTAGTAAACAAAAAAGTCTTGAGATGGGATTTGAAGGTGGAGAGTGAATTTAAGTTCCTGAGGTCCGGTGGGAGGGAGTTCCAGAGGCGGGGGGCGGTGCAGCTGAATGATCGAAGGCCCATGGTGGTCATACGTGCAGGAGGGACAATGAGATTGATGGTAGTTGATGATCTGAGAGTTCTGGATGGTATATGAACGGAGAGGAGTGCGGCCAAGTATGGGGGGGCGAGGCCATGGAGGGCTTTGTAAGTGAGAAGGATGATTTTATAGTCAATGCGGTGTTTGATGGGGAGCCAGTGGAGGTGCTGCAGAACCGGGGTGATATGATGGGTGAATGGAGTTCTAGTAATGATCCGAGCGGCAGCGTTCTGAACCAGTTGAAGTTTTTTAAGAGTTTTGAGGGGGAGACCAGAAAGAAGAGAGTTACAATAATCCAGACGGGAGGTAACAAGAGAATGGACCAGGATAGCGGTGCTGGCAGGGGTGGGGGAAGGACGGAGACGGTTGATGTTATGTAAATGAAAAAATGCTGACCGGGTGACATTATTAATATGGGATTTGTAGGAGAGGGTGGTGTCCAAGATTACCCCAAGGTTTTTGACTTGAGGGGAAGGGGAAACAGTAGTATTATCAATAGTGATGGTGATATTGTTTGACTTTGAAAAGGTGGATTTTGAACCGACTAAAAGGACTTCTGTTTTATCACTGTTAAGTTTAAGAAAGCTGGAAGAAAACCAGGAAGTGAGTTCATGGAGGCAGTCACAGAGGGAGGTGGGAGGGAGGTCTGGAGGAAAGATATAGCTGGGTGTCATCAGCGTAACAATGGAATTGAATATTAAATTTACGGAAAATATGACCAATAGGAAGAAGATAAATGATGAACAGAATTGGACCAAGGACTTGAACCTTGGGGGACACCAGAAGAGATGGACGATGGCTGGGATGTGTATGATTTCAACTGGATGAATTGGGAGCGATCAGAAAGGTAGGATGTGAACCAGTTTAAAACAGTACCAGAAAAACCGAGAGATGCCAGTCTATGGAGGAGGATGGGGTGAGAAATGGTATCAAAGGCTTTAGTCAGGTCAAGAAGGATGAGGGTGGAGAGGAGTCCAGAGTCTGCTGACATTAACAAGTCATTTGTGATTTTAAGAATACCATATCAATGGACAGTGATACTTTACAGCCTCATTTTGTTATGATCCCTGGTGCGCCATTACACAGTGCACCAAGGGAGGAATGAAAAACCTACGTGTAGGAGTAGTTTTGTGCATTTTATTGAATAAACCCCAAAATAAGAAGTCCAGCAAACAGTCATGCAAAACACGGAGAGTTGAAATGATTGGCTTAAGGCCACCAGACGTACAGGGACGCTTCCTGGATGCTCTACTGCCCGGCTATGAGAATGCCTAATGCCGCTGAGCTGCAGTCAGCACGGGGTGAAATGCAAACATGGACTTATGGTGCAGGAGCGATCCGGGGCAGTCCGTGCAGTCTGGTGGATGAAGGTGAGGCAGGCTAACGGTGTAACAAAGGTAATGGCATACACGGAGGTACACGCTGCCGTGTATGAATCTCAATGTTCCGACGGTCTCTTCCTACTAACACAGCGTTTAAGTAATAATAACACTAATGAGGGAAGAGACCGCCGGTGTGACTGAGTGTGGGCTGGACATAATTGGAAACGTGTGTATGAGTGAGTGAAAGAGTGTGTGAATGGGAATGAATGAAGTGTGTGTGTGTGTATATGAGTGAAACACCCAATAATGAGACACAGCTGATAGCACTGACAAGAGGAGGGGGTGTGCCCGAGCTGTCAGGGAGCAAAGAACCCAAAGGGCTCCCTGACGCGCCTGATGGAAAATAAACAGGGAGACGGCCAAAAAAGCCACAGGTCAGAACTGGGTTTGGGACCACCAAACCCAGCTTCATGACAGAGCCCCTCCTCAAGGGGTGGAATCCAGACACCCCAGTACCACCAGCAAGAAAAAACAAAAAACACAACCAAGCCCCCCCCCCCCCCCCCCAGGGACAAACAACTACCCAGGGTGGGAGGTGGGGGGAAAACAGGTTAGGAGAGAAGCAACAAGTGAAAAACACAGCACGTGACATGCATATATAATAATGTGTGCCTCCTAACAGCCCCCTCACCTAATAAACTACCCCTCCCCTCAGGAGTCCAAAGTTTCAGGGGGTCGACCAGAGTCCCAGGCCGCCGGCATGGTGAGGGGTGACTGATCAGGTGGCCTGCCCAAGTCCCACATCCAGCAGGCGGCCCGTAGAACAGCGTCCAGCGGCCTGTCCGGGCCAATGGGCTCCTCACCCTACCTCTGAGGGTGAGTCCAGCAATCCTACAAAGGATGCTCATTTCAGCCGCGTGTATCCGCAATCTCATTCTTTTGGTCATTACCCAAAGCTCATGACCATAGATGAGTGTAGGAACGTAGACTGACCGGTAAATCGAGAGTTTGCCTTAGAGCTTAGCTCCTTCTTCACCACAACAGACCAGTACAACGTTCACATCACTGCAGATGCTGCTCCGATCCGTCTGTCAATCTGTCACTCTGTTCTCCCCTCACTCATGAATAAGACCCTGAGATACTTAAACTCCTCCACTTGGGGCAGCAGCTTGTCCCCAACCTGGAGAGGATAATCCACCTTTTTCTGGCTGAGGACCATGGACTCGGACTTGGAGTTGCTGATTCTCATCCCAGCCACTTCACACTCAGCAGCAAACCGTCCAAGTAAGACCTTTAAGTCATTGCTGGATGAAGCTTGCAGAATATCATCTGCAAACAACAGAGATGAGATCCTGTGGTCATCGAGCATGACACCCTCTGTTCTTTGGCTGTGCCTAGAAATTCTGTCCATAAATTTTATGAACAGGATCAGTGACAAAGGGCAGCCCTGGTGGAGTCCAACTCTCACTGGGAATGAGTCCGACCGAGTGTTGGCAATATGAACCAAACTCTCACAATGGTCATATAGAGACTGGATAGCTCGTAATAACAAGCCCAATATCCCATACTCCTGAAGCACCCCCCACAAAAAACCACGAAGGATGCTGCCAAATGCCTTCTTTAAGTCCACAAAACACATGTAAACTGGTTGGGCAAACTCCCATGAACTCTCGAGGATTCTCAAGAGGGTAAAGAGTTGGTCCAATGTGCCATGGCCAGGACGAAAACCACATTGCGCCTCCTGAATCTGAGGTTCGACCAACGACTGGACTCTCCTCTCCAGTACCTTGGCATAGACCATCCCAGGGAGGCTGAGGAGTGTGATCCCTCTAAAATTGGAGTACACCCTCCGGTCCCCCTTTTTGAAGACAGGAACCACCACCCTGGTTTGCCATGCCAAAGGCACTGTCCCCAACCTCCACACAATGTTGCAGAGGCGTGTCAACCATGACAGCTCTACAACATCCTGGGCCTTGAGGTACTCAGGGCAAATCTCATCCAGCCCTGGGGCCTGGCCACCAAAGAGTTTTTTTTAAAACTATTTTGGTGACCTCAGCCCCTGTGATGGGTGAGTCGTCCCCGTCCTCCACAAGCCCTGCTTCGGCTGTGGAAGGTATTTTTTTTTTTTGTTACTTATTTGTACCCGTAGGTAGACTTGGTTTGCAGTCTGGTGACAAGCCACCGGCTGCTGGTCGCTGCGTGCACGAGCGCCCTAAACCTACATGTTTTTGGTGTGCGGGAGGAAACCGGAGAAATCCCAGAGTAAACCCACGCAACACGGGGAGAACATGCAAACTCCACACAGCTCACTGTTGGTCGGGGGCTGGGATCGAACCCACGATCTCATGATCCCCACGATCCCCCGGCCGAGGGTAAAACTGTGCTGCCACAGTGCTAAACCACTGCGTCACCGTGCAGCCCAGGTGTGTCAGTGGAATTGAGGAGATCCTCAAAGTATTCCTTCCACCACTCAATGACATCCCCAATCGAAGTCAGCAGTGCCCCATCTGCACCATACACAGTGTGGAAAGGGAAATGCTTCACCCTCCTGAGCCGCCGGACAGTTTGCCAGAATCTGTTCGACGCTGACTGACAGTCTTGTGTCATGGCCTCACTGAACTCGTCCCACACCCGAGTTTTTGCTTCAGCAACCACAAGAGCTGCACTCTGCTTGGCCTGCCGGTACACCTCAGCTGTTTCAGGAGTCCCACAAGCAAACCAAATTTGATAGGACTCCTTCTTCAGCTTAATGGTCCCCCTCACCACTAGTGTCCACCACTTGGTTTGGGGGTTGCCACCATGAGAAGCACCAATGACCTTGCATCTGCAGCTTTGGGCAGCTACTTCAACAATGGAGGTGGAGAACATGGCCAATTCAGATTCCATGTCTCCAGACTCCCTCAGAATGTGGTTGAAGTTCTTCCGGAGGTGGGAGTTGAAGACCTCTCGGACAGGAGCCTCAGCCAGACGTTCCCAGCACACCCTCACTATACATTTGGGTCGACCAGGTCTGAATGGCATCCTCCCCTGCCATTGGATCTAACTGACCACCAGGTGGTGATCAGTTGACAGTTCTGCACCTCTCTTTATCCAAGTGTCGAAGACATACGGTCACAGGTCTGATGACACGATACCAAAATTGATCATCAACCTGCAACCCAGGGTGTCCTGGTGCCAGGTGCACATATGGACACCCTTATGCTTGAACATGGTGTTTGTTATGGACAAACTGTGGTTAGCACACAAGTCCAACATCGCAACACCACTCGGGTTCAGATCGGGCAGGCTGTTCTCAACCTCATGCACCAGCATAAAGACAATTTATACAGGCATAGGCTTAAACCCATGATGACTCTGTCAGCCCTTATTTACTACAAGGGTTACAGAGGTAGAGTACTTCAGATGGTGCATTTAAGGTTTTGCAGGAATACCCCAAAAATTTCTCCTTTCAAAAGGGTCTGCTGATCTTCTGAGTCAAGAGAGTTTCAGACAGTTTTTCCAGTTGGGGCTATTTTTCCTCAAATGTGCTATACGGCTTTAACTTGCAAAATTAATTTGTGCTGGATTTGACGCTGCCCTGCCATGATCTTACTGTACAGTGGTGTGAAAAAGTATTTGTCCCCTTTCTGATTTCTCATTTTTTTGTGTTTGTCACACTTAAATGTTTCAGATCATCAAACAAATTTAAATATTAGACAAAGATAACACAAGTAAGCATAAAATGCAGTTTTTAAATGAAGGCGTTTATTATTAAGGGAAGAAAAATCCAAACCTGCATGGCCCTGTGTGAAAAAGTGATTGCTTCCTAAACCTAATAACTGGTTGGGCCACCCTTTTGCAGCTACAACTGCAATCAAGTGTTTGTGATAACTGGTTATGAGTCTTTTTACAGCACTGTGGAAGAAATTTGGCCCACTCATCTTTGCAGAATTGTTGTAATTCAGTCACACTGGAGGGTTTTCGAGCATGAACCACTTTTTTAATGTCATGCCACAGCATCTTAAGCGGATTCAGGTCAGGACTTTGACAAGGTCTCTCCAAAGTCTTCATTTTTTTTTCTTAAGCCCTTCAGAGGTGGACTTGCTGGTGTGTTTTGGATCATTGTCCTGCTGCAGAACCCAAGTGCGCTTTAGCTTGAGGTCACGAACAGATGGCTGGACATTCACCTTTAAGATTTTTTGGTAGACAGCAGAATTCATGGTCCAATTTACCACAACAATTCTTCCAGGTCCTGAAGCAGCAAAACAGCCCCAGACCATCACACTACGACCACCATATTTTACTGTTGGTATGATGTTCCTTTTCTGAAATGCTGTGTTACTTTTATGCCAGATGTAATGGGACACGCACCTTCCAAAAAGTTTTTGTCTTGTCAGTCCACAGAGTATTTTCTCAAAAGTCTTGGGGATCATCAAGATGTTTTCTGGCAAAACTGAGATGAGCCTTTATGCGCTTTTTGCTCAGCAGTGGATTTCATCTTGAAACTCTGCCATGCAGGGCATTTTTGCCCAGTCTCTTTCTTATGGTGGAGTCATGAACACTGACATTAACTGAAGCAAGTGAGGCCTGCATTTCTTTGGATGTTGTTGTGGGGTCTTTTGTGACCTCTTGGATGAGTCGTCCCTGCACTCTTAGGGTAATTTTGATCGGCCGGCCACTCCTGGGAAGGTTCTACACTGTTCCATGTTTTTGCCATTTGTGGATAATGGCTCTCACTGTGGTTCGCTGGAGTCTCAAAGCTTTAGAACTGGCTTTATAACCTTCTCCAGACTGACAGATCTCAATTACTTTGTTTCTCATTTGTTCCTGAATTTCTTTGGATCGCAGCATTGATGTCTAGCTTTTGAGGATCTTTTGGTCCACTTCACTTTGTCAGGCAGGTCCTATTTAAGTGATTTTTTGATTGAGAACAGGTGTGGCAGTAATCACGCCTGGGTGTGGCTAGAGAAATTGAACTCAGCTTTCCAAAGATGTGATAAACCACAGTTAATTTATGTTTTAACGGGAAGAGGGGGTGTCACTTTTTCACACAGGGCCATGTAGGTTTGTTTTGTTTTTTTTACCCTTAATAATAAACACCTTCATTTAAAAACTACATTTTGTGTTACGTGTGTTGTCTTTGCTAATATTTAAATTTGTTTGATGATCTGAAATCAGGAAGGGGGCAAACACTTTTTCACACCACTGTATATCTTTATGTATTCCACTGGGCCCAGTGGAGAATGTACACTCCATAAATTTCCTGAAGTTGACACCAGTAAAATGTTTGCAAAAATGGCCCCAAGCATTACCAAAATAACTGTGACACATTACAGTGACGAAAAGGGTTGGAATCCTCTACAACCTCTGGAGTCCAGCTTCCTTTAATGGCCCACATGGGGCCCCAAGACAAGGACCGGTTTCTTCATCAAGCAGAAACAATGATGTGGTTAAAAAACTGGTAATAAAATTCTGGTCAGAACCAATGATAGAGCTTTAATTGGTTGAAAGGTCACAAAGGTCAACACCAAAGCCAAAAGAGAGTTTTTAGCTTCTGTTTCAGCTTTGTTCATCCAGTAGAGCTCATATTCAGTATGCTAGTGTTTCATTGGCCACTGGTGTAGTGCAAAAATATATACAACACTAGTATATGTGTATAAGAAGTTGTCATTTAGAGTTTAAATTCAAGTTTTCTTTCCACAATTTTGCCCCTGTTATAACCTGAACACTATATTTTTTTTTACTAAGTATTCCATAGTGATCCAATAAAATTCTGCTCAAAACTAAAGATAGAGCCTTAATTAGTTTGCAGGACACAAAGATTAAAGTTGGACTCCATAATTACAGTAGGCCATCCATGTGCCCCCCACCCCATTCCCACACACCACTCTATAAAAGCAAGAAATAATGTTACACACTCTTGTACAGTGGGTGGCTGTATGCACCTTTCAGAATCAGAATCAGAATCAGAATCAGAATCAGAATCAGGTTTATTGCCATTGTTCATGTAGTACACAAACTAGGAATTCAGTTGTTTGCTATCCACCAGTAACCGAGAGAAGAAGAAGAAGAAGTGTCTGTCGTCTGTCTGTCTGTCTCTGTGTGTGTCTGTCACGTTTATAGGACATCATAGGACGGCCTATGATCTCTGCCTGAACATCATAGGACGTTCTATGCACTCAGGCATCATAGGAGGACTAGCGATTGTCTTTATGATGTCATTTACATCAAGCCTGCCTTCATGTCTTTATGATGTTATATACAGTGACAGACATCAGGCAACATGTCTTTATGATGTCATATACATCGAGGCTGCCTTCATGTCTTTATGATGTCATATACAGTGAGTCCATGCCGGAAAGCCTCTTTTTGCTCAAATCTATTTTCATGATCGCTTCTCAGCCTTTTGGCTAAGATCAAGTGTAGTAGTGTAGTAATGATCCTGTCCATGAACTGGAATTACGACGCGCCTATCCCTCAACCAGTGGTCTCAACAAAGAGAAGAAGACCCACCAGATGGAGAGCAATAGAATGACGACAACTGCTGCACGTCAGAAAAGGTGCCATAAAGATGAAACACCTGAGGTTCTAGCACCCGTCTGAGACAGGAGGACACCCTTCACCAGCAAAGGGTACGACAGACTTTAAAGCACGTTTCTAGGACATCATAGGATGGCCTATGATCTCTGATTCTTCATCATAGCACGTCCTATGAACTCAGGCATCATAGGATGACTTGCCATGCCTACACGATGGCAAATGTGTAACCTTGACGAATGCCAGTCTACATTACAAATGTGTAAATGCCAAGCAAAGCGTTGATTTTCTCCGGGCATGCGCGGGTCTGCCTGATATCCTATGATGTTCCTGTGATGTTGGTGTTCATAGGACCGTTTACTGGACGCCTACATGACGTCACATAAATGGAACTCTATATGACGTCAGATAAACTGTAAGGCTGCTGTTCCTATGATCTCAGAAGGATGTCTATATGATGTCATACAGAGCGCAGGAATCTCTACAGTAGGACACACTACTTTAAACCACACCCATTCAAAGCAGTACATCATGTCTGTGTGTCACAGATCATAGGACATAGGACATCTTCAAAGAGCAAATGCCGACATGCCTCACGATAATAGGACTCACTATGACATCAACAGCGATCATAGGACTCACTATGACACCATCAAAGATCAAAGGCAAGCATCACTGACTGAGTGCTGACGTGCTTGCTTACACCTTTTCTTACACCTGCTTTCTATGGGCATGCAGAAATACTTGCTTATACTTGGTTTCTATGGTCATGTACGGGTATGCACGGGCATGCACGGGTATGTACCAGTGAATGATAATACAAAAATGTTTCTTTCACTCATAGTTAGTGGTTGAGTGAAGCCATTTATTATCAAACAATTGTGTTTGCTCTTTTTAAATCATAATGACAACAGAAACTACCCAAATGACCCTGATCAAAAGTTTACATACCCTGAAAGTTTTGGCCTGATAACATACGCACAAGTTGACACACATGGGTTTAAATGGCTACTAAAGGTAACCATCCTCACCTGTGATCTTTTTACTTGTAATTAGGGTGCGTATAAAAATTTAGTGAGTTTCTGGGCTCCTGACAGACCCCTGAATGTTTCATCCAGTACTGCACTGATGTTGCTGGATTCCAACCCATAAAGAAGGCAAAAGAATTATCAAAGGACCTGCGGGAGAAGATAGTTGAACTTTATAAAGCAGGAAAAGGATATAAAAAGATATCCATGGAATTGAGAATGCCAATCAACAGTGTTCAAAGTCTAAGAAGTGGAAAATGAGGGATTCTGTTGAAACCCAGCCACGGTCAGGTAGACCAACAAAAACTTCAGCCACAACTGCCAGGAAAATTGTTCAGGATGCAAAGAAAAATCCACAAATAACTTCAGCTGACATACAGGACTCTGAAAAAAAAGTGGTGTGGCTGTTTCAAGATGCACAATAAGGAGGCACTTCAAGAAAAATGGGCTGCATGGTCGAGTCGCCAGAAGAAAGCCATTACTACACTAATGCCACAAAGCAGCCTGCTTACAATACGCCAAACGGCGCAGAGACAAGCCTCAAAACTTCTGGAACAAAGTTATTTGGAGTGATGAGACCAAAATTGAACTTTTTGGCCACAGTCATAAATGCAACTGTAGTGTTGGGATTTGGCGCCTTATTGTGAAGTGCGGCGTAATGGCGGGCACTTCCTGTTCCACCACTGCACCACCCTATGAATAGAAGAGAGGATCCATAGTGGAGCCTCTTTGACTGGTGCCCTCTGCCTGGTGCCTACCGTGTGTCTGCTGTTACACCATTGTTCAATAAAGCTGTGCTCGTCCAGTCATCTGGCCTCATCCTTTAATAAGGTATTTTACCATACATAACATTTGGCGATCGAGGATTAACTCATGAAGGCGTGTATCACACCACTTCGCCCCTTCCTACAGCTCCCAGGCGAGCCACCGGTACTGTGGCCGAGATGGTTTGAAGCCTTCCAGACCTACAACACTGGGCTCGACCTGGGTAAGCTTGACAAGTTAAGAGCACATGCACTACTTGTTCACAACCTGGGGATTGAGGGACAGCATGTCCTGCACACACTCGGAGCTTTGGACTCTTTTGAAGATGTCGTTGAGCTGCTAGCAAGCCACTTTCATACCCTGGATAGTGTGACTGTCTGGTGGATTCGCTTTTGGCAGCGACATCAACAAGTGGGTGAGCCTATCCATCAGTTTGTCGCTGACTTAAAGCAGTTAGCTAGCGAGTTTCGCTTTGGGCCACTGGAAGGTGAATTGGTATGTGACCAGCTTGCGGAGCACATGAGTAGTGCCGCATTACGGGCTAGGCTACTCATGGAGCTGAATGACTTCACGTTAGCCAGGGCTGTCGAGCTAGCTCTCCAGCTGGAGGCCACAAACAAGCTAGATTCGGAGCTAAACTGGCGCCAGTCACAATGGCCACCGGAGCCTCCTGCTGCGGCAAATGTAGCGGACTAGGATAGCGAAGATAGCTTGGACGATGACACTATGGAAACGAATGTTGCCAGCCGAAGGTCTGCCCCGGGAAAACACGTTTGTAAGGGTTGTGGGTCCACGACACACCACAATAAGGCTAAGGACTGCCTGGCTAGAGGGAAGCGTTGTCGCAGATGTGGACATTTGAACCATTATGCTAGAGTGTGCCGTATGTCTGAGCCTGAGAGCTCACAGAAGAAATCACTCCGTCCGCCTCCGACAACCATCCATATGGTGTCCCCTAGTACCAATGGGTACACGTTCTGTGCAGTGGAACTGGACGGCGTGGAGGTACCGCTGCTGTTTGACACGGGGGCGGAGGGGTTGCTGCTGAATTGGGCCACAGTGTGGAAGTTTTTCCCCCCACTACAGAGTAAGAGGCAAACCAGCGCCGCTTTATGGTTATGGAGGTGGCAGGCTGTGCATGGCTGGGACTTTGGAGTTAACAGTTCGGTATAAGTCTGCAACGCTGGTTGACGTCATGTTCAACGTGCCAGCCCGAGGCAACAGCATCATAGGCTGTGACTTTTTCTACGGACTGGGTTTCGCCATTAAAGACGACGCTGGGGAAGAATGGTCGGGTTGTGGCCAGGGGAACCCTCCGGTTCCGGTGGTCGATGAGGACATTGTGTGGGATGAAGAGCTAACGGACACCATGGCGATCAAGCTGGACCACTCAGGTTCGGCGCAGGAGGTTCTCTGTGCCGGCGCTCGGGAAATGGTAGAGGGGGGTACCGAGCGTGGCAGCGAGGCACCTGTGCCAGCGAGTGACACTGGTGTGCTAGCCCCAGATTCCTCTGGAGCTTGGCCGCGGAGGGATGGAGGGTCTGCAGCTACAATGGTGACAGCTACAACAGCTTCAGAAGAGGTCAGGGCCAGACCGATGTGAATGGGAGAACCGCATGCTCAGCAGCACCATGCCAGGCCGAGCCGAGCCCCTCTGAGGATTATGGACTTGATTCGGTTTCAAGGAGAGGAGAGGAACGTCCATGGCGAAGATGGGCCAGACAACAACCAGCGAAACACCAGGAGTGCCTGCTCATAGTGGCTAAGCAAGGCGCAGTGTACTTCAAGCTGTTGGATGGCACACCAATCAGCTTTGGCGTGTCCGAGAAGAGGCTTCTGGTGGCGGGGCTGGACGAGAGCGGGAGTCGGTGGTGAGGAAGAAAGGCGCTTTCGTCCGGAAGACCAGCCATTGTCCTGGGGGCCTGCTGCATCCAGGGGCGTGCTTGGTGGGGGGCTGCCCTGGGCCCCCCATGCCGGTTCTGCTCCTCCTGCCCAAGGAATAGTGCTGTAAATTTTTGTGTTCATAGTTCTGATGTTCTTGTGTTTATATATGTTGTGAAATGGGATTGTTTTGTGTGTTTTATTTATTTTAGGAACACTGCAGTGATTTTAGTTTATCAATGGACTTTTTTAGTTTATCAGGTGGCAGAATAATCCACCGTGCCGTGTGGGCAGGATGGTAGTCCACCCATCTGCCGTATTTTAGGTTTTGTTGTGTGAATGTGTTAGGCCATTTAGATACATTAGTTTTCGTTTTGTTAGTGCATGATTCGGGCCCCAAATTGGGGAGGGCTTTGATTGTGTGTGTGGTTTTGGACTTTTCTAAGAGGGGGAGGAAACGTGGTGTTGGAATTTGGCACCTTCTTGTGAAGTGTGGTGTTGTGGCGGGCACTTCCTGTTCCGCCACTGCACCACCCTATGAATAGAAGAGAGGATCCATAGTGGAGCCTCTTTGACTGGTGCCCTCTGCCTGGTGCCTACCGTGTGTCTGCTGTTACACCATTGTTCAATAAAGCTGTGCTCGTCCAGTCATCTGGCCTCATCCTTTAATAAGGTATTTTACCATACATAACATTTGGCGATCGAGGATTAACTCATGAAGGCGTGTATCACACCACTTCGCCCCTTCCTACAGCTCCCAGGCGAGCCACCGGTACTGTGGCCGAGATGGTTTGAAGCCTTCCAGACCTACAACACTGGGCTCGACCTGGGTAAGCTTGACAAGTTAAGAGCACATGCACTACTTGTTCACAACCTGGGGATTGAGGGACAGCATGTCCTGCACACACTCGGAGCTTTGGACTCTTTTGAAGATGTCGTTGAGCTGCTAGCAAGCCACTTTCATACCCTGGATAGTGTGACTGTCTGGTGGATTCGCTTTTGGCAGCGACATCAACAAGTGGGTGAGCCTATCCATCAGTTTGTCGCTGACTTAAAGCAGTTAGCTAGCGAGTTTCGCTTTGGGCCACTGGAAGGTGAATTGGTATGTGACCAGCTTGCGGAGCACATGAGTAGTGCCGCATTACGGGCTAGGCTACTCATGGAGCTGAATGACTTCACGTTAGCCAGGGCTGTCGAGCTAGCTCTCCAGCTGGAGGCCACAAACAAGCTAGATTCGGAGCTAAACTGGCGCCAGTCACAATGGCCACCGGAGCCTCCTGCTGCGGCAAATGTAGCGGACTAGGATAGCGAAGATAGCTTGGACGATGACACTATGGAAACGAATGTTGCCAGCCGAAGGTCTGCCCCGGGAAAACACGTTTGTAAGGGTTGTGGGTCCACGACACACCACAATAAGGCTAAGGACTGCCTGGCTAGAGGGAAGCGTTGTCGCAGATGTGGACATTTGAACCATTATGCTAGAGTGTGCCGTATGTCTGAGCCTGAGAGCTCACAGAAGAAATCACTCCGTCCGCCTCCGACAACCATCCATATGGTGTCCCCTAGTACCAATGGGTACACGTTCTGTGCAGTGGAACTGGACGGCGTGGAGGTACCGCTGCTGTTTGACACGGGGGCGGAGGGGTCGCTGCTGAATTGGGCCACAGTGTGGAAGTTTTTCCCCCCACTACAGAGTAAGAGGCAAACCAGCGCCGCTTTATGGTTATGGAGGTGGCAGGCTGTGCATGGCTGGGACTTTGGAGTTAACAGTTCGGTATAAGTCTGCAACGCTGGTTGACGTCATGTTCAACGTGACAGCCCGAGGCAACAGCATCATAGGCTGTGACTTTTTCTACGGACTGGGTTTCGCCATTAAAGACGACGCTGGGGAAGAATGGTCGGGTTGTGGCCAGGGGAACCCTCCGGTTCCGGTGGTCGATGAGGACATTGTGTGGGATGAAGAGCTAACGGACACCATGGCGATCAAGCTGGACCACTCAGGTTCGGCGCAGGAGGTTCTCTGTGCCGGCGCTCGGGAAATGGTAGAGGGGGGTACCGAGCGTGGCAGCGAGGCACCTGTGCCAGCGAGTGACACCGGTGTGCTAGCCCCAGATTCCTCTGGAGCTTGGCCGCGGAGGGATGGAGGGTCTGCAGCTACAATGGTGACAGCTACAACAGCTTCAGAAGAGGTCAGGGCCAGACCGTTGTGAATGGGAGAACCGCATGCTCAGCAGCACCATGCCAGGCCGAGCCGAGCCCCTCTGAGGATTATGGACTTGGTTCGGATTCAAGGAGAGGAGAGGAACGTCCATGGCGAAGATGGGCCAGACAACAACCAGCGAAACACCAGGAGTGCCTGCTCATAGTGGCTAAGCAAGGCGCAGTGTACTTCAAGCTGTTGGATGGCACACCAATCAGCTTTGGCGTGTCCGAGAAGAGGCTTCTGGTGGCGGGGCTGGACGAGAGCGGGAGTCGGTGGTGAGGAAGAAAGGCGCTTTCGTCCGGAAGACCAGCCATTGTCCTGGGGGCCTGCTGCATCCAGGGGCGTGCTTGGTGGGGGGCTGCCCTGGGCCCCCCATGCCGGTTCTGCTCCTCCTGCCCAAGGAATAGTGCTGTAAATTTTTGTGTTCATAGTTCTGATGTTCTTGTGTTTATATATGTTGTGAAATGGGATTGTTTTGTGTGTTTTATTTATTTTAGGAACACTGCAGTGATTTTAGTTTATCAATGGACTTTTTTAGTTTATCAGGTGGCAGAATAATCCACCGTGCCGTGTGGGCAGGACGGTAGTCCACCCATCTGCCGTATTTTAGGTTTTGTTGTGTGAATGTGTTAGGCCATTTAGATACATTAGTTTTCGTTTTGTTAGTGCATGATTCGGGCCCCAAATTGGGGAGGGCTTTGATTGTGTGTGTGGTTTTGGACTTTTCTAAGAGGGGGAGGAAACGTGGTGTTGGAATTTGGCACCTTCTTGTGAAGTGTGGTGTTGTGGCGGGCACTTCCTGTTCCACCACTGCACCACCCTATAAATAGCAGAGGGCATCCATAGTGTGGCCTCTTTGAACGGTGCCCTCTGTCTGGTGCCTACTGTGTGTCTGCTGTTATACCAGCATTCAATAAAGCTGTGTTTGTCCAGCCGTCTGGCCTCATCCTTTGATAAGGTATTTTACCATACATAACTGCTACATTTAGAAAGGAGTCAACAAGCCCTATTATGAAAAGTACACATCCCTACTGTGAAACACGGAGGTGGATCGCTGATGTTTTGGGGATGTGTGAGTTACAAAGGCACAGGGAACCTGGTCATAACTGATGGCAAGATGAATGCAGCATGTTATCAGAAAGTACTGAAAGAAAATTTGCACGCATTATGCGGGAAGCTGCACATGGGACGCACTTGGAAATTCCAACATGACAATGATCCAAAACACAAGGCCAAGTCAACCTGTCGTTGGCTACAGCAGCAAAAAGTGAAGGTTCTAGAGTGGCCATCTCAGTCTCCTGACCTCAGTATCACTGAGCCACTTTTTTTTTTTTTTTTTTTTGTTACTTATTTGTACCCGTAGGTAGACTTGGTTTGCAGTCTGGTGACAAGCCACCGGCTGCTGGTCGCTGCGTGCGCGAGCGCCCTAAACCTACATGTTTTTGGTGTGCGGGAGGAAACCGGAGAAATCCCGGAGTAAACCCGCGCAACACGGGGAGAACATGCAAACTCCACACAGCTCACTGTTGGTCGGGGGCTGGGATCGAACCCACGATCTCATGATCCCCGCGGTCCCCCGGCCGAGGGTAAAACTGCGCTGCCACAGTGCTAAACCACTGCGCCACCGTGCAGCCCCACTTGAGATATCCCCACTTTGGGGATATCTCTGATGTGCAGTTCATGAAAGACAGCCCAAGAATCTACAGGAATTGGAGACTTTTTGCCAAGAAGAATGGCCAGCTTTACCATCTGAGAAAATAAAGTGCCTCATCCACAACTACCAGAAAAGACTTCAAGCTGTCTTTGATGTTAAAGGTAGCAATACACGGTATTAAGAACTAGGGCATGTAAACCTTTGATCAGGGTCATTTGGGTGGTTTCTGTTGTCTTTATGACTTAAAAAGAGCAAACACAATTGTTTGATAATAAATGACTTCACCCAACCACTAACTATGAGTGAAAGAAAAGTTTTTGTATTTTCATTCATATTCTCTGAAAAATGGCCAAAAAAATCATAGATTCCGCCAGGGTATTGTCATGATCTGGTACACAGGCAGGGGCCGTGCCTAGTTATCTGATTAGCTTTGTCTTTTTCTGATTGTTTATTTCTTCTGTTCACCCTGTTTGCTGTATTTGGTTCCTGGTTTTGATTAGTTTATGATTAGTTTCTGTATGTCCTTTTTGGTTTATTGTTTTGATCATTGTGGGCACTGTGACAGCCTGTGCGTCACTTCTGGCTGTCAGATTCTGTTCGCGGGCTGTCACGGCTGCCTGCAATGATCACCACTTATGACCCCACAGGTGTTGGTAATCAGGGCGGTTGACTATTTAAACTGTTGGCGTCACATCCCTGGTGCAGCGGTGTAAAATCTCTTCTGTCAGGCAACCCCTGGACTTGCCAAGTTAAGTTATTATTTTTCTGTTCCTGCTCATGTCCTTGTTTATGTCTGGCATTTTTCGCTCCAACTTCAGAGCTGTGTTTTCTGTTGGTTTGTGTTTGGTATCTTGAGTTATTTTTAGTTAATAAAATTGCAAAAACTCACAGTCTGCATTTGGTGTCCTGTTTGCCCTCGGGGAGGGCCATTCATGACAGTATGCCACTGCCATTTGGACGCCAGCAGACTGTGAGTTTCATTTTTTGTTCCCCCCCGTATTTTTTTTTTTAGAGTTCGTTTTCTCCACTGGCATGGAAGCGTTTCTGGACTACAGAAGGTTTGGGCTAGACGAGGAGGTGTGTTGGGTGGTTGAATCGTTGTAGGACATCATATCGGATGTTCGTCTCACCCACATTCCTGAGGAGGAGCTCCAGGTTTGGGACTGTGCGGCACAGATGATTGAGGGGTTCCCCACCTGTGGAGCATCCCGGGACTCACAGACCTCCTCACCTGTTTTCACGCACAACACTGGCTCAGCCACCAGAACTTGTGCCGCGGAAGAAACGCTCCCGGGGACAGAAGCCCTGAGCTCGGGACCACTACCCAGCTGTGGTCCTGCCTCCCCCTGTTGGGCAGAGTCCCGGATCCGGCTGCATTGGCTGGAGGAGTGCCAACAGGTGGTTGCAGCAGAGATGGAGCTCATCGCGTGTTACAAGCTGTGGATTTTCCCTGAGTTGCTGCCACAACTGGAGAGAGCGCCACCAGCCAAGACAGAGCTTGAGCTTGCAGTGGAGTGTACCCCAGCTTTGGTGCTCCGCCCACTGGACCAGATGACCTTTGCAGCCCCCGGGAAGACGTCGTCTGGCATGACAGCAGCCATCACCAAGCCCCAGGAGTTAAGGTAAGTGTCTTTTCATTTCTTAACACCCTTTGATGAAATGCCTTGCCTTATTCCCGGTGGGGAAGCTCAGCCGCAGCAGCCCGGCCTGGCTGAGCTTTCACCACCAGCTGCTATAACTTTCTCCTCTCCCGTTTCTCCCGCTCCTCCTTCTACATCCCTCGAGGGTTCGCTGCTCCTTGGAGGGAGCCGGTGTGTGGTGGAGAAGCCTGCGGCATTGGATAGTCCAGCCCCAGCCTTGCAGCCCTGTTCTGGATGGGAGGAGAATGCCACATTTGCTCTGGAGCTTGAGCTGGCAGAGGATTGTCCCATGGCCCTGGTGGCATGGGAGGTGGCATCAGTGGACAGAGGATCTCCTGCTGCAGCTGGTGTATCTGGAGGTGCACCTGCGTCAGCCGCTCCATTGAGGGTCTCGCCAACCGTCCAGCTGGAGGTCTGGACCGCCACGGCAGAATTGTCGGAGTCCTGGACAGCGGTGGAGCTCGAGCGCAGGCAAGTTTCTTTATGTAGCAACAAGAAATCTTGCCTGGCTCTTGGTTGGGGAAACCAGGCACAGCCCTAAGCTGCACTTGGGCTTTCCCTGGCGGGCTCCACTGCTGCCGGTGACCCTGATCTGGTGTGTGTTCCTGTCTTTGTTCCTATGCCCAAGACACCATCTAGGGTCACCGAGGCCTCCGTCGGTGCTGCGCCCCCTTCGGTCGAGGTCTCTGTGGGTGCTGCTCTGCCTCAGGTTGAGGTCTCTGTGGGTGCTGCTCCCCCTCCATCCAGTCCGTTGTGGGTGCTGTACTCCAGCCCGGCGGCCACCATGCATGTGTCGCCTCAGCCCGAGGCCACCGTGGGTGCGTCGCTTCTGTGTGAGGCTGCAGCGGGTGCTGTTTTCCCACCATCTGTGCTTTCTGAGGTTGCTGCTGTCCCACCGTTTGTGGTTTCCGAGGGTGCTACTGCTCCACCATCTGTGGTCTTCAAGGGTGCTGCTGCTCCGCTGTCTGTGGTCTCCGAGGGTGCTGCTGTCCCGCTGTCTGTGGTCTCCGAGGGTGTTGCTGTCCCGCGGCATCTGTGGTCTCCGAGGGTGTTGCTGTCAAGCTGTCTGTGGTCTCCACAGGTGCTGCTATGCCCCAGTCTGGGGCCACCGCGGGTGCTGCTATGCCCCAGTCTGGGACCGCCGAGGGTGCTGCTACGCCCCAGTTCGGGGCCGCCGCGAATGGTGCTGCATCTGAGGTTGCCATGGGTCCTTCGCCGGAGTTCATCAAGGGTTATTGGGAGCCGCTGGAGATTCCCGCCAGTCGGCCACCCATTTCAGGAGGACACTGCCTCCGGGCTCCCATGGTCCATGAGGGGCACTGGGTCTGGCTGCCGCCCACGGGGGGAGGGTTTAGCAGCCTGCAGGCTTGGGGTGCTGGGAGGCCACCTGACAGATAGGATCCTCAATTGAGGTGGCTCAGGGACTGTGGGTGGCCACCTGAAGGGCCAGGCCATCCGTGTTGGTGGCTGAGGAACTCTGGGCGGCCACCGGATGCCCTCGACCGTATGCTCTGGTGGTCTTGGGACTCGGGCAGGCCACCCAAGCTGCCTCGGACTCTCTCCTGCGGTCGTTGGGTCTTCACCACCTGTCAATTTGTGTTGTGGGTCATGAGTGTTTTCTTTTGGTTTTCTTTTGTTTTGTGGTTGTATGATTCGTAGTTGTGTCTTTATTGTCCTGTTTATTTATAGTGTTATTTTGGGGTTATGGTATTATTTATGTTTGGTGGGGGTTGTGTTATCTTAGTCTGTATTCTTTGGTTTTTTACCCATTTAATAGTTATTTCTTTACTGGTCATTTCTATTGACTCTGCTCTGGTATTATTATTTATTTTGTTGCGGTCCCTTCGTGCCTGGGTTCCCCCTCTTCCCCCCAGGGTGAGTTGTTTTTCTTATTGGGGTGGTCTTCTCTGTGTGTGTGTGTGTGTGTTTTTGTGATGTTACCCTGGGGTGTCTGGGTTCCACCCCTTGATGAGGGGGCTGTGTCATGATACAGTGCACAGGTGGGGGCCGTGCCTAGTTATCTGATTAGTTTTGTCTGATTGTTTATTTCTTCTGTTCACCCTGTTTGTTGTATTTGGTTCCTAGTTTTGATTAGTTTATGATTAGTTTCTGTATTTCTTTTTTGGTTTATTGTCTGAGAACCTAGGTACTAGAAACAGAGATCATATCTCTCCGGTTCTGGTCTCCCTTCATTGGCTTCCCATAGAGCTTAGAATAAAGTTTAAAATCCTTCTTCTCACTTAACAAAGCTCTAAACAATCAGGCCCCTTTTTATTTAAAAGATCTGATATTACCCTATTATCCTAACAGAGCACGGTGCACCCAAAATGCTGAATTACTTGTAATACCTACTGTAGAATCTCCAAAAGTAGAATGGGAGGCAGAGCCTTCAGTTATCAAGCAAATGTCCTGTGGAACCAGCTGCCAATCTGGATTTGGGAGTCAGACTCGATCTCTGTTTTTAAGAATAGGGTTAAAACCTTCCTTTTTGATAGGAATATTTCACTCTCAATGAAATATTTTTTTTTTTTTTTTTTTGCTGGTCATTAACATCTGTTTCTTCTCTCCCATAGATTGAGTCCCCACCATGCTGTTTGCTCTTTACATGTCTGTTCTTTTCATCTTCTCTATCCCCTCACTCCCCAGCCAGTCACTGCAGATGACTGCCTCTCCCTGAGCCTGGTTCTGCTGGAGGTTTCTTCCTGTTAAAAGGGAGTTTTTCCTCTTCACCGTCGCCAAGCACTTGCTTACAGGGGATCGCCTGATTGCTGATGTCTTTCTGCAGTTGTGGGGGTTTCCCCTACAGTTGAAAGTGCTATGAGATGACTGTTGTGAAATGTCGCTATATAAATAAAGCTGAATTGAATTGAACTCGCGCGTCACTTCCGTCTGTCAGATTGTGTTCGTGGGCTGTCACGGCTGCCTGCAATGATCGCCACTTATGACTCCCGCAGGTGTTGGTAATTTGGGGGGGGGGGGTTGACTATTTAAACCAGGGGTGGGCAATCATGTGCCATGGAGGGCCATTCCACTGCAAGTTTTCTGTT
Organism: Pholidichthys leucotaenia; assembly: GCA_020510985.1. Lineage (NCBI taxonomy): Eukaryota > Metazoa > Chordata > Actinopteri > Cichliformes > Pholidichthyidae > Pholidichthys > Pholidichthys leucotaenia. The sequence continues at coordinate 292,216,429 of CM035839.1, read as the reverse complement.
CCACCCAATCTCTTCAGCAGGTGTTTTCACTGATTAGCAATCCTTGAAGTTAATCAGAGCATACACCTGCAGAAGAGACTGGGCGGAACAGAAAACTTGCAGTGGAATGGCCCTCACTGCCCACCCCTGATTTAAATGGTTGGCGCCACTTCCCTGGCACAGCGGCGTCAAATCTCTCCTGTCAAGCAACCCCTGGACTTCTTGCCAAGTTAAGTAATTATTTTTCTGTTCCTGCTCACGTCCTTGTTTCTGTCTGGCATTTTTCGCTACAGCTTCAGAGCTGTGTTTTCTGTTGGTTTGTGTTTGGTACCTTGAGTTACTTTTAGTTAATAAAGTTGCAAAAACTCACAGCCTGAGTTTGGTGTCCTGTTTGCCCTCGGGGAGGGCCATTCATGACAGGTATGTAAACTTATGAGTACAACTGTACCTTGAAATTGTCACTTTCAGTGTAAAATCTCATTGACACTATGATGAGAGTTTTATTCTAAGTGTGCAAATTAGAATTTGAGTGCTCATCTTTTTTTGTGATATATCCTAAAGGAATAATTATAGAAACCTTTTAGAAGATAATTATTTGATATATTTCACATGGCGAGATTATATCCTGATACAATTACAGTCTGAGATTCATGCAGTATAAAAATGTCACTGAATTAGTGTATCTAGCCACTGAAAATGATGCCAACTTGTTTCTGCCTTTTTCTTTTAGGCATTTTATTGTTGACCTATTCAGTTAAAACTTAGTGCGTGCAAAAGTCAGCAAGACAATGACTTTCCATTATTTACTCCTATCTTGGAAGACTTCAGAATTAAATAAAAAAAATTATGGATTTCCATGACCTGTCAATGCCTTTTTTTCTAACTGCAAGTTTTAGGAAACGTGTGCTCTTTCTTTTTGCCGTGTCAAAGGAAAGGCATAAACTTTTTTGTTGATATTGTGGTGTGTAATTGACGAGGCATGTTTGTCTCAAGGCAGTTTATTACACGTCTTCAACATGAGCATTGTAGAAAGAGAACAACTCAGAAAAAACTTGTCCCTTATATACCCAGGTCTCCTCACAGCTCACAAGTCACATTGCATTCACATCAAAGGTCACTTTGCATTTTCTCTTAAATCCCTTAGCATCCCCCTCACAGTCTTTGGCCCACAAAGGATCCTCCAAGCAGTCTCTTGGCACACAAAGGATCCTCCAAGCAGCTTCTTGCATATAGAAGATTACACTTTCACAGCTTCCTGTTATCTCCAAGGAAACTCTGCACTTTGTTCTTATCTAAGATGTGAGGCATTATGCAAGGCATTAAGTAAGTCACATGTGTGGCTACACCCCCCCCAAACATTTTAGATTGAACAAAAGAATAACAGTCTGCATGCTGTGATAGAATCATTACACATCAATCCCAATGCTGCTTGGGCTTCAGTCTTCTCCCGTATCTGCTGTAACCAGGATTTGCCACCTCAGCGGCGCTGTCATGCTGGGGAGCTGCTGTCTGGGGGTGAAAACCTTTTGTCAGTCCCTGCGGGTGTTCTGGGGAAATTTTACTCTGGGAAGCTCCTCGTGGGGGTCTTCCGCGCCGAGGGGGCCTCGCCAACAGCACTTGCTCGTCCACCACCACAAAAGCGAGTTTGAGTCTGTTTAAGCCAACCTTTTCCCTTCTACCCCCCAAATCTAGCAAAAAATGCTTGTCCCCTGTTTCCAGCACTCTGAACGGTCCATCATAAGGCGGTTGCAATGGGGGGCGATGTGCATCGTGTCTGACAAAAACAAACTCCGCGTTTTTCAAAGTTTTAGGTACAAAAACGCGCAGAAAACTGTGGTGGGCAGGGCCCGGCAGCGTGCCTGTGTCGATGCTACGCTGCAAAAGCCGAGATGGGGAGCTGCCCGGTGCAGGATTATCTGGGAGAAACTCCCCGGGCAACCGAAGTGGCTGTGCAAAAACGAGTTCGGCTGGGGAAGCCTCTAAGTCCTCTTTAGGCACAGAACGTAACCCCAATAAAACCCACGGTAGCTTGTCTACCCAATTTGCATCCGTCAGTGATGCTCTGAGAGCTGCTTTCAATGACCTGTGAAAACGTTCGCATAACCCGTTAGCCTGTGGATTGTACGCGGTTGTACGGTGAATTGTGACGCCTAGGCTGTGGGCCATTGTTGACCAAAGTTCGGAAACAAATTGAGGGCCTCTGTCGGACGTAATGTCCGATGGGACTCCAAAACGCACCACCCATGCTGTTACAAACGCGCGCGCCACCTCCTCGGCTGTGGATGACGCTAAAGGAACCACCTCCGGCCAGCGCATGGTGCGGTCCACCATTGTCAGAAGGTGTGTGCACCCCTGTGATGGCGGGAGGGGACCCACGAGGTCCACGTGAACGTGGTCAAACCTTTTAGCCGGAATGTGAAATGGCTCCAAGGGAGCCCTCGTGCTGCCCTTGGGCAGCACGGTGGTGCAGTGGTTAGCACTGTTGCCTTACAGCTAGAAGGTTCCTGGTTCGAATCCCCAGGTTGGCAGGGGTTGGAACCTTTCTGTGTGGAGTTTGCATGTTCTCCCTGTGCTGTGTGGGTTTACTCCGGGGGCTCCGGTTTCCTCCCACAATCCAAAGACATGCATGTTAGGTTAATTGGCTGTTCTAAATTGTCCCTAGATATCTGTTTCCTATAGGCCCTTAGAATAGAGGGTTAGTATTAGTGAAAGCGCTTTGAGTGGTCTTTGTGACTAGAAAAGCGCTATATAAGTGCAGGTTAGTTAGTTAGTTAGTTAGTGTGTCTGTGTACCTTGGCTCGTTGGCACGCCATGCAGGCTGCTGCCCACTCTTCAACTTGTTTGCGGAGGCCCGGCCACACAAATTTTTCTGCTACCATTTTGACCGACGCGCGCACCCCTGGGTGCGCCAAAGAATGAATCGAGTCAAAAACGCGGCGGCGCCACACTGCCAGTACCACGGGACGCGGTCTCCCCGTGGAGACATCACAGATTAGAGGGGGCATACCATCCTGCAGCACCCTGCTCTCCAGCCTTAACCCTGTTGGTCCAGACTGGAGCGTGAGCACATCCGCGACACTAACCTGCTCCGCGGCCATGGCTGTGTAATCTATCCCCACGAGGACGGGGGCAGCCACGGCGCGCGAGAGGCAGTCTGCCACTACATTCAATTTACCCGACACATGCTGAATATCGGTAGTAAACTCCGAGATCACGGCTAGCTGCCTCTGCTGCCGGCCCGACCACGGTTCTGAAACTTTGGCCATCGCGAAAGTTAGTGGCTTGTGGTCAATGAACGCGGTAAAACAGCGCCCTTCTAGCCAGAACTGGAAGTGGCGAATGGCCAAATGGAGAGCCAGCAACTCCCTGTCAAACGCGCTGTATTTACGTTCACTATCGCGCAAGGTCCTGCTGAAAAAGGCGAGTGGCTGCCAAGCCCCGGCTACATGCTGCTCCACGACCACCCCTATGGCCACATCTGATGCGTCAGTGGTGAGCGCTATGCGGGCCGTTGGGTCTGGATGTGCCAACAATGCAGCGTTTGCCAGGGCTGCTTTGACTTCCGCGAACGCTTGCTCCCGCTCCGGGTACCACTCGATCTTATTCACGGGTTTCTGTTTTTTGAGCAGTTTTTTTTTTTTTTTTTTTTTTTTTTTTTTTTTTTGTTACTTATTTGTACCCGTAGGTAGACTTGGTTTGCAGCCTGGTGACAAGCCACCGGCTGCTGGTCGCTGCGTGCGCGAGCGCCCTAAACCTACATGTTTTTGGTATGCGGGAGGAAACCGGAGAAATCCCGGAGTAAACCCACGCAACACGGGGAGAACATGCAAACTCCACACAGCTCACTGTTGGTCGGGGGCTGGGATCGAACCCACGACCTCATGATCCCCACGATCCCCCGGCCAAGGGTAAAACTGTGCTGCCACAGTGCTAAACCACTGCGCCACCGTGCGCACCATGCAGTTGCATGAGTTGCGCTGCACGGGGGAGGAAACGGTTATAAAAATTCACCATTCCCAAAAACTCCTGTAACGCCCTGACCGTCTGCGGCCGGGGGAAGTCTGCTACCGTGCACACTTTGTCAGGTAGCGGAACCGCTCCTTCGGGGGAGACGCGGTGTCCTAAAAAATCGATCTGTGTCACCCCGAACTGACACTTCACTGGGTTGATTATTAACCCGTGCTCTCCCAACCTCTGGAAAACTGCTGCGACGTGGCTTTCGTGTTCGTCTTCGGACGTGCTGGCTACCAAGATATCGTCTAAGTAGACGAACACGAAAGGGAGATCGCGCAGCACCACGTCCATCATGCGTTGGAACGTCTGTGCAGCCCCTTTAAGCCCAAATGGCATGCACAAAAACTCGAATAGACCAAATGGAGTTATCACCGCTGTTTTGGGTATGTCCTCAGCACGCACTGGGACTTGGTGGTAACCGCGGACAAAGTCTATTTTAGAAAAAAACGCGCGCCCCTGCCAAATGAACGGAAAAATCTTGGATATGAGGGATTGGGTAGCGGTCATGCGCTGTGGCGTTGTTCAACCTGTGGAAATCCCCGCAAGGTCGCCACGAACCCTCAGCTTTCGGGACCATGTGTAGCGGGGAAGCCCATGGGCTATTCGAACGCCTGATGATGCCCACCCTCTCCAGGTTGGCGAACTCCTCGCACGCTATGGCCAGTTTAGCTGCGTCCAAGCGTCGAGGTTTTGCAAAAACGGGTGGCCCGGTGGTGGTAATAAAATGTTCCACCCCGTGCTTAGCGATGGCTGCCGAAAATGTGGGGACCGTGAGTGCTGGGAACTGAGTGAGCAGTGTGTGGAACTTACCGCTTGCAGCTGTGACGTTGGCTTGTGCTGTTGGCCGGGCCGCTCGAGCTGTACAGGGAATAGAATCAAAAGAAAGTGCATTAACCAGGCGCCTGTTAGCGACATCAACCAACAAACCATGTGAGCACAAAAAATCAGCCCCCAATATATTGAAATTCAATGCTGCTATGACAAAAGTCCACTCAAATGTACGGCCGTGTAGAGACAGAAGCAGAGTCCTCTCACCAAAAGTCTTAATCTCTGAGCCGTTCGCTGCTGCCATCTCGGCGCCGCTGGAACTTGCCAGCTGGTCAGCGTAGGAAGGCGTGATGAAACTCAACTGGGCGCCTGTGTCCACGAGGAAATGCCTCCCCGAGCGTGCATCCGTCAAGTAGAGGAGCTTGTTCTCCTCCCCGAGGGCCGCAGCTGCTATAACCCCCGGTCTTGGCGTTTCCCGAGCGCTTGAAACTGGCACGGTGGTACACATTTGCGTGCCTTCTCTGCAAAGCGGCGGTGGTAGAAACAAAGGGTGTCTCCTCCGCGTTCCTTGGCCCCCGCCGCTGCCGTCGTCAGTGGCTCTGATACCGCTGTCAATGGCTCCCCGCCATCTCCGGCCGTCGTGCCGAGCTCCGTTGCTGCCGCCGTGGCCGTGCGTTCTCTGCTGGCCATGACAATCCGATTCGCCTCCCGGGCCAGCGCACGGTAGTCCCGCTTGGCCAACAACGGCGAACTGGCCAGGGCTGCTCTCGTTGCTGACGGCAGATTCCTGAGGAAGAGGTGGGTAAAGATGAAGTGGTCATCGTCGGAGCCTTTCAACCTCAGCATCTTCTCCATCAGGTCAATGGGCGTGCAATCTCCCAACCCGGTCAGCGCCAGGAGTCTCTCTGCTCTCTCCTCCACCGAGAGTGTGTAGTGCTGGATGAGTGCAGCCTTCAACGCGCCGTATTTGTTGCTGGCTGGTGGCTGCTCCAGAAGGCTCTCCACATGCTGAGCCGTGTGGTTGTCGAGCTTTGCGATCACATGGTAGAATTTCGTGTCATCTACCGATATTCCCCTGAGGGCGAACTGTGCGTCAACCAGGTGGAACCAGGAGCGCGGGTTGTGTTGCCAAAAGTCCGGTAGCTGGACCGTAACGGCATACGCTTGGCTGGGGGCTCCCAACGCGGCTGGCCCCGGGGAATTCTCTTCTTGCTGCATGCTACGTCTTGGGTCACCAGTGTGGAGTGTGTAATTGACGAGGCATGTTTGTCTCAAGGCAGTTTATTACATGTCTCCAACATGAGCATTGTAGAAAGAGAACATCTCAGAAAAAACTCGTCCCTTATATACCCAGGTCTCCCCACAGCTCACAAGTCACATTGCATTTACATCAAAGGTCACTTTGCATTTTCTCTTAAATCCCTTAGCATCCCCCTCACAGTCTTTGGCCCACAAAGGATCCTCCAAGCAGTCTCTTGGCACACAGAGGATCCTCCAAGCAGTCTCTTGCATATAAAAGATTACACTTTCACAGCTTCCTGTTATCTCCAAGGAAACTCTGCACTTTGTTCTTATCTAAGATGTGAGGCATTATGCAAGGCATTAAGTAAGTCACATGTGTGGCTACAATATGGTTTTTGTTTTGTATACAGTCTGCGATTTATACAATATGAAAAATGTTAAACCAAATCGGTGTACGATGCTGATTTGTTTCTTCTTCCCGTTTTGTTGTTGGCATAGTTACCTTTTAAAACGCTAGCATAGTTTGGCTTCTGTCTGCGCATACGTGAAAAGCCCACCGCTCCCCCCATAGAGACTGTAGTCATGACAACCAGTTACTTTACAGCAGAGTTATGCCTTATTCATGCTGCATTTCCCCTCTAGTCTGCTTTGGTACGTGTACGCTTTGGACGAGCCCGGCACGCACACGGCGCTGTACATGCCCATTTTTTTTTATCTACCCAGATCAAGCGGTTGACGCATGTGCACAACCATCATTTGTAGTTTCACTCCCGCCCAATAGGTAGGGCCAATGCGCTGACGTGCCAGGATTTTCACCAACGAAGAAATGCTGCTTGCTTTCTGCTGCTTGACTTCCCGGTTTTCACTCCTTTTCCACAAAGATGCTGCTGCTGAAGTATTTAAGTATGATTCATGTATGTTTATTCTCGTCTTCCGCTTCCTCGTTGTCTTCATCTATTTTGTCTTGGTATGCTGTGCTGATATCACCACCTCATGAACGGGATGTTCTTCTTCTTCTTCTTTTAGATTTGATTGGCGGCTGGCAGCTAGCGCACAGGTGCATCACCGCCACGTACTTCACTCTAGTGATGGGTCGTTCGCGAATGAAACGGCTCTTAGAGCCGGCTCTTTGAAGTGAACGACGGGAGCCGGCTCCTTATTGGGAGCATAGCAGTGTTTTGGTTTTTTTTTCCTTTCTCTCACCCTCTCTCTCTCACTTTTTTTTTCTCTTCAAGCCGCACATGATTGGTCAATATGTGTTTGTGCCTTGTGTTTGCGCTGAGGGGGGAGGGGCGGTAGTTATACTTGCAGCAGCAGTACCACATGAACAGAGCAGGAGGGAGAGACAGAAAGAGAGCCAGGGGAAACAAGAAGAGATGACATCGACACATTAGAAAGGTATAGTAAAGAAAATGAGTGACACCAGAAAAAGAAGCAAAATCTGGAACCATTTCAATTTTATTGACAATACAAAGGCAGAGTGTAGAGTCTGCCAGAAAATCCCTCAGCAGATGCAATACTGGAAGTGAGATCCTACATTGATGAGCCCCTTTTGCCAGAGAAGTGCAGACCCACTGAGCTGGTGGGAGACCAAGGCTTCAATTTATCCACATCTTACCCAGGTGATGACACGGAGACTGTGCTTTGTGGCAACATCAGTCCCCTCTGAGAGAATCTTCTCCAAAACAGGGCAGATAATTACTGAAAGAAGAAACCGGATCAGCTCCTCAAAGCTGAGGCACTTGGTATTTCTAAATGCCAACCTTTACCTTAATTAAAGATCTGGGTGTTCATTTTTTTCTTTTTGTTTTGCATATTTTAATTTATATTTTATTGTGTCGTGGTTTGCAGTGTTTTGTGTTGTTTCATTTTAAATTTGTTTAAAAGGAAAAAGCTGAAAATTTAAAGAGCTAAAAGTTGAATTGTCAATGGTTGGTTTTTGTATTTTATAATTTACTTTTTACATTTTATTTGGAGTGAATAAATAAAAGCATATTTATATAATAAACATATATAAATAAAAAACATTTTTTTACATTAGTAATTCATTTTGTGCATAATTTTATATTGTTGTTGATAACAAATTAAATGAATAAATTAAAGCAACAAAACAACCTGAAGAGCCGCTTGGGAGCCGAAAGAGTCGGCTCTTTTTAGTGAGCCGAGCCGAAAGAGCCGGTTCTCTAAAAAGAACCGGAATTCCCATCACTACTTCACTCTATATCATCATTGCTAAATGTCCAATCCTCTCCTCAACTCTGTCAGTTTTGCACATGCACTTTTCAGTGCTCAGGTTGTGGGTAAGCGGCGCGGTCATAAAATTTGGGCTGCACGTGGTCGTCCGCTGTTGAGCACTGCGGACACCAGCGGAGTGGAGACGATGATGTAAATTTCATTACACAAGGTTTCCGGTTAAACGTACATGGGCAGCAGAGGTGCTGCATGAATCCAGCTTTAAAAACTCCAACTTGACCTCTGGGGTTTTTCCTAATGTGTGGTTTATTAGTAGTTATCAATTAGGTAATTGTACTTCTTCTTCTTCTTTTAGATTTGATTGGCAGTTGGCAACCAGCTTAAAGGTGCATTACCGCCACTGACTTGATTATCATCACTCTATCTTTGTATAAGGAGCTCTGAACAATTCCTTATGTGTGAAAAAATTATCTGTCCTTGGACTGTGTCTGAGGTGCGGCTGTCTTCGGGATCTATGGACGTTCACTACTTGCATGCTTCGCTCTATATATAATTCAACAAATCTCTGTCTGTCAGTCTGTCTGTGTGTCTGTCATGACCACAGGACTCATTAAAAGATCATAGGATTGCCGATGATGTTCCTATGATCTCTACATGATGTCTATAATGTCATATAGACACTATAGTATAGACTCTATACTATGGTGTCTGCATGACGTCATGCAGAGATCATAGGGTAGAGTGATTCAAGAAAGTGTGTGATCAAAGGCAGGCATCACTCATGATCATAGGACATCGGAGAGCAAAGGCAGGCATCACTCATGCTCACTCACAATCATAGGACATCAAAGATCAAATGCAGGCATCACTCATGATCATAGGACTCGCTATGACAACATCAAAGATCAAATGCAGGCATCATAGGACTCACTATGCCATCAGCCTATGGTGTCTATAGGCACAAAGTGCTAAGATTAAAGGACTCACTATGACATCATCAAAAATCATAGGACTCGCAATATATATATGGTGTCTATGACTATGGTGTCAATAGTTATCATAACCTGTCTGTCTGTGTCTGTCACGACCATGGGACTCACTAAAAGATCATATGACTTGCTATGACATCATCAAAGATCAAAGGCAGGCATCATAGGCAGGCATCACTCACGATCATAGGACTTGCTATGACATCATCAAAGATCATAAGACTTGCTATGCCATCTCCAAAGATCAAAGGCAGGCATCACTCACGATCATAGGACTTGCTATGACATCATCAAAGATCATAAGACTTGCTATGCCATCTCCAAAGATCAAAGGCAGGCATCACTCACGATCATAGGACTCGCTATGACATCATCAAAGATCATAGGACTCGCTATGACATCATCAAAGATCATAGAACTCGCTACGACATTATCAAAGATCATAGGACTTGCTATGAAATCATCAAAGATCAAAGGCAAGCATTACTGAACAAGTGGTGACGTGCTTGCTTACTCCTGTTTGCAGGATAATGTCGACAAACAGTAACGGGGTTGCTGAGGCAGCTGCGGAGGCTAGGACGGAGGGGCGATGTGGGGTCGGTGTCCAGGAGTGGTCCGACAGCTCCAGATATGAGGGAGAGTTTGTAGATAGCCTCAAACACGGCAGAGGGAAGTACAGCTGGAGAAACGGAGAGGTAATATGAAAACATGTCAGCAGAGGAAGGTAGAGTAACTAGAAGTTCTTCTGAAGGAAAAGTTATGTTACTTTTACTCAAGTCAGGAAGAGGCTCCACATTTACTACTTAAGTAGGAGTAAGGAAGCATCTACAAAACAAATAACTTTAGTAGGGGAACAAGTTGCAGCTTTGCTCTCAAAATAAATATGCATTTTCTTCTCCTAAATTAAATTTACTTTTTTCTCATAAGTTTATTCTCACAAACTTAGTTTTCAAATAAACTTAATATATATTTCTTTTAAATCTTAAAATTTTGTGCCTCTTTGAACCAAATTTTGCAACTTTGTATTTATAAATTAGCATTTTTCTTCTCATAAATTTTCCACTTTTAATTGTAAATTTATGCATCGTTCTCACCAATTTATGAGTTTTCCCCATGTTAGTCTGAAGACAATAAGAATATGAACTGTCCGCAAGTATCCTCCAGAATATAAAAGAAAATTGTTGCGCTGGATAATTTTTTCACACATAAGGAGTAGTTCTTCTTTTAGATTGTTCAGAACTCCTTATACAAAGATACAGAGTGATGATAATCAAGTCAGTGGCGGTAATGCACCTGTGGGCTGGTTGCCAACCACCAATCAAATCTAAAGAAGAAGATTATGGTATGCATCTGTATCCAATTCAATTCAATTCAATTCAGCTTTATTTATACAGCGCCACATCACAACAGAAGCTGTCTCGTGGCACCACAGTGCAGAAAAAAACCCCACACAGTCTTGGCAAAAACCAAACAATCAGACGATCCCCTATGAGCAAGCACTTAGCGACAGTGGAGAGGAAAAACTCCCATTTGGCTGGAAGAAACCTCTAGCAGAACCAGGCTCAGGGAGGGGCAGACATCTGCTGCGACTGGCTGGGGGTGAGGGGGTAGGGAGGATGGAGAGGACAGACATAAAGAACATAACAGTAAGATGCCAAGTACATTATTGGAGGTCAACCAGCAGTATGGATCAAATAACAACAGAACAAAAGTGGGGTTAAGAGACACAAAATCCCTCCTTAAAGGTAAGCTATATTAAAAAGGAAGGATTTTACCCTGTTCTTAAAAACAGACCAAATCTGACTCCTGGATCCAGAGTGGTAACTCGTTCCAGAGAGAAGGAGCTTGGTAGCAGAAGGCTCTGCCTCCCACTGTACTTTTGGAGATTTTGGGCACCACAAGTAAGCCAGCATTTTGGGAGCGTAATGCTCTATTAGGATGGTAAGGTAATATCAGATCTTTTATATATTGGGGGGCCTGATTATTAAGAGCTTTGAAAGTAAGAAGAAGGATTTTAAACTTGATTCTAAATTATATGGGAAGTCAGTGAAGGGAGGACAGAACCGGGGAGATATGATCTCTTTTTGTAGAACCAGTTAAAACTCTAGCAGCAGCATTTTGAATCAACTGAAGATTTTTTTAAGGATACTTTAGGACAACCAGATAATAACGAATTACAATAATCTAATCGAGAGCTGACAAAGGCGTGAATCAATTTCTCAGCATCATTCAGAGACAAGATGCTTCTGATCTTGGCAATATTGTGCAGATGATAGAAGGCAGTCTTAGAAACAGTTTTAATATGTGAATTAAAGGACAAATCTTGATCAAAAATAACTCCAAGGTTCCTCACAGAACTATTCAGAGTGAAAGTGGCGGCATCTAAATTAAGGGCATAATTTGAAAAGGAATTTCTAAGATGTTTTGGGCCAACACGAATGACTTCAGTCTTATCAGAGTTTAAAGGGGACCTGTGGTGGTCGTGAAAAAAAAGATATTATATTGAGCCCCTGTCTCACATTCTAGTTCAAGTTTAAGTTCAAGTTCAAATTCAAAGCAATGCGAAATAAATCCATTGCTGATGTGCTGGTTCAGCTATGTCAGCAAAACATGGGCGCAGCCATACTAGCGGCTACATGGCCTGCCAGGACGCTTCCTGTGACGTAGTGTCGTGGATACTGCGATCTGGATCAATACTGGCTGAGCCTGGAGTGCCCGGATGAGCAGTGGCTTTCGGGATATTCAAATTCAAATTCAAACGTTTATTTCAAACTCAGGGTTCATATTAAATGCAGAACTAAAACGAGTAGAAAATAAATAAATAAATAAATGCTTAAATTCAGCAGGTCGTCTCGTCTGATCTGAGGTCGTAACGGCCGCCAGACGGCCGATGATTCGGTGCTGGGCTCTTCCCTCGCCGCTAAAAGTATATACAGATCAGCAGACACTCGGCGCCCTTGTAACAACAAAAACATACAATGCGATATGGATATCGCAACATGGTGGAATGTAAAGCCTTTGGATGTCTCAATAATAAGCGAAAAAACAAAGATAAACACTTCTTTTGTGTACCCAAACCCAGCTCACCTTGTCGGAAGATCGTAGCAGAAAAGTGGTTGCGCAATCTCGGAACAGGGCACAGACGTTTCCTTTCAGATGAAATTGCGTTGTGTGTGAGGACCACTTCGTCACTTTCACCCTCAGAAGACCTTTCTGGCTCAAACCTGTAGCCATGACAATAAAGTTGAATCTCATCATCTCATCTCATCATCTCATGTTGGACGAATTCTTCCTCAGAGTCCGACAATTCAGCCATAATAGAATAAAAACACTCACAAAAGCACCCTAGTCGCTCATACAGGCGGAGTATTGACTTTTCAGTAGCAACGTAGTGACGTCACATCTGCATGTGTCATGGCTGCACGCATAGTTTTCATTTGCTGGCCATGCCTGCGGTCGTATTTGCATATTTCTCTGGTGGTATATGGCTGGCAATAATTATTTAACCAAATAACGAATACTTTGCCTAATGTTTTCAAGTTGAATGCGTTTAGACGACCACCACAGGTCCCCTTTAATAGTAGAAAATTACAAGTCATCCAAGCTTTGATGTCCTTAAGACAGGCATCTAACTTGGCTAATTGATTACAATCGTCGGGCTTCATTGACAGGTATAGTTGTGTGTCGTCTGCATAACACTGAAAATGTATACAGTGCTTTCTGATGATATTGCCTAACGGGAGCATATATAAACTAAAAAGAGTAGGGCCCAACACAGATCCCTGAGGAACTCCGTGACTGAGCTTAGAGTTGGAAGAAAATTCATCATTGATGTGAACAAACTGAAAACTATCGGACAAATAAGATCTAAATCACTGCAACGGAGTTCCACTCAGTCCAACAAAGTGTTCTAATCTATCAAGTAGAATGGCATGATTGATAGTGTCAAAGACTGCACTGAGATCTAAAAGAACAAAAACAGAGACAAGTCCATTATCAGATGCGATCAGGAGGTCATTAGTGACCTTCACTAAGGCAGTTTCAGTGCTGTGATGAACTCTGAACCCAGATTGAAACACCTCAAACAAACCAACTCCCTGCAAATGGTCAGATAATTGTGCAGCAACAACTATTTCCAAGATTTTTGAAATGAAAGGCAAATTAGAGATTGGACGATAATTGGCCAAAACTCCTGGATCGAGCGTTGTTTTTTTGAGCAAGGGTTTAATTCCAGCAGTTTTAAAAGCCAGTGGTACATAACCCAGAGTTAAAGAAGAATTAATTATAAGAAGAATACGGCTACCAATAATTGGGAAGATAATTTTAAATAACCTGGAAGGAATAGGGTCCAAAAGGCAAGAAGAAGACTTAGATGAGGAAACTATTTTATCCAACTCTAGGAGGTCGATTGGAGTAAACTTATCTAAGCAGATATCAACTGAGGGAGTTGTGGTAGTTAATGTACCGGTACTTGAGTTTACGGTAGGAAGAGTCTGACTGATTTCATCTCTAATAGATAAAATTTTAAGATTGAAAAAGTTCAGAAAGTCCTGACTAGAAAGCTCAGGGGGGATGTGAGGATTGACCGAGTCCTGGCTCTTTGTAAGCCTGGCTAGTGTTGAAGAGAAACCTGGGGTTATTCTTGTTCGCTTCTATTAATGCAGAATAATAGCTTGATCTAGCTTTTCTAAGAGATTTTTTATAGATTAAGAAATGAATTCTCCACGCTAAGTAGAATTCATCTGAATTAGTTGAACACCATTTCCTTTCCAACTGATGAGTTTTCTGTTTTAAGCCACGAGTTTCTGAGTTAAACCAAGGGGTTAGAAATCTCTGGTTAGACTTTTTCTTTTTTAAAGGGGCTACCAAATCTAGAGTCCGATGCAGAGAGGCTACAGCCTTTTGGGTTTAGCCCCGAGATGAAACCAGTGTTTATTGCTGAGGTTATGGACGTCTGCAGAGGCTGGAGCAGGGGTAGAGGTGGATGGAGAAGTGCTGAGCTCACCCAAGTAAGTAGCCGTCTCTGCCAGCTGCAAGTTGGTGACCGGAGCCGATATTCGCCCGAGAATGATGGTGTTGAGGTGGTCTTCGGCCTCCCGAATCTTATAAAGGTTGCAGAGCCTCATTTCCAACTCAGAGACCTTACGAGGAGAGATAAACAGCGGGTACATGTTGGAGAAGGAGCCATGGCATTCCAGGCGCTGAGATGGATGGATAGCCCGCCAGCTAGCCAAAAACAGCTAAAATAGCTAAAAACAAGTTAGCTGAAAGTTAGCTAAAAACAGCTAAAAGGCTAAAAACAGGCTAGCAGGAAGCCTAGTCCGGTAAAAAGCAGCCCAGCCGGGGATCGGACCTACTCGCGCATCCGAACAGGCTTTTAGACGAGGCCAATACCAAGCTAACAGCAGACAAAGACTAGTAACAACAAACAGAGATTAAAAAATTAAAAATGAATTCAAAAAAATGAAATCAATAAAAACAAACAAAAGCGGAGAAAATAGTACTCTGACGCGATGAAGGCTACCCACCTTATTCCTTGCCCCCATGATGCCTTGTGTGAATTATAGGCGCAACTTTCGATACTAGTTTAGAAAGTGGGGTTGTCACAGAAACGGGACACTTTTCCTTGTTAAAAAACAATGACACTGGCATCAACAATGTGGAAACCCGGCCTTTTGTACCTCAAAAAGAGTAATATAATAATACCACTTCCCACGACTATCGAAGGATGAGAAGACGACCTTAAAAGTGGCCTGGCAGACAGTAGCTCCATTAGTTAGCTCCGCTGCTAAAATGCTAATGCTGTAAACAAATAAAAGCTCTGAGATATATCAATGTTTCCACTGCAATAAAGTTGGTTGCATTTTGTTAAAATATGTTGGACATAATCAAATTTACCTTAGAGCAGACGTAGAATCTAGTCAGAGCCACAATAAACCACAACACCATGCTTGGGTGTTTTAATGTTGGGGTAAATACAGACAGCTGTTCGTTTTCCCACAAAATTAAAATGCTCATGCTGCTGTCATGCCGTGAATGCTTGTTATTTAACTTATCACATACAGACCTTTTCTGACAGTTGTTCAAAATTTTATTGATCTATATTTTGTGATAATTTAAAAATTAATGCATGCTGAAGCTGCTAAAATCAAGTCCATATCATTCCAATGCAGCGCAACAAAAAAAACACCTATTTGATATCTTTTTTAAATTGTTAAGCCTTAGGAAGCAAACTGTTACTATCTTTTTATTTATTATTTTACTTCATGAAGCCTTGCATCTGGTGATATATATAAACGTCAGATCTGTGACATTCATACAAGTGAAAACTTATCTGCTGCTCTTGTCTGTACCACCAATCACATGAACAGTCCTTTTTAGTTTTCAGTGCATGATCTATGCATTGCTGTTGAAGCCAACACAGATTTAGCTGAGGTTTAGGAGCCTCACACTGTTATGTATGGAATTACCTCCGTAGTGATGAGGCCAGGTACACAGTTGAACTCAGCTTTATTGGGTTGAACACACACAATATGGCCACCAGGCAGGGGCACTGGCAAAGAGGCCGAATAGGGATGCTCGCTGGCATTTATAGGGCGGTGCAGTGGCGGAAGAGGAAGTGACTGCCACTACACCGCACTTCATAATAAAACAATATTACATCCTCCTCCCCCGTAGAAAGTCCAAAACCACACATACAATTGAGACCCTCCCCAATTTAGGACCCGAATCACGCACAAAGAAAACTATAACTGAAATCACTAAATGGCCTATCACATTCACACAGCAAACCTAAGCTAGGAGGGACAGGTGGACTACCGTCCCACCCCAGATGGCAAGGTGGGTTATTCTGCCACCTGTAAACTTAAACAAAAGTCCATTTATAACTAAGAACATTGCCGTGTTCGTTTAGTTTAGTTTTTTTTTTTTTTTTACACACACAAGCATATGAACATTGGAACTTATTCTATTATTTTTTCAAAACTACACTACTGTCCTTCTGGCAGAAAGGGGTAGAACTGGCTTGTGGGGGCCCAGGGCAGCCCCTCAGTAGACCCGCCCCTGGAAGCGGCGTGCCACCAGGATCGCAGCTGATC
Organism: Pholidichthys leucotaenia; assembly: GCA_020510985.1. Classification (NCBI taxonomy): domain Eukaryota; kingdom Metazoa; phylum Chordata; class Actinopteri; order Cichliformes; family Pholidichthyidae; genus Pholidichthys; species Pholidichthys leucotaenia. The sequence goes on along the minus strand of CM035839.1, from coordinate 292,200,147 downwards.
TCATAGACGAGAGCACCTCTTCTCTTCATCATCAACCGCCTCTCTCATCCTGACCCGCCATCAGAAGCCTCCTCCCAGGCACGCCACAGCTCATTGGCGTGCTTTCATGAGCCGTCCAACAGCTGGAAGTAGGCTGTGCCCCACTTAGCCATGATGCGCAGCCGCTCCTGGTGTTCCACTGGCTGCTGTTTTGCCCACATCCGCTGTGGATGTTGTTATGTATGGAATGTAAGTAGTAATATGGTGGCCGGGGCTCCTGGGGAATAGCAAGGGGTGACGGACCGCCGTTCCGGTGGGGACGTCACCCGGGGTATAAGAGGCACAGCGGGAGGCAGCCATGTCTCTTTCGCTGTTGACCCTCTGGCCAGTAGGAGAGGCGTAAGCTGACTGTATATATTTGCTATTATAATAAAGCTACATTCACTGCACCTCCGGCCTGGTTATTATTTGAAGGATTATGGACACAACATTTGGTGACGAGGAGAACACGGTAATGGAGGGAGCTGCCACCAGTTTCTGACCATTTTTGGAGGCTCCGGGCAAACCACCTGTGCCTTGGCCTAGGTGGTTCGCTGCTTTGAACAACTACCTGGTGGCCCTCAGCCTTGGTGAACTTGAGAAGCTGCGTGCGAGGGCAATTTTGGTCCATAACTTAAGCATGGAGGGCCAAAGAATCCTTGATACTTTGGGAGGAGCCGATAGTTTTGATGAAGTGGTGGAGTTAATGGCGCACTATTTTCGTGGCCCTGAGAACGTCATTATCTGACGCATCCAATTTTGGCAGTGCTGCCAGCGGACGGGAGAATCAGTGAAGCATTATGTCGTGGACCTGCGTCAGCTAGTGAGTGAATGCCAATTTTGAAGCCTTGCAAGACGAAATGATCCAGGACCAGCTGGTGGAGCACGTGCGCTGTCCTGCGGCCCGGTCAAGACTCCTGACTTATCCGTGTGAGCTGACGTTAGCCACGGCTATCGACAAAGCACAGCAGTTCGAGGCGGCGGAAACAATAGCGGGGGACCTCAGTGGGAGTCCACTCCAACACAAGATGAGCTTCGGGTAAAGCCACTGACAGTGGACCCTGAAAATGAAGACAATGGAGATGAAGAGGAAAATACCTTTGTTGTGAAGACTAGGTTTGCCTCCAGTATGCTGAGATGTTACGGCTGTGGGTTCTCTAGGCATCACTATAAGTCCAGAGAGTGTCCAGCGAAAGAAGAGTGCTGCGGTAAATGTGGCCTGCTGCACCACTTTGCCAGAACCTGCAAAAACTTTGAGCGGGGGGCCCGAAGACAGGAAGCAGGCTCCTCTGCGAAGACTCCCACGGTCATCCATACAGTTTCCCCGCAGACGGATGGACGCATTTATTGTACTGTTATGCTGGATGACGCTCAAGTGCCACTACTGGTAGACACAGGATCGGTAGCTTTGGTGCTAAATTTGGCGACAGTGAAGAGTCTGTTTCCCCGCCACCGCATAAATAGAGTGTACACCCCCTACTACGGCTATGGCTGGAACAAACTTGCTGTGGTGAGGTCTGTGGGACTATTGGCGATGTACAAGTTAAGAATAATGGCAAACGTCCAGGTGGTGGTGACCACTGTGGGATCCAACATCATGGGGTGCGACATGTTGTATGGCTTGGGCTTCTCGATCACCAGTGACACCGGAGATGAGTGGTCGGGCTGCAGTTTGTGGGACCAACCTGCTCTGTGTGTGGACGACAATGCAGTGTGGGATAGTGATTGGTCTGGTATCACAGGAGGAGTGCAAACCAAACACCACGGTGCTCCACCGACTTCGCAAACAGCGTGATGACCAGGGGCGGCTGCAGGTGACGGCGGCCCAGAGTGACGGCTATTTGGGTTTGTCTGACGAATCGTGGAGGCACCCCAACAAGCTGCGCCGCATGGTGAAGAAGGGGAGGCGGCCCAGCCCATCTCCAGAGGCCAAGAGATGGAGGAGCTCTGGGTGGGAACCACCAGATGGTAATCCAAAGGGGGGGCCCTCCATGGGGTTTGTGAAGTGACTGGGGTGTGTTTAAAGTGTTCTAATGTTATGTTCCCCATGTCATGTTGTATATACAGTGGGGGAAAAAAGTATTTAGTCAGCCACCAATTGTGTAAGTTCTCCCACTTAAAAGATGAGAGAGGTCTCCAATTTTCATCATAGGTATACCTCAACTATGAGAGACAAAATGAGAAAAAAAAAATCCAGAAAATCACATTGAAGGATTTTTAATGAATTAATTAGTAAATTCCTCGGTAAAATAAGTATTTGGTCAATAACAAAAGTTCATCTCAATACTTTGTTATATACCCTTTGTTGGCAATGACAGAGGTCAAACGTTTTCTGTAAGTCTTCACAAGGTTTTCACACACTGTTGCTGGTATTTTGGCCCATTCCTCCATGCAGATCTCCTCTAGAGCAATGATGTTTTGGGGCTGTCGCTGGGCAACACAGACTTTCAACTCCCTCCAAAGATTTTCTATGGGGTTGAGATCTGGAGACTGACTAGGCCACTCCAGGACCTTGAAATGCTTCTTACGAAGCCACTCCTTCGTTGCCCGGGCGGTGTGTTTGGGATCATTGTCATGCTGAAAGACCCAGCCACGTTTCATCTTCAATGCCCTTGCTGATGGAAGGAGGTTTTCACTCAAAATCTCACGATACATGGCCCCATTCATTCTTTCCTTTACACGGATCAGTCGTCCTGGTCCCTTTGCAGAAAAACAGCCCCAAAGTATGATGTTTTCACCCCCATGTTTCACAGTAGGTATGGTGTTCTTTCTCCTCCAAACACGACAAGTTGAGTTTTTACAATAAAGTTCTATTTTGGTTTCATCTGACCATATGACATTCTCCCAATCCTCTTCTGGATCATCCAAACACTCTCTAGCAAACTTCAGACGGGCCTGGACATGTACTGGCTTAAGCAGAGGGACACGTCTGGCACTGCAGGATTTGAGTCCCTGGTGGCGTAGTGTGTTACTGATGTAGCCTTTGCTACTTTGGTCCCAGCTCTCTGCAGGTCATTCACTAGGGCCCCCCATGTGGTTCTGGGATTTTTGCTCACTGTTCTCATGATCATTTTGACCTCACAGGGTGAGATCTTGCATGGAGCCCCAGATCGAGGGAGATTATCATTGGTCTTGTATGTCTTCCATTTTCTAATAATTGCTCCCACAGTTGATTTCTTCACACCAAGCTGCTTACCTATTGCAGATTCAGTCTTCCCAGCCTGGTGCAGGTCTACAATTTTGTTTCTGGTGTCCTTTGACAGCTCTTTGGTCTTGGCCATAGTGGAGTTTGGAGTCTGACTGTTTGAGGTTGTGGACAGGTGTCTTTTATACTGATAATGAGTTCAAACAGGTGCCATTAATACAGGTAATGAGTGGAGGACAGAGGAGCCTCTTAAAGAAGAATTTACAGGTCTGTGAGAGCCAGAAATCGTACTTGTTTGTAGGTGACCAAATACTTATTTTACCAAGGAATTTACCAATTAATTCATTAAAAATCCTTCAGTGTGATTTTCTGGATTTTTTTCCCCTCATTTTGTCTCTCATAGTTGAGGTATACCTATGATGAAAATTGGAGGCCGCTCTCATCTTTTAAGTGGGAGAACTTCTACAATTGGTGGCTGACTAAATACTTTTTTGCCCCACTGTAGTTTTATCTGATCTTATTGGGTCGTGCCCCGTGTGCGTGTGTGTGTTTAAATTGGAGAAAAGAATGCATAATTAACTGATTTGATTGAATTGTTTAAAAAAGAGAGAAAATACTTTGTAATTGTGAGATTTGAATTGAAATTGTGGAGAAAATTGTGAATGGTCACGTGTAACGACCAACAGTGTTTATTTTGGAACTTGGTGATGTGTGGGGTTGGGGTGGGGGCCACCAATAGGGGGTGTATATTGTTTGTGTTGTATATATTAAAGTGTTCTGGGATTATTTTCATTTTAGGGACACGGTCATTTTTATTTTGGACTGATATCTAAGGTGGCAGAATAACCCGCCTGACTGTGCAGGGGGTGCCAGCAGTCTACCTGGCCCGTCTAGTTTGTGTTTGACATGATTCGAGACCCAGGAAGCAGACACAGACTCAGAAATAAACTCAATTATCTTCATTGTGTAGTGTATATATGAGTGTGTGCGTGTGTGTATGAATGTAGCAGGCGGGGCGAGCAGAGCACCATACAGACTGGCATCCCTATGGAAGAGCAGAGACAAGGGGGGTTAGTGCCAACATTCAGGAGAGTTGGTGAGCAGCACAGGCTTGGTCCCGAAGGCTCCGGCCAGACAGACAATGTCTTTGGCCTCGGTTGCAGAGGGAGTGAAAGGAGGACTTGGCAAAGTGCAGGGAGTGCTCAGTCTGCCACCAGGAGGAGGAGGTCCGCCGCCATGGATTTCCACCTGTGCACAGGGGAGCAGAGTGTAAAGTGGTAATGATGATGAAGGGGCTTGCTTGCATTGGGGAGCTGGAACTCCCAGGAGAACGACGAAGTAGAGAAGGGATCTCAGAAGAACGATGAAGTAGAGAAGGAATCTCTGGAGAATGACGAGGTGGTATAGCGGTCTCATCAGACCAGGGAGTTAGACGACTCCATGCAAACCAGAGAGCAGCACAGCTTAAATAGTCAGGCTGATGAGAAGAGCAGGTGTGCGCGCAGCTGTGGAGGATAAGGCAACAGGCAGGCAGAGTGGATCACCACAGTACTCCCCCCCCCCCCCACGTGACGCCTCTCAGCAATCGATCTATCGATCTAACCTACCCGGGTGCGTCCGGTGGAAGTCCCTGATGAGCTGAGGATCCAGCACAAAGGAGGGATGCACCCAGTATCTCCATTCGGGACCGTAACCCTCCCAGTCCACCAGGTACTGGAGGCCGTGACCCCGGTGACGGACGTCCAGAATGGCGTTGACCTTCCACGCAGGGTCACCATCGATCACTACTGGTGGAGGTGGCATCTTGGGAGGGGGCACAGAGGGCTGGAGCAGAATGCCTTCATCTGGGAGACGTGAAAAGTGGGACAGATGCGGAGGGAGGGGAGAGAGCTAGGCGCACAACCACAGGATTCACAATATGGGTGATAGCAAATGGACCAATAAAATGCTGAGAGAGTTTTCTAGACTCAGCCTTGAGGGTGATATTCTTTGTAGAAAGCCATACCTGTTGCCCAACCTGGTAGGGTGGAGCCGAGGTCCTGCAACGGTTGGCAATGGTGGAGTTGTGCTCCGCCGTGCACCGCAGCGCGGCCCGGGTAGCCTTCCACAACCAGCGACAGCGCCTCAGGTGGGCATGTACTGAAGGTCAGAATCAGAATCAGAATAGCTTTTTTGCCAAGCATGTTTACAATGTAAACAAACAAGGAATTTGACTTGACATTGGGCGTGCTCGATAAGCGCCTCAAATGACGTGGCAGCCATGAAGGCGCCTGTCATCAGTGGAGGGTAAAGAGGGGAATGGGGGAGGGAATGACACAATGGGCAGAGAGAAAAAACATAGTTAATCAAAATAAAGCTCGTATGAGCAAAATTGTGATTACATAGAAAAAAACCCTCTAAGTACAATTAGCAGACCAATACAGATCACACAATACAAAAGAGCAAGAGAGAGACCAGTGTGTGTAGTCAGCATGTAATCAGTATGAGTGCGGTGTTGATGTATCAGTTGCTGGTGTACAACAAAGGGGCGCCTCCTGGCAACGGATGGGTGTTATGTTCATGCATTCAAAACACAGATAAGCATGTCCCAGAGTCTGTCTCTCTTCGTGCATGCCAGATGGCAGAGTTCTGTATTAGACACATGATAACGCTGTCCTTGAAGAGTCCGGTTTGCTGAACAACAGCAAATGTTGTTAATTGTTTGGGTTAAAGAGAAGCCAAAACACTTTCCTGCAAAATCTCTGCACCTGGAGGAATGAGTTCCCAAGGACGCCGAATCAAGGCCTGATGAGCACAGTCACTTGGAGCATAGTAATTTCCACTCTCTTGCGATTCTGTGCATCACAATTAATTCAATTCACAGGCTTAAAATCGCTGGTCGAATTGTTGAAGGAGCTTCGCCGGGATCCGCATTTTGACCAGCTCTTCCAACTTTTTAAATTTCCGATACACTTGGAAACTCCGGAGCCAAACAGTAGAAATCCTGTGATCATATCCAAACAGATAGATGTCTTCTGCATCTTCAATCGAATCACACAGACATTTGAGTTCCAATTAACCCATGAGTCACACATTTGGGCTCCCCCGGGCCCGATTTTCTGTTGAAAAGGTGGTGTCAATTGCATTTAAAGCCCGAAATTCCATTTTTTCCGTTTTTCCGTTTGGATTGAGATCCGCGAGAAGGAGCGAGACACAGACACAGACGAAGCAAGCTGGGATCAGTCAGGGAGGCGGGAGGAGGAGAGGAGTGAAAATGTGACTGCTCTCTCTGAAAGCCGGAAGCAATGTCTCCCTCCTCCTCGGGAAACAGCTGGGGGTTGTAGCCCAAAGAGGCCTCAAATGGAGACATGCCAATGGCAGACAAAACAGTGGTGTTGTGTGTGTACTCAACCCATGGCAGGCAGGTGCTCCAGGATGGTGGGTTGGTGGTGGTGATGCACTGTAGCGCTGCCTCCAGCTCCTGATTGGCACGCTCGCATTGGCTGTTGCTCTGTGGGTGGTACCCCGACGACAGGCTCACCGTAGCCCCAATAGCATTGCAAAAAGCCTTCCATACCTGCAAGATGAACTGGGGCCCATGGTCGGACACGATGTCTAGAGGAATGCCGTGAAGCCTCACCACATGGAGGATAAGCAGATCCACAGTTTCCTTCGCCGTGGTCAGACCCTGCAGGGGGACGAAGTGAGCTGCCTTGGAGAATCTGTCCACTATAGTGAGGATGATGGTGTTGTTGGCAGAGGATGGGAGGCTGGTGACAAAATCCAGGGCCACGTGGGACCAGGGCCTGCCAGGGATAGGGAGAGGATGGAGCAGTCCAGCCGGAGGAGAGGAGGACGTCTTGCCGGTGGCCCACTGGGGACAGGCGCGGATATACTCCCCGACATCCTTCTGGAGCAACGGCCACCAAAAGGTCCTCTGTAGGAGAGTCACTGTGTGTGCCGTCCCCGGATGGCACAAGAGCTTGGAGGAGTGGGTCCAATTTATCACCTCGCCCCAAACGGCAGACGGCACATACAACCTCCCCACTGGTCCCCCGCCCGGGTCTGCCTTGGTCTCCTGCGCTCTCAGAACCCTCTCCTTAATACCCCATGAGAGGGCGCCAACGATGCACGATTGGGGAATGATGGGGTGCGCGGTACCTCTGCAGCATCCCAGGCGAATTGCCTAGATAAGGCATCAGGCTTGGTGTTCTTGGACCCCGGGCGGTAGGTGATGGTAAAGTCAAACCGGCCAAAAAACAGGAACCAGCAGGCCTGGTGCGTGTTCAGTCGCTTCCAAGTTCTTATGGTCTGTCCAGACGATGAACGGCTTGGAGGCCCCCTCCAGCCAATGGCACCATTCCTCCAGTGCCAGCTTCACCGCCAGGAGCTCCCTGTCCCCGATGTCATAGTTCCTGTCTGCCGAGGAGAGATGGCGGGAGGAGAACGCGCAGGGGCGAATCTTGCCATCCACCGGGGAGCGTTGAGACAGCACAGCTCCTACGCCAGAGTCCGAAGCGTCAACTTACACCAGGGCGGGGTCCACCTGCGCCAGGATCGGAGGAGAGGAGGATAGTGATTTTAGTGCCACAAAGGCAGCCTCAGCCTCCTCCGTCCACAGGAAGGGCACCTTGGAGGAGGTGAGGCGAATGAGAGGAAGGGCAGAGATGCTGTAGTTCTTTATGAAGCGGCAGTAGAAGTTGGTGAATCCCAGAAACTGCTGTAATTGCTTCAGGGAGGAGGGAGTCGGCCACTCTACCACCGCTTTTACCTTGGCTGGGTCCGCGATGACTTTGTTGTGCGAGATGATGAAGCCCAGAAATGACGTGGCTGGAGTGTGGAACTTGAACTTCTCTGCCTTCATGAACAGCTTGTTCTCCAGCAGCCGCTGCAACACTTGCCTCAAGTGCACCCGGTGTTCATCGAGGGACTGAGAAAAAATCAGGATATCATCAAGGTAAAGAAAAACAAACGAGCCCAGAAAGTCCCTCAACATGTTGTTAATGAGCCATTGGAACACAGCGGGAACATTGGTCAGCCCAAACGGCATGATGAGGTACTTGAAATGGCCACTAGGGATCCGGAACTCCGTTTTCCATTCGTCCCCCTCTCGGATTCGCACCAGGTGGTAGGCGTTGCTGAGGTCTAGTTTAGTGAACCAGGAGGTCCCCCGGAGGGAGTCAAACACCGTGTTGATGAGCGGGAGTGTGCTGCCGTGGGCAGCAGGGTGGTGCAGTGGTTAGCACTGTTGCCTTACAGCTAGAAGGGTCCTGGTTCGAATCCCCAGGTTGGCAGGGGTTGGAACCTTTCTGTGTGGAGTTTGCATGTTCTCCCTGTGCTGCGTGGGTTTCCTCTGGGGGCTCCGGTTTCCTCCCACAATCCAAAGACATGCATGTTAGGTTAATTGGTTGTTCTAAATTGTCCCTAGATATCTGTTTCCTATAGGCCCTTAGAATAGAGGGTTAGTATTAGTGAAAGCGCTTTAAGTGGTCTTTGTGACTAGAAAAGTGCTATAAAAGTGCAGGTTAGTTAGTTAGTTAGTTAGTATTTGTCCTTAATGGTGATGTTATATAAGTTCCCGGAAGTCGATGCACGGTCTCAGCGAGCCGTTCTTCTTGCCCACGGAGAAGAATCCTGCCCCCACCGCTGAAGATGATGGACGAATAATGCCCAAGCTCAGGAACTCCTTGATATAGGTCTCCATGGCCTCCTGCTCTGGAACTGACAGGCTGTACAGCCGACTAGATGGTAACGAAGCTCCGGGCCGGAGGTTAATGGCACAATCGTATGGGCAGTGGGGGGGGGGGGAGAGATATGGCTTGGGACTTACTAAAGATGGCCACCAGATCATGGTATTCCGGGGGAACTTTGGACAGGTCAGGCGGAGGTGTGTCAGGGACACCGAGAGGCACGGAGGGTGAGCAAGAAGCGGACTGGAGACAAGCACTGAGACAAAATGAACTCCATGTTCCCAGAGCGCTAGTCAATGGTGGGGTTGTGCAACCAGAGCCAGGGATATCCTAAAGTGACCGGATAGGTAGAGACCGGAACCACAAACAACCTGAGCTGCTCACTGTGATTTCCCGACACAATAACCGAGGCCGGGGCAGTTTGTTTTGACACCAAAGCCAGTGGAGCCTTGGACAAAGCAATGAGCTTAAGTGGTGTCTTTAACTGGTGGCAGGTGATCCCCAATCAGGTTGCCAGTTCCTCAGACATGAAGCTCTGCTCGTCCCCTGAATCGATACGTGCATGTGTGGCAATCTCAACATGATTATGAACAAAATGGATAGGTAATAGGAATTTAGTGAGGGGATCGTTTTGGAGTGAGTCCGTGAGTCCCCCTACTGCGACACGCGAACTCCCTCTTTTGGCCGGATGGGGCAAGTAGCGAGCTCATGTTCATTGCTGCCACAATACAGACATAGCCCCAACTCCCGGCGGCGCTGTTTCTCCTCCGGTGGTAACTTGGACTGACCTACTATCATTGGCTCAGGGGAGTCTAATGGATCAGAGGGAGGAAGGGCCAGCAGGGGGAGCTGTGGGGAGCGGCGAAACTGAGTGCCTGAGCGACCGGAAGTTTGACGCTCGTTGGCTCGCTCCCTTAACCGATTGTCCAAACTAATGGCCAGAGAAATTAGCTCAGTTAACTTACTGAGCTTTTCAAGATGGGTTAACTTGTCCCTCAGGCTAGGGCTAAGGCTACGGACGAAGATGCTGAACAGGGAGGCATCCTCCTACCCTACTTCCATGGCTACCAACCGGACTCTACTAGCATCAGCACCGGATCACCCCAGGGCTGTGTACTTTCCCCCCTATTCTTCTCCCTTTACACCAACTCCTGCACCTCCAGCCACCAGTCTGTCAAGTTGATCAAGTTTGCGGACGACACCACCCTCATCGGGCTCATCTCCAACGGCGACGAGTCCGCCTACAGGAGAGAGGTGGCCCAGCTGGTGTCCTGGTGCAACAATAACAACCTGCAGCTGAACGCTCTGAAGACAGTGGAGATGATTGTAGACTTCAGGAAAGTCACTACCCCTCTGCCCCCCCTCACCCTCTCAGGCTCTCCCATCACCACTGCTGATTCCTTCCGCTTCCTAGGCACTACCATCACCAGGGACCTCAAATGGGAGCCGACCATCAGCTCACTCATTAAAAAAGCCCAGCAGAGGATGTTCTTCCTGCGGCAGCTGAGGAAGCTCAAGCTACCCACCAAGATGTTAGTGCAGTTCTACACAGCCATCATCGAGTCCATCCTCACCACCTCCATAACCGTGTGGTACGCAGGAGCCACTGCCAGGGACAGACTAAGGCTGCAGCGCGTCGTGCGCACTGCTGAGAAGGTGATCGGCTGCAAGCTCCCATCTCTCCAGGATCTGTACATCTCCAGGACCCGGAGGCGTGCTGGCCGGATCATAGCCGATCCCTCACACCCTGGTCACGTACTGTTTGCCCCCCTCCCCTCTGGTAGAAGACTTCGGTCCATCCAGACTAAAACCTCCCGTCACATGAACAGCTTCTTCCCCTCTGCCATCAGACTGCTGAACACTAAGTGACTTATTGACTCTCGTGCACTATGTACAGCAGCTCAACCAGACTCATGTCAATCATCACTGTTTTCTTCCTGCATTACCGACTGCACTATATAGTTCTCCACAGTATCTGCTGCTCGCTAATATATTTTAACTGCTGACCAGTATCACTTACTCTTATTCTACACTTTATTGCATGTATAGTTTATTTCTTTTATCTTATCATGTTTAATGTTGCAGCATTGCACCGAGACAAATTCCTAGTTTGTGTACTACATGAACAATGGCAATAAACCTGATTCTGATTCTGATTCTGATTCTGAAGTCCAAGGCATAGTCGGCTACCGACTTGTTCCCTTGCCTTAAGTTGAGTAGCCGGGAGGTAAGCATGCTATCTCGGTCGGAGTGGTCAAACACCTCATTAAACTCGCCTACAAACTAGTCATAAGTTAAATTAGCATAATCAGCCCTAGCCATAACCGCGTACACCCAGGCTAATGCCCGCCCCTCCAGAAGATTAACTACAAAGCCTATGCGGCTGTGACTGGTAGGAAAATCCCCTGGAACCCGCTGGTACACTATCCCACATTGTAACAGGAATCCCCTAGCCTCCCCTAGCTTATCGTTGAAGCATGTGGGCGTGGGGACTGGAGTCAGCCGGGATGGTGGAGACAGAGAAGGGATGGAGCTAGCTGGAGTGGCCATGCTACTCAAAGCCGGGGGAAAGGGCTGAGGACCTGATAGGCGATCCAGGCGCGAGTTTATCTGGACCAGCTGTGTAAGAATGACCTGTTGTTGGTGTGATAATTGGTCTACTTGAGCCTCTAAGATGTTAACTTTGTGTGCTAGTGCACTGCCTGCTGGGTTGTTCTGACGGAGTCGTACTGACATGATTTGAGACCCAGGAAGCAGACACAGACTCAGAAATAAACTCAATTATCTTTATTGTGTAGTGTATGTATGAGTGTGTGCCTGTGTGTATGAATGTAGCAGCCGGGGCAAGCAGAGCACCATACAGACTGGCAACCCTATGGAAGAGCAGAGACAAGGGGGGTTAGTGCCAACACTCAGGAGAGATGGCACAGTTACGTTCAGTCTTACTGTAGGCGAGTTGGTGAGCAGCACAGGCTTGGTTCCGAAGGCTCCGGCCAGACACTGTCTTTGGCCCCGGTTGCAGAGAGAGTGAAAGGAGGACTTGGCGAAGTGCAGAGAGTGCTCGGTCTGCCGCCAGGAGGAGGAGGTCCGCCACCACGGATTTCCACCTGTGCAGAGGGGAGCAGAACGTAAAGTGGTAACGATGATGAAGGGGCTTACTTGTGTTGGGGAGCTGGAACTCCCAGGAGAACGACGAAGTAGAGAAGGGATCTCAGAAGAACGACAAAGTAGAGAAGGAATCTCTGGAGAATGACCAAGTGGTGTAGCGGTCTCATCAGACCAGGGAGTTGGATGATTCCGTGCAGACCAGAGGGCAGCACGGCTTAAATAGTCAGGCTGATGAGAAGAGCAGGTGTGCGCGCAGAGGCTTATCCTCTGCCTGTTGCAGAGGATAAGGCAGGCAGAGCGGATCACCACAGTGTTGTGTGTGTGGATAGGTTTATTTGTTTATTTCTGTAGATTTGGCTTTGTTGTTAGTGCGTGAGTCGGGTTATAAATTGTGGGAGGGCTCAATCGGTGTGTTTGTTGTTTTTCTGCAGGGGAGAAGGATGTTATGTATGGAATGTAAGTAGTAATAGGGTGGCTGGGGCTCCCGGGGAATAGCAAGGGGTGACGGACTGACTTTCCGGTGGGGACGTCACCCGGGGTATAAGAGGCATAGCGGGAGGCACCTCTGGCCAGTAGGAGCGCTGTAAGCTGACTGTATATATTTGCTATTATAATAAAGCTACATTCATTGCACCTCCGGCCTGGTTATTATTAGAAGGATTATGGACACAACAGACTTCCCTCCCATCGAGCCCGGACCAGGTCCGTATCTCTCAGAGGAGCTCTGCTTGGCCTGCAGTGTTGCTGATCGGCACACAGTCCCTCCGTGCCTGTCGGTCTGGCCCCGATTCCCTGTAAAGCTGCTGCAGCAGTTGCCGTTGTAGCTCCAGATCCTCCAGCCCACTGTGGCCGACCTCCGGAGGAAACTGAGGCTAGCTCGTGGCTTCCATGTAATTAAAGTTGTCGGCTGTCGTGTAATATTTAGTTTTTGTAATATTTAGTTTTTGTTTAAAGGACTAGTGGACAACAACTCCCATCATCCCACATCACTAAACTGTAATCGTGTTTAGTGCTGTTAATTATGCAAAATGTACATGTATTTTCTTTTGATCAGAGTTTAATTTAATTTATTTAAAGTTTTGATGCTGACTGTGTTTACTACAAATTTGCTGTTGCTTATGCACAAGTTGCTTATGCACAATGCATATGTATTTTCCTTTAATTAGAGTTTACAAAAATTCCATTATTCAATGCTGATTGTGTTTACCGTCAATTCACTGCAAACAAAAATAAATCTATATATCAATATATGTTATCAAGCAAACTCTTTTACAATGTGGTAGGTTTTTTGTTTTTTTTTTTTTTGTTACTTATTTGTACCCGTAGGTAGAGTTGGTTTGCAGTCTGGTGACAAGCCACCGGCTGCTGGTCGCTGCGTGTGCGAGCGCCCTAAACCTACATGTTTTTGGTATGCGGGAGGAAACCGGAGAAATCCCGGAGTAAACCCACGCAACACGGGGAGAACATGCAAACTCCACACAGATCACTGTTGGTCGGGGGCTGGGATCGAACCCATGATCTCATGATCCCCGCGATCCCCCGGCCGAGAGTAAAACTGTGCTGCTACAGTGCTAAACCACTGCGCCACTGTGCAGCCCAGGTTGCCTGCTGGGCTTGTTTTGGGCTTGTTTCCATTTCTCTTGTGAAACCTGGCAACACTGCTCTCAGCTGTAAGGCATGTGCCATGGCCAACAGTGGCACTTTCCTGGCCTAATAAAGTTCCAGAGCAGTTATCTACCTCCAGCCGTGGTCATTTATGACTCACATAGACTGCTGCAATACATCTGAAAAAAGAAACAGTTGACAATAATAAAATGTACACCATTTCTTTAGAAAAACTGAAGATGGAGTCATTTCTGTTAAGAACAAGTTAGTTTATTTTCTTTCTGTGCATCCATCAAAAATTAAAACAAAGTAAATAACCGTCATCTTACAAAAGTAAATATCAAACTTCCAATCAAAGAAAGAAGCCAATGAAATCCATCTTCCTCTGTGTAGTACTATGAAGGCTCTTTCTACAAGGACTACAGACATGGTGGAGGTGTGCACTGCTGGCCCACAGGACACAGGTTCATTGGCAAGTTTTACCTCAACAGAAAGGAAGGATATGGACAACAGGTGTTCCCAGATGGAGCCACCTTTGACGTATGAAATTTGCTGAAATGACAAACATGCAGATATTATTTTGCAGCAAATAATATAAAATGAGCCTCCTTCTTGCCCAGGGCTTGTACCACAATGACCGGAGGTTTGGTCCAGGTGTGCTGAGTTATCCAGATGGGTGTCAGGATGTGGGTTTGTGGCTGGGGCAGCGCCTGGTTAGGCTGTGTTCACCTATAGATGTGGGCTTCGGCCTGAAGAACTTTCCTGAATATGCTGCCTACAAGGACACACCCATCACCAATGATCCACTGACTCAGGTACATACTGACTTCTCCACACCTTTAAAAATATGCAGTCTGTGCATTTTTTAATGAACATTTCTCTTCCTGTTTTCATTTGAGTGGTCTACAGGCACAAACCAGTGCACATACTAAGGTAAATAAATTACTCTTACAATGAGCACCCAAATTGTAAGTCCACTGGATGGAGCAATAAAATCCAGTCTTATCTGTACCTATAAAAAAAATGTAGCATTATTTGAGTCAGATCAGTCCAATCCCCATTGGTTTCAGGTGTATACAGAGATAGATGAAAACTTTATCCTTCCCCCTGGCCTGGAGAGTTACTCAACAGATGGTGACCACTTACCGCTTCCCCCTGGTCGAAGAAGAAAGTTGGACCAACAGTTTTATGGTGAGCTTTGGGAGCCGGATGCTCATCCACACAATGGCTACGAGAGGGACCCACTATCCAATCTGCCCTTACAGGCCCGTGTGCAGGCTCACATACTTAAACACAGGTAAGGCATGCGTCAATGCCACAGGTGAAAAAGAAGAAACATATATTTTGTATTTTACACACGTGAAAGGCAGGAAGAGCAGCAGTTGACTGTTTGTATGTACTCGTGTTTGTTTGTCAGACTGCAGGCTACACATGTGGGCTGGGACGTGGCTGCTGTTCTCTCTCTGAGCAGGGAAGGTTTTGGCCCTAAAGGACCATTGGAAGTCACTTCAGAACAGCTGATCCAGCATTCCTCTCAGGGGGAAGTGCACTCTGTGTCACAGATCCTCCAGACTGGTTTGGTCCACCCTGATGTAGCTGATTCATGTGGAAACACCCCTCTGATTGCTGCTTCTGTAATATGAATCATTTTTAATGTTAGTTGATATGTAATGTTCTCTTTGGTCGTTGTTCTTTTAAATAGCTTTGTAGTCTTTTGTCTGTTTTCTGTTCCCTTTTAGGTAAACTGCCATAATGAAGTCATCCATCTTTTGTTGGATATGGGTGCTGAAATTGATAAGTTGAACTGTGAAGGCATGTCTGCCTTGGCTGTGTGCCATGTCCTCTACTACCCTTTTCAGTCTCTGTACATCCCATGGGATAAAACACCTGAAAAGACTTCAGTAAGATTCTCCTTGATACAGTTTGTCTAGTACTGTGGCAGCTTTGGGGTTGGAATTTTGCTGTTAAAGTTCCTGACAGGTGAATCAGCAAATGTGTTTTGAGTCTACCAGACCAAAGAAAAGTGTTATTAACTGCCCATCCAAATTTGAATGGTTAAAAACTCACAAAGTATGTGAAAACAGCTTTAACTAGAAAAGCACTCAGAGAGCGCATACCTCGGCCAAGGTTCCTTCTGTCCCTCATGGATCACCTCCAAAATGTAATGGGTTCGTATGTAGGCCACGAGCCAGTTCTGGTGAAAATTGCATCAAAGTCTATACACTAGTTTTGGAGGATTCTTGTAAACACATTGAGAAGATAAGAGCCTTGGCGGAGGTATGCATTCTCAGATCATCACCAAAATGATATGGGTTCCTCTCTAGGCTCAGGGCCACCTCTGGTGAAAATTTCATCCAAATCCATGCAGGAGTGTTGGTATAATCCTGCTGCATAAATACAAACAAGGGCCTTAGTGGAGGTATGCACTCTCACATCATCACCAAAATTTCATGGGTTCATCCTTGGCCCAAGGGCTACCTGTGGTGAAATTTTCATCAAAATCCGTTTGGTAGTTTTTGCGTAATCCTGCTAACAAACAGACAGGCAAACCACCACGATTATATAACCTCCTTGGCGGAGATAAAAATCTTGAAAAATCAGCCAGCCCCCTCTGCTCTGAACTGGTGGGGGCATGTCTGCAGTAGGTGCTGAAACCACGCCCACTCCCGGAACAGTGTCAAGTGTCAGTTGTCAATCAAACAGCTGAAACCTGGGGAAAGAATCGGAAATATACAGTGTATCTTTTGAGCCAGAAGAGCCACATAAGCTAACGTTATTTCTAAATAGTCCCTCCAGGATTTTGCAATGTTGCGATTGCAGCAATTCCCACAAATTAAGCCAATTCTGCTAAATTTGAACTTTGTCCAATCACCGCAACTTTCCCGCAATTTTGGCCAATTGTTGTCAATTTCCGCCAATTTGTCCCTGAGTAGTGCTCAGACGTGCACGTCATCAGTCTAACCAATCAAATATGTTGCTGCATTGTGCTCACTTCCGTGTTTACAGTGAGTATAAACGGAACACATCAACAAAAGACAGGATGTGTGTGATTCTTAAAAAAAACCCACTCACCCGCAAGCAGTGTTGGGCAAGTTACTAAAAAATAGTAACCAGTTAACAGTTAGTCGTTACTTCTTTTCAAAAGTAACTGAGTTACTTACCAATTACTGCACGATTAAAGTAACTAGTTACTTGGAAAAGTAACTTTCACATTACTTTTAAATGCATACTTAAATCATCTTGCACACATAGCAAGATAATTTAATTAATGGATTACATTACGGGCTTATTAATGTCAGGCTGAAAACAGACCGTTTCAGACAGCGCTTTTAGAACATGTTCAGTCTGCTCTATCCTGCCTTGAGAGCTGTTATTGTGGGAAAAATCTGAAGAAAATCAACACAAAATTGCCAGTAATTTCCTCATTTTGGAGTGAGAAATAGGGTTTGTGGAGTGAGAGAGAGGGAAAAAGAGTGAGTTGGCAACACTGCATAAAGCTGTCAATGTTTCTTACCTTCAATATTATGGATTTAATCCGATGTGCTGTTATGAATCCTTGTGTGCCATTACGTGGCACACAAAGGACAGGATGATAAAAACCCAAACGCAGGAGTAGATTTGTGCAATTTATTCACCAAACCCCAAATAATAAGTCCAGCAAACAGTCACGTCAATAACAAAGAGTGGATATGGTTGCAATAAAGGCCACCGGGCAAGCAGGGACCCCACCTAGTCACTCAGCAGCCCGAGATGAGGGAATGCCTAGTGCCGCAGAATTGCTGTCAGCACAGGGAGACGGGCTGAGGCGATCCATGCTGTCTGGAGGATGAGGGCTGCTTACGCTGGCTAACCAAAACAGGCTAGCGTAACAAAAGACAGATCTGTCAGGCTGACAGTATATGAAGGGAGTAACGGCTAACATACACAGAGGTACACGCTGCTGTGTAAGAAGTGCATATAATGCTCCGGCAGTCTCTCTCAATTCTCACAGCATTAAAGTAGTTGTAATACTAATGAGGGAAGAGGCCGCCGGTGTGAGAATGCGTGGGCTGGACATAATTGAAAACATGTGTGCATGAGTGAGTGTATGAGCGTGTGAATGAGAATGAATGAAGTGTGGGTGTGTATGTGTGTGAACACCCAATAACGAAGATCAGCTGGCGATACTGAAAGGAGGAGGGGGGCGTGCCCGAGCTGTCAGGGAGCCAGGACCCAAAGGACTTCCTGAAACACCTGATGGAAAATAGAGAAGCAGGCCAAAATAACCACGGGTCAGAACTGGGTTTGGGACCGCCAAACCCAGCTTCATGACATGTGCAGTGATTCAAAGAAAATGTCCATTATCCACAGTCCAAATGTCTGCTGTGACAAGAGACAATTCAGTCTCTTAAATTCCTTTCCATTTTTGAATAAGCTTTATCCAGGTAGCAAGTAAATGTGTTTTATCTTCAGTGGATCACATTCTCAGCTGTCTGATAGTAAATGACTGTTATCAACTCTTCATTCTGTAACAACGTATCCGGCAATCAGTCGGTTTAATTCTTGCTGGGTCACAAACTGTCCAGAATGCATACCTGTGCTTGAAATGCAGCGTGGCTGTTCAGATAGCATAAATCCACTAAAAACACGGTGTTAGCATGGCACTAGCTTTGATGTTGTTGCTGTTCAGGCGCTTCTGAAGATTGCAGTCGGTCTCACACGACCCACCAATATGCTTTTGTCCTTAACCACGACAAAGAAAAAATAATCTGTCTATTGCCACAAAAAGAAAGTAGCTTCATCTTTTCCCAGCAGGAGCAAGCTCCATTTGTGGCTGCAGCAGTGAAGAGGCTCTTTGACGGCTCATTGACTGACGGCTGCGTCAGGTACGTGGGGTCAGTTTGTATTGATTTGCACTAAAAATATCTATCTATATTAATAAAACGAGTAACGCATCTGATCAAATTTCAGTAACTGTAACGCATTACTGAATTTTTAAACAGTAATTTTGTTACACAGCATGTTACTGCAAAAGTAGTAGTGTTACAATAACACGTTACTGTCAACACTGCCCGCAAGTTTTCCCACACTGTCCCTTCTTCCGTCTCTCCCGGCCTGCCAATGAACATTACCCCGCGTTTCTATGCTGACCGTGTGTACTAAGTGCCGGGTTTGTGTTGAAAAAAGTCCGCCTGCCTGAAAGCACCCTCAGCACGGGAGTGCACATGAGAAGAGACACCGTAAAACCACAAACAAATGAGCAAATCTAACACGACAGCCTGTGTTGTAACATTTTATACATCTTCAGAGGTAAAAGTCACTACTACATCTTGTCAATCAGTTTGAAAGCTGTGAATGTCCAGTCTGGACACGGACCAACACCTGATTGAGGCAAATCCCCAGGACAGCCCCGCAACTAGAGCAGCACTATCCAAAAAAAAAAAAAAAAAAAAAAAAAAAAAAAATCATGTGAAACCCTGGAGTGCATGCGGGGCTGGGGTTAGGTCTGTATTATGTAGCTCAGCCCCGTTTCAGGCCTGTCCAGAAAATCCTGGCAAGAGAGCTGCCAGAAAACTGTTCAACAGTTGAACTTTGCTGTTTAGCTCTGCATACAGTGGTGTGAAAAAGTGTTTGCCCCCTTCCTGATTTCTCATTTTTTTATGTTTCTGACACTTAAATGTTTCAGATCATTAACCAAATTTAAATATTCGACAAAAATAACACAAGTAAACACAAAATGCAGTTTTTAAATGAAGGTGTTTATTATTAAGGGTAAAAAAAAAATCCAAACCTACGTGGCCCCGTGTGGAAAAAGTGATCCCCCCACCCCCCGTTAAAACATAAATTAACTGTGGTTTATCACATCTTTGAAAGCCACACTCGGGTCTGATTACTGCCACACCTGTTCTCAATCAAGAAATCACTTAAATAGGACCTGCCTGACAAAGTGAAGTAGACCAGAAGATCCTCAAAAGCTAGACATCATGCTGTGAGCCAAAGAAATTCAGGAACAAATGAGAAACAAAGTAATTGAGGTCTATCAGTCTGGAAAAGGTTATAAAGCCATTTCTAAAGCTGTGGGATTCCAGTGAACCACAGTGAGAGCAATTATCCACAAATGGTGAAAACATGGAACAGTGGTGAACCTTCCCAGGAGTGGTCAGCCGTCCAAAATTACCCCAAGAGCACAGTTACGACTCATCCAAGAGGTCACAAAAGACCCCACAACAACATCCAAAGAACTGCAGGCCTCGCTTGCCTCAGTTAAGGTCAGTGTTCATGACTCCACCATAAGAAAGAGACTGGGCAAAAATGGCCTGCATGGCAGAGTTCCAAGACGAAAACCACTGCTGAGCAAAAAGTACATAAAGGGCTCATCTCAGTTTTGCCAGAAAACATGGTGATGATCCCCAAGACTTTTGAGAAAATACTCTGTGGACTGACAAGACAAAGGTTGAACTTTTTGAAAGGTGTGTGTCCCATTACATCCGGCATAAAAATAACACAGCATTTCAGAAAAGGAAGGTTTGATGATCTGAAACATTTAAGTGTGACATACAAAAAAAGAGAAATCAGGAAGGGGGCAAACACTTTTTCACACTACTGTACTTGTAAGTCTTCATGCTACAGTGGGGCAAAAAAGTATTTAGTCAGCCACCAATTGTGCACGTTCTCCCACTTAAAAGATAAGAGAGGTCTCCAATTTTCATCATAGGTATACCTCAACTATGAGAGACAAAATGAGAAAAAAAATAATCCAGAAAATCACATTGAAGGATTTTTAATGAATTAATTGGTAAATTCCTCAGTAAAATAAGTATTTGGTCACCTACAAACAAGCAAGATTTCTGGCTCTCACAGACCTGTAACTTCTTCTTTAAGAGGCTCCTCTGTCCTCCACTCGTTACCTGTATTAATGGCACCTGTTTGAACTCGTTATCAGTATAAAAGACATCTGTCCACAACCTCAAACAGCCAGACTCCAAACTCCACTATGGCCAAGACCAAAGAGCTGTCAAAGGACACCAGAAACAAAATTGTAGACCTGCACCAGGCTGGGAAGACTGAATCTGCTATAGGTAAGCAGCTTGGTGTGAAGAAATCAACTGTGGGAGCAATTATTAGAAAATGGAAGACATACAAGACCACTGATAATCTCCCTCGATCTGGGGCTCCACGCAAGATCTCACCCCGTGGGGTCAAAATTATCATGAGAACGGTGAGCAAAAATCCCAGAACCACATGGGGGGACCTAGTGAATGACCTGCAGAGAGCTGGGACCAAAGTAACAAAGGCTACATCAGAAACACACTACGCCGCCAGGGACTCAAATCCTGCATTGCCAGACGTGTCCCCCTGCTTAAGCCAGTACATGTCCAGGCCCATCTGAAGTTTGCTAGAGAGCATTTGGATGATCCAGAAGAGGATTGGGAGAATGTCATATGGTCAGATGAAACCAAAATAGAACTTTTTGGTAAAAACTCAACTTGTCGTGTTTGGAGGAGAAAGAACACCATACCTACTGTGAAGCATGGGGGCGGAAACCTCATACTTTGGGGCTGTTTTTCTGCAAAGGGACCAGGACGACTGATCCGTGTAAAGGAAAGAATGAATGGGGCCATTTATCGTGAAATTTTGAGAGAAAACCTCCTTCCACCAGCAAGGACATTGAAGATGAAACGTGGCTGGGTCTTTCAGCATGACAATGATCCCAAACACACCACCCAGGCAACGAAGGAGTGGTTTCGTAAGAAGCATTTCAAGGTCCTGGAGTGGCCTAGCCAGTCTCCAGATCTCAACCCCATAGAAAATCTTTGGAGGGAGTTGAAAGTCTGTGTTGCCCAGCGACAGCCCCAAAACATCACTGCTCTAGAGGAGATCTGCATGGAGGAATGGGCCAAAATACCAGCAACAGTGTGTGAAAACCTTGTGAAAACTTACAGAAAACGTTTGACCTCTGTCATTGCCAACAAAGGGTTTATAACAAAGTATTGAGATGAACTTTTGTTATTGACCAAATACTTATTTTACCAAGGAATTTACCAATTAATTCATTAAAAATCCTTCAATGTGATTTTCTGGATTTTTTTTTTTTTATTTTGTCTCTCATAGTTGAGGTATACCTATGATGAAAATTGAGACCTCTCTCATTGTTTAAGTGGGAGAACTTGCACAATTGGTGGCTGACTAAATACTTTTTTACCCCACTGTACATATAATTCAAGAAATCTCTGTCACAATGTCATGATGTCACGATCATAGGACTTGCTAAAAAATCATAGGACTTGCAATAAGATCAAAGGCAGGCTTCACTCACAATCATAGGACTCGCTATGACATCATCAGAAATCAAAGGCAGGCATTAATCATGATCATAGCACTCGCTATGACATTTATCAAAGATCAAAGGCAGGCATCACAGATCAAAGGCAGGCATCAACGAATGAGTGGTGACGTCAAAGATCCAAGGCAGGTTTCACCATGGTTACTGTTGCCATGGTAATGGTAACTTTCTACGGGTGTGCAGAAATGTTTGCTTACACACTTTCTATGGGGATGCACGGGTATACAGTATATACGCACAGGTATACACTAGTTTACCATAATTTAAGCACCACATTTTTAATATATATATATTATGTTTAGATGAAAAACACTGAATTCACTTGTCAGGGACTTTAACGCAAATATCTATTCAGTCAATCACATGGCACCAAGTCAGTGCGTTTAGACATCTAAGCACTTTGGGACTTTGAACATGGCATGGTTGTTAGTGCCAGATGGGCTGGTCTGAGTATTTCAGAAACTGCTGAACTGCTGGGATTTTCCCTAGGATTTACAGAGAATGGTCCGAAAAACAGAAAATATCCAGTGAGTGGCAGATCTCTGGATGAAAATGCCTAGATGATGCCAGAGGTCAGAGGAGAATGACCAGAATAGTTTGAGCATCATGATAGAAGGGCAACAGTAACTCAAATAGCCACTCATTGCAACTGAAGTATATAGAAAGGCATCTCTGAAGGCACAGCATGTTGAAGATGAGTGGCTACAGCAGCAGAAAATGATGTGCGACTTCTGTCAGCTAAGATCAGGAAAATGTGGCTACAATGCATACAGGCTCACTAAAAGTAGATAGTAAAAGGTTGTAAAAATGTTGCCTCTTCTGATGTGTCAGACCTCACAGCGCGGCAAATGCTGAGGAACATTCACAAGCATTGTGATTGTTGGGATTTCGTCAGGGTTCATAAAAGATTGCACAACAGTTTGCCAACAGTTTTTATGGTTACAACCAGTTTTTTTCTTTCGAAAAAAATATTTTGAACATGGTTGCCACCATTAAGACTGTTGGTGAACAATTGTGAACGTTGTGGAATTTTGCATGAACACTGATGAGACCCCAACAATCACAGCATTTGTGAATGTTCCTCAGCATTCATTGCTCCATGAGATACGACCCTCACAGTTTCTGCTGCAGCATTCTGGTGATAAGGTCAGAATTTGACATAAACAACATGAAAGCTGTGATATATATGGGAAACGGCATGACACACCACGCTGCGGTCGCGCATACGCATGCGTGACATCATCACGCCGTAGGGTATATTAGCCAGCTACTCAGGGCTAGCCAGTCTCTCTTGCTCTCCACCTCTGGTGTACCACCTCCCAGTTACCTCACTGTGTGCCCCCTCCTAGCTGTTTGAGCTAATGTTCAATAAAAGGTAACCTCAACACATGGACCTGTCTGCATCCATTATTTCCAAATACAACAGAAGCATGAATACACACATGGAACATCATGGATGTGCATCAGAAAAAAATCTGCAGCAACTGTGTGATGATATCATTACACTACGCACCATATATTTCTAGCACCTTGTTAAATCTTTACAATTTGAATGACCCAGCCCCTTTTTGTCTATGTACTACAAGGTGTACCTTATGAAATGGAGTATATAAATTTCGGAGGCTTCCCTAAAAAAATTAATCTTCAAGTTTTGCTCTAAATCCAGCACGTCACTCTAACAGTTTTGATTAAAAAAGTCCCAAACTCCACCTTGTTCCCACTTCTTGCAGACACAAATATTTTCAAATATAAAAATTTTCCAAGTATTCTTTGTAAATATTTTAATAGCTTGCACTATGTGTCAGCAGGTTCTAAGGTCTACATGTGAAATCAGTAATCAGATTATTGAAGACTCGCCTGGACTTAACAACAGATGCCAGATAACTGACACAACTCTTAGGAGCCAAAGTGACCACAGCCAACTCCCTGACTGGTAGGAAGCTCGCCCATTTCAGTTCTTTGGCACATTATTCACCATACGGTATAGAATTTTGTATTCAGCTACAACCTGCAGTGCTGTGGAAAAGTATTTGCCCCTTCCTGATTTCTTATATTTTTGCATATTTGTGTGACAAATATAACGTAAAACTAGCAGCATTTCATAAAAAGAACATCATATCAACAGTAAAACATGGTGGTGGTAGTGTGATTGTCTGGGGCTGCTTTGCTGCTTCAGGACCTGGATGACTTACCTTAATTGGTGGAACCACGAATTCTGCTCTCTACCACAAAATCCTGAAGGAGAATGTTCAGCCATCAGTTTGTGATCTCAAGCCCTCTAACGTGGCTGAATTAAAAGAATTCTGCAAAGAAGAGTGGGCCAAAATTCCTCAACAGCGATGTAAAAGACTCATTGCCAGTAATCACAAATGCTTGATTGTAGTTGTTGCCGCCAAGGGTGGCACAGCCAATTATTAGGTTTGGGTGCAATTATTTTTTCGCATAGGATCAAGTAGGTTTGGATAGTTTTTTTCCTCTTAATAAATTAAATCATCATTTAAAAACTGCATTTTGTATTTACTCGGGTTATCTATTAAAATTTGATTCATCTGAAATATTTAAGTGTGACAAATATGCAAAAATATAAGAAATCAGGAAGGGGCAAAAACTTTTTCACAGCACTGTATATATTTTAGACTTCTTCATGGTGTTCCCCTAAGGCGTTGCCACAGTGGCTTATCTGCCTCCATCTCATCCTATCCATTGTATCTTCTTCTGTAACACCAACTCTCTCCATTTCCTCCTCCTCTACATCCATGAATCTTGTCTGTGGTCGTCCTCTTTTCCTCCTGCCTGGCAGCTCCATTTTCAACATCCTTTGTCCAATATATCCACGATCCCTCCTCTACACATGTCCAAACCATCTCAGCCTTGCCTCTCTTACTTTGTCTCCAAACCACCCAACTTGAGCTGTCCCTCTGATATACTCATTTGCAGTGTTGGGAAAGTTACTAAAAAATAGTAACTAATTACAGTTACTAATTACTTCTTTTCAAAAGTAATTGAGTTACTTTCCCAATTTCTGCATGAGCAAAGTAACTAGTTACTTGGAAAAGTAACTTTCATGTTACTTTTAAATGTATACTTAAATCATCTTGCACACATAGCAAGATAATTTATTGAATTAATGGATTACATTACAGGCTTATTGATATCAGGCTGAAAACAGACTGTTTCAGACAAAGCTTTTAGAACATGTTCAGTCTGCTTTATCCTGCCTTGAGAGCTCTTATTGTGGGAAAAATCTGAAGAAAATCAACATGATATTGCCAGTAATTTCCTCATTTCGGAGTGAGAGTTGGCAACACTGTATAAAGCTGTCCATGTTTATTAAATCACCCTTTATTGTCATTCAACTGTACAACCAATCATGTACAGTAGAACGAGATTGTGCTTTACCTATCTACTGTGTTAATCACACACACCCCAAGTGTAAAATCAGAGGGCCGCTGCCATGCAAGGCACCGCCACAAATTTCCCTCCTCCATTCCATTTTTGCTGAGCACCAAGCTGGACGGCAGGAAGTTCCACTTTTATATGGTCTGCGACATGACCCGGCCGGGATTTGAACCCCTGCCTCCCGGGTGTGGGGCGGATGCTCTACCAACTGAGCCACCATTCCGGGTGGCTCCAATCCATAATCTTTATGATTATGGATTTAATTTGATGTGCAGTGATCCAAAGAAAATGTCCATTATCCACAGTCCAAATGTCTGCTGTGACAGGGACATGAGCCAGTCCCCTCAAATTCTTTTAGGAGATCAAAGTCCATTTTTGAATAATCTTTATCCAGGAAGCAAGTAAATGCATTTTAATTTCAGTGGATCACAGTCCAGCCGTCTGATGGAAAGTGACCATTACCACAGCTTCAGTCTGGAACGATGTATCTAGCAATCAAGTTGGTTTAATTCTTGCTGGGTCACAAACTGTCCAGATGCATACTTGTGCTTGAAATCCAGCCATGGGTGTTGAGACGAGTATTTCCACTTTACAACCAGCCGTGGCTGTTCATAATACGGGAAATCCACTTCACGGTGTTGTTAGCGTAGCATAGCATAGCACTAGCTTTGTCAGAGCTGAAGATTGCCATGAGTCTTAACTGCACTTTAGTTTGCAACCCTCTAATATGCTTTTGTCTTTAACTGGGACAAAGGAAAAATATGTCTATTTCCACAAAAATAAAGCATCATCATCTTTTCCTCCACTCAGTAATTCAGACTCAGGCTCTCTGCAACAGGTCATGTCGACTGACGGCTGTGTCAGCTATGGTAGGGTGAGTTTGTATAGAGAATGGGTGCGTGACGTCACCCGATGGAAATAACAAAAACACAAGGAATTGTGGGAAAAGTGTTCAGCCTGTCTGTGCTTAGGAGTGAGAGTAATGGGCATGTGTCCTGACACAGTCCTGTGTCTGACCAGGTGCACACTCGTTAACCCTCAGTATACTCTGCATTGTGATTTTGGTCTGCACTGGTGGAAGGAAGGACTCAAACCATGGAGGACTACAGGTTGCAGCTTTAATGACAGCTCCCTCTGTACAAATCACATGAAAATACACAATTTGTGACATGCAGCCTCCTCCATGCACACAGCCCAGTCTTCTCCTCTCAGATGGTGTGGTGCAGACTGAGAGACTAGTTTACATGGTGCATAGAACAAGTCACACAACCTATACAGTTAACCACGAATGTGCTTCTTTACATTTAAACCAAAATATAAAAATACATTTCAAGTAAACACAACCCCAAAACAATAAAAGACATGTATAAATGTTCAAAACATTTTATACAAAATAAATCCCTTGTTAAATGCAACCTCTTGAGATTTTTGTGAAAGGAACAAATAAAGATAAGATAAGATAAGATAAACCTTTATTAGTCCCACAATGGGGAAATTCCAGGATTGCAACAGCACAGGGATAGCAACACTCAGAGCAATAATTTAGAAGATAAGAAAATAAGAGCAGTGAATATACATACTGTATGTACACATAAATATATAAATATATATACACAGTGCGGAGCATTGTAGCTAGATGGACTAAACAGCATAACCATCTATTTAGTTACCCTACATGGTATGAATATGTACCCACACATATTGTCACCCTCCATACAGACTGATATTGTCCTAGTTGTATACTGGAGGGGACCATTTGTGTAAGTCTGTTGCATCTTTTGCATTCAATACTATTAGGTCGTCACATTTTTTTGCTATCTCTGCGAGCAGCCCTGCTTTGGTTATACAGTCTGACAGCCGTAGGTAGGAAGGACCTGCGAAACCTCTCGGTCGTGCATCTAGGATGATGTAGTCTACTGCTAAATGAGCTCCTCAGTGCGTTCAGTATGTCCTGCATAGGGTGGGACTCGGACTCCAGCAGAGATGACAATTTAGCCACCATCCTTCTTTCTCCTATCTCCTCCACTGGGTTCAAGGTGTAAAAAAATATATAAAATCAACATACCTGTACAAATCACATGAAAATACACAATCTGTGACATGCAGCCTCCTCCATGCACACAGCCCAATCCCCTGTTAGCAAGCAAACACACAGAAAACCCTGTAGTTCTTGGGAGCACATATCTCTGAAAACTTGCAAAATGCATTTATAAAGTTTACCCAGGAATGACAAAACTACACATACATAGCCCCAAAGCTAACAGTGACACACATTAGCACATTATTATGTTTTCTCCCCCCCCCCCCCCCCCGGTCCTGTCAGGCAGCTAGGTAAGCAGAACAGAGACCTGTTACCCTTATTGTGCCCAAAAAGATTTCATCCATCCATCCATCTTCTTATGCTTAATCCTTTTTGGGTCGCGGGGGGGGCTGGAGCCTATCCCAGCATCTTTGGGCGAGAGGCAGGGTTCACCCTGGACAGATCGGCAGTTCATCTCAGGGCCAACACAGAGAGACAGACAACCATTCACTCTCACAGTCATACCTAAGGACAATTTAGAATCCCCAGTTTTTGATGCCAGTTAACCTAACTTGCATGTTTTTGGCATGTGGGAGGAAACCGATTTACTTTGCCAAAAGGAGCTTTATACAGTACCTAACTATGTACTGTATATTGTTGTAAACTCCTCCTGTAATAACTTTTAATACTTTATTTAAATTATTTTACCTATGGAGGACCCGACAGGATGGGGAATAGGGAAAGAAAGTCTGTGGAAGGGGAAAGAAAAGGAAGGGGAACAGACAAAAAGACAAACAAATCAACAACTAAAACAAACAGAAGACAAACTGCTTCTTCCACCAAAGATGTCTCAACACGAGTCTGGTATCCGCACCTGTTAAAGGAGAGACATCTGTGAGTGTGCGTCCGTGTGCGTATATATGAGAATGTGTATATGTGAGTGGTTTGTCAGGAAACATACAAAGAATGGGGCTGGTCACAGCAACTGGGAACCTGGAGCAGGCAAGGCAGCGCCGCCAACCCCCACAGGGCACAAATGCCTCAGGTCAGCAAGGCCCAGGAAAGCCAGGCATCCATCCCCGGTGGGACGATTGAGGGACACCAGGCTGCCAGGTGGCCAGCATGGCTGGCCCACACCCCCGGGCCCACAAAGCCCCCACCCCCCCAGTGGGGCCAACGCCAGTCCCCGGGCCCCAAGCGCCAGGAGGCCAGTGCCCCCACCCCCTGGGCTGGAGATTGGCCCACGCCGGGAGGCGCGAGTCCCCCCAGGCCCCCCACAGCATGTCTCCCCCCCCCCCCGTGCCACCGCCGCATACCCCGGGGACCCCCATGCCCAAAGAAGTCTCCCCTGCCCAGGGGAGCCCACATAGCTGAGAGGCACTACCCCCCTCAATCCAGCACCTCCCGACTCACAGACACACCCGTCCCCACACCTTCACACCCTCATGCTCTCATATGTACCCACATGCATTCCCTCACTCTCACTCACCCACTCTCACACTCCCGGACCCACCCATTCTCTCTCACTTCTGTACCCATTCAATCTCACTCCCGCTCTGCCTCAGGGTCACCCACGCACGCACTCTCACTGTCACTCGCACTCTGACCTACTCACATCCATTCGTGCTCTCTCCCTCACACTGACCCACCCTCATTCACCCTTATTTCTTAGGGCAACTGCGATGCAGATGCAGTGAACCTGAACACGCACCAGTGCCCGGCAGTGGCCGGGGAGACCACTGGCGCAGGCCAGCGGCCGCCCCCGGCCAACCCACCCCAGGGCGGCTCCAGCCACAGAAACAGACTTCCACCCCCAACGCCCACCTGAGCGAATGATCAGTAGATCACCACAGGTGCCCCCGAGACGCCACCCGACACGCAAAGTGCCACACAAAACTGACCCACCATCACCATCTCCATTCATCACTCCCTCACTCTCGCTTACTCTCTTATTCAGTCCCTCTCTCACTCCCTTGCTTGTATCTATACATTCAGCAGCACCCAAGGATTTTGACAACATGACGGGTCCCAGGCCCCCCGCCAGTCCCCCAGGCCCACAGCAGGAGGATGGCAACGGGGTGGGGGAAGACCCTCACCCCCCCTCTCCCTTGCACAAAACATGGTAGGTGTATGTAGGTTGTATGATGTGATTGTGTGTAAATGTGTGGACTACCTTAATGCAGTTAAAAATGGGGGGGATGGTGGTTGGAGCACCACTAGCCACTGTGATAGGCAGTGGGGCCCCCATCCCCTAAGCCCTCAGTGTCTAAAATGCAATTAAAATTGAGGTGAGGGCAGCCCCACTGTGCAGCAGAGGTATCCCCTTCACAGACAGTGTGGCACACCCCCGCCCCAAAGCCCTAAATGTATCCAAGAAGATGTATATTCCACCCAGAATCGAAGGGGGGAGGATAAGACTGAGAGGGAGGCGGTTCAAAAGCGAGGCCGTGCCCCCCCAGAAGCCAGCTCACAAATTGGTTCATGAGGCCACCCACTGTCCCAAATCCCAACCCAGGACGAGGGCCGCCAGGCTGAGCAGCCCTGGACCAACCAGCATTGCGCCCTGGTGCTCCCAGCACCACAAATATGATGGAGCAGCCACAATCATTCCTACTAATCTTGCACACAACAATAGTCACAATAGTGAACAAAGGGTCAGACCCACACGGCACTCCACATGCCAAGCGACACCACCGAGCGCCCACCGCAAGCCCACCGATAGCAGCAGGCCACCCCACAGCCACAACCACCCCGGAGCAGCCCGATGGCAACACGGCCACCAACCCATGCCAATGGCCCCCCAACCACCCCCGAGCACCCACACACACCTGCCGCCAATAACACCAGGGGCAATGCGACAAAGCTTCCCGCCCTGCGACACAACAGCAGGGTGGCTGTGACAAGCAGGCCCCGAATCGCTAACCCCAATGCCATTAGTTGGACCACCCCATCCCCGCCACCCAACAAAGTTCTACCCATACACACATCCTCCACCCCCACACATCCACCCACAGGTAACTACATCCCTACACACACACACACACACACACCCCGCCCACCCTCATGTGCACACATACACACACTCACCATCACACACGCCCACCTACACCCACACACAGCCCCACATGCTCACATACCACACACACACCCACGCACCCACTTCCGCACCCGCTCACACCCACGGACCCACTCACACCCACTCTCACACACGTACACACGCACACCCACACCTGCAGGCCCCAGAAGATGGGGAGGGTGACCCCCCAGGATGCAGG
This sequence comes from Pholidichthys leucotaenia, assembly GCA_020510985.1. Classification (NCBI taxonomy): domain Eukaryota; kingdom Metazoa; phylum Chordata; class Actinopteri; order Cichliformes; family Pholidichthyidae; genus Pholidichthys; species Pholidichthys leucotaenia. Next base: position 292,169,585 of record CM035839.1, on the reverse strand, counting down.
CACCTGCCCCAGGGTGCCGCCAGGGCCCCAGGGAGGACACGACCCCACCGCGCAAGGATGCACCGGGGCCGGCCCGCACCACTGGCGCTCACCCGACCCCAGCCCAGGGGGGGGGGGAACACCACCCCCTAGCACCAGCCCCTCCTGGGAGGCAAGGCCAGCTGGCCGGGAGCCACGACCCCCCCGCCCCCCCCCCCCCCCGCGAGGCCAGACACACGACCACTCTGGAACAGGTCTCCCGGACACCGGCCCCTTGTGGTCAGGGTACAGCCAGCCGCCAGAGGCACCAAGGAGAGCAAGCCACTGCCCGCCATCCCTCAGGTTATAGAATTAATAAGTGGGGACCAGAGAGAATTCAGTTCAGCCAATTGATTATTTGAGGAAGCAGAGATTCTCTCCAGGCTAATATAATCTAATAGTAAGTTATTATAGTGAGTCATGCATAAATTATTTCTTGATTTGCAATTCATGAGGATAGTTTTCTTTGCGATGCATAAGGTGGTGAGAACCATGTGTGACATCCTTTCCTCTATATTTCACTTAAATCACCTAATATGCAAAGTGTGGGTGAGGACAGGACACGATACCCAAGGTATACCGACGGGTCCTCACATGTCTTCCGCCAGAACTTTTGAACTGGTGCACAGGACCACATAGCATGCATATAGCTATCCGGGATGTTGCTGGTGCAGTCAAAGCAGATATTTGTGTGACTCAGGCCCATTTTGAACATCCTTTGTCCTGTGTAATGAATTCGATGGAGAACTTTGTACTGTTTGACTTGTAAATTAGAGTTTTTAGTTATCTTAAGAGTGTTTAAACATATTTGTGTCCAGAAGCTTTCATCCTTATTGATCAATTAGTCTGTCTCCCATTTTGATATTGGAAGAGATACTGACTCATACAGTTTTGATAATAGTCCATATATTTTTGATATCAATTTAGGGGAACAAAGATTTAAAAACTCTGCCACCTTAACTAGTACCTCTAAATCTGTCTGATTCAGATTGAATTTTGCTTTTATTATGGATTTAAGCTATTGGTACTCAAGAAAATTTTTATCACTGATATTGTACTGTGACACTAATTCCTGAAACTGGATAAAATTTCCACAAATCCTCACACAGCTACAGAAACAGTCACTCACCAGAGGAAGGAGCCTTTGGAGAGAAGACAAGAGCTGAGTGAGGAGGAATGGAGTAAGGGAAAATGGGCTAGCCAAATTGCCACTTACGAGAGCTACGAGGGAGAACCGGCAGGGCCCCAGCGGGAAATAGCTCATTTCCTTCACCCTGCTGGTTCGTCTATTCCCCGCTGGGGCCCTGCCGGTTCTCCCTCGGCGCTCTCGTAAGTGGCAGTTTGGCTAGCCCATTTTCCCTTACTCCATTTCTCCTCACTCAGCTCTCGTCTTCTCTCCACAGGCTCCTTCTTCTGGTGAGTGACTGTTTCTGTAGCTGTGCGAGGATTTGTGGAAATTTTATCCATTTTATCCATGAGCTGGTGGTGCCTGACCGGGTGGAGGTTTTTTCTGAGATGAGTGGTGATGTGGCAGCAGAGCACACACAGTCCCAGTGACACACCCGCACAATGGCAGCAACCTGAAGAGGGGAAAAAACACACAGATTAATAATTTTTTCACCAGTGTGGTGCAAACACTTGCTGTCTTTTGTCGGCAGTATACTCAGACGAGCCAGCGTTGAATCACTGAAGGATGCCTCCTTATGAACGCTGGCTGATGAAAGGGTGCAGGTGTGCTGATGACTTGAGGAGAGATGAATGGGAAGAAGGGGGCATGCTCTTGCTGCCCATGACAGGTCCCCCCCCTTTAAGCAGCGCCTCCTGGCGGTCCACAGGGCTTGTTGGGATGGGCACGGTGGTAGGACCGGAGCATCTCTTTATCCAGGATCCAGGATGTGGAAACCAGGAACGTTTGTCCGGGCCGTAGCCCTCCCAATCAACCAGGTATTGGAGACCCCGGCCTCGACGGCGAACATCCAGAATCCGGTGAACTGTATGGGCAGGGTGGCCGTCAATTATCTGGGGTGGAGGAAGCAACTTGGGGGGGGGGGCAGAGGGGACTGACTGAGAGGGGCTTTATGTGGGATACATGAAGGTTGGGTTCACCCGTAGGGTTGGTGGAAGCTTGAGCTGGACCGATGTGTCGTTGATGACTCTGGAGATCACGAAGGGTCCTAGGAAGCGAGGACAGTTTCCTTGATGTAGTCTTCAAAGGGACCTGACTGGCCGCCAACCAGACCTGCTACCCCACGATGTACTTAGGGGCAGGCACTCGTTGTCTGTCAGCCATGGCCAGGTTGCGCTCGACAGAGTGGGCAAGGGCGGTGCACGTGGACCTCCAGAGGCATCAGCAGTGGCGAGCATGAGCCCCCACGGAGGGAACCACGAGCTCCCTCTTGGCCATTGGAAGCAGCGGAGGCATGTACGTATCCCAGAGACACCTTGAATGGGATGTGTTAGAATAATTCTGAGTTTAAATTATTCAAAGTAAAAAAAATCAGGCTTGATATTGGATTTAGGTACATTTATTATAAAAATAGATAAAAGAACAGTTTCAGTTCAAATTTAACCTCAAATGGCCATTTTTGAGGGGGAGATTACAAAGCATGGCCTTCCACACACACATAGAATCTCTGAAGGTACATTCTTTAAGTTTTGTATATATGGGCAACAGAAAAGAGGGGGAGGAGAGGGGTAAGAGGAGGAAGGGAGAGAGAAAGATAGTCCTGATAAGCAGTTGTTTTTTTGTAAAACAGTTTGTAAAACAGTTTGATAAGCAGTTTGTTGTTTTTTCTTTTTCTTTTTTTAATAAGTGTACAATGCATATTAAACGGTTTCTTGCTAAGAGTTTTAAGTGGGGTAAAATGTTAGATGCGCCCAAGTGCCACGTCCTTTGTTTTCCACGGCTGTTTAGGTCAGCAGGATAACCTTTGTGCTGTCCTTGCCAGGGAGTTTTTTGTCCAGTTTCCTGTGATGACCAGATCCCTTGGTTCACCCAAGAGATGAGTGCATGGTCCCTCCTGGGAAGGGCAGTATGGATAACATCGCTGTCAGTTCTCATTCTTTGCATGTAATCACCCAGAAACCCTTCCTCATCACCTAAGTTAAATGGCTTCAATAATAGGGTTTGCCATTCACAGTTTCCCTATTTTTCTTATTTGTGTATTAAACTAATCCTGTAGATTGTTGGTGGTAAGCTAAATGGTTTCCTAGGTAAATGTTTGGTACTAATAATTTGGGTACTGTACCTAAATGTGACATGATTTGATTTACAAAGTATATTCCATTAAATGTTTTCCATTAGCTAAGTAAATCATTTCAGCTATTTTTAAACATTGATATTGTTTCAGTTAAGGGTTTCAGTGTCACCATACAGTAGCAGTATTCAGATTAGTGCAGGGGAAAGCCTTTGTATATTCAATAAGTATGCAAATAATTTCTAAACATTTTTACCTTCACTCTTATTTAGCTCAATGAGATCCATGCAAAGGTTTTGAAAAGACTAAGTTTATGCAGGGAAGATCAAATCGTTTTGCTTTGAGCTCCCTAAAGCATTGTTCTCTTAATTGAGTAAGAATCTGTATTGTCTTTGTAGTAGATTCTAATTTAAAATGGCATTCACTTATATAACACTTTTATTCTCATCTCTTGATGACCAAAGTGCTTTACAGATCCTGCAATCCACCCATTCACACACTGATGGTGGCATGCTACCCAACATGGTGCTTTCAGACCCATCAGGAGCAATTGGGGGTGAAGTGTCTTGCCCAGGGACACAACGGCAGGATATCTGGGGAAAGCGGGATTTGAACCACCAACCATGTGGTTCTTGGACGACCTGCTCTACCTCCCGAGCCACTGCCGCCCCCGATAATTTAAGTCCCACAGTAAGCCTAAATTCAGCATAAATTGGACTTTCCTTAGACATTTGGGACTTTTCTCATAAATTTGCATGGTTTTCTTCTTTCTTATCAGTTTACCTTGTTTTTTATAAACATGATTTTTCTTTTACAATAAACTAAATATTTTTCAGCACACGATTTTCTTAAATGCCTGAAAATCTATTGATGTAAATTTAACTCCTCCTATTGAATGTTGTGATTTCATTACCAAGTGGTTTCATCTATATTTTCCTCCACACTATTGATCATTTATTGATAATTGTTATGTATTACCTATTTTTCTGAGAATTTAGCTAATTATTGTTTGCTAATTAATTTTTTTGGTAAACCCCCCCCCCCCCCACCCCGCCCATGCATGGAGATGCACGTGCATCAAAGTTACAGGGTATTTGCTTGATGGGTAGTGCCTTTTTCCTAGAAGGAAGCGTGTTACCACTTTTTATATGTTACACACAGTTAATGAAAATTTGTGAGTAGTGTAGCTCCTTCAAAATGAGGTTTCAATAGTCATGGCTTCTTTTGTGCATGTCGTCTCTTGACCTAGTTTACAAATTCCATTTAGGAAAAATTAATATAGCTGTCTGTGCAGATTTGATGTGATTTAGCATTTATAGCAATCATTCTGAGTTGGTCACTAAGACCACATCTGTCTGTCCAGTTGCACACAGACAGATTGAATTTGTGTAAGTGAATCCTTGTGAAAGGTTGTGCCACACTCCTTCAGTCAGTGGAAAGGTGGACATATTGCCTAATTAGAATTTGGCTTAATTTTGTACAAATAATGCCTTATTTTATATATTCCTTGGTAAATTATGGTGTGGACTGTAGTCCTGAGGCCCGGCTCGGCCGAGGCCAAGCACCGGGAGCACAGGCCAGGTCTGTAGCAATCATCGTCATACAACACAAGTATTCCTTATTACTGTCACATTTCTGAAATGTGATACTGTCTCACCATTATGTGGTGAGTGGCATCATTGCAAAGTGTGAGACTGCAATGTGTCAGATGCATCCTGCAGTGTGAGGTCATATAAACACAACATTTTTAAAGTCAAAGTCATTTAAACTGATATGCTTTATGTCATTTGCAATGTCATTTGCTCTACTTAGCTTCGGCAATGCTTGTCAACTGTGAGGTCCTTCCCCCGTCGCGCCGCTGTTGTACCCCAGCCAATGAGCCATGACCCTGCTTGTCACACACTGTCCGGCCTCTTCACATCTCCCACAAAGATCAAATCTCGGTGTCATCCTGTAAAAAAAAAAATATATATATAAAAAATTGGGGAAGCCTTAAGACTACCCCTGTCCGCATGTCAGTATTTATATCAACAGGAGTGCAAATTTTATCACCCCATAAATTGATATTGCTAATGTTCCAGTTATCATCATTAGTTTGTGTCCCTTAAATATTTATCCCACTGTTTATTATAATGTGTAATGTTAAGAAACACCAGTGAATTATCGATTTTATTATTTTGTTACATATTGCATATGTCACCAAGGATTTATTAAATTGAAAGGTAATAGTAATGTTATGATTCCTATCTTTTCATCTTGTTGATTTGGCAAATCTAAATCCTGGTGAAAGCTAAGGATTTTGTGAATGCTTTCCCTTTCCTGTTGAAAAACGAAAACATGAACAGGAATGGAGAATAACAGAAAAAAACAACAACTTTAAATTACACCTAAAGCTTCCACAATTTTGAATAATGTGATTTTGCTATTCACAACAAGTATTTGCTAAATATCCAGTGAATCAGTAAATGTTTTACCACTTGACATGGGTCAGCACTACTTTAAGATTATGTTTCAACAAAACAGTGTCATATATTAGAAGCCTTAAATCAATGCAGTATTTAGAATTGGCAATTGTTGCATGTAAGTTAAAAGATTAAAATGTGTAGTTAACACCCATGCAAGGTCAGAATGGTCGATACTCCAATTTGTTGTTTTTTCCCCCCTAAGTCCTGCAACCCTTCAGACCTTGAGCCTTCTTCTTTTCCCTTTTTTTTTAACATGGACAGTGAAAGGATCAAAATGCAAATAAGCACATAGTCATTTATTAAAGTGAGTTTAGTATTATTGAAACAAAGCAACAATATAACATAGAATTACCAAGACCTCTGTTTGATAGTCAGTAGTCTCTGGCAAATTATATGCACAAACACAGTAATTATCAACTTCTTCTATGGCTTTGAATTATGTAATATAAGGTGTACATAAAGCCTTCAGTGATTAGGCATTATTAAGTGACAGCATGATATTGTAATGTTCAGTTAATGTCATCATTGTCATGCTGGTAGCATTGATTAACATGCATGCAATTGTACTTAACTTAGTGGCTTAGCCGTCTTTGGTGTCGACGAGAGGACTGCGGACAGTGGCGAGGCGACATTGGTTGGCTGGGTCCCAGAGGCTGGTTGTTTGGCGAAAGTGGGGAACAGAGGGAAGGAAAACCCCTTTGAGATTGCTAGTCCTGCGTCCTTTTTCCCAGTAAAGTTCACTGTTATGCTTCAGTCAGAGAGATAAGGAGTCAATAAAAATCACTGATATATCAAATAATTGTTTAAAAATAGCTCAATGTTTTTCATTTTCCAAAGAAAAACTGGAGGGCATGAAAATACTGGCTTTAAAAATATGTAAATAGTTTACCACGTACGCAACGTTAGAGTCAAAACCCGCAAAACTGAGATTGAAAAAGGAAAACCCCATAAAAGGAAATTGTAAAAAACACAAAGCTTTGCAAACATACCCATATATTGATTTTCTCTCTTTCACTCCTCTGTCACACAGGTCAGCAGCTACACAGCCTGTTTTTTTTTCCTCTTTCTCAAGCAACCACACACACACAGACACACAGGGCCCAGACAGAAATGCTGTTCTCTCTCTGTTATCCACACAAGGTCGCAGCTAGACAAAACATACACGCACAATGAAAAGCTTCAGTCTTCTATTTTTCTACACTGCCGTGAAAACACACATTAGTCAACTCCCCTTGCTCAAAATCACTATTGTCAAGCACCCTAACTTTAAACATTCCTCAAGAGGAAGACAATTAATTAACCAACTCTTTTATGCTCCACAAATACCGGAAAAAATGACAAACAGCAGTTTTACAGCTTTGTGCAACCTGCACCTTCCGCCTTTGCGGAGAACTCCGTCTCTCTCACACCGGAGCAGATTTCATGAGACACAAAAACAAAAACAGACCAGCTGCAGTAGCTTTTATTCAGTGCTACAACAAAACCCTAAAAAAAGAAATCTACCAGTATTTTCAGCGGTCACATGACCTCCCGCGGTGTGCCGAGAGCCCTGGTATTGGGCAATAAAGCAGTCGCGGCACAGGCACGAATCTTCCCTGAACAATTACAACTTCAGCGGTCACGTAACCTCCCACAGTGTGCCGAGAGTTCAGGTATTGAGCAATAAAGCAGCTGTGGCAGAGGCACAAATCTTTCCCTAAACAATTACAGCTTCAGCGGTCACGTTACCTCCCACAGTGTGCCGAGAGTTCAGGTATTGAGCAATAAAACACCCTCGGCAGAGACACAAACCCTGAAAATCTACTTGCGCCACTTCCGAACCTTCACTCAGCTGATATAAAATTCAGAGAGCAACAAATCTTGCCTCCACCCTCCTGGTATTTTCACCATAGCAGCGGGACCAGCGATTAGGTCGCAGTGAGGAACTTAACCAGGCTTTGCAGTATCAAAGCGGTCCGGGCCAAAACCATATAACATCATACGCGTATTTAACTCACTGGGACTCGAACCCAATGTCCATAAACTCAACAACAAATGTACTTACATCCAAGCCACCTGTAAGATTCTCAGATCCATCACCCAGTCAGTTCCAGCGCCCTGGTTTGAAATGCCTTCACTACAGTAACACTGAGCCTTGTACCCAGTCTGGGAAGGTCTTTCATTAGCTGTGCACTTGCTGAAATCCGGCAGAGGCGCCAGAAAGACGGAGATATGTGGATCCGCTGTTCGGAGCCCCAAAATGTTAGAATAATTCTGAGTTTAAATTATTCAAAGTCAAAAAATCAGGATTGATATTGGATTTAGGTACATTTATTATAAAAATAGATAAAAGAACAGTTTCAGTTCAAATTTAACCTTAAATGGCCATTGTTGAGGGAGAGATTACAATGCATGGCCTTCTGCACACACATAGAATCTCTGAAGGTACATTTTTTAGGTTTGGTATACAGTATATGGGCAACAGAAAGGAGGGGGAGGAGAGGGGTAAGAGGAGGAAGGGAGAGAGAAAGACAGTCCTGATAAGCAGGTCAGCATGACATATGAGAGCTTATCCTGGGTGATGAGCAAATGAAGAAATGTCACAGATATTCTGGAGACAGGGTGCCCTAATCTACACAAGTTAGGAGTTCCTGTGCATTCCTGTGACCCAAAGTAAAGCAGGGCATGTCAAAGAGATTATCAATGTAGCTTAGATCATCCTTTATGAATGTACTGACCCTCAGTCTGAATTCTCTGAAGGCCAATAATTGCTCACAGAAACATGCAAAGAATATATAAACTTATCCTACATGGAATGCACATATAAACATTAAACATGGCATATGAAAGGCATGATACTTCTCAAGAATAATAATACATTATTAATAACAATAATAATGTGGGTAATATGGAATTTTTCTAACAGGGTGAGACTGGTTGGCATGGAAACGGCAGAGTTCATCGAGTACTCCACCCAGGTCAGGTGCATGCTCCAAGAGGATGGATGTTCAGCTGCCACACATCGCAGAGTGGCCTCCAGGAACTGGTTGGCGCGCTCTGCCTGCCCGTTGATCTGGGGGTGATTCCCAGAGGAGAAGCTCACCGCTGTCCCCAGGGTCTGGCAAAAGGCCCTCCAAACCTGCGACATGAACTGCGGGCCCTGGTCAGACACGATGTCCACAAGGATTCCATAGAGGTGGCTCACGTGATCAGTGAGGAGGTTGGCCGTCTCCAAGGCCGAGGGAAGTTTAGGAAGAGCCACTAGGTGCACAGCCTTGGAGAAGCGCTCCATGACGGTCAGAATAACTGTTTCACCATGGGAGGGGGGAAGTCCAGTTACAAAGTCCAACGTGATGTGGGACCACGGGTGACCGGGGATGGGTTGAGGATGAAGAAGTCCACCCGGGGGGGAGGAGTCCGACTTGCCCCGGACACAGGTCTGGCAGGCCCGCACTTACTTCCGCACATCCCGCTGCAGCATGGGCCACCAGAACACCCACCGAATAAGGTCCATGGTGCGGGTGATCCCAGGGTGATAGGCGAAGTGGCTGGTGTGACCCCACTGGATGACGTCACTGCGGAGGGCAATGGGGATGTACAGGTGGTTCTGGGGGCACCCTGCTGGCACAGGCTCTCGAGACTGGGCCTGATGGTCCCTCCGCTCGGTATCCCAAGTAAGGGCACCGAGTTGGGTTGGGCGCATGCGCACGCAGCGACCGGCAGTGGGTGAAAAAAGTTTGACGTCTGTGTCTTTGTTTTTTATGCATTTTAATGTGTTTCAACGTAATTCTCTGTGTCGTTTTTGTCCTTGAATGTTTGTGGACTATATAATGAAGAGCTCCCTGGTTCCATCAGTATGGATTTCCTCCTTGTTTTTGCACTGTCGTTTTTTTCCTACTGGCTCTTTGTCTTAGAGGTAAGCGCGATCGTGATCATGCCGGGAAGAATACAGTATTCCAGAGACATGTTACTGCATTTAAACGTGGATAATGCAGCACCTGTGTTTGAGTCCGTGCTGCAACTGCCGGACTTTATTTTAAGAGATTTCCATGGACACAGCGATGAAAAGAGAGACAAGAGGAGGAAACGCGGAAAGCGTGGAGGCGTAAGATTAAGCCTGAGGAGGTGTCAGCTTAACCGCATTCCTCTTCCTTCCATTATTATGGGGAACGTACAATTCGTGAGAAATAAAGTGGATGAAATTCAAGGGAATGTACGATATCAGAAGGATATCAAGAACTGCTGTGTCATGGCTTACATGGAGACGTGGCTTACGGCACATGACCGGGATGCGGACCTGTGTATTGACGGCTTTGGAGCCCCACTTCACTCGCATCGGCAGGAAGAGGTAACAGGGAAATGTCAGGGGGGCGGCGTATGTTTATACATTAATAAACAGTACTGTACATCTGCCATGGTCAGAGAGCGCATGTGTACACCTGATGTGGAGCTTCTGTCCATATCGCTACGCCCCTTTTATCTGCCCCCGAGTTCCCCCAACCTTTCATAACGACTGTGTTCATTCACCCGAGAGCGGATGCTGACTCCGCCTCCAGCACCGTCTTTGATGTGGTACAGCGGTTGCAGTCGATTTCCCCAGAGGCTCCACATTTTATCCTAGGGGATTTTAACCATGTTTCTTTAAAGAAGACACTTAAAAACTTTTATCAGTATGTCTCCTGCCCAACCAGGCGAAAAAAGACATTGGACCTGTGCTATGGATCCATTGAAAGGGCCTATAAATCTATTCCCCTTCCTCCTTTAGGATCCTCAGATCACAACTGTGTACATTGGCTGCCCACGTATAAAACTGCTCTTAGAAGAGACAAGGCAAAGACCAGAGACATAAACTTGTGGACAGAGGATTCAGTGCACTGCCTCCAGGAATGCTTTAACTGTACGGACTGGGAGGTGTTCACACTGTCCTGCGGGGATGATTTGGACTCTTTAGTGGACGTGACATGCTCATACATGGCTTTCTGTAGAGACATGATTGTTCCACGTAAACGTATCAAAATATATCCCAACAACAAGCCATGGGTTACAAAATCCGTTAAATCCTGCTTACAGAGGAAAGCACTTGCCTTTAAACAGGGGGTTGTTTCTGAGCTGCAGGTTGCCACAAAAGAGCTGAAGGCCAAAATTTTAAGAGCAAAACAGAATTATAAATCAGAGTTGGAAAGCAAGATGGCAACAAAGAAACTTGGTTCAGCCTGGGCCAGTATGAAAACTATTGCAGGCCTTCAGAGCACAGAGCGCAGTATATTGTGTGTTTTTAGATAGTTTTAGTTCAGACACAGAGCTGGCTAATGCTCTTAATTGTTTTTATGGTCGTTTTGACTCCTTTGATTTTAGCACAGAAACCCAAGGTTTGAAACAGAAACTCAAAGACAATCACCACTTTAATATTGAGGTGCAGGATGTTAAAAGGGCGTTCTGTGCTGTAAAAGTGAACAAAAGTCAGGGCCCTGATAATATATGTGGGCGCTTGGTAAAGTCCTGTGCACATGAGCTGAGTCCTGTATTTCACTACATTTCCAATAAGTCCTTACAGACGCAACATGTGCCTAAGATCTGGAAAGATGCTGTGGTTGTCCCCGTTCCAAAATCCAGCTATCCTAAAACGGTAAACGATTTTAGACCAGTTGCTTTGACTTCCAATTTTAATGAAAATTTTTGAAAAATTGGTCAGATTTGAGGTCCTAAAGCAGACTGAGCATGCATTGGATCCTTTGCAGCTTGCCTACAGGCCTCACAGAGGAGTGGAAGATGCCACTGTCACTCTGTTTAACATCCTTTTTGAACATCTGGATTTTAATGGGACACATGCCAGGCTTTTATTTGTGGACTTTTCTTCCACCTTTAATACAATCCAACCTCATATTTTAGTTGAAAGGCTCCTCCAACAATTTGATTTGAGTAATAATCTGGTGGGTTGGATTCTGGATTTTTTAACCAACAGGACACAGAGAGTAAGGGTCAATGGTACATTTGTCTGGCCAAAAGTGTTCTTCTACTGGCTCTCCTCAGGGATGTGTGTTGCCACCACTACTCTTCATCCTGTACACAAACATGTGTCGGAGCAGACATGACAACAGACACATCATAAAGTATGCTGATGATTCAGTTGTTGTCAGTCTCCTCCAGGATGGTGAGAGTGGCCACGGCCCAGTAGTTGATGATTTTGTTCACTGGTGTAAGGATTCCTACCTGCAGCTGAATTTGACAAAAACTTAAGATATGATTATTGACTTTAGGAGGAAAACTCCCAGGAACAAAGTCACTGTACTAAAAGACCAGACCACTGAATGTGTACAATCCTACAAATATCTTGGGATAATTATTGATAGTAATTTAAACTTTGAAGAGAACTGTGAAAGGGTGTGCAAAAAGGGTCAGCAACATTTGCATTGTTTAAGGAAACTTGCACGCTTCCAAATTGATGGAACCATAATGACAATGTTTATAGGGCTTTTACTGAATCTGTTCTATCCTTTTCTTTAGTTTCATGGTTTGGTCAGATAAAACTGAAACAGAGGAAATCCTTGGATCAGGTAGTTAGATGGTCCAGTCATTTGCTTGGTGAGTCACAGCTGAGCCTGACATCCCTGTACACCAGACAGGTACAGAGGATTGCTACCTCCATTTTAAATGATGACTCCCACCCTTTGCACTGCCACTTTCAGCTTCTTCCCTCAAGATGGAGGTTTGCTGTCCCAAAAAGTAAAACCCAGCGCTACAAAAACAGCTTTGTTCCTGCTGCTGTCAAAGAGTTGAACAAGATGTAACAATATATTGCACATAATTTAGTTACCCATTTATTAATTTTATTTTATATTTACTTATTTTTGTAGGTTTTTTATTTGGGTTCTAAATCTTTTATTGGCTTTTAGACTTTGAGTTTTTAACCTCTTTGACTAGTCTCACTTTTTAATATGACCCTTCTCTCTTATCTCTTTGTTTTTTCTCTTATCTCTTTGTCTTATGTCCTGATTGGTGGAGCCTTGAGCACTTTTATCATGTTTATATTCAGTTACATGTGTGCCTGTGTTTGTGCTCATGTTGAATGTAACTGTGGTTTGTAAATATGGATGTCACCAGACTGCAAAACAAATCTACCTACGGGTACAAATAAAGTAACCTGAACCTGAACCTGAGGACACATGAAGAGGGAAGAATAGGTTGGGGGTGGAAAGGGGGCGCTATCTCCTCAGAATTAAAGTAGCATGATAACGCGTCCGGTTTGGTGTTCCGAGAGCCAGGCCAATAAGTGGTGGTGAAATTGAACCGCTGAAAAAACAGGGCCAACAAGCCTGCCTGGCGTTAAGTCGGCAGGCTGACCGCAAATACTCTAGGTTTTTGTGGTCGGTCCACACGACAATGGGGTGAATAGCCCCCTCAAGCCAATGCCTCCATTCCTCCAGCGCCAACTTAATGGTGAGCAGCTCTCTGTCCCCTATGTCATAATTCCTCTCGGCCGGCGTAAGCCGACAAGAGAATACATGCACAGGTGGAGCTTCTGGTCGGAGGATGCGCGCTGCAAGAGGACAGTGCCCACCCCCGAATTAGATGCATCCACCTCGAGGACGAACTGGAGCTGCGTGTCGACCTGAGCCAAGATAGGTGTATTAGTGAACAGGCCTTTTAATTTGGAAAAGGCCTGTTCAGCTGCCTCGGTCCACCGAAAGGGGACCTTAATGGAAGTCAGCTGTGTCAAGGGCAGTGCTACCCCACTATAGTTGTGAATGAACTGGCGATAAAAGTTTGCAAACCCGAGGAAGTGTTGAAGCTCCCTACGGGAGTGGGGAGTTGGCCAATCGAGCACTGCCCTCACCTTGGCTGAGTCGGCAATCAGTCTCCCTTCAGCCGCTATGAAGCCCAAGAAGGTGGTAGATGTAGTGGAAAATTCACACTTCTCGGCCTTAACGTAGAGCTGGTTCTCCAAGGGCCGTTGTAGGACTGCTCTTACATGGACTTCATGTACCTCTGGCGAGTGGGAGAAAATCAAAATATTATCCAAATAGACAAACACAAATTGATAAAGCATGTCACGGAGGACGTCGTTAATCAACCGTTGGAAGACAGCGGGTGCGTTGGTGAACCCAAACGGCATCACCAAATACTCAAACTGCCCCTGGTGGGTCTTAAATGCCGTCTTCCACTCGTCCCCCTCATGAATGCGGATCAGATGGTACACATTGAGCAAATCTAATTTGGTGAATACCTGTGAGCGCTGAAGGAGTTCAAATGCGGAGTTCACGAAGGGCAAGGGATATTTGTCTTTCACTGTAATTGCATTGAGCTCCCGGTAGTCGATACATGGGTGCAGCAAGCCATCCTTCTTCCCGACGAAGAAGAACCCGGTCCCGAGAGGGGCCGAAGATGGCCAATAAGGCCGGCATTCAGCGATTCCTTGATATACTTCTCCATTGCCTCCCTGTCCGGACCAGAAATGCTGTAGAGCTAGCTGGATGGCAGCTTCGCCCCCGGGATGAGGTCCACAGCACAGTCATAAGAGCGGTGAGGCGGAAGCGACAGCGCTCTCAACTTACTGAAGACCTCCCCTAAATCGTGGCATGCCCGGGGAACGAGGCTGGGGTCCGGCGGCTCGACCGGAGGGAGAGAGACAAGGAGAGATGGGAAACACAGCTGAATGGAGACAATTACCCAAACAAAATGGGCTCCAGGAGGAGATGGAATTTTGCCCCCAGTTAATAATGGGTTTGTCCTTCTGGAGCGAAGGATAACCTAGAATCATCAGGGAAGATGAAACTGGGAGAACTAGGAACGTGAGTTCCTCCTGGTGATTCCCGGAAAGGAGGATGGTGACTGGCACCGTGCGTTCAGCGACTACCTCAACCTCACGGCCAGATATGGTGGTGATTCTTTGGTGATGGGGCAATTTGAGTGTGGAAATACCCAGGTCCCGAAAGAACCGGACCAACACGAAATTGCCCTCTTCCCCTGAATCCACTAATGCCATAACCCTCCTCTTGACCCCCGGCAATTGCACGAGGGCCGGAATAGAGAACTTGCCGGGGGTAGTTAATTTGGTCCCGCCCGGCAGACCCCCACAGTTACTGACGGGTCGCGTCTTTTTGGCCACTGGGGGCAATCGTCCCGACTGTGCTTCGCAGAACCATAGTACATGCACGCACTAGTTCTCCTCCTTTGCCGTTACTCATTGTCAGTTAATTGGAACTGGCTGAGGTCCATCAGCTCGGGAGGAGGACCGGCCCCCTCCAGTGTCAGTCCCTGCAGAGGGCACCCGCTCAGCAGGCGGGCGAGAGGAGGCCTGTCGCTCCTTTGCGTGCTCACGGTAGTGGTTGTCCAACCCCACAGCCTGATCAATAAGACCATCAAGAGTGTCGGGAACCGCATGAACCGCTAGGTCGTCATGGAGGTGGGCGCTTAACCCGTGGAGGAACGCTCTGTGTAACGCAACCTCGTTCCACCCCAAGTCTGCCGCTTCGACCTGAAACTCCACCAAGTACTTGGCCACGGACCGAGCGCCCTGGCGAAGAGTCATAAGGCAGCTCATAATGTTCCCTTGACTCTTGGTGTGGTCAAACGCATGGGAAAAAGCGACCACAAATTGCTCAAACGTGTAACTTCACCCATCTGGGCTGTCTGCTGTAGCCTGAGCCCAACTAAGGGCTTGGTCCCATAGCAGTAGGGCGAAAAATTGAATTTTCACAACATCCCCCGGGTACTCCCCCCCGACCTGCTCCAAATACATCCGTACCTGATGGAAGAAATTCGTTACATCTCCCCACCACCTCCCCTGCGTACGGGCCAGGTGCGGGAACGGAGGTGGTACGGCACACTGGAGGTAGGACAATGGGAGCAGGCTGAGGAGGAGGAGCCAGGGGAGCTGCATCGGCCAAATGCTGCATGACGGTATCCAATTGCCGCATCATGGTTTGTAACAAAAAAACTTATGACTGACTTGAGTAAACATCAATTATCCCCAGTTGGAGGAAGTCATTTGACACAGAGTGAGGAAATTCAAACTCTGAAAATATGCCATTATGCTGAACATAAACTACAAGAGATGGAGAATGATATTGATCCTGATAACCACTTTTTCAATAATATTCATAATCATTGTGAATATTACACTGAAAAGCAATTCAATAGTCAAGTGCAACTAGATGGTAAACTATCAATAATACACTTCAACAGCAGAAGTCTTAACAAAAACTTTCCACAGATTCAGGACTATTTAAAACAGCTAGACAGAAAATTTACAGCTATCGCAGTCTCTGAAACTTGGCTTAATGAGGAGCAGGCTCCTCTGATGCAATAGAGGGATATCAGATGTTTCATATTAACAGATCTCAAAAAAAAGGGTGGTGGTGTTGCACTGTATATTGATGACCTGTATAGGTGTAAGCTTGTAAATGGAATGTCCTTTGCACTACCAGGGATTTTGGAATGTGTTACTGTTGAGATTGACCAAGATAAAACAAAAAATCTAATTATAAGTTGTATATATAGAACGCCAGGAACTTGCATTGAGACATTCAGAGATAAATTAGTCGAGCTGTACAATAATATTACTAGTAAGAAAATGGTAGTGATTTGTGGAGATTTCAATATTGATTTACTAAATCCATATCAACAAAATGTAATTACAGAGTTCATGAATTCTATGTACAGCATGTCTATATCCCACAATAACACATCCCAGTAGAATCACAGTTTACACTGCTACACTTATTGACAACCTGTTTGTTAATATTAGTGATAAGAAAATAGAAAGTGGATTATTGATAAATGATATAAGTGACCATTTGCCAACCTTTGCACTTATTCCATGGCCACACGGGGGCCAATACAGAAAAATTTTTAAAATCGTTTAGACACAAATCACAAAATGCAATCAGTTCTTTTAAAGAAGACTTGCTGAAACAAGACTGGACAAAAGTCTATGTATCAGACGTAAATGAAGCCTATGACACATTTATAAACATTGTAACCACTCTTTATGAAAAAAAATTGTCCACTAGTAAAGAAAAAGTTTAAACATAAATTTGCCGATAAGCCATGGTTAACCAAAGGATTACAAAAGGTGTGTAGAAAGAAAAATTTATTATATAAAGCTTTCCTAAAGAAAAGGACAAAAGAAGCAGAGCAGCAGTATAAAACATACAAAAATAAGTTAACATATATAATAAGATGCAGTAAAAGACTATTACAGTAAAGAACTGGAGAAAAACAGAGACAATATTAAAAATACATGGACAATACTTAACAGGATTCTTGGAAATAAAAACAGAAATACAAGCTACCCAACCAATTTTTCAAAAAATAATAAAACGACTCAGAGTGTGAATGCAGCTTCACCTGCAGATGAATTTAATAACTTTTTTGTTAACATTGGTCCTAATTTGGCTCGAGAAATACCCATTACGGCACCCACAGGTGATACAGTTAGCGAAAACACTGCTATAAAAGACTCCATTTTCATAAAGAACACAGACGAGAGAGAGGCCATTGAAATTGTTAAATCGTTTAAAAGTAAAACATCTACGGACTGTGATGGTATTGACATGCTCTTAGTCAAAACTATTATTGAATGCTTAGTGAAACCACTGACGTATATCTGTAACCTGTCTCTCCAAACAGGTATATTTCCCAATGCAATGAAAATAGCTAAAGTAATTCCGATATACAAGACAGGTGACAGAGGGGAATTTTCAAACTATAGACCAATTTCACTATTGCCGCAATTTTCCAAGATACTTGAAAAAATATTCTATGAGAGAACTGACAACCTCATACTGAAGAATAATTTATTGTGTGAGCAGTAATATGGGTTTAGACACAAGAGGACAACTGCATTTGCTCTAATGGAATTTATAGAAAAAATATCGACTGCCGTTGAAAATAAAGAGTATTCAGTTGGGGTATTCCTGGATCTTAAAAAAGCATTTGATACAGTGGATCATAATTTATTATTAAAGAAACTACAAAATTGTGGTATTGGGGGGTAGCACTGTCCTGGTTATGTAGTTACTTAAAGAATAGATATCAGTATGTATATGTTGGTAACAAAAACTCACAGTTACTGAAGGTTACTTGTGGAGTCCCACAGGGTTCAGTTTTGGGGCCATTGTTATTCATCCATCCATCCATCCATCTTCTACCGCTTAATCCTTTCGGGTCGCGGGGGGGCTGGAGCCTATCCCAGCATCTTTTGGGCGAGAGGCAGGGTACACCCTGGACAGATCGCCAGTCCATCGCAGGGCCAACACAGAGAGACAGTCAGCCATTCACTCTCACATCCATACCTAAGGACAATTTAGAATCCCCAGTTTTGATGCCAATTAACCTAACTTGCATGTTTTTGGCATGTGGGAGGAAACTGGAGTGCCCGGAGTAAACTCACGCAGACACGGGGAGGACATGCAAACTCCACACAGAAGGGTCACCGATGGTCTGGGGGTGGGATCGAACCCACGACGGTCAAGGGTGGAATCGATCCCATGACCTTCTTGCTGTGCTGCCGCTGTGCTAACCACAGCACCACCGTGCTGCCAAATTGTTGCCATTGTTATTCAATATGTATATAAATGATATATGTAAAGTTTCGGAAAAAATGGATTTAATATTGTTTGCAGATGACACTAATTTATTATGCAGTGGAAGCAATTTGGAACGACTTTTGGATACACTCGGAAAGGAATTAGGAAAGCTTAAACTGTGGTTTGATTCAAACAAATTAACGCTCAATTTAAGCAAGACAAAATTTATAGTTTTTAACAACCATCACAACAACTTAGTATCTAAACACAGTGTAAATGGTGTAGAGATTGAAATGGTACCCGAAACTAAATTTCTTGGAGTAATAATTGATAATAAACTGTGTTGGAAGTCACATATTAATTATATTAAAGGTAAAATATCCAAATCAATTGCAATACTACACAGAGTGAAATATTTGCTGAATCAACCCACACTATATACCTTGTATCATTCATTAATACTCCCATACATGACATATTGAAATACATATAAAGCAAACATATATCCAGTCTTTATGCTTCAGAAGAGAGCTATTAGAATAATAAACAAAGCTGCTTACAGGGAACCAACAAACCCACTTTTTCTTAAATTAAAAGCTCTCAAGTTGAAAGATCTGGTTGACTTTAAAACTGCAGTAATAATGTTTAAAGTGAAGAATCTATCACTGCCCGCAAATATCCAAAAGTTGTTCCAAATAAGGGAGAAACAATATCATTTCAGAGGAACATGTATATTTCAAAAATCTTCAGTGAGAACTACCACCAAGCAACACTTGTGTTTCAGTGCAAGGAGTCAGATTATGGAACGATTTTGGACCTGAATTAAAATCATGTACAACGCTTGGACAATTTAACCAAAACTAAAGGAAGAAATACTCCAAACATATATACAAGATGACATGTAGGATTGTCATATCCAGTCTGCGTTGTGTTGTTGCTTAGTTTTTTCTTGTCACATTTTGTCTTAGCTTTGTTCTGAATTGTAATTGCTCTTGTTTTGTTTTTCTTTTGAATTCTTGGATGGAATATGGGTGGGCAATATAAGCTGCGGCTTCAGCCATCACCCATTTTGGATAACTTATGTTGAACTGTATAATCAGAGGAGTTATTGTCTTAATTTGACCTTGCTGGATTTTCTTTCCCCTTTGTTATATTATTCTGTTTCTTTCTTAATCTCTACTTTTAATCTATCTGAAATAAAGAATCATTCATTCATTCATTCATTCATTTGTGCTAAAAATGTCTATCCATATTAATAAAACAAGTAACGCATCTGATCAAATTTCAGTAACTGTAATGCATTACTGAATTTTTAAACAGTAATTCCGTTACACAGCATGTTACCGTACTGCAAAAGTAGTGGTGTAATAGTAATGCGTTACTCCCAACACTGATAATGATGTATCTGGCAATCCGTCGATTTTAATTTTTGCTGGGTTCCAAACTGTCCAGATGCATAACTGCGCTTGAAATCCAGCCGTGGCTGTTCAGATAGCGTAGATCCACTAACACGGTGTTGTTAGCATAGCTAGCCTTTACTTAGCAGTAGCTTTGTTGCTGTTTTCAAGCACTTCACAAGATTGCAGTAGATCTCAACCAGCACTTTAGTTTCCAACCCACCAATATGTTTTTGTCCTTAACCATGACAAAGGAAAAATAATCTGTCTATTTCCACACAAACAAAGTAGCTTGATCTCTTCCTCCGCTCAGTAGTGAAGACTAGGCTCTCTGCAAAAGGTCACATCGACTGACAGCTACATCTCAGCTGTGTAGGGTCAGTTTGTATATTCATTTATTTGCGCTAAAATATCTATCCATATTAATAAAACGAGTAACAAGTAACACATCTGATCAAATTTCAATAACTAACGCATTACTGAATTTTTAAACAGTAATTCCATTACACAGCACGTTACTGCAAAGGTAGTGGCGTTATAGTAATGCGTTACTCCCAACACTGCTCATTTGTAATCCTGTCCCTCCTTGTCACTTCCAATGAGAATCTTAGCATCTTCAACTCTGCCACCTCCAGCTCAGCATCTACATCACGGTAGAACCGATTAAAATCCACCTTCAGTGCTCCTAGCCTTGCTTCCCTTCCATCTGGTATATCTATCTTCCTTCTCTCCATCATATCAGCCAACTCTCTCCCTTACCAGTCATAGATGTACTTTATTAATCCCAAAGAGGGAAATTACAGAAAATAATCCCTACATTTAAAGTCCCAACTCTCAGTTACAACATCCGAGTCACAGACAGAGTAATGCAGAGTAATGCAGCGATCAGCAGAAGCCCTGAGTCACATAGGGAATTCCCAACACTGACACACAGGGGACTGTGTGCAAAATCACCGCCATGAAAACTGAGTCAGTACTATTTCTCTATTTGTACTTTTTTGTTTAATATGGTTGTAAAAACTCATTTTTCTTTCTCTCTGTAACGTGTGTTCAAGAATTGGACAGTTGGCAAAAAAACACATGAAATGCATCAGGGATTTAAGAATCACAAGAGAGATGCTATTTTACACTCATCTGTTTTATTTTGAAGCATGCAAGAGAATATCACAGCTGTGAGACTGTCTCAGCTCAACTTGCCGACAGCCCCGAAAAACAATAGATTCAAGTACATATCTCTTCTGGTCTGGGGCGTTTCCCAGGCCTCAACAACAGCTCCCTTCTTTAGGATTGCTGACTCCATCAGTTGTCTTCTCTCCCGCAAGGTCGCCTGGCCAGGTGCATCCTGCTGAACAATGGCTCTCTTCTTCAGGATTCATTATTTCGAATCGCAACCCTGAACTCGAGTTCACCTCCCCCCTTCTACGTGTGAGCAGAATCAGCCCTTTGTTTGCTGAGCGATAAGGGGTGTGTGTGTGTGCATAGCTAACCCACATCTTTTATGTTCAGCGTGGAGCAATGCAAGAGATTTCATATAGCAAAAGCACATTTGATTAAAAAATATTTAATATCCTAATCCTATCTAAACATTTCTACCTTACGATGTTCTTTCTTGGGTGATGATACAGATTTCTGTCTCTGTGTGTAAATTTTGTCTGTTCCTTTCTGATCAGGCACCGCATTCGTCTCAACACAGTAAAACTGTTATTGGAGCGAGGCGCTGACCCCAATGTAGCTACCATCCCCATTCCTGTCCTTCTTTTAGCCATTATGGCGTCTGACATTGAGGGGGTCAGGAGACTGCTGCTGTGTGGAGCTCGCACTGACATTCCCCTTCCACCAGAGGTAGGAATTCACATTTTACTTTATAAAGCATAAAATTAACTGAAGAGGTTTCAGTTACATGCAACTAAAAGTTCCTCTTTATTTTAGAAGAAAGGGCTGTTTCCTCTGCATGTAGCTGCAGCATTGCCTGGTCCAGCAGGTCCCAGAATCACAGAGATGTTGCTGCACGCTGTCGCTGATCCAGACGCTCGGGCATGTGACCAAGATGAGATTTACGAACCAGACAGGGTGTGTGTGCTTTCACATTAAATGAGTCCACAGTGGTTAATGTGCTGATGTGAGACGAACTGGTTAAAAGGTTTTCCTGCCTTGTCTTTGACAGATTTCCATGATGACAGAGGAAGCACTGAGCACCAGAGGGAAACCGCTGCACAGTGAAGGAGGTCGAACTGCCCTGCATGTGGCCTGTCAGAGAGACAGTGACTACAAAGTCAGTAAACATAGTGTAGGCATACATTTACAGCCAAATATGTAACTATTTATATGAGACATGATGCTAAAAACATGAAATCTGTATGGCACACTTAATAATGTGATTATTCAGTGCTACACACATTACATTGTACTTACACAAATGCACATAGATGATAAATAGTTTGAGGTTTTTAACGTGTTACTAAACTTGAGGTTTTGTTTCTCCCAGGAAGTTTAAAAAAAGTATAGAATGTTCATTTATGTAAATTAGCTAGTCACAATTGCAGTACATGTTCCATCACCTCTATTATTTTATGTATTTTTTGCAGAATGCCTGTAAAGTGGTGGCCATCTTGCTCTGCCACAGAGCTCACACAGACCTCCTCTGGAGTGGACACTCACCTCTCTCTCTGGCTATCGCAAGTGGCAATGACCTGGTACAGTTCATCTACACACACAAAATTGCATTTACTTCACATGGCAACCAAACTTCTTTGTCCCAAACTGATCCTTTTAAATGTCAGGCGGTGGCCGAGCTGTTGAAAGGAGGAGCAGATCCCAACATACCCCTGGGTAAGAGGGTGGGCAGTGCCCTCTGTGCCCTCGCCAACATCAACTACCACTTAGGTGGCAACAGAATTAAGCTGGTACTCTCAAAAACACACATACTACACATAATGTAAATGTTTGTCATATTGGTGCTTTACCTAGTGAAGAATTATATTTAAAGGTAATGTATGGAACTTTTGGATTTTAGTGAATGACAGCCCTAGTCAATCCATTCATCACTCAAGAGTCAGAGTCCTCAGAAACTGACCTCAGATCTGCAGTCCTATGCAGAAATGGAGAGAATGAAGCTCCAGTTCATTTAGCATTCATAAAGTGTCCCTGAAACCAGAGTTTCCTAAACTTCCATACATTAACTTTAAGTTCCCTAAAACCCTGAAATACATTATGTCGTCAGTTTATTTATTAGGTGACATTTGGTACACCATGGTATGTTTAGAATTTCTATTAAATCAAGGATTTCTCTATCCTGGATTCAATCCCAGCCCCTGACCAACAGTGATCTGTGTGGAGTTTGCATGTTCCCCCCGTGTCTGCGTGGGTTTGCTCCGGGATTTCTCCGGTTTCCTCCCACATGCCAAAAACATGCAGGTTAAGTTAATTGGCATCAACTGGGGATTCTAAATTGTCCTTAGGTATGACTGTGAGAGTGAATGGTTGTCTGTCTCTCTGTGTTGGCCGTGTGATGGACTGGCGATCTGTCCAGGGTGTACCCTGCCTCTCGCCCAAAGATGCTGGGATAGGCTCCAGCCCCCCCTGCCACCCGAAAAGGATTAAGCGGAAGAAGATGGATGGATGGCATCACCTGTCATAGAAATGTGTTGTATTTCCATAATAAGAGTTTTCAAATGAAATCTAGAAAGTGTTTAGAGAGCACATACCTCTGCCAACACTAAATTGTCTGATTCAGATTTTTATTTGGATTCACACAATATTTAACACACATACAGTAGATACCCACATACCAAATACACCTGAATTGGATTGATTTGGATCCTCTAAATAAAGTAGGCTGCATGTCCACCAAACGCGTTTTTTGTGGCCCAACTACCCTGAACGTCTTTTTTTCAGCATTTCTGCATGGCGCTCTGGAAAAAAAGTCTGTGCCCTTTATCCCAGCAACAGCTTGTCACTCACAGCTCAGCACTTCCACTTTTCTTATGGTCAGACTTTCTAATTATTTTTCAACAGTAGTCTCTAAATAACAATGGACAGGAAGCGTATTCCAGCATTGGTAGCAGCTGTGAATGCAAAACATGATTGCACAGAAAACAGGAGTCTGAGTACAGACTGTACCGGCGTCCTATGTCCTGCCCTTCCTTAATTCTGATTAGTTGCTTAGAAAGGTCTGACATTGACGAGCTCAGCTGCAGTCTGAAAAGTTGAATTTTTTTCAACTCTTGAGTGCCCTGAGCACCGCGACAAAAAGAGGCCACTGCCGAGAGCGTTTCAGCGCTGAGGGCACTCAGCACTGCAAACACTGGACTACATAGAGAATGAATAGAAAATAGTCGCCCACAGCTGAAAAAACGCGTTTGGTGGACACGCAGCCTTAATGATGTGTTTTATATGGCACCTCCAGTGAGCTCACCCCCTGCAGGAGGGATCATGGGGATCATGGTGCTATGTGAACCGGGTAGAGATCTGGGCTACTCTGCCTGGATTGATGCCCCCACGACCCGGATCCCCGGATAAGCGGTGGAAGATGGATGGGTGGTCTTACACGGCCAAAGTTCCACTCTTCCACCAAATTTCACTGAAATCAGATCAGTTTTTGTGTTATCTTGCTAGGAATCAGACAAACAGACAAATGACACTGAAAACATAACATCCTTGGCAGAGCTAACAAAATTTTCTTACATTTATATTTATGGATCTTTGGAAAAAAAAAAGCAGCCATTAAGATTTAATTTTGTGTGTGTTTCCTGTAGTTGAACATGTTAGCAAAGGCTGGTGCTGACATCTTGATGCTGGTCCCAGTAGGTAATGATGTGGGAACTGCAGTTGACTATGCACACTACTCCTTCCACCAGGTATCACACCTGCTGAATGTGTTTAAGCTGAATTTCTTAACAGTTTATTTTAAGCCAAGTCTTCTTAAAAATATTATAATGTTAGCTGGTTTCAGAGACTGTCACTATGTTTGGTTCTTTGGAAGCTATAGTCAGCATTTCTATTGCACCACACTGCATCATACCGATGTGCCAAACGTTTTGTACAATTATTTGCTTTACTGATGAACTGAATCATCTCTCTTTCAGAGAAACAGCTTCAAGTAGTTTATTTCTTCTGCTTTCTTCTATGTTACCATTTAGGACTTGCATATTGCAAACACTCCTTTTCATGCCCTAAGTTTGCAAGAGAGAGAAATTTACAATGCGTGGCAAAAGCTGCTGAGCATGATGGGACATCTGCTGCAACAGGCTGCTGTCCAGAAGGAGCTAGTGAATTTAGAGAAAGAGCTACACCTTCAGTTAAACAGTCAGTGCACAATGTGTTTGTCTTTTATAAAAGGCTTAGCTCTTTTTTCTTTTTTTAAAATTACTTTTGATTGTGGCCAAATGTAACATTACATGTGTTTGTGCATACTCACTCCACTTTAACAGCTGCCAGTAGCACAGAGCGAGATGTGGACATGGAGGTACGGAGAACTTCCGCCAACAAGAACAGGTGAAACACACACACACACACACACACACACACACACACACACAAACCTATGCATTTTCCCCCTGTTTTTACTAATGGCCCTATTACAACAGTCTGAAGCGGGCATTTACTCCACGCTTTGTGCCTTGCACAGGTGCTTTTAATAATAATGCATCAGATTTATAAAGCCCTTTTCATAGACACTCAAAGATGCTTTACAATGGATACATTATTCATTCACTCTGCAGACAATGGTAGTGGTAAGCTACTACTGTAGCCACAGCTGCCCTGGGGCAGACTGACAGAAATGTGGCTGCCAATCTGTGCCACCAGTCTCTCCGACCCCTACCAAACATTTATGCACATTCCTGCCCAGTGTCACGGATACAAACTTTTTGTTAGTTTCTGTCAGTCCATTGTCTGGTTTTCCAGTGGGTGCCCTCAGCACCTAATTAAAAAATGACTGTGCACGCTCCTTTTGCTTGTAGGATGTAGGATTTAAAGTGGGAGAGGCTCGGCGCAAGGTTACAACTCATTGGTATTATGGTGCCCCCTGTCAGTGTGCCTTTGACTATCTTAAAGTATGTCTAAAGCAGGGGTGGGCAATCATGTGCCATGGAGGGCCATTCCACTGCAGGTTTTTTGTTACATTCAGCCTCTTCAGCAGGTGTTTTCACTGATTAGCAATCCTTGAAGCTGATCAGTGCAAACACCTGCTAAAGAGACTGGGTGGAACAGAAAACCTGCAGTGGAATGGCCCTCACTGCCCACCCCTGGTCTAAAGTCAACACTGTATTATCAACCACTATTTCTGCAGTGCATTTAGATGGCATGTATGCCTGTTATGGCAATTTCTGCAACCCTTATTTTGATGGACTGATTTTGTGAAAATCTGTCATAATCCCTTACCTGACCTTTCAGTCATTCATTGCCGATGTGTTCAGGGTGTGCCCTGCTTCTCGCCCAAGCACACTGGGACAGGCTGCAGCTCCCTGCCACCCGTAACAGACCGTTAAAGATGAATTGTAAACTTACAGCCAAGTACACACATTAAGCATTCATTTATTTGTTTATCCTCTCCTTCGGTGATCAGAGTGTGGATCACTTTTTTTTTTTTTTTTTTAAATTTAACCATCAGACTTTATGCTGCTGGACCGGCATATGACAAGACACCGGGAAACAGCTGTCACAAGTGCTGGGGAGCCTGTCTGCTGAGATCTGCACACACTGAACACTGGCCCACGCAATGAAGGCTTTATATACAGTATATCTAATTTATGATCATCTCATTATTTCTCTAATCATCCACAGTCATTCTTTGAACAGATTGATTGATAATGAAAGTATCTTGACATTTTTTTTTCATTTAAACAAGTAGCCCAGTTAGGCTTTACAGACCCAAATGTCAGCCGTGTTTGAAAGTGGAATACAGAGGCGTAGCCTATATGTAGGCAATCACATGTTAGACTTTGACAAATATGAAAGGGACTGAACTGAAATTAATTGATTGTGTGAATATTAACCCCTTGCACTCTGGTCAATTTCCCTAAAAATGCCAAAAAATAACGTACCCAAAGTAAATCGAAAGCTGTTCTTCAACCCTTTGCAGCATCTTCATGGGGTTGGTCTCATTTAAAAGAAAACACTTTGAATTTTTTGGCAAAACAGTCATAATCTCTCTAAGTGCTCCTGCCACTGAGTAACAGTCATCTAAACATACTGAACTTGAAGAAAATAAATTTGGCCTGGGTGTTTTTTTGGATACAAATGCTTGCAAATAACACACAGCTGCCAGATCCGGGCTGGAAAATGCAACAGAAATGTAGAACCAAGTGTTATCCAGCTGAGGTCCAAATTTTGTAACAATACCACAAAAAATGAATACAGTGGTACCTCTACTTACGAACGTCTCTACATACGGAATTTTCAGGTTACGACACGCCTCAACGGGAAAATATTGCCTCTTGTTACGAACGAAATTTCAGGATACGAAAGGCAAAAAAGTACGCGCTCCTCGCAGCTCCCGTAGTTTACCGAACGTAAACATACCTGTAGCTGCTCTGCCATTGGCTATCGCCTAGCATCTTCCTGGTATCCCATTGGCCACGAAGTGTTCGGGCAGTTTTACGTGTGTGTACAGTACAGAATTAACATTTATTCGCTATGGGCCCCAAGAAAGTGACGGAGATAAGTGGAAAAGGAGAAAAGAAGAAGAGAGTTTTTTTGTCCATACAAACAAAGAAGGAGATAATCGAAAGGTATGAAAAGGGGATGCGTTTGGTTGATCTCACCAAAGAATATGGCCGTAATACATCAACGATCAGCACGGTATTAAAACAAAAGGAAGCCCTTACAAGCCGACAAAAGCAAACGTCCTTGGATCGTTTCTTCACAAAACGTCAGGCAAAAACCACTGATGAGACAGAACATGAACCAAAGAAGGCAAAAGGTGACGACGACGACGACGATAGCAGTTAAAAGGTAAATGAACATAATTTTTATTATTCTTTCTCTTTTATTATTCTCTTTTATTATTCTTTCTCTCATTTTAAACTCTCATTTTATGTTTATTGTGCAGTAATCTAATTGTAACATGTATTTGTTACATGTTTTGATGCGTTTTTATGATTTATAAAAAATTTATGTCCGAATTTTGGGGAGCTTGGAACGGATTACGGCATTTACATGTAAAACGCGCCTCTACTTACGGAATTTTCACGTTACGAGAATACTTCCGGAACGAATTAATTTCGTAAGTAGAGGTACCACTGTATATTACACAGCTTTTTTGTCAGGTTGTTCCCAGGCATTTTTGAACTGTGGGGCAGCACGGTGGTGCAGTGGTTAGCACTGCTGCCTTACAGCTAGAAGGTTCCTGGTTCGAATCCCCAGGCTGGCAGGGGTTGGAACCTTTCTGTGTGGAGTTTGCATGTTCTCCCTGTGCTGCGTGGGTTTACTCCGGGGGCTCCGGTTTCCTCCCATAATCCAAAGACACGCATGTTAGGTTAATTGGCTGTTGTAAATTGTCCCTAGATATCTGTTTCCTATAGGCCCTTAGAAGAGAGGGTTAGTACTAGTGAAAGCGCTTTGAGTGGTCTTTGTGACTAGAAAAGCGCTATATAAGTGCAGGTTAGTTAGTAACTGTGCCAAATTGTGCCAAATGGCACAGTTTGGAAAAACGTCTATAACTTTTGAATGATTCAATATAGAAGCTTGATGTTGGGCTCTAATGAAAGGTGACACTCAGGGCTGTGTGTGTGTGTGTGGGGGGTTGTTTATTCATTCATGAATGAATGAATGAACAAACAAGCCCCCACACACAAAGAAGCATGCCACGTAAAAAATGTGTGGCCTTTTTTTTTTTACAAGAAAAAATAACCTACAGTGCACTAAAAATTATACTAAAATATCTGTAATGTAGAAGATAACAACTCCCCCCCCCCCGCTACAGAGGACGGACATCACCCATCGCTACATGATGGACCATGGTGACGGTGCGCCGTGGTCTACTACGCACAGTTGTACTAAAATATCTGTAATATATCTGCAATCCGCTACAGAAGAGTAGCGGGGGGGGGGGGGCGGATGCAGCGCACGGACCGTGTCCAGTCCATGCGCCGCGGTCCGTCATGTGGCGATGACGCACAGTTGTAATTTACCGATCGGTCAAAAGTCATTTTGATTACAATTTTCAGGGATAAAGAATAATTTAGCTTATAACACTTACCTGTCCACAACAGCAGTGTCGCTGGTGAACTTCTCTTCCTCATTGTCAGACAAACATGACGCTGGTCCGCTTGTTATGACTCGTGGTTCTGGTCATGCGACCCGGTCAAACCATGATTCCATTATTGCGGTTTTGCGCTTCCATGATTACGATTTTGGCGAACAATTTTTCAAAACAAATAAGAACAGTAGTAAGAAAAAAAGTCTGGCGAACGCATGTGTGTCACCCAGCGGCTTACACAAAACAGATTTTACGCACGGGACGTATGCTTTCAATTGTCGAACTTCTCTGCTTCAACTGGCTCGCTGTATTCGCAGCCGTTGGTAGGCGGGTCCTTCTTGCTAGGTTTTCAGTCATTGGTTCTTCAAGGTTTCAGAAACCCAATTCAAGGCTCTTATTAGTCGAATTGAGAGGTCAATCAAATCTAAACCAATCAAAGCACTCCTTTGGCTTTCTGTTCGCGGCTGTGTCTGTAGTGGAAGAACGGAAATGCAGCTTTTTTTTTTCAGTGCGCTCTGAGACGCACAGTGTGCGTCCTAGTGCGCACTAGGACGCAGAGACGTGACCGCCCGCGGTATCCTGGAGTGCAAGAGGTTAATAACAGAATAATTGAAAATGAATGGGACATCCAATATTAGCCACTGTTTAACCCCTTGCACTCCGGTCAATTTTCCTAAAAACACCAAAAAAAAAAATGTGCCCAAAGTAAATCGAAAGCTGTTCTTCAACCCTTTGCAGCATCTTCATGGGGCTGGTCTCATTTAAAAGAAAACACTGAATTTTTTGGCAAAAAAAACATGATCTCTCTAAGTGCTCCGGCCACTGAGATACAGTCATCTAAACATAGTGAACTTGAAGAAAATAAATTTGGCCTGGGTGTTTTTTTGGATGCAAATACTTGCAAATAACACACAGCTGTCAGATCCGGGCTGGAAAATGCAACAGAAATGTAGAACCAAGTGTTATCCAGCTGAGGTCAAAATTTTGTAACAATACCACAAAAAATGAATATATTATACAGCTTTGTTCTCAGACTGTTCCCAGGCGTTTTGGAACTGTGCCAAATTGTGCCAAATGGCACAGTTTGGAAAAACGTCTGTAACTTGTGAATGATTCAATGTAGAAGCTTCATTTAGGGCTCTAATGAAAGGTCACATTCAGGGCTGTGTCTGTGTGTGTGTGTGTGGGGGGGGGGGGGTTGTCCCCCCCCCCCCCCGCTACAGAGGACGGAGATCCGCCCTAGCTACATGACGGATTACACTCGGATAAGGCATGTTTCCACAGCACCGCTGTCACTGCGGCTCCCCCCACCCCCCCGCTACAGAATCGTAGCGGGGGGGGGGGGCGTTCTCGGTCCGGAGGCGGCGAACGAACCTTGTAACGCGGCGCATGCACTTCGGACATCGTGCGCCGCACAGTTGTAATTTACCGATCGGTCAAAAGTCATTTTTGATTACAATTTTCAGGGATAAAAAATAATTTGGCTTATAACACCTTACCTCTTCACAGCCACATTGTCCTGGCCAACTTCTCTTCCTCATTGTCAGACGAACCGACGCTGGTCCGCTCGTTCTGGTCTCGCAACCCAGTCAAAACATAATTCCATGATTGCGGTTTTGGCAAATGATTTACGACCTTCGTCGTCGGCCTCCGTCGGTCTATGATGACCATATAAGAGAATCCTAAACACTCTGCTGGAATTAAAAAAAAAATAAACCACTGCCTGTGGCTGCTGAAGCAGTCTCTCTTCACCCAGCTTTACACAAAACAGCTCAGCGAACTTCTGTGCTTCAATTGGCTCGCAGTCGTTGGGAGGTGGGTCCTTCTGGTTTTCATTCATTGGTTCTTCAAGGTTTCAGAAACCCAATTCAAGGCTCTTATTAGTCGAATGAGAGGTCAATCAGATGAACTAATCTGTTCGCGGCTGTGTCTGCAGCTTTTATTTTCAGTGCGCGCTTGGACGCCATACACCACCTACATCAAAATCTCCATGATGCGTCCTAGAGCGCACGAGAGCGCCCTTGTGTGCTCTCGTGCCCTCTAGGACGCAGAGACTTGCCCACCCGTGGGACAACGGAGCGCAAGAGGTTAAGAACCGCTTGTTTATTTTTTTGTCAGATCACTTATTTGTGTGATCTTTTATGACTTATATTCATAATAGTGTATCTTGCACTTTGGGGAATTGGAGTTGTTCAGTCACCATTACAATTTAGTTTATATGTGGAGAGTATGATGGACTTTTGCCAGTCAGTGCATCGTGACATGCACTCCACAAAGAGCAGAGATAAATAAACTTATCATCTGGTCAGTCACTGCAACAGATACTGGAGTCAGTTTGTCTTGGCCTGTCCTTGCCACTGATAATACCTCTGTCTGATAATACCTCTGTCTGATAATACCTCTGTCTGCCAAGAATGTGCTGCTAGTCCAGTAAAAGCTAGCAGTCCTCAAATACTTTGCAAGCAGTTTCATGAAATGGTCAGTCAGAAAGCAACTCATACCAGCTCGGACATCACCCAAGTTAACAAGGTCAGGAGTTCCTGGCAGTGTAAGGCAAAGGACATAGCTGTGTGGAGGAATCTGATCACACCTAAATGAAACAGTCATTGTCACCCCTGACAGACAGCTATGATGATGATGATGATGATGTGTGGAGTTTATAGTTGTCAATAATAATATAATAATAATCAGAAAAACTCTAACAGGACACGTTTACAAATATTTGAGACCTACTGTAGTGCATCCTTTTATATTTTAGCAATATTATAAGTACAAAACACCAAACATTATTAGTATTATTTTTGTATTTGCATCTTGTATACTTTATTGGTCCCCAGAGAGAAATTCAGGGCATCCACATATGGTGCCAATCCCTTCAGCATTCTGGCACGCGCGCACGCGCGCACTCACACACACACACACACACACACACACACACACACACACACACACACACACACACACACACACAGAGGAGAATGGAGAGGAGAATGAGCCATTTGGCTGCAACTTATGCATCAGTGTTGCCCATTTGTCTGTAAATATTTAAATAAAAGTTCTTTATTTTGTTATTTGGGCATTTTTGCGTCTTGTTGTTTCGCTGCACAATAAAGCAACAGTCAGGACTGATCAGGCAGGCTGAGAGTGTCTCCTTACGAACGATCGTGGAGCGGTCGGACAATGGTGTTGCCCGGTTAATGGGAGTGCCAGCTGCTGCTTTACCTGTGTGCCAGTGATGTTCTTTGTGGCACCACGGGTCTCCACCAGCACCCCACCCCCACCCCCGCACCTCGTGTTCTCCATGCCAAATTATCCATTAGACCTACGTATGCAATCACAGCAAGTTTATGGTATATATTTTGACTGAGCGACTCCATACTCGGGGAAGCGCAGTGGTGACTGACAGGTCGTGATGCTGTGTTATCCAGTCAGCGTGGTCGTGATGCCGCGCATTGTCCAATGAGCACGGAGTCAATCCAAAACCCCGCCTACACTTCTTGAAGCCATAGGATGAAGGCATAAAGCGGTCACACAGCGGTGGCTAAACCTTTATTAATAAAAATTACATATTTTGACTGAGCGACTCCATATTCGGGGATGTATACCCTCGTAGCTTCAGCAAAGCATGTTTAAAATCTTAGGTCAGTGTGATGAATGGTTTGAGAGATATCTGAGGAATACACACACACATGCCCGCGCGCGCGCACACACACACACACACACACACACACACACACAGATCTTGAATTTATACTGTAGATAGATACAGCAATTTTGCATTTAGCAGAGCAGGGTACAGTAAAGGACCAGGAATGGTCACTCTTCTGCGGTTTCACGGAGGAGTACAGTGCCATGGGTGTCCCATGAACAGAAGGAATTTTTACAACTCTCTGTCAAAATTATGGACAAAGACTTGCACAACCTCTGAACTGTACAGCTCTCATCTGTACATAATTATGATTACGTCTCACCAGTGTGACCAAGGCTGTGGACAAGGAGTTTAAAAAAGCTCCTTGTATTTTTTTAACAAAAAAAAAGCTCCTTTTAAAACCTCTTCCACTCTGGCCAATTTCCCTAAAAACACCTAAAAATAACATGCCCAAAGTAAATCAAAAGCTGTTCTTCAACCCTTTGCAGCAGCTTCATGGGGTTGGTCTCATTTAAAAGAAAACACTCTGAATTTTTTGGCAAAACAGTCATAATCTCTCTTAAGTGCTCCTGCCACTGAGTAACAATCATCTAAACATACTGAACTTGAAGAAAATAAAGTTTGCCTGGGTGTTGTTTTTTTTTTTTAGATACAAATGCTTGTAAATAACACACAGCTGTCAGATACTGGCTGGAAAACACAACAGAAATGTAGAACTACGTGTTTTCAAGCTCAGGTCAAAATTTTGTAAAAATACCACAAAAAATGAATATATTACACAGCTTTTTTCTCAGGTTGTAACAAGGCGTTCTTGAACTGTGGCACACAGTTTGGAAAACTGTGTTCATGAGTTCACTATCTCAGCAGTTTGCACAGTAAAACCAAGGGGTAATAACCCAGACATACACAGCACAGTTCCTGTTTTTTTTTTTACAGGCAAAAATAGCCTACAGTGTAAGAAACATTATGCTAAAAATTAATACATTTCACTAAAGTATACACAAAAACAACCCTCCCCCCTCCAATTTTTCCAGAGTTCAGTATCTCACCAGTTTACACAGATACAGGTCAACTGGACCCCTGACCAAGTGCGCACCCCAAGTGGACCACGGAATCCAATCTGTACATGTACATTCTCCATCCAGTGATTTATAAATGCTGCCCCAGATGAAAATCAGTCTGTGTGACTATAATGTTCTGAATGAGGCTTTAAAAAATTATGAATCACTTTGTAAATCATTGGATTGAAAATGTAGTTGTACAGATTAAACATCGGGGTGCTCACATTAGTGTGCTCACTTGGTCAGGGGTCCATTTCACCAGATCACGTTTACACAGTAAAACAAAGGCATAATAACCCAGACATACACAGCACAGTTCCTTTTTTTACAGGTAAAAATAGCCTACAGTGAAATAAAAATTATACTAAAAAATTATTAAATTTTTCTGCAATATACACAGTAAAAAATACCCCCCCCCCCCCCGCCGCTACAGCGGAACACGGCGCACACAAAAACTTGTCGCCATGCGGGACCCTTGTAGTTACCGATTGGTCAATAGTTATTTTTATTACTATTTTTATTGATAAAGAATAATTTAGATTATAAGACTTACCTGTCCACAACCGCACTGTCACTGGTACTGTTCGCTGGCGTCTGACGATCGTCAGCTATTGTTCCGTTGTTGCAACCTCCAATTGTTCTTTTACTGATTCGTCTTCCTGGTCAAGCCATCTATGCTTTCATGCATGCCCTTTCGGTTTAATTTGTGAACCATTTTTCAAAACAAGTAAAATAATGGCTAATGTTACCCTGACCCTCCCGCACAGCGTCACAAAGGACTGCGCATCACACAGCGGCTGAGTCAAAAGAGATTTTACGCACGGGAACGCATGGCATTTTACTGGAAATATAAACACGGAACAAGTGCATGTAGGGTATCATTGAAGTCAGAAATTGATTGGCTAAATGATACGTCCATCGTCAGATTACTCAGCTTCAACTGGCTTGTTGTATTCACGGTCGTTGATGGGCAGGTCCTTCTTGCTAGGTTTTCGATCATTGGTTATTCAAGGTTTAAAAACCCAAATCAAGGCTCTTATTGGTCGAATGAGATGTCAATCTCATTCTAAACCAATCAAACACTCCTTTGGCTTTCTGTTTACGGCTGTGTCTGTACTGGAAGACCAGAAATACAGCTTTTTTTTCATTGCGCACTGAGACACACTGAGACGTGCCTGCCTGCGGAATCACAGAGTGGGAGAGGGCTGTTTGGTTTTAATGGCCCTTAAAAGCATTTCTACTTTGTGAACGAGTGTGCACTGTCCTCAGCACAAAATAGATTTATCCTCATATTTAAACGCTGTTGCTGTCATGTTCGGGGTCATTCACCCCATCCATGACTTGTGGCTATAGGTTTTGATTATTGCTTATTAATTCCAGCTGGTGGATTGAGCCTTGCTCTCCACCAGTCCTACAGCCACGCCTCTTCCTCTCACCAAACATTCACCAGCTGTATGGTTCACCACATACACACTCACACACTCATGCACGCACACACTCATACATGCACACACACACTGATTGCCAATCATTCATGCACCTGCTTGCCACACGGCTGGGTCCACTCGCCGTCGTTAGGGTTTTTGTACAAATAGCGAGGCAGTGCGACCAGTTGGCATGGCAGCTTAAAAAGTCAACATTGGACATCCAGGCTCGCATCTGTTGTTTTACCCCTGGACTAAACTGTGTAGTCGCTCCAGAGCCTTTCTGCTCCTATGCACTTGTAAGTCCTTTTATTTGTGCCTTTTCTTTCCGCTCCTGTCTGAGCGTGTTTAGCATTTCCCCTGAGCCAACGAAGTTTGTAGCCGGTTGTCTCACCCATTCACACTGTGATTGTTACGTGGACACTTTCCTGTACATTTTTCCACTGTAAATAAAACACGTTACTTACACTGTGTTTTGGGCTCATTCCCAATTTCATATGTACGCTGTGAAATTACGCAGTGGACATGATGGTAAGCTGCCACCAAAAGAGCCCAAGCAGTAAGTAATGTGTTACTCATTTTTTGTGTGTTTTTTTTCACCAACCTCTTCGGAGCGTGATGTCCTTGGCTAGCCGTTCCCACACTGGTTTTAGTGGATGGGCAGCAGGACAGCCCAGTGCGGAGGAGCAGCAGGTGGCTTGTCGAATCTGGGAGCTCCTGGAGGACGCGTACGACTCCATCGGACCTGGAGAGCGTTTAGCCTGCTTCGACGGAGTAATATGGATCCGGAGGACTCACCGGGGCCTCTGGGATTACCCCGAGTACTCCGAGCTGCTGTCTGGAGTCTATGCGCTCTAGCAGGCTTTCCCCGACCTGAAGAGAAGGGCTTTTGAGGCGAAACCGAAGCAGAAATGCTCTTCTCCGCCGGCGGCCATCTTCTCCTCTCCTCCATCACCCGTTCCAAGATGGCAGTCACCAGATCGGCATCGTCAGTGTCACCTAGAATCCTGGAAGAACGATTCAGCTCCTCTAACTGCTCCAGCTCTGACACCGAGCCCTGTCACCCCTGCAGTGGATTCTCATCTCCAGTCCCAAGCAGTCCCGTCTGCAGGATCTCCCTCCGTATCCGCTGCGAGGTCTTCCTCCTCAGTCTGTTTGCCGGCTGCAGAGAGGTGCTTGTTTTCCTCACCAGGGTCTCCCGTTCCTGTGGCGAGAGGGGCGTCTCCCTTATCTCCTACAGACGAGCCTAACACCGCCTTTCCCGGACGGACGGATGACATCCAAACAGCAGCAACCAACATCTTAATCCGGGAAAACAGGCAAGTTATTTTTCATTTGACTCGCATTAATAATGAAATGTCTTGCCTGATTCCCGGTAGGGAGGCTCAGGGAAAGCAGTCCCCTGAGTTCTTCCCACCTGCTGCTGTTAAAAACTGTTCACCAGCCCTCTCTCCTCTCTCCTTTGTTTGCCTGCTGGAACTGGAGCCGAGCAGTTGGGATCAGGAGGAGCCAGAGGTCCGGGAGGGGTGTCCTTCCGCAGCGATGGTGAACCGGATCCCAGCTGCCACGCCGGAGGAATCATCAGTGAGGACCATGGCAGCTAGGGAGGATAAGACTGCAGAGACCATCATGCCTGCTGTGGAAGCTGCCATAGAAGAGTCAGCGCCCGAGCTGCGCCCCCAGGAGGCCAAGCCAATGGAAACATCGCCGGAGTTCTGGACGGCGGTAGAGCTCGAGCTAAGGCAAGAGCTCTCGTTTGTCTTCCTTCTTTCCATATTAGAGTATTTTAGCCTAGCTCAAGGTGAGGAGGGCCAGCTGCAGCCATACGCTGCACCTGAGCTCACCTCGTTGGGCTCTGCTGCTGACGGCGACCCTGACTCTTTCTCTCCTCTGTCCGAGTCCTCTTTTAGGGTCCATGTCGCCACACGAGGCCGAGGATCCAGGTTCAAAGCTGGAGGTCATCGGTCCAGCTCCCCTCCTGCCTGAGGCCGTCGTCTGGGTTCCGCCTCAGTTTGAGCCCCCATGGGTACTGTGTCCCGGTTGGGACCATCGTGGGTGCCACGCCCCAATGTCAGTCCCACGTGGGTGCTGCGCTCCAGCCGTGGTCCGTCATGGGCTCCGTGCCTCAGCCTGAGGGCTACCGAGGGCGCAGCAGCGACCCAGCCGGGTCCCACCACGGGTGCAGCAGGGGTCCAGCTGGGCTCCACCGTGGGTGCAACCATGGTTCAGTCGGGGTCCATCAAGGGTGCAGCCGAGCTCCAGTCCCAAGCTGGGACCATCGAGGGTGCAGCCAAGCTCCAGTCCCAAGCCGGGACCATCGAGGGTGCAGCCAGCCAGCTTGGGGACACCGAGGTCCCTTCCTCCCTTCCAGAGGCCCTTGGGGTGTCTTTTCCTCTTCTGCCAGGCTCCGCCATGATCCGCCTGGCCCTGCCTCCAGGAACCACAGGGGGTCCCCTTCTTCAGTCCGGCCACCCACCTTTCAGTCTTCCGGTGGGTAGGCCGCCGCCTCGTCTTTCCCCCCTGGCCTGGTGGCTCAACTATGTGGGCCGCCCGCCCGAAGGACTAGGTTCCTGGGTCAAGTGGCCCTTTTTCTCTGGCAGGCTGCCTGATGCCATTCAGCAGGCCGCCTGCTGGCACAGGGACTTGGGTCGGCCCCCTGAACTTACGGCCACCCGCTGGGCCTTGGACTCTGGTCGGCCTCCTGAACTGTGGGACTTGGGGGTGGGGTAGGTTATTATTTATTTATTTTTTTTTTTAGGTTAGCCTAGTTTTGGGGTTGGGAAGAGTGTTGTTTTTAGTGTTGTATTGTGGTGTTTACCTTTTCTCGTTTTGTCCCTCCTAACCTGTTTTCCCCCACCTCCCACCCTGGTTTGTCATATTGGCCTTTTGAGTGGGGGGGGGGCAGGTTGTATTTTCTGTTTTTGATGGTACGGTGGGTGTCTGGTGTCCACCCCTTGGGGGGGGGCACTGTCATGTTTGGGGTCATTCTCCCCGTCCAGAACTTGTGGCTGTAGGTTTTGATTATTGCTTATTAATTCCAGCTGGCAGATTGAGCCTTGCTCTCTGCCAGTCCTACAGCCACGCCTCCTCCTCTCACCAGACATTCGCCAGCTGTATGGTTCACCACATACACACTCACACACTCATGCACGCACACACTCATACATGCACACACACACTGATTGCCAATCATTCATGCACCTGCTTGCCACACGGCTGGGTCCACTCGCCGTCGTTAGGGTTTTTGTACAAATAGTGAGGCAGTGCGACCAGTCGGTGTGGCGGCTTAAAAAATCAACATTGGACATCCAGGCTCGCATCTGTTGGTTTACCCCTGGACTAAACTGTGTAGTCACTCCAGAGCCTTTCCTACGCACTTGTAAGTCCTTTTATTTGTGCCTTTTCTCTCCACTCCTGTCTGCGCACGTTTAGCATTTCCCCTGAGCCAACGAAGTTTGTAGCCAGTTGTCTCACCCATTCACACTGTGATTGTTACGTGGACACTTTCCTGTACATTTTTCCACTGTAAATAAAACACGTTACTTACACTGTGTTTTGGGCTCGTTGCCAATTTCATGTTTGCTGCAAAATTACGCATCGGACATGACAGTTGCATTAGAATCTCCTCTTGCATCTCACACCTCTTTTTGTTAATGACAGCAAAGACAGTGATTGGTTTATTTCACGTTACACCACAAACACACTTCTGAATAAAAGCAGTAGGACAGTCTCTCCCTGCTTTCCGTCTGGTTCAAAATTTGTTTGCGCTGCTAACACATAAATGCTGAAAATGTCCAAAATTGCACTCTGCGTCTCAGACAATGGACCTCTTGTACAGTGTAGAGTGACATACTTCCGCATTCCATTTTCCGAGCAGCTCCATTTCCTGTTCCATTATATTTTCCAAATCCCTGGTGCTTTCTCATCAGTAAATCAATTTTATCACTTTCACTTATTCAAGATTCAAGATTCAAAGATTCAAAGATTTTATTTGTCAATACTACAGGACATACAGGAGAACTGAAATGGTGTTTCTCTCTCTCGTCAGTGGTGTGCAATATAAAAAAAGAAAAGGAATAAGGCTGGAAAAACGACCACACTCTATGTACAGTAATGCTATCTGTATTGCAAATGGCGACAAAAGATAGACCCAGACCTTCCATTGTGCAAATAAAGATAATCAATAAACGATGAGACCCAGCAATCCTATACAGAAAAGTAGAGCAGTAATACTCGTAGATGCAAGTTCGATGCGGTAGTGTAGATGCAGACAGTGACAGATAGGACTGCACATGATCAGTAATGCAATGACAGACAGCAGCAGATAAGGCATTTGTGCAAATGGTTGCAGTAAAGTGCAGAGACATACAGCAGCAAATGTATTACTGTTGGTGTGCCAGTCTTTCTGTGCCAATAGCTGAGGTAGTTATTGTGTGTGTTAGTGTGTTACGGTCTGGGGTGGGGGTGGGGGGCAGAGTGGACAGAGTTCAGAGTCCTGATGGCCTGATGAACAAAGCTGTTTAGCAGTCTTGTGGAGTGAACCCGGAGGCTTTGGTACCTTTAACCCGAGGGCAGGGGGCTGAAGAGGGAGTGTGAGAGGTGGGAGGTGTCACTTACAATGTTGACGGCTCTGTGGGTGAGGCGATGTCTGGGGATGGGGGGGGTCAAAGGGACAACGATGATGTTGCTGGCTGCTTTCACTGTGGGTTGTAGAGTCTTTCGGCAGGAGGCGATGCACCTTCCATCCCACATCGTGATGCAGCTCAGTGGATGCTCTCAATGGTGCCCCGGTAGCATGAGAACATGATGGAAGGTGGTACTCATGCTCTCCTCAGTTTGCAGAGGAAATGGAGGCAAGTTCAAGCCTTCTTGGCCAGTGATATAGTGTTGTTGGACCAGGAGAGGTCCTCAGAGATGTGTACCCCCAGGAATCAGTTATCATTGTACATACTGGAAATAGTGTGAGGGAAGATTGTTTTTTCTTTATAAAGTTTCTGTTTCACATTTTGACCGTTTTTGTAACCATACTGGGCTGTTTAATAGTTTAATAGTTCACCTAGTTAAAGTGTTCGCCCCCCTTCCTGATTTCTCATCTTTTTGTATGTTTGTCACACCTAAATATTTCAGATCATCAAATTTAAATATTAAACAAAGATAACACAAGTAAACACAACTAAGGGGAAAAAATCCAAACCTACATGGCCCTGTGTGAAAAGTGATTGCCCCCTAAACCTAATAACTGGTTGGGCCACCCTTAGCAACAACAACTGCAATCAAACATTTGCGATAACTGGCAGTGAATCTTTTACAGCGCTGTGGAGGAATTTTGGGACACTCATCTTTGCAGAATTATTGTAATTCAGCCACATTGGAGAGTTTTCGAGCATGAACCGCCTTTTAAGGTCATGCCATAGCATCTTAATCGGATTCAGGTCAGGACTTTGATTAGGCCACTCCAAAGTCTTCATTTGTTTTTGTGAAGCTAAATGAAACAGTCATTGTCATCCCTGACAGACTGCTATGACGATGATGATGATGGTGATGATGACGATGATGATGAAGCCATTCAGAGGTGGACTTGCTGGTGTGTTTTGGATCATTGTCCTGCTGCAGAACCCAAGTGCGCTTCAGCTTGCGGTCAAGAACAGATGTCCGGACATTCTCCTTCAGGATTTTTTGGTAGACAGCAAAATTCATGGTTCGATTTATCACAGCAAGTCTTTCAGGTCCTGAAGCAGCAAAACAGCCCCAGATGGTCACACTACCACCACCTTTCTGTAATGCTGTGTTACTTTTATGACAGATGTAATGGGATGCACACCTTCCAAAAAGTTCAACTTTTGTCTTGTCTGTCTACAGAGTATTTTCTCAAAAGTCTTGGGGATCATCAAGATGTTTTCTGGCAAAACTGAGATGAGTCTTTATGTTCTTTTTGCTCAGCAGTAGTTTTCGTCTTGGAACTCTGCCATGCAGGCCATTTTTGCCCAGTCTCTTTCTTATGGTGGAGTCATGAACACTGGCCTTAAGTGAGGCAAGTGAGACCTGCGTTTCTTTGGATGCAGGGGTTAAAACAAAAAAAATTACTGAGCCTGAACTTTTTTCCGGTATATATACAGTATATATATATATATATATGTATATATATATATATATATATACACTACCGTTCAAAAGTTTGGGGTCACTTAGAAATTTCCTTATTTTTGAAAGAAAAGCACTGTTTTTTTCAATGAAGATAACTTTAAACTAATCAGAAATACACTCTAATATCTAATATACATTGCTAATGTGGTAAATGACTATTCAAGCTGCAAATGTCTGGTTTTTGGTGCAATATCTACATAGGTGTATAGAGGCCCATTTCCAGCAACTATCACTCCAGTGTTCTAATGGTACAATGTGTTTGCTCATTGCATCAGAAGGCTAATGGATGATTAGAAAACCCTTGTGCAATCATGTTAGCACAGCTGAAAACAGTTTAGCTGGTTAGAGAAGCTATAAAACTGACCTTCCTTTGAACAGGTTGAGTATCTGGAAAAAAATATTATTTCAAATACAAATCATTATTTCTAACCTTGTCAATGTCTTAACTATATTTTCTATTCATTTTACAACTCATGGTGGTAAATAAGTGTGACTTTTCATGGAAAACACAAAATAATTGTCTGGGTGACCCCAAACTTTTGAACGGTAGTGTATATACAGTGGGGCAAAAAAGTATTTAGTCAGCCACCAATTGTGCAAGTTCTCTCACTTAAAAGGTGAGAGAGGTCTCCAATTTTCATCATAGGTATACCTCAACTATGAGAGACAAAATGAGAAAAAAAATCCAGAAAATCACATTGAAGGATTTTTAATGAATTAATTGGTAAATTCCTCAGTAAAATAAGTATTTGGTCACCTACAAACAAGCAAGATTTCTGGCTCTCACAGACCTGTAACTTCTTTTTTAAGAGGCTCCTCTGTCCTCCACTCGTTACCTGTATTAATGGCACCTGTTTGAACTCGTTATCAGTATAAAAGACACCTGTCCACAACCTCAAACAGTCAGACTCCAAACTCCACTATGGCCAAGACCAAAGAGCTGTCAAAGGACACCAGAAACAAAATTGTAGACCTGCACCAGGCTGGGAAGACTGAATCTGCAATAGGTAAGCAGCTTGGTGTGAAGAAATCAACTGTGGGAGCAATTATTAGAGAATGGAAGACATACAAGACCACTGATAATCTCCCTCGATCTGGGGCTCCACGCAACATCTCACCCCGTGGGGTCAAAATTATCACGAGAACGGTGAGCAAAAATCCCAGAACCACATGGGGGGACCTAGTGAATGACCTGCAGAGAGCTGGGACCAAAGTAACAAAGGCTACATCAGAAACACACTACGCCGCCAGGGACTCAAATCCTGCAGTGCCAGACGTGTCCCCCTGCTTAAGCCAGTACATGTCCAGGCCCGTCTGAAATTTGCTAGAGAGCATTTGGATGATCCAGAAGAGGATTGGGAGAATGTCATATGGTCAGATGAAACCAAAATAGAACTTTTTGGTAAAAACTCAACTTGTCGTGTTTGGAGGAGAAAGAACACCATACCTACTGTGAAGCATGGGGGTGGAAACATCATACTTTGGGGCTGTTTCTCTGCAAAGGGACCAGGACGACTGATCCGAGTAAAGGAAAGAATGAATGGGGCCATGTATCGTGAGATTTTGAGTGAAAACCTCCTTCCACCAGCAAGGGCATTGAAGATGAAACGTGGCTGGATCTTTCAACATGACAATGATTCCAAACACACCGCCCGGACAACGAAGGAGTGGCTTTGTAAGAAGCATTTCAAGGTCCTGGAGTGGCCTAGCCAGTCTCCAGATCTCAATCCCATACAAAATCTTTGGAGGGAGTTGAAAGTCCGTGTTGCCCAGCGACAGCCCCAAATCATCACTGCTCTAGGGGAGATCTGCATGGAGGAATGGGCCAAAATACCAGCAAAAGTGTGTGAAAACCTTGTGAAAACTTACAGAAAACGTTTGACCTCTGTCATTGCCAACAAAGGGTATATAACAAAGTACTGAGATGAACTTTTGTTATTGACCAAATAGTTATTTTTCCGAGGAATTTACCAATTAATTCATGAAAAATCCTTCAATGTGATTTTCTGGATTTTTTTTTTCTCATTTTGTCTCTCATAGTTGAGGTATACCTATGATGAAAATTGGAGACCTCTCTCATCTTTTAAGTGGGAGAACTTGTACAATTGGTGGCTGACTAAATACTTTTTTACCCCACCGTATGTATATATATATATATATATATATATATATATATATATATATAATCGGTGAATTCAAAAAGGGCCCAAGTCCACACTTTTTCAATGGGGACTTGGGCCCTTTTTGAATTCACCGATTCATATATATATATAAATAATCATCACTCTATAAGAAATCACTGTGTGCCTGTCTTGTCACAATCATAGGACATCATAGGACGGCCTATGATGTCTGCCTGATGTCCTATGATGATCCTATGATCTCAGGCTACATAAGGACTCATGATGATGTCATAGAGGTGATGCCGTCATATAGGCAATAGGACTGGCACGATGACATCATAGAGGCGATGTCGTCATAGAGGCAATAGGACTGACTACCTATGATGTAGTATCCTATGATGCCTGCCTATGATGTCTGCATGATGTCGTACGATGATCCTATGATCTCAGGCTACATAGGACTTGCGATGCCGTCATATAGGTGTTGCCGTCATATAGGCAATAGGACTGGCTGCATACGATGTAGTGTCCTATGATGCCTGCCTGGATGTCTTTATGTCATATAGACCACATAGGACTCGCGATGATGTCATATAGGCGAATCCTATGTGGACTATTGCTAGGCAATAGGACTAGCTACCTATGATGTAGTGTCCTATGATGCCTGCCGATGATGTCTGCATGCTGTCCTATGATGATCCTATGATCTCAGGTTACTAGGGCTCGCAATGCCGTCATATAGGTGATGCCGTCATATAGGCAATAGGACTGCCTGCCTATGATGTGGTGTCCTATGATGCCGACCTATGAGGTAGTATCCTATGATGCCTGCCTCTATGTATTTATGATGTCATATAGACCAACCTCACGCTACATAAATGGAAAGCAATAGGGTGAGAACTGCTGCACATCAGGAAAGATCCCGTGAAGATGACATAGCTGAGGTTCAAA
Source organism: Pholidichthys leucotaenia (assembly GCA_020510985.1). Lineage (NCBI taxonomy): Eukaryota > Metazoa > Chordata > Actinopteri > Cichliformes > Pholidichthyidae > Pholidichthys > Pholidichthys leucotaenia. The sequence continues at coordinate 292,125,448 of CM035839.1, read as the reverse complement.
CAGTACCTCCCAGGTATGACTGTGTTGCACGTCACAAAAGAGGCCGTAAAGATGAAATGCCTGAGGTTCGAGCACGTCATAGGGTACGACAGACAAGGGATGCACAGATAGACAGGAAACGTGTGGCAGTGTGCCATGAACGTGCTGAGTCACTTGAAGCCCGAAATGCCCGCAAAGCGAGCAACGCTGCACACCAGGCAAGGCACAGACAAGCTGCGACCGAGGAGATGCGGAATAGTCGGCTGGCCACCAATGCTGCACGCCAGGCAAGGCACAGAGAAGCTGAGACCGAATAGGACACTACTTTAAACCACACCCATTCGAAGCAGTAACTCTGGAAATCTCACTCAGTTAGGTGGAAGGCACTAGAAATTCAAGAAATCTCTGTCAGTGTGTCAGTCTGTCACCCCATTAAGAATAGGACACACTACTTTAAACCACACCCATTCGAAGCAGTACCCATGAAGAATGGCAGTCTACACTACAAATGTGTAAAATGCCAAGCAAAGTGCTGATTTTCTCTGGGTACTCCGGTTTCTGGGTTTCTACGGGCATGCATGGGTCTTCCTGAACAGGGTCGAAAGCCATTTTTTGCTCAGATCAAGTTTCATGATCCTGTCCATGAACTGGAATTACAGTGCACCTATCCCTCAACCAGTGGTCTGAACAAAGAAGAAGAAGAAGAAGAAGAAGAAGAAGAAGAAGACCCACCAGATGGAGAGCAATAGAGTGAGGAGAACTGCTGCACGTCAGAAAAGATGATGTGAAGATGAAACACCTCAGGCTCGAGCAATACGCCACAGGCATGACTGTGAACAACTCAGCCATCTCAGACAGGAGGAGACTCTAAAGCAATGGCCATGCAGAAATACTTGCTTATACTTGGTTTCTATGGGCATGGATGGGTATGCACGGGTATGTACTAGTATATCACTTCATCACTCTATAAAAGCAAGAAATTTGTGTGTCTGTGTGTCATGCTTCATAGGACATCATAGGACGGCCTATGATCTCTGCCTGAACATCATAGGACGGCCTATGATCTCAGGCATCATAGGACGACAAATGTGTCTTTATGATGTCACATAGACCAAAGAGATCATAAGACGATTTTTCTTTATGATGTCACATAGATTTGATCTCCCTCTCTCTCTCGCCCTCTCTCTGTTCTCCCCCCCTCTCTCTCTCTCGCTCTCTCTCTCTCTCTCTCTCTCGCCTTCTCCCTCTTGCCTGAACATCATAGGACGTCCTATAGGACACATAGACAAATGTGTCTTTATGATGTCATAGACCATGTGTCTTTGAACTCAGGCATCATAGGACACATAGACAAATGTGTCTTTATGATGTCATATAGACCATGTGTCTTTATGATTTTCATGATCCTGTCCATGAACTAGAATTATGACGCACCTATCCCTCAACCAGTGGTCTCAACGAAGAACAAGAAGAAGAAGAAGACCCACCAGATGGCGAGCAATAGAATGACGACAACTGCTGCACGTCAGAAAAGATACCATGAAGATGAAACACCTGAGGTTCCAGCAGTATATGGCACCCATCTGAGACAGGAGGACACCCTTCACCAGCATAGGGTACAACAGACTTTAAAGCATGTTTCTAGGACATCATAGGACGGCCTATGATCTCTGCCTCATCATCATAGCGTGTCCTATGAACTCAGGCGTCATAGGACGACTCGCCATGCCTACATGATGGCAAATGTGTAACATCATAGGACGACTCGCCATGCCTACATGATGGCAAATGTGTAACCTTGACGAATGCCAGTCTACACTACAAATATGTAAAATGCCAAGCAAAGCTCTGATTTTCTTCGGGTGCTCCGGTTTCTTGGTTTCTACAGGCATGCACGGGCCTTCCTGAAGGCCCTTTCCTGAACAGGAAAGCCAGGACTGTGCCCATGAACTGAAATTACGACGCACCTATCCCTCAACCAGTGGTCTGAACGAAGAAGATGAAGACCCACCAGATGGAGAGCAATAGAATGAGGAGAACTGTTGCACGTCAGAAAGGATGCCGTGAACATGAAACACCTCAGGTTCCACCAGTACGCCACAGGCATGACTGTGAACAACACAGCCGTCTGAGACAGAAGGAGACCCTTCAGTGGTCTGAACAAAGAAGAAGAAGACCCACCAGATGATGGCTATATGACGGCACAGACAGAGCACATGACTCCCTACAAGACATATACTGTATATAGACACAGGTAAGCAACATAACACAGAACAGTGACAGGCAGGACAAGAAGTAACAAGCAGGGGCAAACATCCCCAGATGGCAGGGCATATTTTGTGTGATTTTTATGTTTTGCTGCATACAAAAGCCATCACATGTGATTGCCACTTAGTGCTGTGTTGCTATACCAACTGTCCTGTAACTGGCAAGAATTCTGTTCCAATGCATCCCCTCTACGGGCATTCACAGGTTTCTACAGGCATGCACGGGTATGCACTAGTATATATATAAACAGCAACAGTGAACTTTATATAATACTCTAAATTGCATGATTTCCATAATTGTTTTATTCAAAAAAAAAAAATCCCCAGGCTTCAAAAACCCTCTATCCTACGGAATGTATGAAAGGTTCTGTGTATGTTGAAGGATGAAACACTCGTGCAGGGCCGGAGTGGGACCAGTTTTCAGCCCGGAAGTTTCATGCCCAAGACCAGCCACTTTTTGCCAAGTGGAGGAAATTGGAGTAGAAGTTCTGTTTCTATCCAATAGTTTTTATTGTAGATATGTTTTGACAAAAATATAGAACTTAGTTCACCTCAGTAAACCAGCTGACAAATAAATGAGAAATTGAAAGATAAATCACAAGGGAAATATCAATTCAGTTCAGTGGCATAAAAATTCTACAGAAATAGAATAGCTGTTCATTAGACAACTTTAACCTAGTATGTAATAGTAATATACACAGTGTCACGCCAGTTCAGTATCAGTAATGATATCATATCATTGTGTAATTTCCCCAAATAGATTTTTGTCCTGTTCCAATATATGCATGTCTGTGTCACAAATTTACCAGAAAAAGTTAAAAATGTCCAAGAATGTTTACAAGAAAAACCTCACTAATTGCATAAAAAAATGGGAAAAACTAACACATTTATACTAATCTGCAGCTTTTTGTTCTTTAAATTTTTGACTTCATTCTTGTGAATATATGATTAGTTTTTGTAGAAATGTGCCATTTCTCCCCTGCTGTCACCATCTGAGCACAGGGGGATCCCGCCGTACTCCTGTCTCTTTGCCTTTTTTCTATATTTGTATGGTGTTGTATTTTTGAGTTCTAATTGAGTCTAGTTGAGTGGTCTTTGAGACTAGAAAAGCGCTATATAAGTATAGGTCCTTATCCCTCAATTCCTGTTATTTTAGCTTTGGTTGATTTTCACATATTCTGTATTGTTTCTTAGTATGATTTATTTTCCTGTTCACATTCATTATAGTTTTGTTATTTACATATTTGAGGTTACTTGTCTTTATTTGCCATCTCATCATATTTGTATCCTGTTGCGTTTTCTCTCTCCCTCTCCGGGGCTGCAGCTGTCAGTGGCACGCCCGGGTTTTTTGCTCTGTTGTGGGTGGGGCTCCTGTCAGCTGTCAGTCCTGTCTTTTCCCTCTCATTACTCCCAGCTGATCTCCATTGTATTCATTGTTTCCCCCCTTGCCCACTCATGTGATCCACACTTGCAACCAGTTGTGTTCATTGGCTCCATGTCCTATTTAAGATCCTTGGTTCTGTCATTCATTGTTGGAGTCTCTGCTTTTTGTCACCAAGCATCAGAACCCTTTCCCTGTTCTGGTGCAATTTCCTGAATAATCTTGCATTCTCCGTTACTTTCTCAGCCTGTGAGTTACTTTTTGCACTATTTGGATTTTTGTGTTTTGTGCACTGTTTGGACTTTTTGTTTCGTTCAATAAATATCACAACTACAGTTCAGCGTTTGGGTCTTCGTTCCTGCCTCAAAGGGCAATTCATGACACCTGCATTCATTATGTTTTTCATACAAAATTGTAACTTTTTTCTGACAAATTTTCTATTTTACTCCTCCTTTGTCATATTTTACAGCTTTATTCTTGTAAATTTATACTTAATTTATATTTATAGGCTTTACCTTACACTAAATTTGTGAGTTCACCACTGCTACCATCCCCCTTGTTAAAAAATAATAAATTACCGAACAAGCAAGGTTTTTTTTCCCTTCATTCAGCAACATCTATTGTTGAAAGAGACTTTTTCACCAAACTGTGGCCACAAAAATCTACGTATTTGATTTTTAAAATCAAGATAATTGGTAAAAGGCCATAACTACAAGGAATGGTTAGGCTATTATAAATATGCAGCTTTTTCTATAAATGTGATTTTCTTCACATAAAAAATCATATTCTTTTCTTTGATTTTAGAACTTTTGGAATGTATTTTTTTCCCTTTGTAACCATAAAAATTGCAGCTTTTGCTTATAAATTTTCATATTAACATATACTGTAGGTTCATGTAGCTATTTTTTTCTTGGAAATTTAGAACTTTATTTAAAAATCTTTGTAATGAGGAATTGATTAGTTTTTCAGTTTATGAGAAAAAATACGTCAGAGTCAGAGAATTGTGAACTATTTGATGGCAGCTAAATATTATAGAACTTATTCTGAGAGTCACTTCATTAACCTGAGGTGCTGAAAATCTCACGGCCTCTCTGCTGTAGCAAGAACACACTCCTCTGTAGCCTCTTCTCCCCTCACATGTGCTGTCTGATTCACTTTTCTTTGGGAAAATCTCCTCTTCTTTTTTCCACAATATTTTTTATTGAACCTTTTTTTTTTTACAAACATAACACAAACAGTCAAACACTAACACTAAAGTAATTAAAAAAAATGTACTAAAAACACCAACAACCACTAACAAAGACAAGTCTTCAACAATGCTCCTCTGTTTAGTCTAGGCAATCCATTACATAAGTATACATATTATAAAGTTCACCAGTTTGGAATTTACAAGGTCCACACACATCATTCACCTTCTTCTTCAAAAGTTATGTTTAAATTCTTTACATAATCAATGAAAGGTCTCCATATATTCTCAAACACAATTTCCTTTGATTTCAGTATGTATGTTATTCTTTCTAGTGGAAGGTTTGTTAACATCTGTCTTAACCACTGAGTCACATCTGGTCTATGAGTCTTTTTCCACAATAGTGCAATACATTTTTTGGCATTGAGCAAACTGAGGTCTATGAATGCTCTTTCACTCTTATTAAAGTTATGTTTTTCTGGATACAGACTCAACAAAAACAATTTAGGATTCAATATGATTTGTTTTGAAATTATTTTTTCAATTGTTACCCTCACCTTTTCCCAAAACATTCTAATTTTTCTACATTCCCATAAACAATGAAATAGGGTTCCTTTACTTTCCATACATTTTGTGCACGTATCTGGTATGTTTTTGTTATATCTATTTAACTCCACCGATGTAACATACATCCGCATTAACCATTTAAAATGTATCAATTTAGGACGTACATTTATTGATTTGGTTTGAGCTTCTGTACAAGCCAATTCCCATTGTTCCTCTGAAATTTCAGTTTGCAGGTCTTCTTTCCAATAATTCAGTCTTTTCTGTGAGTTTTCACTTGAGGATAATGTCAATGAGTTATACAACTCTGAAATAATACCCTTTCTCTTACTATCTTTCGTCAAAATTTTTTCCAAGGATGAATAAGTAGGTCGGATGAGAGCATTGTTTTGATTTGATCGAATAAAGTTCCTAAGCTGAAGATATTTTAAAAAATGTGTTCTATTAAGATTAAATTTGATCCTCAGTTCTTCAAAAGACATTATGTTATCTGAACATGACAAATATAAGTCTTGAATCTTTTGAATCCCTTTTAAATTCCATACTTTAAATACAGCATCCGCTTTCCCTGGTTTAAAATATTGATTACCCCATATTGGGTTAAATTGTGACAATAAGTGTGGTTCTTTTAAATATTTTTTGGTTTCACACCATATTTTGATCATATGCTTTACAAATGGATTTTTAACTTGTTTCTGTAATTTTTTTGCCGAGTCTGAGTATATGAATATGGGAAGAGGTAAAGGTAAATTATATGATTCCACTTCAGTCCAGTGAGGGAGATCATTTGATGAAAAATAATATGTCATAGACCTCAGTTGTATTGACCAGTAATACAACATAAAGTTTGGACATTTCAGACCTCCACGATCAAATGGTAAATATAGTAAGGACAGACGTAATCTAGCCTTCCTATTGTTCCATATAAATTCCACTAACTTTTTTTTAATTCTTGAGAATAGATCTGAAGGTGGTGGTAAAGGAATGTATTGAAATAAATAAAGCATTTTGGGTAAGATATTACTTTTAAGTATATTAATTCTCCCGATCATCGACATTGGTAGTGACATCCATCTCTGAAGTAACTCACTAATGTCTGTCATTAAGGCTTCATAGTTGGCACTGGCGACTGATTCTAGGTTAGGCACAATTTGAATTCCTAAATATTTAAACTGATTTACAACATTGAATTGATTTACCTCAGGAGCTGGGTGATTTCTCTGGGTCTCATTTAGCATTAATATTGAAGATTTAGTTTTATTTATTTTATATCCTGATATTTCCCCAAAATTCTTTATTAAATTCAACAAGGTCGGAATTGATTTTTTAAGATTCGACATAAACAAAATTATGTCATCGGCATACAGGGAGATTTTATGTTCTAAAATCTCCTCTTCTATCAATTTCTGTCATTTGTTAACCACCAAAATGTGAACACACCTTCTAGAGTCCCGCGCCCTGTTGAATCCTGTCAGTCTGTCTTTCAGTCAGACCAATCATTACTGGCACCAAATTCTGAGGGAGGCTCTGGTGTGTAGTTCACTCAGGCAGATTTAGGACTATTAAATATCGGGATAGTGCTAACAGCATGTTTGCCACAGATTATCAGATTATATTGATATTAATTATTTTTACTTCCAATTAGAACACCGGCCCATCGGGATATGGGCCACTCCAGTCCTGCATTCACGCCTCCAGTCATGCTACATATGGCAACAACGCTTTGACAAAAAGCAGTCCTGCGTATAGGAATAGGATGTAAATCTTTTGTTTTGATAGGACAGGGGTTCGCATTTGTTTTTTCCGGTGGACCAGCGGTCCAGAGCAGTGAAAGCATGCTACATAGGCGGATATTTCATTTTTATGTTGGGAGGGACAATAAACAGAACATTTTCTCCAGAGTAAATATTGAGGGGACACTAAGTATTATTGTTGTCAGTCACAAATTTATGAGAAAGAATGTACAAATCTACACTTATGGGGAAAACGCTACAAATTTACAAGAAAAAAGTCATAAATGTATGAGAAAGAAAATTGCATATTTTAAAGAATCAGTTGCACATTTACAAAAAGTTACATTTACTAGAAAAAAGTTGCAAATTTAGTGAGAAAAAATATGTAAATGTACAAGAAAAAACACATCTATTATAAAAAGGTTACAGATTTACAAGAAAAAAATACAGATTTAAGATGCAAAAACAGCAGATTTATGAGGGAAAAGTGGAAAATTTACAATAAAAGTTTTCCATTTACAAATAAATGTAGTAAATTTGTAACACTGCCACATATTTAATTGCATCGCCCCTTTTGTGGAGAGAATGGTAGCCACGTAAAAGGAAGATGGAGGTATCTTAATTGATATGATGCCGTATTTATAATGCTCCATGCCATGTTTGTGCCTCATGATAAGCATGTTCTGTTTTCTGAATGGATGCATGTGAAAACATAATTTACCTGTGATTACATCAGCTGGTAATGGGACTGGCTATCAGCTGATTGCCAGCAGCTGGGAGCTGCATTAAGAGGAAAGCGGAAGTCGCCACGAGACATTCTGTCATTCAAATACCACGGCTGTGTTCGGAACGTTCACTCCCTCACCACTGCTGATTCCTTCCGCTTCCTAGGCACTACCATCACCAGGGACCTCAAATGGGAGCTGACCATCAGCTCACTCATCAAAAAAGCCCAGCAGAGGATGTTCTTCCTGCGGCAGCTGAGGAAGCTCAAGCTACCCACCAAGACACCAAGATGTTAGTGCAGTTCTACACAGCCATCATCGAGTCCATCCTCACCACCTCCATAACCGTGTGGTACGCAGGAGCCACTGCCAGGGACAGACTAAGGCTGCAGCGTGTCGTGCGCACTGCTGAGAAGGTGATCGGCTGCAAGCTCCCATCTCTCCAGGATCTGTACATCTCCAGGACCCGGAGGCGTGCTGGCCGGATCATAGCCGATCCCTCACACCCTGGTCACGTACTGTTTGCCCCCCTCCCCTCTGGTAGAAGACTTCGGTCCATCCAGACTAAAACCTCCCGTCACATGAACAGCTTCTTCCCCTCTGCCATCAGACTGCTGAACACTAAGTGACTTATTGACTCTCGTGCACCATGTACAGCAGCTCAACCAGACTCATGTCAATCATCACTGTTTTCTTCCTGCATTACCGACTGCACTATATAGTTCTCCACAGTATCTGCTGCTGGCTAATATATATTTTAACTGTTGACCAGTATCACTTAATCTTATCCTACACTTTATTACATGTATAGTTTATTTCTCTTATCTTATCATGTTTAATGTTGCAGCATTGTACCGAGACAAATTTCTAGTTTGTGTACTACATGAACAATGGCAATAAACCTGATTCTGATTCTGATTCCCTCCCTCCCTCCCTCCCTGCTTGCTATATAGTGAATTTATATATAGTGGACTATATAGTAAACTCAATATAACAATAAAATTAACCGCTTTCAGACACTACTGGACATGTTTTCATGGTGCGGTTAATGACGTCATCATGGTGAGACAGTAAAACATAACAGACTAACGGTGGTAAAAAAAAAAAATGAATTCCTGCATGTAATTTGTAGTAAATATGTATTAAATCCAATCGTTTTTGCTGAATTAATAAATATAAATACCTTAAGATAGTTTATGTTGTGATGTGAAGGTCTCCTCTCACTGCTGTTAGCTGTGCATTGCATTATGGGATATATTGGCTAATGTAGTGACCATCCCCACCGGGACGCCTGCCTCTATTACGCCTTGCCAGTAGGGGGTGCCCTACCGTATTGGACTTTGGTCGCAAGCGAGACTCCATCGCCTTCCACCGTCACTGACTGCCCTGGGCGACCCCCACCAATGGTCCAGGAGTGGCCTATGTCCTTGGCCGAGATTGGGGCAGAACAGGAGAAAGACCAGGCGGTTTGTGACCTGAAACGGCACCAGTTGAACAACTCACGAGCTTACCGTATCAGCTTTGTTGTACAACAGGGGGTGCTGTACCGCTGGGTCTCTCTAAACAACTAAAGAGCGAGGCTTCAGCTGGTGGTACCACAGTCCCTCGTCCCGAAGGTCATCCGCCGCTACCATGTGAAGCCGCAGGGGGGACATCAGGGGCTTTTGAGGACCTTGTTGAGTGTGCTGGAGGTAGCCTGGTGGCCCAGCGTTCGGAAGGATGTCTGGGGCTATACTAAGACCTGCAGTGACTGCCGATGACCTAAGAGAGAACACTGTGAAACCAGGAGAGGGATGCAGCAGTTACCAGCGAGCACCCACCAGCTTACTCAGCTCCCTGTTTGCCTTAACAGGATAGTAAAGACCAGAAGAGCCTCGTCCGTGGGACAGTTCTATGACCGCAGGGCCCAGCGATCATTTGCCAACCACTGGCAAATGGGCGAGAGGCGAGTGGTTCTCTCTCTCAGCCGAAGAAGGCCGCGAAGGTTAAGCGGAGAGTGGGAGTGCATCAGGCTGGACCAGCTAAGTTAGGTAATTACTGCTTGAAGGAAGCTCACTTTCAGCAGGGGGACTTAGTCCAGGCCAGAACCAATCCACGCTCTAGCCAGTTGGCTACAGTCCCATGGATCTTAAATTTCTGAATAATATGTGCAACTGTAGTCACAGGAATATCAATCTGCTTGGAGATGGTCTTATAGCCTTTACCTTTAACATGCTTGTCTATAATTTTCTTTCTAATCTATTGAGACAACTCTCTCATTTGCTTCCTCTGGTCCATGTTTAGTGTGGTAAACACCATGTCACCAAACAGCACAGTGACTACTTGTCACCCTTTAAATAGGCCGACTGACTGATTACAAGTTTGTAGACACCTGTGATGTTAATTAGAGGACGCATCTTGGTTGAACATGTCCCTATGGTCACATTATTTTCAATCTTTTCTAGGGGTACCATCATTTTTGTCCAGGCCTGTTTCATGAGTTTGTTTTTCAAAGTGATTCTGTTGAACCACAATTCAAAAGCATTGTCTGATTTTCAATGGTTAATTTTCATAGAATTTTTATTACCACTTTTGTCAGATTCAAGTTATTTCTGTGACCATTATGGGTTTTTCTTTCATTAACAGATGGGTACCAACAATTTTGTCCACGTGTGTAAATTGTGTAAATACATTGTGGGGGTGTGGTAAATAAGGTATATCTAGAACTGTAGTATAACCATTATTGTGTGCACTTGGAATGAGAATTCCAAGGATCCACCAAACCATATAAGCGTGTAAAGAGTGAAATCCTTTCTTTCATCCAGTGTATTGGTAATATTCTCTATATGTCATAGAGGAGTGTAACAAATTAATGAGAAAGCATTACACATTTATGAGAAAAGCTGCAAATTTAAAAAAAAAAAAAAATTCTCCCCCTGGACCCCCTTTATTTACGCCCATGTCACCAGGCTGTTCTGCTGTGGGAGGAGCTGCTGAAGGCAGCCACTTTCAGAACAGACTTTCACAACTCTGTTGCTTTTTGTGTCATAGATATAACAAGAATCCTGCTTGTAGCTTGATGTGACGATTTCAGTGTGGCGTGTCCACCAAACACATTTTGTTTTCCGCTGTGGGCGACTAGCTTCTATTCATTGTCTATGCAGTCCAGTGTCTACAGCGCTGAGCACCCTTGATGCTGAAACGCTCTCGGCGGTGGCCGCTTTTTGTTGTGGTACTCAGGGCAGTCAGAGCTGAAAAAACTTCAACTTTTCAGACAACAGCTGAGCTCATTAATGTCAGACCTTTCTAAGCAGCCAATCAGAATTAAGGAAGAGCAGGACATAGGACGCCGGTACAGTCTGTACCAGACTCCTGTTTTTTGTGTCATCATACTGTATTTTGCATCTAGAGCTGCTACCAATGCTAGCATACATTTCGTGTCCATTGTTATTTAGAGACTACTATTAAAAAATAATTAGAAAGTCTGACCATAGAAAAAGCGGAAATGCTGAGTTGTGAGTGAAAGGCTGTTGCTGGGTTACAGGGCACAGACTTTTTTTCCGGAGCGCAGTGCGCAACCGGTGGAAAGAAGATGTTCAGGGCGGTCGGGGGACAAAAAAAAACAAAAAAAAAAAACGCATTTGTGGGACATGCAGCTTTTTCTTACCTCTGAATTTCGAGGAAATGTCTCTTCAAAATTCCTATGCTTGCTCTCATAATGCCGTTTCAAATTGTAAATTATAATCATAGCTGTGGTCTATTGGCATATTAGCACATTAGTCTTGTGCTGGTAGGAGGGGGAACAAATGCAAATTGCTCAGTCCATTCCTGTTTAAGTGATTTCTTAATTGAGAACAGGTGTGGCAGTAATCAGGCCTGGGAGTGGCTAGAGAAATTGAACTCAGCTTTCCAAAGATATGATAAACCACAATTAATTTATGTTTTAACAGGGGGGCAATCACGTTTTCACACAGGGCCATGTAGGTTTGGATTTTTTTTTAATCTTAATAATAAACACCTTTGGTTAAAAAGTGCATTTTGTGTTTGTGCTAACTTTGTCTAATGTTTAAATTTGTTTGATGATCTTAAACATTTAAGTGTGACAAACATACAAAAAGATGAGAAATCAGGATGGGGGCAAACATGTTTTCACACCACTGTATGGCTCCCATACCAAATACCACTGCATAGGCTTTAATAGCCCTGTGTAATGGACATGTATTGTGCAAAGTCTTTGCACAAGCTCATTCATGTTCATTTGAGTCCAAGCAATGTTATTAGGAGTGAGTCAAATTTTATTATGAAAATAAATGACACACTAGCAACTGGAAGCTAACTAGGCTAATTTCAATAACAGTAATGGTAAGAGCAATAACCAAGGGATTCTGCATACACAAAGTAATATTAAAACAAGTCAGGTAACAACTGGGATTCATACATACAGTGGGGAAAATAAGTATTGAACACGTCAACATTTTTCTCATTAAACATTTCTGATGGAGCCACTGACCTGAGATTTTCACCAGATATCATTAACAACCCAAGTAATCTATACATACAAAGAAATCAAAGCAACTGTGTTCACAAAACAAGTTACATGTAATAAAGTGGAATGACACAGAGAACAAGTATTGAACACACTTGTTGAAATTCATTTAATATTTAGAAGAAAAGCCTTTGTAATAACAGCTTCCAGACACTTTCTGTATGGAGAAACTAGGTGCAGGCATTGCTCAGGAGTGATTTTAGCCCATTCTTCCACACAAACTGTCTTCAAATCTTGAAGGTTCTGTGGGTGTCTTCTATGAACTCTGATCTCCAGTTTGTTCCATAGATTTTCAATTGGATTCAGGTCAGGTGACTGACTGGAGCATTCTAGTAGCTTTATTTTCCTTCTCTGGAGCCAGTTAAGAGCTTCCTTGGCTGGGTGTCTGGGATCATTGTCCTGCTGAAACGTCCACCCTCATTTCATCTTCAGCATCTTGGCAGATGGCAACAGGTTCTTATCAAGGATGTTTCTGTACATTTGTCCATTCATCTTTCCTTCAATTATATGAAGTCTGCTTGCACCATGTGCTGAAAAACAGCGCAGGTTTATGGTATATGGTTTATGGTTTATGGTAAATATACAGTATCTCACAAAAGTGAATACACCACATTTTTGTAAATATTTTATATCTTTTCATGGAACAACACTGAAGATATGACACTTTTGATACAATGTGAAGTAGTCAGTGTACAGCTTGTATAACAGTGTAAATTTGCTGTCCCCTCAAAATAACTCAACACACAGCCAATAATGTCAAAACCACTGGCAACAAAAGTGAGTACACCCCTAAGGGTGTTCTCTGCTGCACGGTGGCGCAGTGGTTTAGCACTGTGGCAGCACAGTTTACCCTCGGCCGGGGGATCGCAGGGATCATGAGATCGTGGGTTCGATCCCAGCCCCCGACCAACAGTGAGCTGTGTGGAGTTTGCATGTTCTCCCCGTGTTGCGTGGGTTTACTCCGGGATTTCCCCGGTTTCCTCCCGCATACCAAAAACATGTAGGTTTAGGGCGCTCGCACACGCAGCGACCGGCAGCCAGTGGCTTGTCACCAGACTGCAAACCAAATCTACCTACGGGTACAAATAAGTAACAAAAAAAAAAAAAGGGAAAATGTCCAAATTGTGCCCAAAGTGCCAATATTTTGTGTGGCCACCATTATTTTCCACCACTGTCTTAATTCTCTTGGGTATGGAGTTCACTAGAGCTTCACAGGTTGCCACTGGAATCCTTTTTTCACTCCTCCATGACGACATCACGTAGCTGGTGGATGTTAGAGACCTTGCTCTCCTCCACCTTCCATTTGAGGATGCCCCACTGATGCACAGTAGGGTTTAGGTCTGGAGACATGCTTGGCCACTCCTGGAGGTGTGTTTGGTATCATTATCATGTTGAAATATTGCCCTGCGGCCCAGTTTCCAAAGGAAGGGGATCATGCTCTGCTTCAGTATTTCACAGTACATGTTGGCATTCATGGTTCATGAACTGTAGCTCCTCAGTACCAGCAGCACTCATGCAGCCCCAAACCATGACACTCCCACCACCATGCTTGACTGTAGGCAAGACACACTTGTCTTTGTACTTCTCGCCTGGTTGCCGCCACACATGCTTGACACCATGTGAACCAAATAAGTTTATCTTGGTCTCATCAGACCACAAGACATGGTTCCAGTAATTCATGTCCTTAGTCTGATTGTCTTCAGCAAACTGTTGGCGGGCTTTCTTGTGCATCATCTTTAAAAGGGGCTTCCTTCTGGGACGACAGCCATGCAGATCAATTTGATGCAGTGTGTGGCGTATGGTCTGAGCACTGACAGGCTGACCACCCCCCCCCCCACACACACACACACACCACCACCACCTCTGCAGCAATGCTGGCAGCATGCATACGTCTATTTTCAAAAGACAACCTCTGGATATGACACCGAGTACAAGCACTCAACTTCTTTGGTTGACCATGGTGAGGCCTGTTCTGAGGGGAACCTGTCCTGTTAAACTGCTGTATGGTCTTGGCCACTGTGCTGCAGCTCAGTTTCAGGGTGTTGGCAATCTTCTTATAGTCTAGGCCATCTTTATGTAGAGCAACAATTCTTTTTTCAGATCCTCAAAGTTCTTTGCCATGAGGTGCCATGTTTTACTTCCAGTGACCAATATGAGAGAGTGAGAGCGATAACCAAATTTAACACACCTGCTCCCCATTCACACCTGAGACCTTGTAACACTAACGAGTCACATGACACCGGGGAGGGAAAATGGCTAATTGGGCACAATTTGGACATTTTCACTTTGGGGTGTACTCACTTTTGTTGCCAGCAGATAAGACATTAATGGCTGTTTTTTGAGTTATTTTGAGGGGACAGCAAATTTACACTGTTGTACAAGCTGTACACTGACTACTTTACATTGTATCAAAGTGTCATATCTTCAGTGTTGTTCCATGACAAGATATAATGAAATATTTACAAAAATGTGATGGGTGTACTCACTTTTGAGAGATACTGTACAAATGTGAAATATACTGTCTGGGTCCATATTTATTTTTGGGCTGGGTAATTTAACTAACTGTAATGCTGTTGATACCATCTAGCTACAATGCTCCTGCACTGTGTATATAACTGTGTAAATATGTATATTTATTTATTTACTGCTTTGACTAACCAATTCTTATCTTATTCCTCCTGGCTCCTGGTGGCCAGGCTAGCGCCTGTGTGTGTATGGCAGCTCTGCCGCCATCAGTGTGTGAATGTGTGCGTGAATGGGTGGATAGCAGGATCTTTAAAGCGCTTTGGTCATCCAGAGATGAGAAAAAGCGCTATATAATTGAATACCATTTACCATTTTTACCATTTATTATCTTATTTACTATTCCTCCGACTGCTGCTATCCCTGTGCAGCTGCAATCCTGGAATTTCCCTATTGTGGGACTAATAAAGGCTTATCTTAAGTAATGTTTTTTCCATCCCCATCATGTGCTTATTCTGCCGGGGCACCTTTGAGAGCATCTTCAACAGCTGCATCACGGTGTGGTACGGAAGCTGCACCGTCTCCTGCCGGAAGACACTACAATGCACAGTGAAAGCAGCCAGCAAGATCATCGGTGCCCTTCTGTCACCCATTTCGGACATCTAACATACCCGCCTCACCCGCAGAGCCATCAACATTGCACCTTCCACCCCTCACACTCCCTCTTCAGCCCTCTACCCTCAGGGAAAAGGTACCAGAGCCTCCGGGCCTGCTCCACAAGACTGCTAAACAGCTTTGTTCACCAGGCCATCAGGACCCTGAACTCTGCACCCCCCCTTTCCCAACCGTAACACACTCACCCACACAATAACTGCCTCAACTGTTTGCACAGAAAGACTTGGTGCATCAACAGTAATACATCTGCTGTTGTATGTCTCTGCACCTTACTGCAACCATTTGCACAAATGCCATACTTGCTGCTGTCTGTCTGTCATTGAAATATTGATCATGTGCAATCCAATCTGTCACTGTCTGCACCTATACTACACCATTGAACTTGCAATTATGGGCATTACGGCGCCACTTTTTCTGTATGTAAAATTGCTGGGTTTTATCATTTATTTGCACTACGGGTAGCACTACTGTACATAGACTGCTGTTGTTTTTCATCCTTATTCCTTCTTTCTTATATACTAGTGCATACCCGTGCATGCCTGTCAAAACCAAGTATAAGCAAATATTTCTGCATGGCCGTAGAAAGCAGGTGTAAGCAAGCATTTCTGCATGCCCGTAGAAAGGTACTGTTACCATGGCAACAGTAACCATGCTGATTCCTGCCTTTGATCTTTGACGTCATCATTCGTTCAGTGATGCCTGCCTTTGATCTTTGATGATGTGTCTGTCTGGCAACAGTAACCATGGTGAAACCTGCCGTCACCACTGCCTGTGCTCTTTGATGATGTCATAGCAAGTCTATGATCATGACACACACAAACAGTCATGTCTTCATACAACCAACTGACAATGTCTTCCAGTTTGCCACCTGGAATCATTAGTCTTTCATCGAGTTCAATTGCAAACTCGCCCTGTTCTGGAACTACAGTCCTATGGTTTCTATGACGTCATGTGGACATCATGTGGACATCATAGGAACATCATAGGAGGGCCTATGATGTGTTAGTGAGTCCTGTGGTGTGTGTGACGTCACGTAGACATCATCCTATGATCGCCGACAGCATAGGAACATCACAGGACATCTTGCAGACCTCATAGGAATGTCATAGGTGGTCTATGATCATGAGACACTGACAGACACACACACTGACAGATTTCTTGAATTTATAGAGTGATGTCCTAGTGAGTCCTATGATGCCTGTGTTGATCTTTGATGCTGTCATAGCGAGTCCTATGACTGTGAGTGTGGGCTCTATGACATCATATAGACATCATGTACACATCATAGAAACATCGTCGGACATCATGTAGACATCGTAGCACATCATAGGCAGTCCTATGATGTGTCTCTGGCATCACGTAGACATCATAGGGACATCAGAGGCAACTGTCTACTATGCTGCCTATGTGACGGCATTAGACATCATGTAGATGTCATAGGAACATCGTAGGCAACCCTATGGTGACGTCATTGGAACATCGTAGGCAATCCTATGGTCTTGCAGCCAGTGCTATTGTCTATATGACGGCATTGCGAGTCCTCTGTTGCCTGATATTATGATGGTGACACACAGACACACACTAACACACTGACAGAGATTTCTTGAATTTGTAGAGTGGCTTCTGCCTTACTGAGCGAGATTTCCAGATTTACTGCTTTGAATGGGTGTGGTTTAAGGTAGTGTGTCCTATTCTTAATCGGGTGATGAGTATCTCTTCTTTTGTGAGTGATGGTCTATATGACATGATGTACTGCTTCGAATGGGTGTGGTTTAAAGTAGTGTGTCCTATTCTTAATTGGGTGATGAGTATCTCGAGTGAGATTTCCAGATTTCCTACTTCGAATGGGTGTGGTTTAAAGTGCTGTGTCCTCTTAATCAGGTGATGAGTATCCTTTTGTGAGTGATGGTTTATACTGCTTTGAATGAGTGTGGTTTAAAGTGCTGTGTCCTATTCTTGATCGGGTGATGAGTATCTCTTCTTTCGTCTCTGGAGAGATCTGAAAATGGCTTTGCACCGACGCTTCCCATCCAACCTGATGGAGCTTGAGAGGTGCTGCAAAGAGAAATGGGTGAATCTGCCTCAAGATAGGTGTGCCAAGCTTGTGGCATCATATTCAAAAAGCGTTGAAGCTGTAATTGCTGCCAAAGGTGTATCAACAAACTATTGAGCAAAGGCTGT
Source organism: Pholidichthys leucotaenia (assembly GCA_020510985.1). Lineage (NCBI taxonomy): Eukaryota > Metazoa > Chordata > Actinopteri > Cichliformes > Pholidichthyidae > Pholidichthys > Pholidichthys leucotaenia. The sequence goes on along the minus strand of CM035839.1, from coordinate 292,107,769 downwards.
GAATACTTATGTACATGTGATTTCATTGTTTGTTTTTTATTTTTAATAAATTGCAAAAATTTCATATCACGATACAAGTGAGCTTATATCACAATAACGATATATCAGGATATACATTTTCTGTAAATTCTACACTTTAGGTAATCACATAAAAAGGACCATCTCTATTTTTTTTAACTTTTTTGCAGTACATGTACCTTCTCCCTCATGTGAGTGATGGTCTGTATGACATCATAAAGAAAGCAAGGCAGGCATCATATGACATCATGCCAACATCATAGGATCATGCCGACATCATAGGTAGCCAGTCCAATTGTCTATATGACATCATCGCGGGTACTGCTCAAACCTTAGCCGTGTCATCTTCATGGGATCTTTCTTGACGTGCAGTTCTTCTCACTCTATTGCTCTCCATTTATGTAGCGTCTGGTTTAAATTAGTGTGTCCTATTCTTAATCGGGTGGAGTATCTCTTCTTTCCTGTAATCAAACACTGGATTCATGTGCCAATTTCCTCTACAGTCATTACTGCTGATTAAGTGCCTAGACTTGGTTTTGCCTTTACAAGCACTAGTATATACCCATGCATACCTGTCCATGCCCGTAGAAACCAAGTATAAGCAAGTATTTCTGCATGCCCATTGCTGAAGGGTCTCCTCCTGTCTGAGACAGCTGTGTTGTTCACAGTCATGCTTGCGGCTCAATGCTCGAACCTGAGGTGTTTCTTCTTCACAGCATCTTTTCTGACGTGCGTCATGAATGATGGTCTATATGACATCATAAAGCCATCAAGGCAGGCATCATAGAACACTCCACCATAGGTAGCCAGGTATCGTGAAAAATGGTCTATATGACATCATAAAGACATCAAGGCAGGCATCATAGGACACTCCATCATAGGTTGGCAGTCCTATTGCCTATATGACGGCATTGCGAGTCCTATGTAGCCGGAGATCATAGAATCATCAAAGGGCATCATGCAGACATCATAGGCCATCCTATGATGTCCTATGATCGTGACACCCAGACAGACACACAAATCGAGATTTCTTGAATTTATATAGTGATGGTCTATATAACATCATAAAGACATCAAGGCAGGCATCATAGGACACTCCATCATAGGTAGGCAGTCCTATTGCCTATATGACGGCATCACCTATATGACAGCATTGCGAGTCCTATGTAGCCTGAGATCATAGGATCATCACAGGACATCCAGCCAACATCACAGGCCATCCTAGGATGTCCTATGATTGTGACAGACACACAGAGATTTCTTGAATTTATTTATATACTAGTACATAACCGTGCATACCCATCCATTCCCGTAGAAACCAAGTATAAGCAAGTATTTCTGCATGCCTGTTGCTGAAGGGTCTCCTCCTGAGACGGCTGTGCTGTTCACAGTCATGCCTGCGGCGTACTGCTGGAACCTGAGGTGTTTCATGTTCATGGCATCTTTTCTGACATGCAGCAGTTCTCATTCTATTGCTCTCCATCTGGTGGGTCTTCTTCTTTGTTCAGGCCACTGGTTGAGGGATAGGTGCGTCATAATTCCAGTTCATGGGCAGGTCATGAAAATAGATCTGAGCAAAAAGTGGCTTTCAACCCTGTTCAGGAAGGCCCGTGCATGCCTGTAGAAACCAAGAAACCGGAGCACCCGGAGAAAATCAGCAAAGCGCTGATTGGCATTTTACACATTTGTAGTGTAGACTGGCATTCTTCAAGGTTACACATTTTTACTGTGTCAGTACCTCTTTAAAAACAACATTGCTGGGAAAGCGATGCTTTTGCTTCGTTTCTTCATCTTGAGCAAGAATACGAAGACTGCTTGATCTGGCAACTCTACTCGTGGCAACGTAGAATTGGCCATGGCTGCAGAAATCTGTTGTGCAGAAAACACAAACGCGCTGTAAAGACTGGCCTTGCCAATTTTGAGCTATGTATCTTTATGACGGCATCGTGAGTCCTCATAGGGCGTTGTATGATGTGCTATGTCTTCTTCTTCTCTCGGTTACTGGCGGATAACAAACAACTGAAAGGTGCATACCGCCACCTACTGTACAAGTGTATGTAACATTATGTCACCTGAGCCCGACCCCTAAATTCTATGACTTGATCCTGTGTTATTTAAAAAAGAGAAAAGAGCCCTCCTCATGATTCTTATTGCCTCTCCATCTCCATCTGTTCCCATGATCCCAGTTAAATCCCCTTCCCTATCGGCTTCTCGAACTTCATTTTCCATTATCTGTCTTTCATTTCCGTATTTGTGACAGTGTAATAAGATGTGCTCGACATTTTCTTTTACTCCACATTCTCTACATTTGTCACTTTCGCTTTTCCCCATGGTGAATAAAGTGCCATTTAAACGTGTGCGATCCAGTCTGAGTCTTGCCATAATGATGTCTTCCCTCCTTTTGGTTGTTATGAAATTCTTTATTGTAATATCATGTGCTCCGTTTATGTGCCGTCATATAGACATCATATCTTTATGACGGCATTGCGAGTCCTATGATGCTTGTCTGTATCATGTGCTCTGTCTATGTGCCGTCATATAGATATCATGTCTTTACGACGGTATCGCCAGTCCTATGATGTCTGAGATCACAGGGTCATCATAGGACATCAGGCAGACATCATAGGCTGTCCTATGATGCCCTATAAACGTGACACACACACAGACACACAAACACAGAGATTTCTTGAATTTTTTGTCTATGTGCCGTCATATAGACATCATATCTTTATGACGGCATCACGACTCCTATGATGCCTGAGCTCATAGGATCATCATAGGGCATCAGACAGATATCATAGGCCGTCCTATGATGTCCTATAAAAGTGACACACACAGACACACAGATTTCTTGAATATTTTAGAGTGAAGAGTGATAGTGATAGAGTGATTGCACACACCACTAAGAGAGAGAGAAAATGCATTTCAATTCTCCTGTATGTCCTGTATGTATAGAAGCATTGACAAAAAAAATCCTTACTCTTGAATCTTTCCACTTCTGAATGATGGCTCCAACAGTGCTCACTGGAACATTCAGCAGTTTAGAAATGTGCCTGTAACCAATGCCATCATTATGTTTTTTCAACAATAAAGTTGTGAAGGTCTAGAGAGAGCTCTTTGCTTCTATCCGTCATGAGTTCTTTGTGGTGTGACAATGTGATATTGTCAGACCTTTTTAAAACCCCTTTGCATTCCAGCCAGTTTCCCTTTGAAGTGCCTGCAAAAACATACCCAAACTAAATTCAAAACTGTTCTTCAGCCTGTTGTATGTGAAACTACAAAGGGTTAACGCAGCCATGTGGTGATGTCATCTTGCCAGATTGTTATAAAGGGAGAGTCTGCCATCTTTAGCCTCTCTCGGCTCCAGGTTACACAGCGCACAGTCTCCACAGTAAGCCAGTACTGTAATAATAGTTTGTGTAATAAAGTTCCTGTTCTGAATCAGCACAGCTCTCCGTTGGTCATTTGGGGTTTCCAGACGTAACATTTGCCAACGAGAGTTAAACAATGGAAGCGTGTGTGAGGCCACTACAGCCATTTCTGGAAAACACCGGTGAGCCGCCCATCCCGTGGCCATGCTGGTTTGATGCTTTCACCACCTACATATCGGCATTTGGCCCGGACGAGATAGACGAGGTACAGAAACAAGCTCTATTGGTTCACTATCTGGGCATAAAAGGCCAACGTATTTTCCATGCGCTAGGACCAACGGACTCGTTCGCTGATTTAGTTGAGCTGCTAGCTAGCTACTTCGCCATGCCCAACAACGTGTTGGCGCGGTGCATTTGTTTTCACCAATGGCGACAAATAGCTGGGCCCATCAACCCCACGTCTGATGGATACGCCGTCAGTCTGTTTTGTGGGCTGATGAAGACTGCAGCGTGTAGTGAAGCCGGACGGCATCAGTGTATCAATGATGGTGGCCACCGCTGCCTCACGGTCCCTGGTAAACATGGCCACAGTTAGGAGGCTTACTCCCTGGCGACCTGATGCGGTCGAACTGCCGGACGGCGGATGCTCCATGACCAGCAGAAACATCATCTTTGCAGTAACACGCCAGAGTGATAACGTTATGGTGTGGGATTTGTTCTGTGAACTGGGCTTCTCCCTCGCAGTTCCCGGGCGGACTGACAACGATCCAGGTCCATTGCACTCAGATGTGGCAGCCACCCCCTGCCTTGCACCGCATGCTGAACAGAGCCCAACAGAACCGAAGCAGCCGCTAGAGCTCTGGTCCGCAGCCACAAGGGACCCAGAACCGGTCCCCGCGCAGCACGAGCGTTCTCGAGCTGCAGCCTCATCGCAGGATGGAGAGTGTGACTTTGCGGATGTGAGTACAGCCGGAAAATACAGCACAGAGAGGGAACACAACACAGAGAGCGAACACGACATGGAGGGAGAGCAGCAACCGGACTCACCTTAGATCCTTGCCCAGCATGAGCCTCCAGGACCTGCTGCGGAGTTGCAGGAGAGGGAGCCCACGTCTCTTGGGAATCCTGGCACACAACAACCCGGCGCAAGTTCTAACAATGACGATAGCAACACATCGCCATGACTAGACTTCCCAGGTGGGGGGGAGAAGGGGCTGGACTACTTCTGAATCCATGCACAGCACCAATCTTCAGGAGCCGCTGATGAACCGCTGGATGAAGAGTCCACGATCATACAAAGAGCAGTAGAGTCACCAGACATCTTCCGAATCCACGATCAGCACCGGCCTCCAGGAACCACTGCAGAGGAGCAGAATGAAGAGTCGGTAACCCAACAGGATGTAGCAGAACCACCACAACCTGGTGGTTGCCCCACAGCAGATGTGAGAGTCTTAACATCACAACCACAATGCCAAGTACAGCCGAACAAAGTACCACTTGCAGTGATAAACTGGGTTCTGGTCTGCAGAAGCAAGGGACTGGGCTCACAGTCAGCCTTAACACTGTCACACCACTGACACCTATGAAGATTGCCACGCAACTGAGACCAGCCACTGTTCAGATGGTGGATGGATTAAGATGGCAAGCCAGTCATCTGCAGAACGTGAGAGCAGCTGCTGCGGATCAAGATTCAGTGTTGGCACTGACCCAGTTGGTGTGGGATCCCAGCTGGGACACTATTGACGAGCGTGCCGCGGCACCAACGGGATGGCACCCGGGCCTGCTGCAACTGGTGCCTTCAGGGGCACGTCCACTGCGAGCTTGCCTCAGGGCCCCCTCCGACTGAACTGCCCCCTCAGAGAAAAGAAAAGATGACTGTTTAGCTAGGGGTGTGGCTGCCGATGGATAGTGGCAGAATAAATTACTCAGCCGCACTGGGCTATGCGATGATCTACCCGCTAGCCCTAGTTAATTTGTGTTACCAAATTGGGGAGGGTAAATTTGATTTGCATGCTGTTCTGTATTTTTCCAATGGGGGGTGACTGCAGTATGTGAAACTACAAGGGGTTAACTGGCACTGGCGCGGTGACGTCATCACGCCGAACTATTATAAAGGGAGAGTCGGCCATCTTAGGTTTCTCTCAGCTCTCTTGGCTTCAGGCTATACAGTGCACAGTCTCTACAGTAAGCCAGTACTGTAACAATAACAGTTTGTGTAATAAAGTTCCTGTTCTGAATTAGCACCACTCTCCGTTGGTCATTCTGGGTTTCCGGACATAACACAACCCTTTGCAGTATCTTCATGGGGTTGGTCTCATTCAAAAGAAAACAAACTTTTCTGGGGGCAAAGCGGTCAGAATCCCTCTAAGTGCTTCAGCCACTGAGTACCAGTGATCTAAGGGCGTATTCACACGGCCACTGTTTTGACTAAAGGGCCAAAGTGTGTAGTCTGTGGATAGTTTGGTTTGTTTTGTGCATTCTGAATGTGCCTGGAACTGTGGTGCAGCACCAAACAAGCGATCTCTGGTCCCCCTTAAAACTGGGGGTCTTGATTCGCTTGCAAACGCAGTCTGGTGCGCTTTGCTTGCCGTGTGAATGCAAATGGAGTATCCAGTGGACCAAAGGGTGGACATGCCCCTGTTCCACTGCAACACACAGTGAGAAGAGAAAGTGTCATTTACTGTAAAGGTGCCTTCACATCAAACGCAAACGGGCGAATTTTTCACGCAGCACGATTACATTATAATTCAATGTAAATACATGAAAAGACATTAATTCACCGTCTGGGTGAGATGCAGACAGGCGAAGTTCCCACTCACCTGAAAAAGTTATCCCTGTTGAAAACTTGATGTGTGTTTCCGTGGCAGCATGTCTGTGGCAGAAATCTGTGGGTAAATAAATAAATCCAACACCCCGATTCAACTGAAGAGCTCCCGGTTCTTCAGCCTCCATTTTGGGTAGAAAATACAATAAAGACAATTGCGTGGATCCAAGAAATACTTTTACCGTAGAAAACCGAGGAGAAAAGTTTAAAAAAAATGTCTCTTGGACTTGGAGTAGTGAGGAGTGAGGAAAATGCAGGCTCTGATAGATATTTGGTCTGAGGACCAGATTTCTCAGCTGCTTGTGGATGCACACAAGAATACTGATGTTTTTAAAACGGTTAGTGACAGCAATATACAGTTAGGCCCAGAAATATTTGGACAGTGACACAATCTTCATGATTTGGGCTCTGCATGCCACCACATTGGATCTGAAATGAAACAACTACAATGGAACTGAAGTGCAGACTTTAAGGTTTAATTCAAGGGGTTGAACAAAAATAAAAAAAAAAAAATATATATATACATATATATTTTTTTTGTTCCGGTTCCGCCAGACCGGCGGCACCACACGAGTTGGCTGCCTTTTGCAACTGCCTTTTTTTTAATCTTCCTTCTTCTTTCTACACCTTTCACTCTATATATATATCACGGACACACAGATCGCCCCAAAGGTCTCCCGAGTCGGCGGACGGAGCCACTGTTTACAGCAGGAGACGATACAGCAGGGAAGAGCTAGCTAGCACTCAACCGCCACCCGGTGCTAACGGAGAAACTCGACATACCGAGGAACTGTAGCGAAAACGATGCGGGTGCCGGGCTGGAGTTTAGGCGGCGTGCAAGAAATATAAGACAGAATAATAAAGAGCGATAGCAAGAACCAAGCAGACCGCCCGTAAATCTACTGGAGGAAAGGCCCCCAGGAAGCAGCTGGCCACCAAGGCTGCTCGAAAAAGCGCTCTGGCCACCGGCGGAGTGAAGAAGCCTCACTGTTACAGGCCCGGTACCATGGCTCTGAGAGAGATCCGTCGCTACCAGAAATCCACGGAGCTGCTCATCCGTAAGCTGCCCTTCCAGCGCCTGGTGAGGGAGATCACTCAGGACTTCAAGACCGACCTGCGCTTCCAGAGCTCCGCCATCATGGCTCTGCAGGAGGCCAGCGAGGCCTACCTGGTGGGTCTCTTCGTGGACACCAACCTGTGCGCCATCCACGCCAAGAGGGTCACCATCATGCCCAAAGACATCCAGCTGGCCTGCCGCATCCGCGGAGAGAGAGCTTAGACTTTCTGCTGCACATTCACCAACCACAATGCTCCACACTGTAATATGTACATATGTATACTAGCTGTTCTTGTTTTTTCTTGCCTTCTGATTGTTGCTCTGAGTGTTGCTATCCCTGTGCTGTTGCAATCCTGGAATTTCTCCATTGTGGGACTAATAAAGGCTTATCTTATCTTATCTTATATGATTAAATATGTAGGAATTGTAGCTATTTTTATACAAACGCTCCTCATTTCAGGGGCTCAAAAGTAATTGGACAAATAAACATAACCCTAAGTAAAATGTTACTTTTCAATATTTTGTTGAGAATCCTTTGCAGGCAATGACTGCCTGAAGTCTGGAACCCATGGACACCACCAAACGCTGGGTTTCCTCCTTTGTGATGCTTTGCCAGGCCTTTACTGCAGCTGTCTTCAGTTGTTGCTTGTTTGTGGGTCTTTCTGCCTTAAGTTTTGTCTTGAGCAAGTGAAATGCATGCTCGATTGGGTTGAGATCTGGTGACTGACTCGGCCATTGCAGAATATTCCACTTCGTTGCTTTAAAAAACTCCTGGGTTGCTTTTGCAGTATGTTTTGGATCATTGGTGAAGCGCCGTCCAATCAACTTTGCTGCATTTGGCTGAATCTGAGCAGAAAGTATATCCCTATACACTTCAGAATTCATCCGGCTGCTTCTGTCTTTTGTCACATCATCAATAAACACAAGTGACCCAGTGCCATTGGAAGCCATGCATGCCCATGCCATCACACTGCCTCCATCATGTTTTACAGAAGATGTAGTACTTTGGATCATGAGCTGTTCCTTTCTTCTTCCCATCATTCTGGTACAGGCTGATCTTAGTCTCATCTGTCCAAAGAATGCTGTTCCAGAACTGGGCTGGCTTCTTCAGGTGTTTTTTGGCAAAGTCAATTCTGGCCTTTCTATTTTTGAGGCTGATTCATGGTTTGCACCTTGTGGTGAATCCTTTGTATTTACTCTCATGAAGTCTTCTCTTTATGGTAGACTTAGATACTGATACACCTACTTCCTGGAGAGTGTTCTTCACTTGAGTGGATGTTGTGAAGGGGTTGTTCTTCACCATGGAAGGGATTCTGTGATCATCCACCACTGTTGTCTTCTGTGGATGTCCAGGCCTTTTTGAGTTCCCAAGCTCACCAGTGCACTCTTTTTTCTCAGAATGTACCAAACTGTTGATTTGGCCACTCCTAACATTTCTGCTATCTCTCTGATGGATTTCTTCTTTTTTTTTCAGCCTCAGGATGGTCTGTTTCACCTCCATTGAGAGCTCCTTTGACCGCATGTTTTGTGTTCACAGCAACAGCTTCCAAATGCAAACGCCACACCTGGAATCAACTCCAGACCTTTTAACTGCTTAATTGATGACAGGTTAACGAGGGAAGAGCCCATGCAGCCTTGTTATTTTTTTTTTGCAGCCTTCTGAGTCAATTGTCCAATTACTTTTGGTCCCTTGAAAAAGAGGCGGCTACGTATTAAAGAGCTGTAATTCCTAAACCCTTGCTCCAATTTGGATGTGAATACTCTCAAATTACAGCTGAGAGTCTGCACTTTAAGTCCATATTGAATATATAATTGTATCCTGAATATGTTTTCGTAAACAGCTAAAATAACAAAACTTGTGTCACTGTCCAAATATTCTTGGGCCTAACTGTACAGACAGTGGTGCTTTTTATTTTATTAGTTTGTGGCAGATAAACGATCGGCTGAAGGGAATGGTTTTATGCTGAGAATTGCTTGCTTGCCGAGAATTGCATCCTATTGTCAAATAAACATAATTTAAACAATTTACAAGAGGTAATAACAATTTTTACTACTAAAAATGCACAAATGGTTACAAGCCTGGCTTTTGTGTTATATTTTAGTTTTGGTGGATGGGATGCAATTCTTGGCAAGCGAGCAATTCTCGGCATAACACCGGATTTCCCTTCGGTCCTGGCCAATCGATGAGCCGGATTTCTCTTCTTTGCCGAAATTTTTTCTTCCTGGTCAGTGGTGGCTTCAGCTACAGTGCCACAAAGGAGCAGCTGTTGTAACTGCGTGACGTTGTCCAAGCAGTTTGGTCCGCTTGAGTGAAGTGCTGTGTGAATGCAAACTGAACCAAATGAAGGTGTGAAAATACTTGCCATCCCCTGCCGAGTCAAACCGAGACCTCCAGACTATCCTGGTGTGAAAGCAGCCTAATAAGCATACTAAATTTGAAGAAAATAAAGTTCACTTGGGGTTTTTTTTAGATACAAATGCCTGAAAATAACATACAGTCGTTAGATACTGGCTAGAAAACACAATAGGAATGTAGAACCAAGTGTTATGAAGTTCAGGTCAAAATTTTGTAGCAATCCTCCCAAAAATGAATATATTACACATCTTTTTTCTCAGGCTGTAACCAGGCATCTTCAAACTGTGCCAAATGGAATCATGGTCACCCACCTGTGATTCTTCAGCTAACGACTTGTCACTTGACCTGGTCAAGTACTTAGTAATTTCTTCACTGTTCAGTGTTAATTTTAGGCATCTTTCAAAAAGATGACTGACGTAACGCTGCTGCCATTTGGATTCACGGACTGGTTTACGTGAGCTTTACACCAGTTTTACGCATGGGCTGTAAAGGGGGGAAGTGTGATGATCCCCCTTGTAAGGTATCCCTGAATTCAGAAATTAACCGGCTACACAACATGACCATCATCTGCTTACTCAGCTGCAGTTGGCTTGTTGTGTTCCCGTTAGCCATGAGGCTGGATCTTCATGCTAGCTTTATCACTCATTGGTTATTGAAGGCTGTGGAAACCCAAATGGAGGCTCTATATGGTTGAATGAGGTGACAGCCAACTCTAGACAGTCACCCCAGTCTTGGGCTTCCGTTTCTCGGAAGTGTAGTCTTTTTAGTCACAATGTAGGTGGCATTTGCCACTGACTTTCAAACAAATGCTCCAATTTTATGGGCAGTTTCCCCCACCGTCATCAAGATGGAGAATAAGTCGTACTCAGATGGATCTATTGGAACTTTTGTAATACAAATGGACCGTATTTGTTGAACTGTCATTCATTCAAGGACGACAAGGAAGCTTCTTTGGTGAGTCAGTGCTATGTTGCTATGCTACACTAGCTTGTTTAAAGTCCTATTTAAATCCATTGTTATGATTTTGTCTGAAATTTGTTTTAATAACCAAATAGGCAAAATTCTAAGCTTTCAAATGATGTAAAGCATGGCTACCTACTGTAAGTATATTTACCACATTTCACTGTGTCGCAGCTAAGACGTTTAAATTACATTTAAATGCCCCCGCCCACAGGCCCTGGAAATGTCAACAGGTTAAAGGCTATCAGTCAGGACTTAACCAGCTGAAATTAATTTGCACTGATGGGGGATGGGATGACTTCCTAAATTCTGATGGCTTTCAACTGGTTTCTTGGCTTTCTATGCCTTTTGCACCATTTTTTTCTTCATGTGTTCAATACTTATTCCCTGTGTCATTCTACTTTATTAAATATAACTTGTTTTGTGAACACAGTTGCCTTGATTTCTTTGCAAGTATGGATTACTTGGGTTGTTACTGATATCTGGTGAAAATCTCAGGTCAATGGCTCCATCAGAAATGTGTTGAATGAAAAAAAATGTTGATGTGTTAAATACTTAGGCTGCATTCACACCAGGATAGTCCGGGGGTCTCGGTTCGACTCAGCGGGGGATGGCAAAAATTTTTACACCTTCATTTGGTTCAGTTTGCATTCACACAGCACTTTACTCAAGCGGATGAAACTGCTTGGACAACATCACGCAATAACAACAGCTGCTCGTTTGTGGCACTGTAGCCGAAGCCACCACTGACCAGGAAGAAAAAATCTTGGCGAAGAAGGGAACTCCAGCTCATCTACTGGCCAGGACCAAAAAGGGAAATCCAGTGTTATGCTGAGAATTGCTCGCTTTCCAAAAATTGCATCCCATCCACCAAAACTATAAAATATAACACTACAGCCAGGCTTGTTTTAGAAGTAAAAATTGTTATTACCTCTTGTATATTATCTTTAAATTGTGTTTATTCAATGATGGGATGCAATTCTCAACAAGGGAGCAATTCCCAGCATAACACCGTTATCGGTTATCACCATAACCGTTACCGTTAACTCCCTTCAGCCGAGGTATTTATCCACCACAAACTAATAAAAATAGAAAGCTCCACTGTCTGTATAAACCCCCATGCTGTCATCATGCCGCTAAACATTTTAAAAACATTGTTATTCTTGTGTGTAGCCACAAGCAGCTGAGAAATCTGGTTCTCAGACCAAATATCTATCAGAGCCTGCATTTCCTCCTCACTACTCCAAGTCCAAGAGACATTTTTGAAAAAACTTTTCTCCTTGGTTTTCTCCGGTAATGTGGAGAGATGAATAACCAGGCCAAGTGTTCACGGTATAAGGGACTTTATTCTCACTCCAGCTCTCTCACATCCACCAGAGTCAAAAGAATTAACCACACAGGTTGCAATCACTCCCTTTTATCACCCCACACCTCCACTACGAGAGGTGCTGCATTTACATATTAATCCCCTATTATTCTCTCTGTTCCCCAGCACCTTTGATCCGCAAAGCCGTTCAGTCTGAGGGGAAAACTACTGCGTGGGGTCCCCCCCCCGCCCAGAGTCTCAGACTGAGCCTTAACTCCCATGTCCTTGGGGCTTCAGCCTTCACCCATATCTGCTGTAACGGGGAGTCTCCAGCTCTGAGGCGCTGCTGTGCCGGTGGGGGGTTCCTGGGGGTATGTCCGTCTGTGGGGGGACAATGGGGGGGGGGACCTTCAGCATGCTCATGTGACTGGTCTGAAGAATTTAAAAGCAAACTCAAAAGTAAATTAACCTTTTGAGTGTGAGATTTTGCGTGTCCATAGTGGCAGAACGTGGCGCTGCGCTTGTCATCTCACTCTATGATCGGTTCCATTGACGATTTGTACTGATTTGTACTGATCTGCCAGTTTCAGAAGGTGGCAGACATCCGTTGGAGGACTCAATGGATGACACGTAATACACCAAAGAAGAAGAGCTCCTCATTTCCTGTTTTTGTGGAGCCCATAGTTATAACCTATGTAACTCACATGTGGCTGGCTGAATTCAGCCAAGAGAGACTTTGAGCTAGCCATGTGTATTGACTTCACACCTCAAGAGGAAGACATGTCTGCACCCCCTGGGGACTCAGGAGAGAGGAGAAGATTACCCGGCCTGACCTTTGGGGGTCGGAAGGAAGAACAGAAGGACTCTGGGTGTTCTATTAGAGATGAAAGGATGTAGCTGAGTATTGTGACTTTTTTGTGTGATGTATTGTTAGAAGATGAATGTATAAATGTATGTGTGTGACTGCGTCCTGTCTCTTTTCACTCTGATCGAGAGAGGACGTAGGATGAATGAGAATTAAAGCAGATACTGGAAAAATCATCCAGTCTCCTCAATTCTTGATTCCTACAATTGGTGACCTACACATGAATCTGAGCACGCCGAGGCTGGAGGACAGCCTCGTGATCGATATGGAAGAGCTGGGAGACAGCCGCTCAGACCCGGATTCACCGGGGAATGCCAGCAGGGGCACAAGACTGATTAAGCTCCCCGAGTTCTGGCAAAGCGACCCGCACTCGTGGTTCCAGCATGTGGAGTCGCAGTTCCTGCTCGGGGGAGTTTCAGCGGATGACATTAAATTCCATAATGTCATCGCGACGCTCGACAGCCGCACGGCTCGGTGTGTGCGGAGCCTGGTGCAGCAACCACCCGCTGTCAGCAAATACGACGTGCTGAAAGCCACCCTCATCACGAGCTTCGTGCCGTCGTCTGAGGCAAGAGCCAGGCAGCTACTGGACCTGCGCGACAGAGGTGGACGCAGGCCGACTGTCCTCATGGAGGACATGCTGCAAATGATCGGGACGGACAACGACGTGTTCCTTTTCAAACATATTTTCCTGAGAACCCTCCCAGCGCACACGAGAGGTTTCCTGTCCAGCAGGAGATGTTTGACCCAGCAGGACTTCCGCGACCTGGCCCAAGAGGCGGAGCGGCTCCTCAACGCCTGCGAGGAACAAGAGGCTTCTGTGGCAGCGGCAGACCTCGGCGCGGCGGCCGGGGGCAGTGTGGAGCCAGAGACGGCAGTGACCACCTCAGCGGCGACGGCGGCGGCGAGATTCCGTGGCAGGGGAGAGGACGGCCTCTGTTTTTACCATCGACGTTTCGCTGGGAAGGCGCACAAATGCATCCCGCCCTGCAAGTTCAAAAAGTAGGGAAACGACCGGGCCGAGAGCCGTTAGCAGCTTCCACTCTCGGCGAACGGAACAAACTGCTTTATCTTACAGACGCGGGCTCTGGGCGGCAATTCCTAGTGGACACCGGAGCCCAGAGGAGCTTCATCACTGCCACCTATGCTGATCGGGTCGCGGGACCCCGCGGAGACGGAGCGACAGCGGCCAACGGCTCCAGCATCAAGACGTACGGAGAGAGAACCTTGTCTCTGTCCTTCCACAGCCGCGCCTATGAGTGGAATTTCATCGTGGCGGCAGTGAGCTTCAATATGTTAGGTGCTGATTTTCTGTGTTCACATGGTTTGTTAGTTGATCTGGCCAACAAACGACTAGTAAATGCACTCTCTTTCTGTTCTATCCCTTGTGCAACTCGGGTGTGCCCGCCGCCAGTACAGACCAACGTCGCCACAGCAGGTGGTAAGTTTCACAGCCTTCTACACCAGTTCCCAGCACTCACAGTTCCTACTTTTTCAGCTAAGGTGGCGAAGTACGGGGTGGAGCACTTCATAACCACGAGTGGCCCACCCGTTTTTGCGAAGGCTCGGCGCTTGGATGCAGCTAAACTCTCCATTGCGCGCGAAGAGTTCGCCAACCTGGAAAGGTTGGGCATAATTCGCCGCTCGAAGTCCGCTTGAGCTTCCCCCCTCCACATGGTACCTAAAGCTGACGGCTCATGGAGACCTTGTGGCGATTACCGCAGGTTGAGCAATGCCACAGTGCAGGACCGGTACCCGATTCCGCATATCCAGGACTTTTCAGTGCATTTGGCGAAGGTGCGAATTTTTTCTAAAATAGACCTGGTCCGCGGTTATCACCAAGTCCCGGTCCAACCAGAGGACATCCCCAAAACAGCCGTAATAACCCCGTTCGGGCTTTTTGAGTTTTTACGAATGCCTTTTGGCCTTAAAGGCGCCGCACAAACCTTCCAACGGATGATGGATGCAGTGTTGCGCGATCTTTCTTTCGTTTTTGTCTATTTAGACGACATTTTGGTAGCCAGCACCTCCGAGGAGGAGCACGCAAAACACCTCATGACAGTTTTTCAGAGGTTAGGAGAGCATGGGTTGATAATCAACCCGGCCAAGTGCTATTTTGGCGTGGCACAAATCGACTTTTTAGGGCACTGCGTTTCCTCGGAGGGAGCAGTTCCTCTGCCGGCCAAAGTACGCGCGGTGGCAGATTTTCCCCAGTGTCTAACGGTAAAAGCGTTGCAAGAATTTTTGGGGATGGTGAATTTTTATAACCGTTTCATACCCCATGCAGCGCAGCTTATGCAGCCCTTGTACACCGCGCTCAAAAAGCAGAAGCCCTCCCATGTGATTGAATGGTCCCCGGAAGGGGAGCGTGCATTCACAGAGGTTAAACGGGCACTGGCAAACGCGGCACTGTTGGCCCACCCAGACCCAGCGGCCCGCATAGCGCTAACCACGGACGCGTCAGATGTGGCCATAGGGGCCGTAGTGGAACAGCAGGTTGCCGGGGTTTGGCAACCACTCGCATTCTTCAGCAGATCCCTATGCGAGGCTGAGCGAAAATACAGCGCGTTTGACAGGGAGCTGCTGGCGCTCCACTTGGCTATTCGCCATTTCCAGTTCTGGTTGGAAGGGCGGTGTTTCACCGCGTTTGTCGACCACAAACCGCTCACTTTTGCGATGTCCAAAACTTCAGAACCGTGGTCAGGGCGGCAACAGAGACAGCTGGCCGCAATTTCTGAATTTACCATCGATATTCAGCACGTAGCCGGTAAAGTCAATGTGGTGGCGGACTGTCTGTCACGCGCGGTAACAGCACCCGTCTGCGCGGAAACAGATTGCGCGGCCGCTTACCCAGAGCGCGGTAACAGCGCGGATACGCGCGCGGCTCCGGTCCACGTGGGAATAGATTATGCAGCCATGGCGGCGGAGCAGAGCGAGGACGTGGACGTGCGCGCACTCCTGTCTGGACCAACAGGGTTAAGGCTGGAACGCAGAAATCTACAAACCGGTTTTCCTCCGCTTATTTGCGATGTATCCACGGGGCGACCACGCCCGGTGGTGCCAGCCGCGTGGCGCCGTCGCGTTTTTGACGTCGTGCACTCCCTAGCGCACCCAGGGGTGCGCGCTTCGGTGAGAATGGTGGTGGAGAAGTTTGTTTGGCCGAGCCTGCGCAAGCACGTGAAGGAGTGGGCTAAAACCTGCATAGCTTGCCAGCGCGCTAAGATTCACAGGCACACTAAGGCGCCCTTAGAACCGTTCCACATTCCGGCTAAAAGGTTTGATCATGTGCACGTGGACCTCGTGGGCCCCCTGCCCACTTCACAAGGGTTCACGCATCTCTTGACAATGGTAGACTGAACCACTCATTGGCCGGAAGTGGTCCCATTAACATCGACCACAGCGGCAGAGGTGGCACGCGCTTTTTTAACAGCCTGGGTAGCGCGGTTCGGGGTCCCGTCAGATATTACGTCTGATAGGGGACCTCAATTTGCGTTGGAACTGTGGTCAGCAGTGGCCAGCGGCTTAGGAGCGGCGGTACATCGCACGACCACTTACCATCCCCAGGCCAACGGTTTATGCGAGCGTTTTCACAGGTCTTTGAAGGCAGCCCTCAGAGCGTCACTGACGGACACAGATTGGGTAAACAAACTACCATGGGTTTTACTGGGGTTGCGTTCGGCACCCAAAGAGGATCTAGATGCCTCACCAGCAGAATTGGTCTTCGCACAACCGCTCAGGCTGCCAGGCGAGTTTTTACCCGACCACACAGCACCAGGGCCCTCCCCGATCCGGGGGTCTCTGAGTAACACGGGAGCATTTCTGCTCTCGGGCCCCGCTTATCACTCTTTCCCGCGTGTGTTCGTGCCCCAGGCTTTACGAGACGCAGAGTTTGTTTTTGTCAGGCATGATGCTCAGCGGCATAGTCTCCGCCCACCTTACGACGGTCCATTTCGAGTGCTGGAAACCGGGGAGAAATATTTTGTGCTAGATTTGGGGGGCAGGAGGGAGACAATCAGTATCGATAGATTAAAGCCTGCTTTTGTGTTGCATAACGAGTCTGTACGGCCGGCGGGCGTGCCTCGACGAGGCAGGCCTCCAAAGCGGCGGCCCCGGGACCCCCCACGGGGGGCAAATAACCCTTCTCCCCCTCACTCCACAGATGCACAGCAGGACGGCCCAACACAGAGCAGGAGACCTGCATACAGCAGATTCGGGAGAAGATTGAAACCTAAGCTGCATGCAGAATGATGTGTTTTTTGGTCAGGTTGTTTAGGTTGCTGTGAGATTCTGTTGGGGGGGGTGACGTGCTGTATGACTGCTGTATGACTGTATGTGGGTGCCCAGTCTTTCGCGTGGAAGGGGGGAGTGATGTGGAGCCCATAGTTATAACCTATGTAACTCACATGTGGCTGGCTGAATTCAGCCAAGAGAGACTTTGAGCTAGCCATGTGTATTGACTTCACACCTCAAGAGGAAGACATGTCTGCACCCCCTGGGGACTCAGGAGAGAGGAGAAGATTACCCGGCCTGACCTTTGGGGGTCGGAAGGGAGAACAGAAGGACTCTGGGTGTTCTATTAGAGATGAAAGGATGTAGCTGAGTATTGTGACTTTTGTGTGTGATGTATTGTTAGAAGATGAATGTATAAATGTATGTGAGTGACTGCGTCCTGTCTCTTTTCACTCCGATCGAGAGAGGACGTAGGATGAATGAGAATTAAAGCAGATACTGGAAAAATCATCCAGTCTCATCAATTCTTGACTCCTACATTTTTAGCATTTTAACCCAGAAAGCTAATATGGCTGTTGTCCATCACTGTGCACCGTCACTTAGTCAGCTTTGTACGCAGAAAATAGCCGCGGGATGCAAGCAAAATTTATGTGGGATAATCATAAGACTTTGTAGATGTAGCAGAGAGCGTAAATGACTGACAGAACGCAAAATAACGACCACGATGGGTGAAAACGCAGTGACCGCATCAGCAAGCGAGTCCCCTTAGCGGCTGGTAAGTGAGGAATTTCTGTGTTTTTTTTTAATATTGTACTGATTTCTTGTTCATATACTTTGAAGATAAGATGATGAGGTACCTCTGTACAAAAAACAGTGTCAAAAGACTGAACCATTCTTTGTGTAAATATGTCCAAAGTCCAGTTGTGACTGAGTTATGGAATTTAAAGAGGTTCTGCAACATTATGCAAATTAGATGCATAAATTTATATACGCATCTAAACTTTGGATCATATTTTACATCTTTCTAATTGACAGTAAGCCATTATCTCTTACCACTTTCAAGTTATAGCCTTGGAAATCTGAACTATTTTATTGACAAAAAAATATTTACCACTCTTGACCCCTAGGGGTTATGTTGCAGTTCAGCAACATACACACTCAGAGGTTGATTGATTCACCTGTTATAGTGACATCACAAAAACAACTGTTTTTATGGTCTTTGGCACAACCCGGCCAGGATTTGAACCCTGGCCTCCCGGGTGAGGAAAGGATGCTCTACCAGCTATGCCACCACTCCGGTAAACCAGCAGCAGTATTTTGAAATCTATTTTTTGACAGACGGGAAGCCAGTGTAAAGATCTCAGAACTGGAGTTATATGATCCACTTTCTTGGTCTTAGTGAGGACTCAAGCTGCAGTGTTCTGAACCAACTGCAGCTGTCTGATGGACTTTTTAAGGAGCCCTGTGAGGACAGTATTACAGTAGTCCAATTTACTGAAGATAAATGCATGGACAAGTTTTTCTTGATCCTGCTGAGACATCAGACCTTTCATCCTCATGATGTTCTTTAAGTTATAATAGGCTGATTTCAAAACTGTCTTAATGTGGTTGTTAAAATTCAGGTCTGCGTCCAGAACCACACTTATGGCTTGGCTGTTGGTTTTTACCATCATTGATTCAAGCTGAGTACCAACTTTGAGTCTTTCTTCTTTGGCTCCAAAAATTATTATTTCGGTTTTGTCTTCATTTAACTGAAGAAAATTCTGGCACATCCACTCTTTAATTTGACCAGTGCATTTGATCAAGTTTTTAATTGGACTACAGTCTCCTTTTGAGATGGTTATGTAGGTTTTTGTATCATCTGCATTCGTATGGTAATATATTTTGTTGTTTTTTTAAGATTTGAGCTAGTGGGAGCATATAGATGTTGAAAAGCAAAGGTCCCAAAATGGAACCTTGGGGAACTCCACGGGTTATTTTTGTTCACTCAGATTTATAGTTACCTGTAGACATAAAATAGTCCCTGTCTTTTAAATAGGACTCAAACCAGCAAAGTGCTGCACCAGAAAGTCCCACCCAGTTTTTCACTCAGTTTAGTAAGATGTTATAGTCGACCATGTTGAATGCAGCATTGAGGTCCACTAGAACAAAGACTGAAATGTTGTCATTATCTATATTGACGTGGATGTCATTAAGGACCTTAACTAGAGCTGTCTCAGTGCTGTGGTGTGGCCGAAAACCTGACTGGAAGACATCAAAACAGTTATTTTATGTAATAGCCCTTAGACGTTTCACATTGTGTAAACCAGTAGAGATTTTGTACCCAAAGCATAACACAACATGAACAATTGTATTAATATGCACAACTGTGCTAAACACAACTTTGAGGAGCTTTATTCAGCCCTCCATCTCTGCTCATAAATCTGTTCTCAGGACAACATACTTCAAGTTCTGCTATCACTGTGGTCGCTCTGTGTCTGTGAAGCTGATGCCTTGTAGCCACTGCCATAAGGTCTTCTACTGCTCCAGCGCCTGCAAACACCAAGCCTGGGATGAAAGACACAAGGACGAGTGTCTGAGAGTGTCAGGTGGGAATCATGGTTCCTCCCAACAGTTACATCCTAGCACATGAAAATAACAGCAACTGCGCCCAACTCCAGGAGCAGGAAAGCTCAGAGCAGAAATATCACTCAATGAAATTTAAGTAAAACAAATATTAACTTCATCACTGCATTCTCATTATCTTTGTGAGATCTCTATTGGTTAAAACATCTAACATTTACAGTATCTAAGATTAACAGGCATTTGATTTTTTTTTTAGATGAGCAGCACACATAAATCTCTGTCTTTGTCTCTCAATCCAGCATCTGGTGGTGGCATCAAGAAGAGTGCTGTGTTAAAACGTCCAAAACTCTCCAGCGCCTTGGCTGCCATGTCAAAACCCACAGTAGACCCCATGCCCTTAAATGTCCGCTTGAAAGCCCCAGTGGTACCCAAGTCCCTGAGCATGGCAGAGAAAGTCTTGGAGAGTCAAGCCAACCTCAAGGAAAACTACAGCTTCAACTGATGCACAGTGAAATAAAGTGACCTTCATAATTATTAATTTTGTCTACCTTGTGGGGAGAGAAATAAACAGGCGAAGTGGTCTAGAGCAGAGCAGACGTTATTAATCTCACATTCACAAGAATCACAAGCATAAAAGAGCAGGTCGCGGGCACCTCTCCTTTTATAGCATACCACTCGCTCAGCCACCTGGGGTGCTGCATTAACATAAATACACTTGCCATTCCCCTTTGACACTGTTTGCATCAACACACCAATCCTCCCCCCCATGACAATTCCCCTTGTCACCCAGCACCTTTGTTCTGCATCTCGTCCAGCCATGCCCTTCAGTCTGAGTGGAAACATACTGGGTGGAAACATACTGAGTGGGTTCCCACACTGCCCCCCCCCCCCCCGAATCTCAGACTGAACCTTAACCCTCATGTCCATTGGGCTTCAGCCTCCGTCCATAGCGGCTGTAATGGGGGGTCGGCGGCTCCGAGGCGCTGCTGTGCCGGTGGGGAGCTCTTGGGGGTGCGTCCGTCTGTGGGGGGACGTTGGTGGGGGACATCTTCAGCATGCCATTGTCACTGATCTGATGAGTCATTTACCTGGGAAGTTCTCAGTGGGGGTTGTCAGCGCCGAGGAGCTCGGGCCATCACCACCTGCTCGTCTGCTAAAACGAAAGCGGGCTTAAGCCTGTCTGTACAGATTGTTTCCCTGCGTCCCCCCAAGTCTAACACAAAATGTTTCTCCCTGGGTTTCAGCACTCTGAACGGGCCATCGTAGGGAGGCTGCAATGGGGTCCGGTGGGCATCGTGCCTGACAAATACGAACAACGCGTCCTTCAAGGTCTTTGGCACAAAAGCGCGGAGAAAACAGTGGTGGGCTGGGCCGGGTACCGTCCCTGCCTCTGCGCTATGCAGTGAAGACGGGAATGGATCTGTGTTCAGCGTGGGGTTGTCCGGCAAAAATTTCCCTGGGAGCCGCAGCGGCTGGGAAAAAAACAGCTCTGATGAGGAGGCTGCCAAATCCTCCTTTGGTGCTGAGCGCAACCCTAATAGAACCCACGGCAACCGGTCCATCCAATTTGCATCCGTAAGCGAAGTCCTGAGTGCTGCTTTAAGTGATCTATGGAAACGCTCGCATAACTCATTGGCCTGGGGGTTGTACGCAGTCGTGCGATGAATTGTGATGCCCAGGCTCTTGGCCATCGTGGACCAGAGGTCAGAAACATGATATCCGAAGGGGCGCAGAAACGGGCCACCCATGTCGTCAAAAAAGCGCGTGCAACTTTTGCGGACGCGGTGGAAGCTAGCGGGACTGCTTCAGGCCAGCGCATGGTGCGGTCCACCACTGTCAGGAGGTGCGTGAACTCCTGCAATGGCGGGAGGGGGCCCACGAGGTCCACGTAAACGTGGTCAAACCTCTTAGAGGGAATATGGAATGGCTCCAGGGGGGCCTTTGTGTGCCTGTGCACCCTGGCTCGTTGGCATGCTATGCAGGCTGCAGCCCACTCTTTCACTTGTTTGCGCAGGCTTGGCCAGACGAACTTTGCTCCCACCATTTTGACTGATGCGCGCACTCCTGGGTGCGCCAGGGAGTGAACCGACTCAAAAACGCAGTGGTGCCAAGTGTGTGGGACCATCAGGTGTGGGCGGCCCATGGAGACGTCACAGATTGGGGGGGTCCCCTTCTTGCAGTACTCTGCTCTCCAGCCTTAACCCTGTTGGTCCAGACTGGAACGCACAAACGTCCGCATCACCGATCTGCTCAGTGGCCATGGCCGTGTAATCTATCCCCACGTAGACTGGAGCCACTAACGCACGCGAGAGGCAGTCCGCAACCACGTTGAGTTTACCGGCCACATGCTGATTGTCGGTCGTAAACTCCGAGATTGCGGCCAGCTGTGTCTGCTGCCAGGCTGACCATGGTTCCGAAACCTTGGCCATCGTGTACGATAGCGGCTTGTGGTCCACAAACACAGTGAAGGTACGCCCTTCCAGCCAGAACTGGAAGTGGTGTATGGCCAGGTGGAGAGCCAGTAACTCCTTGTCGAACACGCTGTATTCGCGCGCACTGTCGCGCAAAGACCTGCTAAAAAAAGCAAGCAACTGCCAAGAACCGACGACGCGCTGCTCCATGATGGCCCCTATGGCCACGTCCGATGCGTCGATAGTGAGCGCTATCTGAGCCGCCGGGTCTGGGTGCGCCAGCAGTGCGGCGTTTGCCAGAGCTGTTTTAACCTAGGAAAACGCCTGCTCTCGCTCAGGAGTCCAGTCGACTCTGTCCGCCGGTTTCCGTTTCTTAAGCGCGGCGTACAACGGCTGCATGAGCTGGGCTGCGTGGGGGAGAAAATGATTGTAACCATCCCCAAAAACTCCTGCAGCGCCCTGACCATCTGAGGCCGGGGAAAATCTGCCACTGCGCGCACTTTGTCCGATAAGGGTATCGCGCCCTCCAGTGAGATGCGGCGGCCCAAAAAATCGATTCCCGTCACCCCAAACTGGCACTTTGCTGTGTTGATTATTAACCCGTGCTCCTCCAACCTCTGGAAAACTGTCCTGAGGTGAGCTACGTGTTTTTCCTTGGACGCGCTGGCCACCAGGATGTCGTCCAGGTAGACGAACACAAACGGCAGATCACGCAACACCGCATCCATCATGTGTTGGAATGTCTGCGCCACGCCTTTTAACCTGAAAGGCATGCGTAAAAATTCCAAAAGACCAAACGGGGTTATTACTGCCTTTTTAGGTATGTCCTCAGCAGGCACCGGGACCTGGTGGTAACCGCGGACCAGGTCTATCTTGGAAAAAATGCATGCTCTGGTGAGGTGAACCTGTGGAGCGTGTAAATAACAAGGCGGATTTGACTCAGACAGTTTATTAGACATCTCACACAGAAGCATAGTCAGAATGAATACTCAGCAGAGACTCTCCTCTTAAAAAGCATGGCATTCTTCTAGAAGCTTCTAACACACAAAAGGTCACATTGCATTCACTTCCTTAATCCTTTAACATCCTTCCAGAAGTTTGTAACACACAAAAGATCACACTGCATTCATCCTTCACACCTTCCTGTTATCTCCCAGGGAAACTCTGCTCTTTGTTCTTGTCTAAGATGCTATACAATTATGCACTCCCTATGTGTCACCAAAAAACGAAAAATCCTGAATATGGGGGATCGGGTAGTGGTCGTGCGCTGTGGCGTTGTTTAATCTGAGGAAATCTCCGCAGAGTCACCATGATCCCTCGGCTTTAGGAACCATATGTAGCGGGGATGCCCATGGGCTGTTTGAGCGTCTGATGATGCCCAACTTTTCCAAGTTGGCAAACTCTTCACGTGCTATGGCCAGTTTAGCTGCGTCCAGGCACTGAGGTTGTGTGAAAACGGGCGGCCCCGTGGTGGTAATGAAGTGCTCCACCCCGTGTTTAGTGACGGTTGCCGAAAACGTCGGGACTGTGAGGGCTGGGAACTGGGTGAGTAGTGTGTGGAACTTACCCCCTGGAGCTGTGACGTTGGCTAGTGCTGTGGACCCGGCTCCTCTAGCTGTACAGGGGAGAGAATTAAAAGACATTGCGTTAATCAGAATCAGAATCAGATTCAGAATAAAGTTTATTGCCAAGCACATTTACAAGTAAACAAGTAAACATACGAGGAATTTGACTTGACATTGGGCACGCCTGATAGGCGCTTCCCAATGATGCGGCGAGCCATGGAGGCGCCTGTCAACAGGAGGGGAATAGAGGGCAAGGGTCAAGGAACAAAACAATAGGTAGAGAGAAAAAAACATAGTTATCAAAATATCGCTCGTAAGCTCAAATAAGCTTAAGTGAGCAGAAATTATGATCACCCAGAAAAAAAAACCCTCAATGCACAATTAGCAGACAATGAATCACACTTAACAAACAGCAACAATAGACAGTAGACAGTAGAGAGAACAGTGAATGAGTGAATGTGTGAGTGAATGGGTCAGTCTTGTGTGTGTTGGATGCAAGGGTGGCAGTTATCAGACTGGTGAACAGCAAAGATCTCTCTCTCAGCAGATGTTATGACTAGTGTCTGAAAGTCAGAGGCACATGTCCTTGAACACGGCAGATGGAATTCTCTGAGTCGAGACACATGGCTGTCCTTGAGAGTCCAGATACTGTGTGCCAAATGTTTATGAAAGGGAAAATCAACATTTATACTGTAATTCATCAGGAGGACTGAGTGCTGAGGGCGCCGAAACAGGTCGAATAGCACTGACTTCAGAGAAAAACTTTCCATTCTCTTACGGATTCAGTGCTCCAATTCCATCGTTGCCAGGCTTTGAAATCATATCCTGGAGCGCTCTTAGCGCCACCGTGTTGTTTTCAATCTTCCTGTACAGAAGGAATCTTCCTGTAATCAAGCATCTGTTAGCCACATCGACTAGTCGTCCGTGTGCACACAAAAAAATCAGCGCCCAAAATGGGGAAGCTGCATGCCGCTATGACGAGTGTCCATTGGTATGTACGGCCGTGCAAGGATACAGTCAGTGTCCTCTCACCGAAAGTCTTAATGACTGAGCCATTTGCAGCCGTCAGCTCGGGGCCGCTAGTTCCCACCAGCCAGTCTGCGTAGGACAGCAGGATGAGACTCTTTTGGGAGCCGGAGTCCACGAGGGACCGTCTCCCAGAGCGTGAGTCTGTCACATAGAACAGCTTTCTTGCTTCACTGGCAGTCGCAGCTGCTGCCGACTGCCGGGCCTGGCGTTTCCCAAGCACTTGAATTGGCACGGTGGCACGCATCGGCATGCGTCCTCTCCAAAACGGTGGTGGTAGAAGCAGAGCGTGTCTCTCCGGTGCTTCTTGGCCTCCGCTGCAGCCACCGTCGCTGGCTCCTTGCCTCCGCTGGCCGTCTTGCTGGGTTCCGACACCGCTGCATTCACTGCGAGGGCTCTGGTGGTGAGGATAATCCGATCCGATAATCCGATCTTTATACGGGCTGCACGGTGGCGCAGTGGTTTAGCACTGTGGCAGCACAGTTTACCCTCGGCCGGGGGATCGCGGGGATCATGAGATCGTGGGTTCGATCCCAGCCCCCGACCAACAGTGAGCTGTGTGGAGTTTGCATGTTCTCCCCGTGTTGCGTGGGTTTACTCCGGGATTTCTCCGGTTTCCTCCCACATACCAAAAACATGTAGGTTTAGGGCGCTCGCGCACGCAGCGACCAGCAGCCGGTGGCTTGTCACCAGACTGCAAACCAAATCTACCTACGGGTACAAATAAGTAACAAAAAAAAATCTGCTTCTTGTGCTAGCGCCCGGTAGTTGTGTGCGGCCAGCAGCAGCGAATTGGCAAGGACCGCCCTGGCCGCTGTCGGGAGGTTCCGGAGGAAGAGGTGGGCAAAGAGGAAATGCCCGTCATCTGTGCCCATCAACGCCAACATCTTCTCCATTAATTCGACCGCGACCCATCTCTCAACTTGGAGCACGTCGGGAGCCTTTCCGCTCTCTCACAGTCCAAGAACGTGTAGCGCCAGGTCAGCGTGGTTTTAAGAGCCTCGTACTTGTCGTGGTCTGGGGGTCGTTGGAGCAGGCTCGCCACCTGCTGAGTTGTGCGTGCGTCCAGTGCTGCAACCACGTAGTAGTATCTGGTGTCATATGCCGTTATTCCCCGGAGCGCGAACTGGGCCTCGGTGTGGAGGAACCAAGACTTCGGGTCGTGTAGCCAAAAGTCTGGGAGTTTGACCGAAATGGCGCACGCGTTGCTGGCACCTCCCGTCTGGGTTGTCTCTGGGGTGTTCGCTTGGAGTTCCATTGTGCGTCAAGGGTCACCAGTGTGGAGAGAGAAATAAACAGGCGAAGCGGTCTAGAGCAAAGCAGACTTTATTAATCTCTCTCTCACATTCACAAGAATCACAAGCATAAAAGAGCAGGTCGCGGGCACCTCTCCTTTTATAGCATACCACTCGCGTCGCCACCTGGGGTAGCTGCATTAACATAAATACACTTGCCATTCCTCTTTGTCACTGTTTGCATCAACACACCAATCTCCCCCATGACAATTCCCCTTGTCACCCAGCACCTTTGTTCTGCATCTCGTCCAGCCATGCCTTTCAGTCTGAGTGGAAACATACTGGGTGGAAACATACTGAGTGGGTTCCCACACCCTCATAATTATATCAGTTTTTTCATTAACTATGAGTTATACTTTTAAACAAGTCATCCAACTATTATGATTGTTTTTACCATAATCATTATTTATATTTAATGCCAAAAATAATAATGATTTTATAGATTTTTGGATGACCTGTTTTATTGTTAAAAAACTCTTAATTAGGGCTGCAATGGTTAGTCGATGTCGGCAACGTCGATTGTAAAAAATTGTCGATGCACCATTTAATTTTAAAGTCTATGGATATGCCGAATGTGGTGTAAGAAAACCACAAGTTTGGTTGGCATCGGTGTGGTGACGCTGCCTCCTGGTGACGTCATCATGCGGAACACATAAAAGTAAGGGATGGCCATTTTGACAGGCTCTTTTACGCTCATTGTTGCAGTGCTCTGCCTCCCAACAACAATACTCTGTACCACCAGCAAAGAGTTTGTGTAACATAGTTCGTGTTCTCAGCAAACGCCACTCTCTGTTGGTCCTTCCAGTTTTCCAGACATAACACTACTGAAATGTTCAGTTGTAACTGCAATACACTACCGGAAATGCAGCAGGCAGTAGCACTTCTGTTGTTCAGCATGCGTGAACAATTTCCAGCAAAGAAGAAGACGAGCACAGCACGGCGAAGCGGAAAGATAAACATGGAGAAGGGGAGCTAAAAAAGCAAAACTTTCGAAAGTATGGGAGCATTTTATTGAAAATAAAGAAATGAAACAAGTAAAATGCAGTCTCTACAAAGCAGACTTATCTCATCATGGTAGCACTACAGTGATGCATGAGCATCTGAAACAGAGACAGCCCGGAGCTGTGACGTTTACTGCTGCTTCTCCTTGGTTAAGTTTTAGCGAGTAATGAAAGTTAGCGCCACTTATTTTCAGTGGCCAGCTGTTTCAAGCTTTAGAAAAATGACTGTACTGTTAGTACGTGCTGTTTATGTTAGCTTACCTGTTTGACAATAAGCTTTCTTGGAGGATGGTTGCTGAGGGATGAGCTGTTTAAGTCATGGCTAATGTGTTAAATGCAGTAAATGACTGAATTACAGGAGCAGCTATCTCTTTTTCATCTTCGTTAATATTAGCCCTCATTCTAAATATTTATTTATTAACCTTTGTTTATACAGGTTGTCCCATTAAGACACGGGGTCTCGCTCATAAGTGCATCTGAGTTAATTAGAACACCACACCTTATATACAGTGGGGCAAAAAAGTATTTAGTCAGCCACCGATTGTGCAAGTTCTCCCACTTAAAAGATGAGAGAGGTCTCCAATTTTCATCATAGGTATACCTCAACTATGAGAGACAAAATGAGGAAAAAAAAATCCAGAAAATCACATTGAAGGATTTTTAATGAATTAATTGGTAAATTCCTCGGTAAAATAAGTATTTGGTCACCTACAAGCAAGCAAGATTTCTGGCTCTCACAGACCTGTAACTTCTTTAAGAGGCTCCTCTGTCCTCCACTCGTTACCTGTATTAATGGCACCTGTTTGAACTCGTTATCAGTATAAAAGACACCTGTCCACAACCTCAAACAGTCAGACTCCAAACTCCACTATGGCCAAGACCAAAGAGCTGTCAAAGGACACCAGAAACAAAACTGTAGACTTGCACCAGGCTGGGAAGACTGAATCTGCAATAGGTAAGCAACTTGGTGTGAAGAAATCAACTGTGGGAGCAATTATTAGAAAATGGAAGACATACAAGACCACTGATAATCTCCCTCGACCTGGGGCTCCACGCAAGATCTCACCCCGTGGGGTCAAAATTATCACAAGAACGGTGAGCAAAAATCCCAGAACCACATGGGGGGACCTAGTGAATGACCTGCAGAGAGCTGGAACCAAAGTAACAAAGGCTACATCAGTAACACACTACGCCGCCAGAGACTCAAATCCTGCAGTGCCAGATGTGTCCCCCTGCTTAAGCCAGTACATGTCCAGGCCCGTCTGAAGTTTGCTAGAGAGCATTTGGATGATCCAGAAGAGGATTGGGAGAATATCATATGGTCAGATGAAACCAAAATAGAACTTTTTGGTAAAAACTCAACTTGTCGTGTTTGGAGGAGAAAGAACACCATACCTACTGTGAAGCATGGGGGTGGAAACATCATGCTTTGGGGCTGTTTTTCTGCTAAGGGACCAGGATGACTGATCAGTGTAAAGGAAAGAATGAATGGGGCCATGTACCGTGAGATTTTGAGTGAAAACCTCCTTCCATCAGCAAGGGCATTGAAGATGAAACGTGGCTGGGTCTTTCAGCATGACAATGATCCCAAACACACCACCCGGGCAACGAAGGAGTGACTTCGTAAGAAGCATTTCAAGGTCCTGGAGTGGCCTAGCCAGTCTCCAGATCTCAACCCCATAGAAAATCTTTGGAGGGAGTTGGAAGTCCGTGTTGCCCAGCGACAGCCCCAAAACATCACTGCTCTAGAGGAGATCTGCATGGAGGAATGGGCCAAAATACCAGCAACAGTGTGTGAAAACCTTGTGAAGACTTACAGAAAACGTTTCACCTCTGTCATTGCCAACGAAGGGTATATAACAAAGTATTGAGATGAACTTTTGTTATTGACCAAATACTTATTTTACCGAGGAATTTACCAATTAATTCATTAAAAATCCTTCAATGTGATTTTCTGGATTTTTTATTCTCATTTTGTCTCTCATAGTTGAGGTATACCTATGATGGAAATTGGAGACCTCTCTCATCTTTTAAGTGGGAGAACTTGCACAATTGGTGGCTGACTAAATACTTTTTTGCCCCACCGTACACTACTCACAAAAAGTTAGGGATATTCGGCTTTCAAGTGAAATTTCGGGATGAACCTAAAATGCACTATTGTAGAGGATGTGCTCAAGGATGAGGCTGAGTTTATTTCTCAGGTTCAGCTTTATTAACAGAACACATTCTCTAACAATCTCCAAGCAAGAAAAGAGACAGATCAATATCACATCGCTCTTTTATACTCCGGAACATCGAAACTCAAGTCACATGGTGTCTAAGCAAACATACAGTCACATGGTACTTAATCCCAGTCACGCTGTAACCCTTTTGATCTTCCACCATTATCTCTTAGCCTCCGATGGCCTGGAAGTCCCTCCAGGGCTTCTCTCTGAGACAAAGGCCAAATCTCACACCTTCTCGATATCTCCTGCAGACTCAGTCCTTTTGTCCCTCGAGACGTGAAGCACACAATAAACATACAACAATACATTTGTGGAAAATATGTACCCAACATATGTGCCACATGACCCCCCCCCCCCCCAAACGTCTAATATGGGACAAACATAATCAGAGATGCATGACATAAAAACATTACCACATATCAAATATTAATCCACCAGTTGCCTAGGTCTAAACCTCCTGCCGTATCTGCTGTAAGCCGGCCTTGCTGCTTCTGCAGTGTCTTCCTGCACCTGTGGATTAGAACTGTTAGCCAATCTCTGTGGGGGTTCTGGAGAATGCCTTCTCGGAGGTCTGCCGCGACGGGAGGCCCTCGCCAACTGCACTTGTTCATCCGCCAAAACAAAAGCAGGTTTGAGTCTGTTTATACAAATCAACTCTTTCCTGTCGCCCAAATCTAGCAAAAAATGCTTCTCACCTGTTTCCAGCACTCTGAAAGGTCCATCATAAGGTGGCCGCAAATTTGGGTGATGAGCATCATGTCTAACAAAAACAAACTCCGCATTTTTTAAAGCCTTCGGCACAAAAACGCATGGAAAACTGTGATGAACGGGGCCAGGAAGCGTGTTTGATCCTGTGTCGCTCTGCAACAGCTGAGCGGGGGGACAATTTGGCGCAGGATTGTCGGGGAGAAATTCACCGGGTAAACGGAGAAGTTGTGCAAAAACTAACTCAGCTGGGGAGGCGTGCAAATCCTCCTTAGGTGCAGAACGCAACCCCAATAAAACCCATGGAAGTTTGTCAACCCAATTTGTATCCGTAAGTGACGCTCTGAGGGCTGCTTTCAATGACCTATGAAAACGTTCGCATAAACCGTTAGCCTGGGGGTTATACACGGTAGTGCGGTGGATCTTCACCTCTAGGCTGCGGGCCATCGATGACCAGAGTTCGGAGACAATTTGAGGACCTCTGTCTGACGTTATGTCCGACAGGACTCCAAAACGCGCAACCCAAGATGTTAAAAACGCGCGCGCAACGTCTTCCGCTGTGGTTGATGCCAGAGGAACTGCTTCAGGACAACGCGTGGTGTGGTCCACCATCGTCAAAAGGTGTGTGTGCCCCTGTGATAATGGAAGGGGGCCCACCAAGTCGACATGCACGTGATCAAAGCGCTTAGCTGGGATGTGAAAAGACTCCTCTGCTACCCCCAGTAAAGCGGCATGATGAGTGATCAGCATCACTGCCGGGTGCTGCGTTCGCCGGCAGCTCGTTTTCTTCAGTGTCGGGTCGCCAGCGTGGCCGTCCAGACCAGAAGGTTGCGTTTGCACAAAACGTGTGCGTTCTTGGGGTCACCAGTAAAGCGGCATGATAAAATAAAGGCAGCGATGGAGTTTTAAGTTGGTTTATTGAATCATACCGCCTTCATCGGAACACCTCCCCAGCCCTCGTGCTGCGGGCTGAGGTGATGTCCTCAGGCTCTCAGAGAAGAGGAGACACACAGTGCGTGTGTCCAGCAGCAGTTGAAGAGTGAGTGAATGAGAGGCAGATTTACAGGACAGTGCAGCATATATACCCAACTCAGACAATACACCAAAGACCTTCACAGCAGTCGATCTGGGCATTTGCATATCAGAGGTACAGACAGGATGCATGAACACAATGCATGGATGACACTTTAACCTCACAGCTGTAAACTCAGCATGCAGCGGAAAAAACCCAGGAGTAACGAGCTGACTGTCTCTGTGTGTTGTGGGGGGGTTGAATCAAACCCGCTACACAGCAATACATTTGTGGAAAATATGTACCCAACATATGTGCCACACTATAACCTTCACAGATGAACTTAATTTGACCTTCTCTAACCTTTTGAATGCATATGTCCACCTGTTCAGTGTTTCAGTACCTTTTGCAACTTGCTGTTCTCTGTCAAGGTGTTTAATGACAAAATTCACAACAGGTGTTTGATCCAGGAATGGTTCAATAAATTTTCTGGTTTATATGTTTATTTATTTATAAAAGGGTCTGTGCATATTAATGAACATAAGACATGTAAATATGCAGCATACAAGATTATAGCTGGAGCCAATTTCCCTCTTGTGTCCCCTGGCCAGCCAATGGCAGCCACATAAAACAGATAACACAATACAATAACAATAAACAACAACAATAAAGCAAATAACACAATACAACAATAATAATGATAGCAGTAAGACTGCACACTGACGGAGGAATAAACAAACAAAGTTAAGATGAATATTGTTCATCTCAGACCAGGAAAAAATACCACAATGACCAAGGTGTTACTTGGGATGTTTAAGTGTAAAGTGCTAAGTGTCATGGCTCCCTCAGGGCCATCATCAACCACAGCTGCACGCACACCTGCTGCCAATCGCCAGCGGGCTTTAAAGCTAGGCCTGCGTAGGACTCAGCATGGAGCCGTCTGTCAATCTCCATAGACACGTCTCGCGTCAACAGCCACGTCCTGGCTCATTGTCTGAATCCCAGACCTTCTCCTTGCTTCACGTAAGCTAAACAATTGACTCACCTTTGTCAGTCGTCTTCCCCTGTGCACAGGTGGATCTCCCCGGTGGCGGCTTCCTCTCTTCCCGGCGGTGGTCCAGCCTCCATCATCGCTATGGGGCTTCACGCTCACTTCCCCGCACAGAGTCAGACGCTGTCTCCCTGGCTGCAGCCCTCAAGGCCAACCTGAGCTCAGCCATGACCACCTGCAAAGTAAGCTGTCGTTACTGTCACGCTCTTTGCCCGAGGACTGAGCTAACATTTCTGTTTTGTCGTTACAGGGTTGCCAGGCTGAACGGCGTCTTGCTCTTTCCCCAGCACGAGTCCTGCACTGCACACAACATACACTGTACATACACGCACTCACACACAGACACGGTTAGCAATAAAAGGATAACTGTACTTCACTTGAGTCTGTGTTTTGTCCCCTGGGTCCATAATTATGTCAGTACAGCTCCGTCAGAGCGACCCAGCGGACAGCGTGCTAGCACGCCGTTTTAACAACCTTGAGGCTCGAGTGGAGCAGCTAGCTTACCAACAAAGCGTTATCCTTAGCCAGCTAACACAAATTAACAGCCAGTTGGATCGTCTGGATGGACAGCGGACATTTCCTCCGGCCTCCGGGAGTCCGTCGGCTTCCGCTAGCTCCCCTCCTAGCCAAGCTAGTCAGGTCCCATTGGCCCGGCTCACACCGGTCCCCACACCCGCTCGCTTTAGCAGCAAGCTCGGTGAAGCCCGTGGGTTTATCTTGCAGTGTGAGACAGTTTTCCAGCGGGTACCGGGGTATTTTCCCACAGACCATAGTAGGATAGGCTATGTGGCTAATCTGCTAGAGGGTAGAGCGCTAGCTTGGACCTATGTTATGGCTAAGCCTAGCTATGCTAGTCTAACTTACCAGCGGTTCATTGCCGATTTCCACGAGGTGTTTGATCACTCCGACCGGGATAGTGTGCTCACCACCCGGTTGTTAAATCTCCGACAGGGGGGTAGGTCCATGGTGGACTACACTGTTGATTTCCGGGTGGTGGCCACCTAGGTCGGGTGGGAAGATGCCTTGCTCTGTAGTATTTTCATTCGGAGCTTAAGCCCTAGCCTACGGGATGAGCTAGCCAGGTTAGACAAACCGGAGAGACTCACTGAGCTGATCTCCCTAACTATTAATCTGGATAGCAGGCTGAGGAAGTGGGCAGCTGAGCGAAGAGCTTCTGGTCGCTCGGGCGCGCAGTTTTTCCACTCCTCCCAGTCATCTCAATTGGCCCTGCCTCCCCCTGAAGCTCTAGACGGGCAGGAGGATGTGGTAGTCGGGCGATCCAAAATTTCCTTAGCCGAGAAGCGGCACCGTAGGGAGTTAGGGCTGTGCATGTACTGTGGTAGCAAAGAGCATGAGG
Organism: Pholidichthys leucotaenia; assembly: GCA_020510985.1. NCBI lineage: Eukaryota > Metazoa > Chordata > Actinopteri > Cichliformes > Pholidichthyidae > Pholidichthys > Pholidichthys leucotaenia. Next base: position 292,074,569 of record CM035839.1, on the reverse strand, counting down.
TAGAGAGTTGCCCCGTTCGGCCAAAAGAGGGGGTCCGTGCGTCGCAGTAGGGGGACTCACGGACGCGTCTCAGCCTAATCCCCTCACCAAGTGCCTTGTGCCCATTAGATTCATCTACAAACAAACAGAATATGCCACACATGCACTGATTGACTCGGGGGCTGAGCAGAGTTTCATATCGGGGAACCTGGCAACCCGGTTAGGGTTTCCCTGCCATACTCTCCAGTCACCCCTTAAGCTCATCGCCCTGTCTAAGACCCCCCTGGCGACAGTCTCTCAACAGACCGCCCCAGTATCAGTGATCGTGTCAGGAAACCATTGGGAGGACCTTCACCTGTTGGTGCTGCCCTCTTCAACGTCCCCTGTCATCTTGGGCTACCCCTGGCTCCGACTCCATAATCCATCATTTGATTGGCGAACTGGGAGTATAACATCATGGAGCTCGTTTTGCCTCAGTGCGTGACTGCAGTCCACAGCATGCGCCCCGTCAGTGTTCTTAGGCCCCCACGCCCCTCCTCCTCCAGATTTGTCCAAGGTGCCACCTGAATACCATGACCTGGGGGCGGTATTTAGTAAGTCGCAAGCGCCGTCACTTCCCCCCCACCCCCCCATGACTGTGCCATCAATCTCCGGGCTGGTGCCCCGCTGCCGTCGAGCCGTCTCTACAGCCTGTCAGCTCCGGAGCGGGAGGCGATGGATGCCTATATTAAGGAATCGCTCAGCTCGGGCATTATTCGTCCGTCTTCTTCGGCGGTGGGGGCGGGGTTCTTCTTCGTAGGCAAGAAGGATGGCTCTCTGCAGCCATGTATCGATTTCAGGGGGCTTAACGACATAACGGTGAAGGACAAATACACCCTGCCTCTCATGGACTCGGCCTTCGACTCCCTCCAGGGGGCCTCTTGGTTCACCAAGCTCGACCTTCGCAACGCTTACCATCTCGTGCGGATCAAGGAGGAAGATGAATGGAAGACAGGATTTCAGACCCCAAGCGGCCATTTCGAATATCTCGTGATGCCGTTTGGGTTGACCAACGAGCCGGCCGTCTTCCAACGCCTCATAAACAACGTTCTCCGGGACTTCCTGGGTGCCTTCGTCTTCGTATACTTGGATGACATCCTCATCTTCACACAATCACTGGATGAGCATTGGGTACACGTGAGATGGGTCCTCCAACGACTCCTGGAGAACAAGGTGTTTGTTAAAGCCGAGAAATGTGAGTTCCACACCAACCAAACTTCATTTCTCGGTTTCGTTATTTCTCATAACCAGGTTCTCCCTGACCCAGCGAAGGTCAAGGTGGTGGTGGAATGCCGCCCCCCCCATCAAGGAAGCAACTCCAGCAGTTCCTGGGGTTTGCCAATTTTTATTGCTGCTTTGTGCCCAAGTACAGCATGATTGCTCTCCCCTTGACCCGTCTCACGTGCCCCAAGGTGGCTTTCCGTTGGACGGAGGAGGCTGCAGCAGCGTTCGGCACCCTCAAGGGGGAGTTCTCGTCGTCCCGCGTTCTCATGCAGGTGGATCTGTCCCTCCAGTGCTTTTTCGAGGTGGACACTTCTGATTCCGGGGTGGGGGCGGTGCTGTCCCAGCGCTCTCCAACAGACGGGGTAGTCCGCCCCTGCGCTTTCTTCTCACACCGCCTATCCCCGGCTGAGAGGAACTACAACATTGGCGACAGGGAGCTCTTGGCGGTGAAGCTTGCCCTGGAGGAATGGTGCCACTGGTTGGAGGGGGCTGCTCAACCTTTCGTGGTATGGACTGACCACAAGAACTTGGAATACCTGAGGACCGCCATGCGGCTGAACTCCCGGCAGGCCCGTTGTTCCCTGTTTTTTGGGCGTTTTAATTTCACAATCACCTATCGCCCCGGGGTTAAGAACACCAACCCAGACGCCCTCTCCAGGCAGTTCGCGGTGGAGGTGACTGAGGACCATGAACAGACCATCCTTCCAGCATCCTCTGTCGTTGGCGCCCTCTCGTGGGCCATCAGGGAGAAGGTCGTGAAGGCACAGGAGGCTGAGCCCGATCCTGGAGGTGGACCCACGGAGTGGCTGTTCATCCCCACATCGACTCGGGGTGAGGTGATTCAGTGGGCTCATGCCTCGAAATTTTTGTGCCATCCAGGGGTGTCCCGCACGGTAGAGTTTCTCCAGAGGTCGTTCTGGTGGCCGGGGCTTCGGAAGGATGTCACCGCCTATGTCTGTGCCTGTGCTCAGTGTGCCACCGGGAAGTCGTCCTCTTCTCCGCCGGCCGGGCTCCTTCACCCGCTGCCAGTTCCCAGCCGTCCCTGGTCCCATATTGCTCTAGATTTTGTGACTGGCCTCCCACCCTCCAACCACTTCACCACAGTCCTCACCATTGTGGACCGGTTTTCTAAGGCTGCCCACTTCATCCCTCTCCGGGGGCTGCCTACGGCACGGGAGACAGAGGATCTGCTAGTGCAGCACGTTATTCGCCTCCACGGGATCCCCACCGATGTCGTCTCTGATCGTGGGCCCCAATTCGTGTCAAAGGTCTGGAGGGCGTTCTGCAATGCATTGGGGTCAACTGTGAGCGTGTTGTCCGGATACCACCCGCAGAGCAACGGGCAGTGCGAGCGGGCCAATCAGAAGCTGGAGGCCACTCTGCGCTGTGTCATCACCTCCAGTCCATCATCGTGGAGTAGCCACTTCCCCTGGATTGAGTATGCCTATAACTCGACGGTTTCCTCGGCGACCGGCATGTCCCCCTTCAGGGCCTCCTTAGGGTACAACCCCCCACTGTTCCCGGAGGAGGAGAAGGAGGTGGCGGTGCCTTCTGTCCACGCTCACGTGAGGCGCTGCCGCCGGCTCTGGATTGCCACCCACAGAGCTCTCCTTCGCACCGCAGAACGCAACACCAAGACGGCTAACCGCCGCAGGAGACCGGCTCCCCAGTACCAGGTGGGTCAACAGGTATGGCTATCAACACAGAATATTAATTTGAAGGCTGAAAAGGGAAGATGGCCCAGCGCTTCATTGGCCACTTCCCCATTACACGCATTGTTAACCCTGTGGCTGTACGCCTAGCTCTCCCCCATCTGTCCGACATTTCATGTCTCCCAGGTGAAGCCCGTCTGATCCAGCCCTCTCTGCCCTCCTCCCAAGACTCCATCTCCACCAGTAGTGGTAGATGGCGACCCGGCTTGGAAAGTCAATGCCATCCTGGACGTTCGCCGCTGGGGTCATGGCCTGCAGTACTTGGTGGACTGGGAGGGGTATGGCCCCGAGTGGAGGTCCTGGGTACATCCGTCATTCGTGCTCAATAAGCAGCTCATCAGGGACTTCCACCGGACACACCCGGGTAGGCTGGGTCAGGTGCCTTCAGGTGCCTTTAAAGCCTGCTGCCAATCGCCAGCGGGCTTTAAAGCTAAGCCTGCCTAGGACTCTGTGCACAGGTGGATCTCCCCGGCGGTGGATTCCTCTCTTCCCGGCGGTGGTCCAGCCTCCATCATTGCTATGGGGCTTCACGCTCACTTCCCCGCACAGAGTCAGACGCTGTCTCCCTGGCTGCAGCCCTCAAGGCCAACCTGAGCTCAACCACGACCACCTGCAAAGTAAGCTGTCGTTACTATTACGCTCTTTGCCCGAGGACTGAGCTAACATTTCTGTTTTGTCGTTATAGGGTTGCCAGGCTGAACGGCGTCCTGCTCTTTCCCCAGCACGAGTCCTGCACTGCACACAACATACACTGTACATACACACACTCACACACAGACACGGTTAGCAATAAAAGGATAATTGTACTTCACTCGAGTCTGTGTTTTGTCCCCTGGGTCCATAATTATGTCACTAGGGTGCATCGTGTAGTTTAGTAAAGTGTGTTTGTAGAATTATATGATGCATGAGTTTAAAGTGCTTAGTGAATTGCACACGGCTCTGTTGCACACGTTTTGGCACATACAGACGTGTTTTGTTCTTATGATATTGCACCAGGTTAGCATACATGGTTAAAGCCATGTACACAGGGTTATTGAAGTCATGCAGTTTAGCATACAAGCATCACCATCATCATCATCATCATCATCATCATCATCATCATCACCATAGTAGTCTGTCAAGGGTGACAATGACTGTTTCATTTAGGTCTGATCAGATTCCTCCACACAGCTCTGTCCTTTGCCTTCTTCTGCCAGGAACTCCTGACCTTGTTAACCCGGGTGACGTCTGAGCTGGTATGAGTTACTTTCTGACTGACCATTTCATGAAACTGTTTGCAAAGTATTTGAATACCGCTAGCTTTACGTACACACAAACAATCACAGGTCATATGACGGTCACAAATCTCGTCTTGTTTTCAACAAATTGAAAACATAATTACTACATGAGTCACTCGTGTTGAACATGTACGCAGGTTTGAGATGATATGAGCCACTCCTTCACTTTACTCTTAAAACCCTCTAACTGTCCCAGTCGCCGTATGGTGACATAACCCCCAGTGGTCAAGAGTGGTAATGATTTTTTGTCAAGAAAATAGTTCAGATTTCCAAGGCTATAACTTGAAAGTTGCAAGACATAATGGCTTACTGTCAATTAGAAAGATGTAGAATATGATCCAAGGTTTCAGATAGGAATAAATTTATGCATCTAATTTGCATAATGTTGCGGCAGCTATATAAATTACATAACTCAGTCAAACGTGGACTTTGGACATATTTACACAAAGAATGGTTCGGTTTTTTGACACCGTTTTATCTACAGGAGCATTTTGTTATTTTATCTTCAAAGTATATGAACCAAAAAAACCCAAATAAATTTGTCACTTACCAGTGGTGGGGGGGTGGGGGGTGGGGGTGGGGGGCTCGCTCGCTCGCATGATCTGTCCGTTTTCGCCCATTGTGGTCGTTGTTTTGCATTTTGTCGGTCATTTAAACTCTACCACATCTACAAACTCTTATGATTATCCCACATGAATTTTGTTTGTATTATGCGGCTATTTTCCCTGTATGATGCAGTTTTCTGTGATGATCATGGCGGCCACATTAGCTTTCTGGGCTAAAAGGATGAAAACAGGAAAAGGAAATTCTTCTTCGTCGATCGCTAGATGGTCACACCAGCTGCCCTGACGAATGCTGCCGTCCTGCGGAGGTCCCCGTGCAGCTTTTGGTTCAGCGATGTGGGGTCAGGCCACGTAGCTCGTCTGAGTGCAGCGTGGTCTGGGCAGTCTTGGAGGAGGTGTTCGCTGGTCATTTGGGCAGTACTAACTAACCTGCACTTATATAGCGCTTTTCTAGTCACAAAGACCACTCAAAGCGCTTTCATTAATACTAACCCTCTATTCTAAGGGCCTAAAGGAAACAGATATCTAGGGACAATTTAGAACAGCCAATTAACCTAACATGCATGTCTTTGGCATGTGGGAGGAAACCGGAGAAATCCCGGAGTAAACCCACACAACACGGGGAGAACATGCAAACTCCACACAGATCACTGTTGGTCGGGGGGCTGGAATCGAACCCACGATCCCATGATACCCACAATCCTCCGGCCAAGGGTAAACTGTGCTGCCGCAGTGCTAACCACTGCGCCACCGTGCAGCCCATGGGCATCTGTCCGATTGTCCAACTTTAAGTTTCTGGTGCATGTGAGCATGCATTCTGTTATGTCCAGTTCGGAGTCTGAACAGAACTACTTGGTCAGCCCTGCTCAGACTATAATAGTTGTCATCCTTGCAGAAGTTTGGGTGTTGCTGCTGCCACTTCTTGTGAGACAGGGCCTTAATAATGGCTTTCTCCTCACTGTAAGAGACCTGCCTGTCTTCCTGGTCTTGCTGCCCACCCTCCTTAGCAAGTCTGTCAGCCGTCTCATTTCCATAGATTCCACAGTGGGCAGGAATCCATTGGAATGATACGCTCACCTGTGTTGCTAGTTGAGACAGAGTGAGGGCGAGTTCATTCAGTTCTTTGCGTCGGGGATCCTGAAGTGCATCCAAGACAGAGAGGGCATCAGTGAAGATGACGACCCGCTTGTGTGCCTTGTCTTGATGTTCTCTGATGTGGGCCGCTGCTGTTCTCAGGGCCTCTGCCTCAGCCCTGAAATTGGTGGCATACTTTCCAGTCGCAATGGGAATGTGGGTCTCCTCGTCAGCGTACCTGATGTACACGCCGCCTCCGCCATTCCTGGTTGCTTCCATGGCAGAGCCGTCTGTGTAGACGTGAGTCCACTGCTCTTTAGGGTAGGCAGACTGAATGAACTCCAGGGCCAGCGACTTCCTCTCTTGGTCTGACTGTGTTCCTTTCTTCCCAATGCCTGATATGTCTGTGCATATGGCTGGGAAGTTCTGTCGGTTCCAGGAGGAAACAGATGCTATGGGTGGTATTGGTGTGGGTATGTGGTCCATCAGTTCTGGGTGTCTCCTTTCAAGTGGCCTGCTCTGGTGGATGAAGCTCGATCTCTTAAGTCTCCCTTTTGTTGGCTTGTTCAGTCTGTCCTTCATGGGATGGTTTTCCAGTCTTTTGAATTTGGCGGCCTGGGTCAGTACCTTGACGTTTCTTCTGTCTTCCAGTGGTGCAAGGCCTGTTGTTGTCTCCAGCGCTTTGATAGGGGTACTGCGCATGGCTCCTGTCATCATTCGCATGGCTTGGTTTTGGAGTCTGTCCAGCTTCTTAGTGTTGCTTTTGACAGCTGTTGAGGTTGCTGCCATGCCATACTCCAGAACAGGCCGAATCCTCCCCACATAGAGCTTCTTCAGGACACCCTGGTCTGCACTCCAGTCTGTTCCTGACAGTTTCTTCATTAGGGCCATCCTGATCTTTGCTCTTGCCTGGTTCTTGTGCAGCTTGTTCTTCCAAGTCAGTCTGCGATCCATGGTGATCCCGAGGTATGTGGGTGCATATTCAGCCTGGAGCTCATGGGAGTTGATCTGCAGTTTCACCTTCTGGGGTTGGGTGGACAGGGTGAAGACGGTGTATGTAGTTTTCCTCTCATTTAAGCTTACAAGCCATGACTTGGTCCATGCCTCTATCAGCCGGAGAACTTGCTGCACTCTGTAGTTTGCAGTCACGATGCTTTCCTCACTGCACCAGAGGGCTAGGTCATCGGCATAGATGGCACCTTGTACGTTCCTTGGCAAACTCTGGATGATGTCCTTAATGAATACAAGGAAGAGTGTTGGGGAGAGCACTCCTCCCTGTGGGACTCCTTCCCTCAACACCTTCCTCTTGCTGGAGTACTGTCTGACCTGGACTCTGGCTCTTCTGTTGTGCAGGTATTGGGCAATCCACTTGTACATGCACCCAGCGATACCGCACTGGCGCAGTTTCAGCTTGAGGCCATCTTTCCATACCCTGTCAAACGCCTTTTCTAGGTCAATCCATACAGCGAGGGTGTGCTTTTTTTCTTGGAAGGCATCTTCTATGGCTTGAGAGATGTATGTTATTTGGTCCTCTGTAGACCGGTTCTGCCTGAAGGCTGCTTGCTCTGGGCCGATGTGTTGTTTTCCTTCCAAGTGCCACATGAGTCTGGTGTTGATGAGACGCTCTAGCAGCTTTCCTTTGCAGCTTGTAAGGCTTATGGGGCGATAGCTTTCAGCCTTCAACTTATCTTTGCCTTTTTTGTGCACTGGAATCATCGTGGCTTCTCTCCAGATCTGAGGCACAGTCCCTGATCTCCAACTGTCGTTGAAAAGCTGCAGAAGTTTCTTCTTGGTTTTGGGGCCAAGGTTCAGCAACATTTCATTTGTGATCTTGTCAGACCCAGGGGCTTTTTTCAGCTTCAGTGTTGTCATTGCATCCTCCAGCTCCTTGAGAATGAATGGCGAGTTCATCACTGGTTCAATCTGTGCGTTCTGATGAATTCGCTGGGCTCCTCTGACAACCTTTCTTCTCTCTGGTGGAATCTGAAGATGGCTCGTCTTCACATACTGGTTGATGAAATGGTCTGCTGCTTTCTTGCCAGTCAGCAGTTCTTGATCTGCCTGTACTGTGATCGGCGAGCTTTTGCTGTTCTCGTCGTTGAGGGCTTGAGCCAGTTTCCAAAGCTTGTTGCCATCCTTGTCCAAGTTGAGCTGCTCTGTCTTTTCTTGCCACCTCTTTCGAGCTTCCTGTATAAATGTCTGCCTGTGTTTTGCAGTGGCCGCCTTCAGGGCAATGTTGTTTTCTACTGTAGGATCTGCTTCTACTTTTTTCCTTGCCTCTGCCACACTGTCTTCAAGCTGCTGGAGCTCTTCTGTCCAGTAAGGCCTATAGTTCTTTCTGGCTCCCCAAGGTATAGATTCATTTGCAGCCTTCAGAATAGCATGGTTCAGCACCCTGACTTTCTTGTTGAGGTTCTGCTGCTTGTGACAGATCTCCGCAGAGTACCGGTCCACCAGTGTTGAGAAGCGCACCCAGTTGGCCTTCTTGTAATTCCACCTGGGGAATGTCTTAGCTTCTTGCGGTTTGAAGCTGATGTCCAGTCCGATCTTCACAGGTTTATGGTCATTTCCCCCGAGCTGGCCAAGTACTGTTCTTGTTGCCAGCCTGGCCATGTCGTTGGTGGCAAACGCAAGATCGGGCGTGGTGTTACTCAGCCATACCCTGGAGAAGAACGTTGGTGGATCATCAGGATCATTCATTAGCAGAAGACTGTTTCCTTTGCCAAAACGAAATGAGGAGTTCTTCTTTGGTGTATTACGTGTCATTCATTGAGTCCTCCAACGCGTGCCTGCCACCTTCTGAAACTGGCAGAAACTGGCAGATCAGCACAAGTCATAGTACAGCTGGGGAGTTAAAGGGATGTCAAGAGTCAGTTGACAGGCGCAGTTGTGGTGCTGCGCCACTAGAGGTGCATGAAAACCTGGACAGTTAAAGAGTTAAAGGCGGGAAAGCTGGAGCTTTCCCTGACAGGAAGTGATATGGTGTTCCATGAAGTACTACCATGAAATAAAAAAAAACATTTTGACCAAAAGTAGTTTTACGGAGGGGTATCACACAATTACCTCTTGAGGAAGCCCTTGTGAACTGACCATGAGTGCTACTCACTCTGTATTTGATGTATTCATTCAGGGATGCGGGGGGGCGGGGGGGGGGGGTAGAGCCAGACCATGTAGGATTTTACTCATCATGCAGGCAGTTTTAAAATTTTTTAAATTTTCAAAGGACAGGAGGTTGTACCTAAGTAGAATATTGCAGTGATGGTAAGTGGAAGGCTTTTTAATCTAACATTGTTGGCATTTTTTTTAAAGTAATTTAATTGGTTTGAGGGTTGCTACTTGAGATGGGCGCATCGATACTCAAGTATCAACACTTCGATACCATCCATCCATCCATCCACCTTCTTCTGCTTAATCGTTTTCGGGTCGCGGGGGGGGGGGGGGTGCTGGAGCCTATCCCAGCATCATTGGGCGAGAGGCAGGGTACACCTTGGACAGATCGCCAGTCCATCGCAGGGCCAACACAGAGAGACAGACAGACTTGCCAATCTTCCACCTCCTCTCCTCTTCTATCTGCTTCACTGTATCCCCATGCCTCTGAGTGACTGTTGAAGTCACCGATGACTAAGCATCGGTGGTCTGGGAGTTCCATTTGGTCAAGTGAGAGCTCTCGCTCTGGGGGGCAGTACACATTGAAGATTGTGATGCTTTCATTGTGAACCATAATTCGAACCCCATGGATTTCTGCCTGGTTGTTGGTACTGATGTCAAACTCTTGTGCTGGTATGGCGTTTCTGACAAGAATCGCCACTCCTCCTTTTGTTCTTCCTTTTCTGTCTTTCCTGAAGACCTGGTATCCCCTAACACTGAAGCATTGGTTTTCCTTCAGGTGTGTCTCCTGTAGGCAGGCTACATCAATGTCTTCTGAGTGGAGTCTTTCGGCAAGGGATATTTTTTTGTTATAGACTCCTTCTGCGTTCCACTGGAGGATGTTGACGTTCCTCTCCTTTGGCGTCTCTTTTCGGCCAGTAGCATTCCTCGTTCCCCGTCCCCTGGTTGTGCAGGATGAGGTGAGGTGACCTCCGGTAGCTGAGGGTGGGCCCCTTTGAGGCTGAGGGACCGGCACTCTTCCTCCCCGGCGGATCCCCAGAGGGCGAGCACCATCACGTACAACATCAGTGTGACTCATCATGAAATGAATATGCGTGATGCAGAGGTTTGTGGCACCACAGGGGTCCTGCATCTCCGTCTTCAGCCATGGACGTTTGTTGGGGGTCCCTCCCCTAGACCAACTGTGCCTTCCATGGCTGGGCTGTCGAGAGCTTGGTCCACCCTGTAGAAAGGTTGCCTGCCAAGGCTTTCCGAGACCCTTCTTCCCGTGCAACTGTCTGTCCTCCTCCGCCTTCACAGCCGTTGGGAGTTCGCTCTCCTCTCCGCCTGTTCCGCCGTTGGGACATTTGTTGCTGTAACAAAACTTGGGTTTTATGTGAGTGATTTGTTACATGCTGCACAACCCCCAACCTGGAGGGATCACGCTCAGGACCAGACAGATAAGCCAAATCAGGCACAGGTTGACGGTGGGACCGTAAAGACGAATATAAAACCACAGCACAGGGTGAATGAAAAGCAAGAAGAGACAGCTACCAGGGTGGCGGAGTCAGTGTTGGAGGATGAGGATGACACTGAGATAGATGAAGAGTTATCTAAAGTTTCAGTCAAGCGGAAGAATTTGGAAAACAAACAGCAGAAGAGTAAAGTAAAAAGGGTTGTCAAAGAAATTTCTGAGGTTTCTCTATCTCAACCAGATTCTTATGCTGGGTCTGAGATAGAGAGTGATGGTGAAAGCAGTGATGATGTGGCCAGTGGAGGTGGTTACCCCTTCACAAAAATACAGAAGCTTTTGCAGGACACTAAGGGATCCAGAATGGTTAGAGTTGAAAACTTTTTCCCTGATCTAAAACGTTTTGTTGACTCTGCTTGGGCCTACATGAAAAATAGGGGAGAGCTTGAACAGGAAAGTTTCACTGATCAGGAGATCTACAGACTAAAAAAGCTTGTACTAAAAGTTAAGAACCAAATTGCCCAGGATGATTAGTTTTTTATCGCTCATTCTTTCTTTTCTGTTTTTGTATTGGCTTTGCCCTCTCATACGCATGTGCAGTTTTAATTTTGGCACACTCAATATCAATGGAGCGAGAGAAATGTCCAAGCGAGCATGTGTTTTTACTCTTGCAGAATGTAAGAAAATTAATGTTCCGTTTGTTCAGGAAACTCATAGTTCTGAGGACAATACTGCTGACTGGAGGAGGGAATTTCAAGGGGAAATTATTCTCAGTCACAAAAGTAGCAGCAGTGGTGGAGTGGGTATTTTATTTTCTTGAGATTTTATTCCACTTTCTTATGACATTGATGAGATAATTGCAGGCCACATTTTAAAGTTCAAGCTGTTTTTGAGAGCGTGAAAGTTGTTTTTATAAATGTGTATGCTCCAACCGTAGGCACAGAAAGATTGTCCTTTTTAAATATTTTAAATGACACAATCAAAAATTGCAGTAATGATGACTTTTTATTTGTGGGAGGTGATTTTAATTGCACAGAAAATGCTTTTATGGACAGGAATCACCCAGAGCCACATGCTGCATCCAAGGGGAGTCTAAAGGGTCTCATAGAAGCTCATGATCTGTGATGTGTGGAGGAATTTTCATGGCAAGGCTAGACAGTACATGTGGAGGCATAGCAAGGACAATATTCTGTCCTTAGCTAGACTAGATAGGGTTTACAGTTTTAAGCACCATTTTAGCATTTTTAAAAGTGCTTTATAGTCCCTGTTGGCTTTACAGATCACTCTCTGGTTTAGTGTTGTGTTTTTATCAAGAATATAAAGTGCAGTAATGCATGCTGGCATTTTAACACATCACTTTTATCGGATAACAGTTTTAAAACTGCTTTTATGTTTTTTTGGAGTAATTTTAAATTAACAAAATCAAATTTTAGTTCTTTGCAGCAGTGGTAGGGTGTAGGGAAGAGCCAAATAAAGAATCTGTGCCTACAGTATACTCGCAATGTCTCTGGAGACTTGTCCAGGTCTGTCAGGTACCTGGAGAGAGAAGTAGTGGAGCTGCAGTTTTTGGCAGGCTCCACAGGAGAAAGAGGACATTTTGAGGCCCTCAATGGCAAAAAGTCTGTTTTAACTGACTTACTGGGCATGGCCACTAGGGGTGCTGTGGTATGCAGTAGGTTCCAGAACATCGCACTAATGGATGCTCCATCTCATTTTTTCTTTGGTTTGGAGAGGAAGAATGGTCAGAGGAGGATGATCCACTCTCTCAGCTCCGAAGATGGGCGACTGATCCATGAGTCTGCAGAGATCCGTCGCTTTGCAGCTGCTTTCTATAAAAATCTCTTAAAGAAAGAATTTGTTGAGAAACCGCATGTGCTGAGTCATTTTTTGACGGACTTGCCAAAGGTGATGGCTAGCATGAATGCAGAGCTGGAGAGCGGGATCACTCTGCAAGAACTAGCAGTGGCTGTCCAATCTCTTCAGTGTGGAAAAGCCCCAGGGATAGACGGTCTACCATCGGAGTTCTACAGGGCGTTTTGGTCTGAGGTCTGTGAGGACTTGCTGGAAGTACTGTCTGACAGTCTGCGGAAAGGTCACCTGCCCCTAAGTTGTAGGAGAGCAGTTCTCACCTTCCTTCCCAAGAAAGGCGACTGGCATCCGGTGGCCCTCCTCTGTACTGACTACAAAATTCTCTCCAAAGTGTTGGCTACCAGACTGAAGAAGGTGATGGAGCAGGTCATACATGTAGACCAGACCTACTGTATACCTGGTAGGTTGGTTACAGACAACATTTTTTTAATTCATGATGTTTTGGACCTCTCCAGCTCATTGGTCAAGGAACTTGGTCTCATTTCAATAGACCAAGAAAAGGCGTTTGACCGAGTTGAACATCCATACCTTTGGCAGACACTAGAAGCCTTCGGTTTCAGTTCAGGGTTTATCGCCAAGATCCAGGCCTTGTATAGAGACATTGAGAGTATTCTTAAGATTAATGGTGGTTTGAGTGCTCCTTTCAAAGTTGAGAGGGGTGTCCGACAGGGCTGCCCCCTCTCAGGTATGCTGTACTCTCTTGCCATCAAGCCCCTCCTTTGTAAACTAAGGCAAGGCCTCACTGGTTTTAAAGTCCCCAACTCTGACTCTGTTTTTAAGTGTCTGCATATGCTGATGATGTTGTTGTTTTTACAAGAAATCAAAATGATGTAGACTACCTTTTAAGAACTGTTAATTTTTTTGGTGAGTGCTCCTCAGCGAGAGTGAATTGGGGTAAGAGTGAAGCTGTTGTGGTGGGGGGGAGACTACAAAAAATTGCCCTACCTGGTGGCCTTTTGTGGACACAAGGTGGTTTTAAATATCTTGGTGTGTTTTTAGGAAATCAGACTTTTACTGGGAAAAATTGGGAGTGTTTTTTGGAAAAAGTTGAAGGAAGATTAAAAAAATGGAAATGGATTTTGCCAAACTTGTCCTTCAGAGGTCATGTTTTAATCATCAACAACTTGATTGCTTCAATGCTGTGGCATCGACTGTCTTGTCTGGACCCTCTAACCAATTTGCTGGCCAGAATGCAATCTATAGTCGTGGACTTTTTCTGGGACCGTCTTCACTGGGTTCCACAGAGCATCCTGTTTTTACCGAGGGAAGAAGGTGGTCAAGGGCTCATCTATCTGGCCAGCAGGGGGGCCGTCTTTTGCCTGCAGTTCATTCAGTGACTGCTGAGTGGCCCTCTCGACCTTGTGTGGAGACCTATTGCCAGAGCTGACTCACTGTGGAGGGCTGGGACTAGAGGAGTAGGGCGCATGCGCACGCAGCGACCGGCAGCTGGTGAAATAGTGCGTGTGTATGTGTGTGTTTTTTTATGTACATTTATACGTTTTTATAAAATCCTCTGTGTCGTTTCTGCCTTGGAGAGGTTGTGGAATATATGGCGAAGAGCTCCCTGGTATTTACAATATGGATTTCCTATCCTTTCTCGCACTGCTGCTTTCTGTGCTGTGGCTCTTTGTCTCTGAAGTAAACGCGTTCGGCTCCATGGCGGGCAGAATAGCGGGCAGAATACAATATTCCAGGGACATGTTGCTGCATTTAAACACGGCTGATTCAACGGCTGTGATTGAGCCTAAGCTGCAACTGCCGGACTTTATTTTGAGAGATGGACACAGCGGTGAAAAGAGAGACGGGAGAGGCGGCAGAAGGAAGCGCGGAAGGCGTGGAGGTGTGAAATTGCGCCTTAGGAGACGTCAGTTTGGTAACATTCCTCTTCCTTCGATAATTTTTGGGAATGCACAGTCTGTGAGAAACAAGGAGGATGAAATTCAAGGGAATGTACGCTACCAGAAGGACTTCAAGAAATGCTGCGTCATGGCTTTCACTGAATCTTGGCTTACTGCGCATGACCGAGATGCAGACCTGTGGATTGACGGCTTTGGAGCCCCACTGCGCTCGGATCGGCAGGAAGAGGTAACGGGGAAACGTCAGGGGGGCGGAGTATGTTTATACATTAATAAGCAGTACTGCACATCTGTCACGGTCAGAGAGCGCATCTGTACACTCGATGTGGAGCTGCTGTCTGTGTCACTACGCCCCTTTTATTTGCCTCGCGAGTTCCCCCAACTTTTCATCACAACTGTGTACATTCATCCGAGGGCAGATGCTGACTCCGCCTCCAGAACCATCTTTGATGTGATCCAGCAGCTGCAATCAATTTCTCCAGAGGCGCCAAACTTCATTCTTGGGGATTTTAACCATGTTTCTTTAAAGAAGACACTTAAAAACTTTTATCAGTATGTCTCCTGCCCAACCAGGCGAAAAAAGACATTGGACCTGTGCTATGGATCCATAGAGAGGGCCTATAAATCACTTCCCCTTCCTCCTTTAGGATCCTCAGATCACAACTGTGTACATTTGCTGCCCACATATAAAACTGCTCTCAGAAGAGGCAAGGTGGAGATGAGAGACATTGATGTGTGGACAGAAGATTCAGAGCACAGCCTCCAGGAATGCTTTGACTGTACAGACTGGGAGATGTTCAAACTGGCCTGCGGGGATGATTTGGACTCTCTGGCTGAGCTCACATGCTCATACATGTCTTTCTGTCAAAATAAGATTGTTCCACGTAAACGTGTCAAAATATATCCCAACAACAAACCATGGGTTACTAAATGAGTTAAATCCTGCTTACAGAGGAAAGCACTTGCCTTTAAACAGGGGTCTGTTTCTGAGCTACAGGTTGCCACAAAGGAGCTGAAGTCCAAAATTTTAAGAGCAAAACAGAATTATAAATCAGAGTTGGAAAGCAAGATGGCAACAAAGAAACTTGGTTCAGCCTGGGCCAGTATGAAAACTATTGCAGGCCTTCAGAGCACAGAGCGCAGTAATCGTGTGTTGTTAGATGGTTTTAGTTCAGACACAGAGCTGGCTAATGCTCTTAATTGTTTTTATGGTCGTTTTGACTCCTTTGATTTCAGCACAGAAATCCAAGATTTGAAACAAAAACTCAAAGACAATCAGCACTTTAATATTGAGGTGCAGGATGTTAAAAGGGAGTTCTGCGCTGTAAAAGTGAACAAAAGTCAGGGCCCTGATAATATATGTGGGTGCTTGGTAAAGTCCTGTGCACATGAACTGAGTACTATATTTCATTACATTTTCAATAAGTCCTTACAGACACAACATGTGCCTAAGATCTGGAAAGAAGCCGTGGTTGTTCCCGTTCCAAAATCCAGCTGTCCTAAAACGGTAAACGACTTTAGACCAGTTGCTTTGACTTCAATTTTAATGAAAATTTTTGAAAAACTGGTCAGATGTGAGGTCCTAAGGCAGACTGAACATGCATTGGATCCTCTGCAGTTTGCCTATAGGCCTCACAGAGGAGTGGAGGATGCCACTGTCACTATGTTTAACATGCTTTTTAAACATCTGGATTTTAATGGGACACATGCCAGGCTTTTATTTGTGGACTTTTCTTCCGCCTTTAATACAATCCAACCTCATATTTTAGTTGAAAGGCTCCTGCAACAATTTGATTTGAGCAATAATCTGGTGGGTTGGATTCTGGATTTCTTAACCAACAGGACGCAGAGAGTAAGGGTCAATGGTACATTGTCTGACCTAAAGTGCTCTTCTACTGGCTCTCCTCAGGGGTGTGTGTTGTCACCACTACTCTTCATCCTGTACACAAACATGTGTTGGAGCAGACATGACAACAGACACATTATAAAGTATGCTGATGACTCAGTCATTGTCAGTCTCCTCCAGGATGGTGAGAGTGGCCACGGCCCAGTAGTTGATGATTTTGTTCACTGGTGTGAGGATTCCTACCTGCAGCTGAATACAACAAAAACGAAAGATATGATTATTGACTTTAGGAGGAAAACTCCCAGGCACAAAGTCACCGTACTAAAAGGCCAGACCACCGAATGTGTACAATCCTACAAATATCTTGGGACGATTATTGATAGTAATTTAAACTTTGAAGTGAACTGTGAAAGGGTGTGCAAAAAGGGTCAGCAAAATTTGCATTGTTTAAGGAAACTTGCACGCTTCCAAATTGACCGAACCATAATGACAATGTTTTATCGGGCTTTTATTGAATCTGTTTTATCCTTTTCTTTAGTGTCATGGTTTGGTCAGATAAAACTGAAACAGAGGAAATCCTTGGATCAGGTAGTTAGATGGTCCAGTCGTTTGCTTGGTGAGTCACAGCTGAGCCTGACATCCCTGTACACCAGACAAGTACAGAGGATGGCTGCCTCCATTTTAAATGATGACTCCCACCCTTTGCACTGCAACTTTCAGCTTCTTCCCTCCAGACGGAGGTTTGCTGTCCCAAAAAGTAAAACCCAGCGCTACAAAAACAGCTTTGTCCCTGCTGCTGTCAAAGAGTTGAACAAGCTATAAAAATATATTGTACATATTTTATATTTAAATTAAAAAATTAAATCACCCTTATTGTCATTCAACTGTACAACCAATCATGTACAGTAGAATGAGATTGTGTTTTACCTATCTACTGTGTTAATCACACACACCCCATGTGCAGAATCAGAGGGCCGCTGCCATGCAAGGCGCTGCCACAGATTTCCCTCCTCCATTCCATTATTTCTGAGCACCAAGCTGGACGGCAGGAAGTTCCACTTTTATATGGTCTTTGGCATGACCCGGCCGGGATTTGAACCCCTGCCTCCCGGGTGTGGGGCGGATGCTCTACCAACTGAGCCACCACTCCGGTGGTGGCTCAGTTGGTTTACTTATACATACAGTTTACTTATTTTGTATGATGTCACTTGGGTTCTAAATATTTTATTGGGTTTTAGACCTTTGAGTTTTTTAACCTCTGACTAGTTTTTAACTTTTAACTTTAATATGACCCTTCTCTCTTACCTCTGGTTTCTCCCTCATCTCTTTGTCTTTTTATACCCTGTTTGATGGAGCCTTGAGTATTTTTATCATGTTTATAGTCAGCTTCATGTGTGCCTGTGTTTGTGTCTATGTTGAATGTAATTAGTGGCTTGTAAATATGGATGTTGTCACGTCTCGCCGCTCATCAGCGGCGCCAGCTGCACGCACACCTGCACCTCGTCAGCGGCGAGGGATTTAAGCCGCCTCGCCCTGGGCTTCGGCCTGAAGCCGTCTGTTCTCATCGGCTACTCTTGCTGCAAGGAATCCCCTTCAACAAGCAAGATCGCAAGTAAGCATCCTTACCTTCTTCTTCCAGTTCTTCTCCCCTGTGCACAGGTGGATTTCCCGGCGGCGGACTACGTTCCCCAGCCATCTCCTCCTCGCTGCTGCTTCAGGCGCTCCGGGTTGCTGTCTACCGGGCTACGCCCTTGCTACGCCAGTCACCTGCCCGAACCAAGTAAGCCAGTGGCCATTATCTCATCTCCTGTGTTGGTGTGGTGCCCGTTACCCTTCTCCCTCTGCTTCTCCCATAGGGTTGTCCGACTGTACGGTTGCCTGTCCCCGTGCCTGACGCAGACGCCACCACCAATACATTACCATCTCACATACACGCACTCATACACACTTGTTGTTAATAAAGCTATTGAATCTACCCTGAGCCTGTGTGCGTGTCTCCTGAGCCATGCATTATGTCAGTACGGCTTCAGCAGAGCGGCTCGGCGGACAGCGGGCTCGCACGCCGTCTTTCCACCCTCGAGGCTCGGGTGGATCTAATAGCCCATCAACAACAGGTGATTTTAACCCAATTGGGTATAATAACTAACCGGTTGGACCGCTTGGACCCCCAACAGCCATTCCCCCCGGCTAGTCAGGGTGGCGCGGCTCCTGCTGCTCCAGCGGCCGTTCAGCCAGCTCCGGCAGCACCGACACGGCTCACACCCATTCCGATCCCTGCCCGCTTTAGCAGTAAGCTCGGTGGAGCGCGGGGGTTTATCATGCAGCGTGAGTCTGTGTTTCACCGTGTGCCCGGAGATTTTCCATCAGACCACAGCCGAATTGGCTACATAGGGAATCTCCTGGAGGGAAGAGCGCTTACCTGGGCTTACGCCGTAATGGCGAAGCCCAGTTACGCCACCCTCACCTATGGCCAATTCGTGAGACTGTTCCTGGAAGTGTTCGATCATTCGCGTACAGAGAGCGTTCAGGTCGATCATCTTCTCAGCCTTCAGCAGGGAAGCCGGTCGGCAGCTGACTACGCGATCGACTTCTGGGTCGCTGCGGAGGAGGTTGGCTGGGGCGAACGATCACTCTGCGGCATCTTCCTTCGCAGTCTCAGCGCTGGTCTGAAGGATGAACTGGCTGGACGGGATACCCCGGAGACGTTAGCGGAGCTAATTTCCCTAGCCATCAGCTTGGATAACAGGCTGCGCGAGCGGGCCTCGGAGCAGAAGTTGTCTTCTCGCCCTCGAGGTGTCTCGTCGCGCCTGCCCCAAGCTCGCCCCCTGGCGTTGCCGTCACTGTCGTACTCCGAGGAGTCAGAGCCGATGGTGACAGGCTGGACAAAGCTCTCCCCAGCGGAGAGACAACGCCGCCGTGAGTTAGGTCTCTGTATGTATTGCGGAGACAGTCAACACACGGTGGAGCTTTGTCCACAGAAGCTGTCTGTCTGCGCCGGAGAAGGAGGCTATGAATTCGTATCTTAAGGAATCACTGAGTGCAGGAATCATCCGTCCCTCGTCATCACCATTAGGCGCAGGGTTCTTCTTCGTGGGCAAGAAGGACGGCTCCCTCCGTCCTTGTATTGACTATCGCACCCTGAATGACATCACGGAGAAGGACCGTTACACGTTGCCCCTAATGGACACCGCCTTCCGCTCCCTCCAGGGGGCGACTTGGTTCACCAAGCTGGATCTTCGCAGTGCATACCACCTCGTCCGGATCCGGGAGGGAGATGAGTGGAAGACAGCCTTCCGTACCCCGAACGGCCATTTCGAGTACCTGGTTATGCCGTTCGGGTTGACCAACGCTCCAGCCGTCTTTCAGCGCCTTATAAATGACGTCCTCCGGGACTTCATTGGTCTGTTTGTGTTCGTCTACCTGGATGACATCCTCATCTTCTCCAGATCCAGGGACGAGCACCGGGTCCATGTGAGGCGGGTCCTCCAGAGGCTGCTGGAGAACCGGTTGTATGTCAAGGCTGAGAAGTGTGAGTTTTACGCTAAAACAACGTCCTTCCTCGGGTTCGTCATCTCCCACGACCAGGTGCTTCCGGACCCAGCGAAGGTGAAAGCGGTGGTGGAATGGCCCACTCCTACGTCAAGAAAACAAGTACAACAGTTTATTGGGTTTGCCAATTTCTACCGCTGCTTTGTCCCGAACTTTGGTACCATCGTCGGCCCTCTGACCCGCCTCACGTCTCCTAAGGTTCCGTTCCGGTGGACTGAAGAGCCTGCAGCTGCTTTCCAGGCGCTGAAGGCGAAGTTCTCCTCCTCCCGGGTCCTCAGCCAAATCGACCCCGTGCTGCAGTGCATTGTGGAGGTGGATGCTTCGGACACGGGGGTGGGGGCAGTGTTATCTCAGCAGTCACCTGACGACGGGATCAAACGGCCCTGCGCCTTCTTCTCTCGGCGCTTGTCTCCGGCGGAACGAAATTACGACGTGGGGGACAGAGAGCTCCTCGCCATCAAGCTCGTGCTGCAGGAGTGGCGTCACTGGCTAGAGGGAGCGGCCCTGCCGTTCGTGGTTCTAACCGACCACAAGAACCTGGAGTATTTAAGATCTGCCAAGCGTCTGAACGCCCGCCAGGCGCGTTGGTCCTTGTTCTTCGCCAGGTTCTGCTTCAACATCACCTTTAGGCCTGGCTCCAAGAACGGCCTGCCTGACGCCTCTCTAGGCAATTTGCCCCTGAGGCGTCCGAGGACGCAGCCCACACCATCTTTCCCAGGTCGTGCATCGTGGGAGCCGTCACTTGGGACATCGAAAGTAAGATCCGGAAGGCGCAGGAATCGGAACCAGACCCTGGCGGCGGACCAGAGGGGAGGCTTTTTGTGCCGTCCACGGTCCGGGGGGAGGTCATCCACTGACTGCACACATCTAAGCTCACCTGCCACCCTGGTTCCTCCCGGATGATTGACTTACTTCAACGATCCTTCTGGTGGCCGGGCCTGCGGAAGGACGCTGCCCGCTACGCCCGGGCCTGCCCCGTCTGTGCCACCAGTAAATCAGGTAATGCCCCTCCAGCGGGTTTGCTCCAGCCCCTGCCCATCCCTGGCAGGTCCTGGTCGCATATCGCCCTGGACTTCGTCACCGGTCTCCCGGTCTCTAACACCTTCGACACAGTCCTGAACATCGTAGATCGTTTCTCCAAGGCTGCTCACTTCATCCCATTACGATGGCTTCCATCTGCCTTGGAGACGGCGGACCTCCTTATCCAGCACGTGGTCAGGTTGCACGGGATTCCGGTGGACGTGGTTTCGGACCGGGGCCCCCAGTTTTCCTCAGAGGTTTGGAGGTCCTTTTGCAACGCCCTGGGAGCCAAGGTAAGCCTCTCTTCTGGCCATCACCCCGAAACCAACGGGCAGTGTGAGCGGACCAATCAGGAGCTGGAGGCTGCGCTCCGCTGCGTCACAACATCCAAGCCTGCGTCCTGGAGCGCCCATCTCGCCTGGGTTGAGTACACCCATAACACCGCCCGCTCTTCTGCCACTGGGATGTCCCCATTTAAGGCGTCCCTAGGCTACGACCCCCCTCTGTTCCCTACGCAGGAGAGTGGGGTAACTGTCCCCTCAGTTTGGGCGCACCTCAGGCGGTGCCGCTCCATCTGGGCGTCGGCGCGCAATGCGCTTTTACGCACGGCGGAGCGCAACAAGGCTACGGCGGACCAGCACAGAAGACCTGCCTCAGCCTACCAGGTAGGCCAACGTGTCTACGTGTCTACCCAGGACGTCGTTTTAAAGGGTGAGAGGAGGAAGTTGGCACAGCGTTTCATGGGCCCATACCCCATTACCAGGATTATCAATCCGGTGGCTGTGCGTGTGGCTATTCCCCCCTCCCTCCGCATCCATCCCACCTTCCACGTTTCCAAGGTGAAGCTGGCAGTCTCCGACCCCCTTTGCCCTCCCCCTGCTGCGCAGCCCGCGCCCCGGATGATTGATGGTCATCCGGCCTGGCCAGTCTCTTCCATCCTGGACTCCCGGCGCCAGGGTCGCGGGTTACAGTACTTAGTGGACTGGGAGGGCTATGGACCTGAACATAGGCAATGGGTGCCCTCGTCGTTTGTGTTGGATCCATCTCTCATCACTGAGTTTCACCGAGCGCACCTGGAGAAACCATCGCCGGGAGGTGCTGCTAGAGGGGGGAGTACTGTCACGTCTCGCTGCTCATCAGCGGCGCCAGCCGCACGCACACCTGCGCCTCGTCAGCGGCAAGGGATTTAAGCCGCCTCGCCCTAGGCTTCAGCCTGAAGCCGTCTGTTCTCATCGGCTACTCTTGCTGCAAGGAATCCCCTTCAACAAGCAAGATCGCAAGTAAGCATCCTTACCTTCTTCTTCCAGTTCTCCTCCCCTGTGCACAGGTGGATTTCCCGGCGGCGGACTACGTTCCCCAGCCATCTCCTCCTCGCTGCTGCTTCAGGCGCTCCGGGTTGCTGTCTACCGGGCTACGCCCTTGCTACGCCAGTCACCTGCCCGAACCAAGTAAGCCAGTGGCCATTATCTCATCTCCTGTGTTGGTGTGGTGCCCGTTACCCTTCTCCCTCTGCTTCTCCCATAGGGTTGTCTGGCTGTACGGTTGCCTGTCCCCGTGCCTGACGCAGATGCCACCACCAATACATTACCATCTCACATACACGTACTCATACACACTTGTTGTTAATAAAGCTATTGAATCTACCCTGAGCCTGCGTGCGTGTCTCCTGAGCCGTGCATTATGTCAGATGTCACCAGACTGCAAAACAAATCTACCTACGGGTACAAATAAAGTAACCTGAACCTGAACCTGAGTCCTTGTTTTTAATGGACTTAAAGAGCCAAAAACTCCCAGAACTTCCCCAGTTTTATCAAAGTGCTTTTAAAATCTGGGGACTTTTTAAAAAGAACTCTCCCCAGGCTTTCTTGTCACCTTTTTGGCTTTTAAAGGAACCACTTGTGTTCGGGACCTGTTTTGATGTGGGCAGTGTTTTAGGACCTTCAGTTTTAAAAAAGTTCCTTTCTGCAAAGGTTACAATGCTGGGACACTTGGTGAACTTATGTGGTCCTAACCTGGACAATGCTGTTGCCCTGTGCTCGGCTCTTGGGATTTCTTCAGTCAGAGTTATAATGAACTTGCTGAAAGATTGGAGAGACTGCCTCTCCGCAGAAGAACACTCTGCTATTGTTTTACACTGCAAAAACTGTGCAAACTGCTGATGAGCCTTTTCCTTTTAGTGTTTGATCTCCTGATTTTAAAGATGGCACTGGTGTGTTTTTAAACTCTGAACACATTGACATTTGTGACTCTTCTGGTAAAAAAATGTATGGACTTTTGGTGAAAGTTCTAAATGTGAATAAGTTAAAAGGTCGAGCTGATACACCATGGAGGAAACACTTGGGTTTGGGTTCAGAGGTGAGGCCTGCTTGGAGAGCACTCTATAAACCACCATTAACTAAGAAGGTTGGAGACCTGCAATGGCGAGTTTTACATGGTGCTGTGGCTGTAAATGCTTTTATCTCTATTTTAAACCCAAATGTTGTTGAGGTTTGTCCATTTTGTCCTCAGAAAGAGACTGTGTTCCATTGTTTTCTGGACTGTAACAGACTGCAATTGTTGTTTGTTTTTTGGGGGAAGCTGTTTTATCTGTTTGGAGAAGTCTTTTCCCTGCAGATTTTTATCTTGGGTTTTCCATATAGACACAGAAGCAAGAAAAAGTGAACTTGACATAATTATAGACCCAGGGAACAAAGGCTCAGACTCGAGTGAATACAATTTATCTTTTTATTGCTAACAGTGGGTGTGTGGGTGCGTGTACGTACAGTGTGTGTTGTGCGTGTGATGATGAAGTGCTGTACAGGAAACGTGCCTGGGGGAGAGCAGAACGCCGTTCAGCCTGGCAACCCTATAACGACAGAGCAGAGGTGTTAACACAGTCCACTGAGCACAGAGCTTGATAGTAACAGTAGCTTACTTTGCAGATGGACATGAAGACACTCAGGTTGGCCTTGAGGGCTGCGGCCTGGGAGACAGCATTCTGGCTCTGTGCAGGGGATGGGGCTGATAGCCCTGTAGTGGCGATAAAGGCTTAGACCGCTGCCGGGAGGAGTGGATTCCGCCGCTGGGGAGATCCACCTGTGCACAGGGGAAGACGACTGACAAAGGTGAGTGATAATTAGGCTTACGTGAAGCGAAGAGGAGATCAGGATCTCAGATGATGAGGCCAGGAATTTGGCTGTTGATGCGAGGCGTGTCAGAGGAAGAATGACAGACGGCTCCGTGCCGAGTCTCAGGCAGGCCCGGTTATAAAGCCCGCTGGAGATTGGCAGCAGGTGTGCGTGCAGCTGTAGTCGATGACGGCCCAGAAGGAGCCATGACAGTACTCCCCCCCCCACGAGAGGTACCTCCTGGCACCTGGCCCAGCCTACCTGGGTACATCCGGTGGAAGTCCCTGATGAGCTGCTTGTCAAGCACGAATGACGGACGTACCCAGGACCTGCACTCGGGGCCATACCCCTCCCAGTCCACCAGGTACTGCAGGCCGCGACTCCCGACGGCGGACGTCCAGGATGGCGTTGACTCTCCAAGCTGGGTCGCCGTCAATCAATGCTGGTGGAGGTGGAGTCTTGGGAGGGGGACAGAGAGGGCTGGAGCAGACGGGCTTCACCTGGGAGACATGGAATGTGGGGCAGATGCGGAGAGAGGGGGGGAGAGCCAGGCGTACAGCCACAGGGTTAACAATACGTGTAATAGGGAAGGGGCCAATGAAACACTGGGCCAGCTTCTGTTTTTCAGCTTTCAAATTAATATGCTACGTAGACAGCCATACCTGCTGACCCACCTGGTACTGGGGAGCCGGTCTCCTGCGGCAATTAGCCGTCCTGGTGTTGCGCTCTGCTGTGTGAAGGAGAGCTCTGCGAGTGGCAGTCCAGAGCCGGCGGCAGTGCCTCACGTGGGCTTGGACAGAAGGCACCGCCACTTCCTTCTCCTCTTCGGGAAAAAGCGGGGGGTCGTAACCCAAAGAGGCCCTGAAGGGGGACATGCCAATCGCCGAGGAAACAGTCGAGTTATAGGCATACTCGATCC
Organism: Pholidichthys leucotaenia; assembly: GCA_020510985.1. NCBI lineage: Eukaryota > Metazoa > Chordata > Actinopteri > Cichliformes > Pholidichthyidae > Pholidichthys > Pholidichthys leucotaenia. The sequence goes on along the minus strand of CM035839.1, from coordinate 292,049,977 downwards.
AGGGGAGGTGGCTGCTCCAGGACGATGGGATGGAGGCGATGGCGCAACGCAGAGCAGCCTCCAGCTCCTGATTGGCCCGCTCACACTGCCCGTTGCTCTGCGGATGGTACCCGGACGACAGGCTCACCGTTGACCCCAGTGCATTGCAGAATGCCCTCCAAACCTGGGACACGAATTGGGGCCCACGATCAGAAACGACATCGGTGGGGATCCCGTGGAGGTGTATGACGTGCTGTACCAGTAAGTCAGCTGTCTCCCGTGCTGTAGGAAGCCCTTGGAGAGGAACAAAGTGGGCGGCCTTAGAGAACCGGTCCACAATGGTGAGGACTGTGTGGGAGTGGTTGGAGGGCGGAAGACCAGTCACGAAGTCCAATGCTATATGGGACCAAGGTTGGCTGGGAGCCGGCAGCGGGTGAAGGAGACCGGCTGGCGGGGAGGAAGATGTCTTCCCGGTGGCGCACTGAGTGCAGGCGCGGACATAGGCGGTGACGTCCCTCCAAAGCCCCGGCCACCAGAACGACCTCTGAAGGAGCTCCACCGTGCGGGACACCCCTGGATGGCACGAAAACTTATAGGAGTGGGCCCAGTGAATCACCTCGCCCTGAGTTGACATGGGAACAAACAGCTGCTCCGCGGGTCCTCCTCCAGGATCGGGCTCAGCCTTCAGCGCCTTCAAGACCTTCTCCCTGATGGCCCACGAGAGGGCGCCGACGACACAAGATGCTGGGAGGATGGTGTGTTCGTGACCCTCAGCCACATCCACAGCAAACTGCTTGGAGAGGGCGTCCGGTTTGGCGTTCTTAACCCCAGGGCGATAGGTGATCGTGAAGTTAAAGCGCCCAAAGAATAGTGACCAACGGGCCTGCCGGGAGTTCAGCCGCTTGGCGGTCCTCAGGTATTCTAAATTTTTATGATCGGTCCATACTATGAAGGGTTGGGTGGCCCCCTCCAACCAGTGACGCCACTCCTCCAGAGCGAGCTTCACCGCCAGGAGCTCCCTGTTGCCGATGTCGTAGTTCCTCTCTGCCAGGGACAGACTGCGTGAGAAGAAAGCACAGGGGCAGACCACCCCGTCCATGGGAGAGCGCTGGGAGAGAACTGCCCCCACTGCGGAATCAGAAGCGCCCACCTCAACCAGGCACTGGAGGGAAGGATCCACCTGCGTGAGGACACGGGAGGACGAGAACTCCCCCTTGAGAGTGTTGAACGCTGCTGCAGCCTCCTCCGTCCACTGGAAAGCCACCTTGGGGGACATGAGATGGGTCAAGGGGAGAGCGATCACGTTGTAGTTGAGTACAAAGCGGCGGTAAAAATTGGCGAACCCCAGGAACTGCTGGAGTTGCTTCCTTGACGGTGGGGGGGGGGCACTCCATCACCGCCTTGACCTTCTCAGGGTCGGGGAGAACCTGATGTTGGGAGATTATAAAACTGAGAAACAAAGTTGTGTTGGCGTGGAACTCACACTTCTCGGCTTTACTAAACAGTTTCTTCTCCAGGAGCCATTGGAGGACCCGTCTCACGTGGACCCGATGCTCATCCAGTGACTGCAAGAAGATGAGGATGTCATCTAGGTAGATGAAGACGAAGAAGCCAAGGAAGTCCCGGAGAACGTCATTTATGAGGTGCTGGAAGACGGTCGGCGCGTTGGTCAACCCAAACGGCATCACGAGGTACTCGAAGTGGCTGCTTGGGGTCCAGAATCCCGTCTTCCACTCGTCTCCCTCTTTGATCCTCACGAGGTGGTATGCGTTGCGGAGGTCGAGCTTGGTGAACCAAGAGGCCCCCTGGAGGGAGTTGAACGCCGTGTCCATAAGGGGAAAGGTGTATTTGTCCTTTACCGTGATATCGTTGAGACCTCTGAAGTCGATACATGGCTGCAGGGAACCATCCTTCTTGCCCACAAAGAAGAATCCTGCCCCCACTGCCAACGAAGACGGTCGAATAATGCCCGAGCTGAGCGACTCCTTGATATAAGTATCCATCGCCTCCTGCTCCGGAGCAGACAGGCTGTAGAGGCGGCTCGACGGCAGCGGGGCACCAGCCCAGAGATTGATGGCACAGTCATAAGGGCAGTGGGGGGGAAGACACAGCACCTGCGACTTACTAAATACCGCCCCCAGGTCGTAGTATTCAGACGGCAATTTGGACAAGTCAGGGGGAGGAGGGGCGTGAGGGGCCAGAGACACTGACGGGGCACATGCTGCGGACTGCAGACAAGCGCTGAGGCAGAACAAGCTCCATGAAGTGACATTCCCTGTCCGCCAATCAAACAAGGGATTGTGGAGCCAGAGCCAGGGGTAGCCCAAGATGACCGGAGATGTTGAAGAGGGCAGCACCAACAAGTGTAGTTCCTTCCGATGGTTGCCGGAGACGATAACTGACACCAGGGCAGTCTGTTGGGAGACCGTTGCCACGGGGGTCTTAGATAGGGCAATGAGCTTAAGGAGCAACTGGAGTGGATGGCAGGGAAGCCCCAGTCGGATTGCCAGGTCCCCCGATATGAAGCTCTGCTCAGCTTCCGAGTCAAACAGTGCATGTGTGGCATATTCAGTTTGTCTGTAAATGAACCTAATAGGCACGAGGCATTTGGTGAGGGGATTAGGCCGAGACGAGTCCGTGAGTCCCCCTACTGTGATGCACGGACCCCCTCTTTTGGCTGAACGGGGCAACTCTCAACCTCATGCTCATGACTATCGCAGTACATGCAAAGTCCCAGCTCCCTGCGGTGCTGCTTCTCAGCTAAAGAAATCTTGGAGCGCCCGATTACCATAGCTTCCTGCCCATCTAGAGCTTCAGGTGAAGGCAGGGCCAATTGAGATGACTGGGAGGAGCGAAAAACTGGGCGCCCGAGCAACCAGAAGTTCTTCACTCGGCTGCCCGCTCCCTCAGCCTGTTATCCAAATTGATAGCTAGGGATATTAGCTCTGTGAGTCTCTCTGGCTTATCTAAACGGGCTAGCTCATCCCGTAGGCTAGGGCTTAGGCTCTGAATGAATATACTACACAGCGAGGCATCTTCCCACCCGACCTCCACGGCCACCACCCAGAAATCGACAGCACAGTCCGCCATGGACCTGCCCCCCTGTCGAAGATTTAGCAGCCGGGTGGTTAGCACACTATCACGGTCGGAATGGTCAAATACCTTGTGGAAATCGGAAATAAACTGCTGGTAGGTTAAGCTAGCATAGCTAGGTTTGTCCAATACAGCATATGCCCAAGCTAGCCCTCTACCCTCTAACAGGTTAGCCACATAGCCTATCCAACCATGATCTGTGGGAAAATCCCCCGGAACCCGCTGGAAGACCGTCTCACACTGGAGGATGAACCCACGGGCCTCCCTTAGCTTGCTGCCGAAGCGAGCGGGTGTGGGAACCAGTGTGAGCCGGGCCAAGGGAACCTGACTAGCCTGGCTAGGAGGAGAGCTAACGGGAGCCGGCATACTCCCGGAGGCCGGAGGAAACGTCCGCTGCCCATCCAGACGATCCAAACGGCTGTTGATCTGTGTTAGCTGGCTAAGGATTACTTATTGTTGGTAAGCTAATTGATCCACCCGAGCCTCTAGGTTGTTAATTTGGCGTGCTAGCACGTTGTTCGCTGGGTCACTCTGACGGAGCCGTACTGACATAATTATAGACCCAGGGAACAAAGGCTCAGACTCAAGTGAGTACAATTTATCCTTTTATTGCTAACAGTGGGTGTGTGGATGCGTGTATGTACAGTGAGTGTTGTGCGTGTGATGATGAAGTGCTGTACAGGAAATGTGCCCAGGGGAGAGCAGAACGCCGTTCAGCCTGGCAACCCTATAACGACAGAGCAGAGGTGTTAACACAGTCCACTGAGCACAGAGCTTGATAGTAACAGTAGCTTACTTTGCAGATGGACATGAAGACACTCAGGTTGGCATTGAGGGCTGCGGCCAGGGAGACAGCATTCTGGCTCCGTGGAGGGGATGGGGCTGATAGCCCTGTAGTGGCAATAAAGGCTTAGACCGCTGCCGGGAGGAGTGGATTCCGCCGCTGGGGAGATCCACCTGTGCACAGGGGAAGACGACTGACAAAGGTGAGTAATAATTAGGCTTACGTGAAGCGAAGAGGAGATCAGGATCTCAGATGATGAGGCCAGGAATTTGGCTGTTGATGCGAGGCGTGTCAGAGGAAGAATGACAGACAGCTCCGTGCTGAGTCTCAGGCAGGCCCGGTTATAAAGCCCGCTGGAGATTGGCAGCAGGTGTGCGTGCAGCTGTAGTTGATGACGGCCCAGAGGGAGCCATGACAGAACTTTTAAATTTCATCCTGGGTCAGGCTAAAATGACTATTTATGTTAGTAGGAAACGAAAAATTGAACAAATGCTGGATTGTAATGTAAAAGACATGCTGGTAGGCATGATCAAGACTCGAATAATGATTGATTACAATTACTATCATCTGATGCAAAATGGAACTTTTGAGGCTATATGGTGCTTTAAGCACATCCTGTGTTGTGTTAAGGAGGGGAAAATTACCTATGTTGTGGTTCTGATATAAGAAGCAAGTTTTTGTTTTAGTTTTCTTGGTTTAGTTGCTTGTGTCTTCTGATTTCTTGTCAGTGAATTATTTTACTTTTCATTGCTTCTTTTAGTTGGAGTGTTTTTCTGTTGAACTTGTGACAATAAAGGTGTGTTGAAAAATCACAACGGAAATGGCTGCGGCCGCACAGCACTCTCTCTGCTGCCGGAGGAAGGGGAATTGGCCTTGCTTAAGAACTGGAGGCCTCTGGCTCGTCTTTGCACGGACTACGAGGAAGACTCGCACTACTGCCACTGGCAATGTGGAATAGGTGGACTGCAAGGAATACTCTGTGTTGTGTGTGTGTGGGGGGGACTTGTGTTTGCACTTTTCCAATGTGAGACACTTGGTGGAATGATATTGGTGCTCTTACATTTTCTTGAATTGTGCAATAAAGGCATTTTTTAAAAAGTCAAGTCTCTCTCTCTCTCTCTCTCTCTCTCTCTCTCTCTCCTTTCCGCTTCCGGTGGGTGCGAGTGAGAACGTGAGTGAGGAGGTGTTGGGTGTGTGAGTGAGGAGTTTTGGATTATACTTTTTCACAACGTTTGGACTTTTCCTTTATCCTTTGTTATTGGCTGCATATTCAGGTAAGTTTATTTCAGTCTTTTGAGTGCGTTTGTGTTTTTGTTTGTTTTTTTGGCGTTTTGCTGGAGGATGGCGTCCTTTGAGACGCCACCTCCGTCTATCCGGCAGGGAGTGAGGATAGTCCCGCCGGATAGCAGCGTTGCTGTGGAGGAGGTTCTTCTTGCTGTGGGTGAGAAGGTGGGACATGATATGATCTGCTTTGCCTCAAGAATGAATAAAGCTGTCGCCGTGTTTTTGACTGGTGAGGAATATGTCCATAGTCTGATTGGGAGCGGTGTTGTAATTGGGGACACGTATGTACAGGTGTCCCCGTTATCTGTTCCATCAACGCGCATCACCGTTTCAGGTGTTCCTCCCTTCATCACTAATGAGCAGTTGGAGACGGAGCTTCGCAGATTTGGGAAGTTTGCGGGCCCGTTTAGAACTGTGAGTTTGGGATGTAAGGATAGTAAATTAAAACATGTCAAATCACTTAGGCGCCAGGTATTCATGTTTTTGGACTCGCCCACTCAAACGTTAGAAGTGTCCTTCCGGGTTAAACATGGGGACGGCTCCTACATGGTGTATGCGAGCTCAGGGCAAATGAAGTGCTTTGAATGTGGAGACGTGGGCCATAAACGGTTCGCTTGTCCGCATAAGCAACGGGCGGGAGGCTCTGATGAAGCCGCAGCTGAAACCAGCGGTGCAGCCTCCGCTCATGCCGCTACTACAGATGACGTTGCGGGGCCTTCCGCCGGTCCTGCTCCGGAGCCTGCTGCTGTGTCTGTGGACAGCCCAGCTGTGGCGCCCGCAGCCCAGCTTACGGTTGGGAGCGTGGCTGGTGATGACGCCCAAACAGTCACTGATGGTGCATCAGAATCTAGCTGTGAGAAAAGGCCTGTAAAATCAGCAGCTGTGGTTCCGGTGGATGCTAACGTTTCTGAACAGCTGACGGAACAACACCAGTCAGCTGCTGTAAGTGGCGTTCAGGAAACTGTAGATCACGATCAATCAGCTGGGACAGCTGTATCAAACAGTAAATTAAGTTGTGATGAGGAAATGGATTCTGATTCTGATACTGTGTCTATTGGAGAAACTTGCAGTAAAAGCAAAAGCTTGTACTCATTGGATGAAATAAATGTTTTCCTGGACGAAACCTACAAACGAGCAGTTAAAGTCACTGATTACTTCAGTGACGCCAATAAATTTATTAGATCTGTTAAAGTGCTGGAAAGGCGGGTTGGCCTTGACCTCCTGGATGAGAGAAAACGTTTTTGCCTTAAAAAACACCTAACGGCCCTGCGTAAATCAGCAGGAGGAAAAAAGGTCACACGCACCCGACAGATGAAATAACGTACATGGGTATGCACAGCACGGTGTTCCTATATATCTACTGCTCTTTGCTGTCTCTCCCTGTCTTCTATCTTCTCTATCTCCCTATGCAAAACATAAAATTAGGAACCTTAAATATCAATGGTGGGAGGGGCAATCATAAGAGGGGATTAGTTGGTGAATTGTTTAGACAAAAGAATCTTAACATTTTGTTTTTGCAAGAAACTCATACCACTTCAGCAGATGAAGTGGACTGGGGCTTGTGGTGGAAGGGCCCTTTTTCACTCAGTCATGGTACAAATTTTAGTGCAGGAGTAGCCATTTTGTTTGGGGAATCTGTGAATGCAACAGTTCTTTCTGTAGTGGAGGTAGTGAAGGGCAGGCTGCTCTTTGTTAGGGCAGAAATAGAGAATTCGGTGTTTTGTCTGATCAACATCTATGCTCCAAATCAGGGTTCTGAAAGAACTGCCTTTTTCAATAAACTGAAAAATGAATTGCAGAATTATCACCAAGATCAACTTATTGTTGCTGGTGATTTCAACTGCACCTTAGATTTTACTGTGGATCGAACTAATGCAGAACCTCATCTTCAGTCATCGCGAGTTTTAAAAAATATCACTGTACAGTTTGACCTTTTGGATACATGGAGAATTAAACATGCAAACACTAGACAATATACCTGGGTCAGAGTCGTAGACAATACAGCAGCAGTTCACTGCTAATGATTCGGCTTCCGTGTGGAGAGGACTGAGGCAGATCACCAACTATCGGCCTCAGGCTCCTAAAGGTCAGGATGACAAAGCCCTTTGTCAGAGACTGTCCCAACACTATGCCCGTTTTGACACCTCGTCATCTGTGTCCAACTCCCCCCCTCCCTCCAGCTCCACAGCCTCCACATTCCCTACTTCATTTAAGGCACCCCCCCCACCTCCCCCCCTCCCCTTATCATCAGTGAGCAGGATGTGCTCAAACAGTTCTCCAGACTGAACCCGCGCAAGGCCCCCGGCCCAGACGGCGTGTCTCCCTCCACCCTGAGACTCTGTGCGAAACAGCTGGCTCCTGTATTCACAGACATTTTTAACACCTCCCTTAAGTTATGCCACGTGCCATCCTGCCTCAAATCCTCCACCATCATCCCTGTCCCCAAGAAGCCACGGATCACTGGACTTAATGACTACAGACCTGTAGCGCTCACCTCTGTAGTCATGAAGTCCTTTGAGCGCCTGGTCCTGTCCCACCTCAAGTCCATCACCACCCCTCTCCTGGACCCGCTGCAGTTTGCCTACCGAGCCAACAGGTCTGTAGACGATGCAGTCAACCTGGCCCTCCACTCCATCCTGCAGCACCTGGACTCCCCGGGAACCTACGCCAGGATCCTGTTTGTGGACTTCAGCTCCGCATTCAACACCATCCGCCCCGCTCTGCTCCGGGACAAGCTGTCCCTGCTCAACGTGCCTGACTCCCTCTGCAGGTGGATCATCGACTTCCTGACGGACCGGAGGCAGCATGTGCGGCTGGGAAAGACTGTCTCAGACTATACTAGCATCAGCACCGGATCACCCCAGGGCTGTGTACTTTCCCCCCTACTCTTCTCCCTTTACACCAACTCCTGCACCTCCAGCCACCAGTCTGTCAAGTTGATCAAGTTTGCGGACGACACCACCCTCATCGGGCTCATCTCCAACGGCGACGAGTCCGCCTACAGGAGAGAGGTGGCCCAGCTGGCGTCCTGGTGCAGCAATAACAACCTGCAGCTGAACGCTCTGAAGACAGTGGAGATGATTGTAGACTTCAGGAAAGTCACTACTCCTCTGCCCCCCCTCACCCTCTCAGGCTCTCCCATCACCACTGCTGATTCCTTCCGCTTCCTAGGCACTACCATCACCAGGGACCTCAAATGGGAGCTGACCATCAGCTCACTCATCAAAAAAGCCCAGCAGAGGATGTTCTTCCTGCGGCAGCTGAGGAAGCTCAAGCTACCCACCAAGATGTTAGTGCAGTTCTACACAGCCATCATCGAGTCCATCCTCACCACCTCCATAACCGTGTGGTACGCAGGAGCCACTGCCAGGGACAGACTAAGGCTGCAGCGCGTCGTGCGCACTGCTGAGAAGGTGATCGGCTGCAAGCTCCCTTCTCTCCAGGATCTGTACATCTCCAGGACCCGGAGGCGTGCTGGCCGGATCATAGCCGATCCCTCACACCCTGGTCACGTACTGTTTGCCCCCCTCCCCTCTGGTAGAAGACTTCGGTCCATCCAGACTAAAACCTCCCGTCACATGAACAGCTTCTTCCCCTCTGCCATTAGACTGCTGAACACTAAGTGACTCTCGTGCACCATGTACAGCAGCTCAACCAGACTCATGTCAATCATCACTGTTTTCTTCCTGCATTACCGACTGCACTATATAGTTCTCCACAGTATCTGCTGCTGGCTAATATATATTTTAACTGTTGACCAGTATCACTTAATCTTATCCTACACTTTATTACATGTATAGTTTATTTCTCTTATCTTATCATGTTTAATGTTGCAGCATTGTACCGAGACAAATTCCTAGTTTGTGTACTACATGAACAATGGCAATAAACCTGATTCTGATTCTGATTCTGATTCTGAATACGGTCAGTGCTGCCAGATTAGATAGGATATATGTTTCTCAAAGTTTTGGCCCAAGAATTCTTCATAGCAACATAAGTCCTGTCGGTTTTACAGATCATCATCTAGCTTCTGTGATGTTAATCATTTCACCAGGGGAAAGAACTAGATCCTATTGGCATTTCAACAATAAGCTCCTTCAAGACAACGCTTTTTGTCATTATTTTGTGTGTTTCTGGGAACACTGGAGGGCTACAAAGCCTCGTTTTAGTTCCTTAGGACAGTGGTGGGAGGTTGGCAAGGTGCAAATTCGCATTTTTTGTCAGCAGTATACTGCAAACTCGACTGCTGTCATCAGAACCAAAGTTTGTGAACTTGAGGATACTGTTAAGAGGCTGGAGGAGAGTTTGATTAGGGATCGGGATTCTACCTCGGGTCCCTTGCTGCAGGCGAAGAGATCGGCCCTGAGCTCTTTGCTGCGGGAAAGAGTGAAGGGAGCACTTGTTAGGTCCCGGTTTACTCAGCTGAAGGACATGGACGCCCCAACGTCCTTTTTTTTCAATCTGGAGAAGTCTGCCGCAAAAAAGAAATTGATGACTTGTTTAAAACTCCCACATGGTCAAATAACTACAGATCCATCTGAGATGAGGAGCCATGCAGTGGATTTTTATGGGGCCCTGTTTGGTGCAGAACCATGCTGTATAGACTCTCGAAATCAACTCTTTGGGGGCCTTCCCAAGCTCAGCCCAGGGGAAAGGGCTGCTCTGGACTGCGAACTGACCTTGGATGAGTTAACTGTAGCAGTCAATCAAATGGCTCTGGGACGTGCACCTGGACTTGACGGTCTCTCTTCTGACTTTTTTAAGCACTTTTGGGATATTATAGGATCAGATTTTTATGACGTTCTAATTGACTGTTATAGAACTGGATCTTTGCCTGTTTCCTGTCGGCGTGCAGTACTATCCCTGCTGCCTAAGAAAGGGGACTTGGCCTTGCTTAAAAACTGGAGGCCCGTTGCTCTTCTTTGCACAGACTATAAGGTGCTTTCTAAAGCCCTATCAAATAGACTAAAAAATGTTTTGGATGTCATCATAGATAGAGATCAAACGTATTGTATTCCTGATCGAACCATTATAGACAATATTTTTCTCATACGTGATGTTCTTAATCTTAGTAAATGTTATGATTTAAAGTTTGGTATTGTGTCTTTGGACCAGGAAAAAGCTTTTGATAGGGTTGACCACTCCTATTTGTTTTCCACACTTAAGGGGTTTGGTTTTGGCAATATTTTTTTGACATGGGTTAATATGTTATATACTGGAGCTGAGTGTTTGGTAAAGTTGGGGGCAGGGCTGAGTCGGCCAATCCCTGTACATCGGGGAATAAGGCAGGGTTGTCCGATCTCGGGTCAACTGTACAGCTTGGCTATTGAGCCTTTGCTGTGCAGGTTGCGCACTCAACTGGGTGGTTTGACCCTGCCGGGGCCCTCCAGTAGTTGTCGTCCACTCGTCTTGTCTGCTTATGCAGACGACGTTAACATTTTCATCACATCCCACAGGGATGTACAGTGTTTGGTGGACACTCTGTCTATTTATGAAAAAGCATCTTCTGCACGGGTAAACTGGGGCAAAAGTGAGGGTTTATTGGTGGGGCAGTGGACACATCAAGACATTCCTCATCTACCTGGAGGTCTTCTGTGGGGGAAAGCCGGTCTTAAAGTGTTGGGGGTGTTTTTGGGTTCTGAGGACTTTGAAAGCAAGAACTGGGAGGGATGTAAGGAGAAGGTGTGTGCCCGTTTTTCTAAATGGAATTGGTTGCTACCACAGCTGTCTTATAGGGGAAGAGTTCTGGTCGCCAATAATCTGGTCGCTTCGGCTCTTTGGCATAGACTTATCGCTTTGACACCGCCCAGGAGCCTGGTGGAGGAGGTCCAGAAGATGATCGTGGGTTTCTTTTGGTCTGGTCGACACTGGGTGCGTGCGGCTGCTCTCTACCTGCCTGTTGCCGAGGGAGGACAGGGCCTGGTTGACATACAGTCCAAGATCACCTGTTTTAGGCTTCAGACTGCGCAACGGTTCCTCTATGGATGTGGCCCCTGCTGGATGGACACTGCAAAACTGCTCCTGAGGAGAGTTGGCCGCTTGGGCTACGACAAGCAGCTTTTCCTCGTGAAATCCAGGGAGGTGGACTTTACTGGACTTACTGCCTTTTATGCCTCTGTTTTGCATGCATGGCAAGTCTTCGCTGTAGCTCGTATTCCTGAGGAGACACCAGGTATGTGGCTGTTTGAGGAACCGTTGTTTTTCAATGGATTCATGGACACTCAGTTGCTGCAGTCTGTCAGTCTGCGAACCTGTTTAAGAGAGGCGGGCTGCACCAAGCTTGGCCATCTGATGAAGATGTCAACCACGTCCATAGAAACGCTGAGGCGGAAAGCCAATATTACATCCGTCAGACTGGTGCATAGGGTGGTGACGGAAGTGTGTGCTGCCCTGCCACGACCACTGAGAGCCTTTGTGGAAAACCGCACTCTTTCTGATCAATGGGATGAGGACACTGTGTTCAGCTTTCCTGCCCTTTCTGTAAGTCCAGCAGTGGGAGAGTGGCAGGAGGAAGAAGACCACCTGCTGTCTTTCGGAACTCCCCGTCTGGGCAAGTTCCAGGCTGTAGGGAAGAAGGCGGCGTATCACATTTGTGTGAAAGTTCTAAATCTGCGCTCTCTGACGGGGGTAAAAGAGTCGAAGTGGACGGGGTTTTTGGGGCCGGGATTCTCCCCAAAGGGCAGCTGGCGCTCCATGTACAAGCCCCCTATAGAGAAACGGACAGCAGATCTCCAGTGGAGGATTGTGCATGGGGCAATAGCTACAAACAAATACAGAGCACACCTGGATCCTAGTGTTGGGGAGGGTTGTTTGTTTTGTTCACAAGTCGAGACCCTGGAGCACTTGTTTGTTGGATGTTTTCGTTTGTCTGGGCTTTTTGATCTTTTGAAAGTTTGGTTTCATGATTTTGGTTAATGTTTTTCTTTTGGTTTGTTTATTTATGGTCCGAAGTACAAAGTGGCAAAGAAGTCTGTGCATATTTTGATAAACTTCTTGTCTGGTACCGCTAAACTTGCCATTTGGCTGACGAGGAAAAACCGGACTATTAACACTGGCAATGTGGACCCCGTGTCTGTTTTTAAGGCCCTGTTAAAAGTCAGACTCCAGGTGGAGTTTTCTTATTATAAAATGGTGGACAATTTGGAGGAGTTCTCCAATAAATGGACTGTTGGGAGTGTTTTGTGTTCTGTGGGGGAGGGGGATGAGTTATGTTTGAATTTTTGAAATGTGGAACACTTGGGTGGAATGATGGTATGATGGTGATTTTATATTTTTGAATTGTACAATAAAGGGACTTTTTAAACGTCAAACGTCTCTCTCTCTCTCTCTCTCTCTCTCTCTCTCTCTCTCTCTCTCTCTCTCTCTCTCTCTCTCTCTCTCATTTTCTTTATTTTCTTCTTTATTCTCCTTCCACCTTCTCAACACACTCTGGTCATTTGTTAGTACATTATCATTTCTGTCCTTAATCAGCCTAACCTGCTGTACATCCTTTCCAGCTCAATCTCTCTGTCTAGTGAATCGATACAAGTCCTTTTCTCCTTCCTTAGCATCCAGCCTCTCATACAACTCACTATATGCCTTTTCCTTTGCCACCTCTCTCTCTTTGCCATGTGCCTAGATTCCAAATACTCCTGTCTACTTTCTTCATCTCCCTGACTATCCCACTTTTCCTTTGCTAACCTTCCTTAGAATACTTTCCTGTACCTCCTCATTCCACCACCAAGTCCCTTGTCTTCCTTCCTCTGTCCACTGGATACACCACATACCTTTCTACCTGTTTCCCTCAATACTTTTCCTGTACTTTCCCAGTCATCTTGTCATTCTTTCTTACCACCCAGAGCCTGTATCAACTCCTTCCTGAACTCTGTGGGACTTTCTTCCTTCTGTAACTTCCCCCACTAAATCTTTGGCTCTGCCTTCACACTCTTCCTATTCTTGCTTTCCAAAGTCATCCTCAGACTACCATGTGATGCTGTCTAGCTACATTCTCCCCTGCCACCACCTTGCAGTCTATCTCCTTCAGATTTCTCCTTCTGCATAAGATGTAATCCACCATTGTGCACCTTTCTCCACTCTTCTAAGTCACCCTATGCTCCTCTCTCTTCTTAAAGTATGTGTTCACCACAGCCATTTCCATCCTTTGAGCAAAATCCACAACCACCTGTCCTTCCACATTTCTTTCCTTAAGACTATACCAACCCAAAACCTCCTCATCACTTCTGTTCCCTTCACCTACATGTCCATTAAGGCGCTTTTCCACTACGGTCAGTTTGGCACGGTTTGGTACGGTTCGGCACCCTTTGTCCACTTTTCCATTTGGAACCGGAAGTTCTTACGGTTCCGTTATTTTGGAACTATGCCAATTTTATCGGCACCATTTCAGAGCAGGTCCGAAGCGTACCGGCACTGTTACGTCAACCCACTGCCGGCCACTGATTGGTAGGGGCGTAGCGTCATGAGAGTGGGCATTACGCTGACTTTCCAGAATCGCTGGCTGGCCGCCATTTGCAATTTTTCGTCTGTGAGCCCATGAACAAGATAAACAACAACGATAGAATGGCTTAACAGAAATCAGTAGAAATCAACACAGCGGTCCAGCAGAGTTTTCTGTGCATTTCGGCTGATGAGAGAATGCAGAGGGGGGGTGCACGGTAGGGCTGCATGGTGGCGCAGTGGTTAGCACTGCGGCAGCACAGTTTTACCCTTGGCCGGGGGATCGCGGGGATCATGAGATCGTGGGTTCGATCCCTGCCCCCGGCCAACAGTGATCTGTGTGGAGTTTGCATGTTCTCCCTGTGTTGTGTGGGTTTACTCCGGGATTTCTCCGGTTTCCTCCCACATGCTAAAAACATGCAGGTTAGGGATACGGGGCGCTTGCGCATGCAGCAACCGGCAGCTGGTGGCTTGTCACCAGACTGCAAAACAAATCTACCTACGGGTACAAAATAAGTACAAAAAAAAAAAAGAGGGAAGCAGACTGAGCTTGCAGTGGGGAGCACAAGCAGACGCACTGGAACAGGGGTCGGCAACCCGCTGCTCCGGAGCCGCATGCAGCTCTTTCATCCCTCTGCTGCGGCTCCCTGTGGCTTTGGAAAATAAATAATGAGTATTTAATTAAAATGTATTTTATTTTAGTTCATTAGTTTTTAAAATGTAATTCTAAATTTGAAGATTATGGTGATCTTGTAAAATCTAAAAAAAAAAAAACGTGTTAAAGTTTAATCACCGTCAGCGAAAATCAACACGATAACATAAGCGCTCGTCGCTTCCCCGGAAGTCGTCTCCCGCGATAATCCGGATGTGTTGTGTTCAAGCTACTGCTGTATTGCAGTAGCTTGACAGCCCTGCGATTGGATAGTTGCAAACGATTGGACCAATCAAATGGCTCGTTGTATGCTTTTTCAAAGATTCATGGCGGAGTGTTCTCAGGGATGTGATTTTCTGCTAATTCGCCGAATTCCGCTTTATTTTATCTTCCAGAAAGATAAAGTACGTTAAGTACGTTAGCGGCTTGTGGTCCACGAACGCAGTGAAGCTGCGCCCTTTCAGGCAGGACCGGAAGTGGCGTATGGCCAGGTGGAGAGCCATTAACAGGGGGCTGCACGGGGGATGAAACGGTAATAAAAGTTAACCATCCCTTTTTATGATTCCAAACAGTTTGAAATTGACAGTGCACAGTGGACATTGACTCATAACTTTTGAATATTTCTAAGACTTGGCTACATCAGTGATTGTGCAAAATGAACTGCTCAAGTCTCAATGGAGATTGAAACTGGTGATCTGAAATGAATGCTGAAATTATAGAAAGTAATGGTATGTTGGAATTTTATTTCTATTATGGAACAGATAAAATTAACTGATTTTGATTTGATCAAGTGTTAAAGCATGTGATGGATAATGCTTGTTGGAGTATTTTAGGAATGCTATCTTCTTGGAACATAAGTCAATATTATACAGTAATAAGTGGCATTCAGCTGTTTGTTTTATGTCATTTAAGCACAGTTCTAGTACTTAAAAATCATAAAAACCCAGGAGCTTCGGGGGGCTTTGCCCCCCTTGCCCTCACCCCACCCCACCAGGGCTCTGCCCCGGACCCCGATGGGGGACTGTGTCCCCCAGACCCCCTGCTGAATTTTCAGATAATTTCCCCAACCCCAAATCACATCCCTGGTTCGTGTTGGAATTCTGAGCTTTCGGTATTGTTTTCAGCGGAGTTATGAGATTTTTATCGAAGGATCAGGAGTCATCAGTGCTAGAAATAGCACTCTCCTTTTAACCCAATGTCAACCTTCAACCCAAAGTCTTTTTTTTTCGGAGTTCAAAATGTTTTTGTTGCATGCAGAAATGTAATTTTGTTTTCTCTGCAGGAGTTCCCTGATTTCATAAATGCAACACATTATAGTTTGTTTATACATACAGTGGGGTAAAAAAGTATTTAGTCATCCACCAATTGTGCAAGCTCTCCCACTTAAAAGATGAGAGAGGTCTCCAATTTTCATCATAGGTATACCTCAACTATGAGAGACAAAATAAGAAAAAAAAAATCCAGAAAATCACACTGAAGGATTTTTAATGAATTAATTGGTAAATTCCTCGGTAAAATAAGTATTTGGTCAATAACAAAAGTTCATCTCAATACTTTGTTATATACCCTTTGTTGGCAATGACAGAGGTCAAACGTTTTCTGTAAGTTTTCACAAGGTTTTCATACACTGTTGCTGGTATTTTGGCCCATTCCTCCATGCAGGTCTCCTCTAGAGCAGTGATGTTTTGGGGCTGTCACTGGGCAACACAGACTTTCAACTCCCTCCAAAGATTTTCTATGGGGTTGAGATCTGGAGACTGGCTAGGCCACTCCAGGACCTTGAAATGCTTCTAACGAAGCCACTCCTTCGTTATCCGGGTGGTGTGTTTGGGATCATTGTCATGCTGAAAGACCCAGCCACGTTTCATCTTCAATGCCCTTGCTGGTGGAAGGAGGTTTTCACTCAAAATCTCACGATACATGGCCCCATTCATTCTTTTCTTTACACGGATCAGTCGTCCTGGTCCCTTTGCAGAAAAACAGCCCCATAGTATGATGTTTCCACCCCAGTGCTTCACAGTAGGTATGGTGTTCTTTCTCCTCCAAACACGACAAGTTGAGTTTTTACCAAAAAGTTCTATTTTGGTTTCATCTGACCATATTCCATTCTCCCAATCCTCTTCTGGATCATCCAAATGCTCTCTAGCAAACTTCAGACGGGCCTGGACATGTACTGGCTTAAGCAGGGGGACACGTCTGGCACTGCAGGATTTGAGTCCCTGGCAGCATAGTGTGTTTCTGATGTAGCCTTTGTTACTTTGGTCCCAGCTCTCTGCAGGTCATTCACTAGGTCCCCCCATGTGGTTCTGGGTTTTCTGCTCACCGTTCTCGTGATAATTTTGACCCCACGGGGTGAGATCTTGCGTGGAGCCCCAGATCGAGGGAGATTATCAGTAGTCTTGTATGTCTTCCATTTTCTAATAATTGCTCCCACAGTTGATTTCTTCACACCAAGCTGCTTACCTATTGCAGATTCAGTCTTCCCAGCCTGGTGCAGCTCTACAATTTTGTTTCTGGCATCCTTTGACAGCTCTTTGGGCTTGGCCAAAGTGGAGTTTGGAGCCTGACTGTTTGAGGTTGTGGACAGGTGTCTTTTATACTGATAATGAGTTCAAACAGGTGCCATTAATACAGGTAACGAGTGGAGGACAGAGGAGCCTCTTAAAGAAGAAGTTTCTGTGAGAAGCAAGAAATCTGGCTTGTTTGTAGGTGACCAAATACTTATTTTACTGAGGAATTTACCAATTAATTCATTAAAAATCCTTCAGTGTGATTTTCTGGATTTTTTTTTCTCATTTTGTCTCTCATAGTTGAGGTATACCTATGATGAAAATTGGAGACCTCTCTCATCTTTTAAGTGGGAGAACTTGCACAATTGGTGGCTGACTAAATACTTTTTTGCCCCACTGTAGCATAAAGGGGAAAAAAGTTGTATGCAGTGTTATTTCATTTTAAGTGTCAAAAGGGTTTTTGTGGCTCCCAGTGTTTTCTTTTCTGTGGGAAACGGGTCCAAATGGCTCTTTGAGTGGTAAAGGCTGCTGACCCCTGCACTAGAAAATAGACGGAGACGCACCGGGAATTAGACCCAGCCACCCGAATTGAATTGAATGTACAGCCGCGACGCACCCAACTTCAGCAGTTGAAGCCGTGATATTGTGATATACAGGACGGTGAGTGATGTGATATTCGTGTTTTACGTTATTTTTTCCAGCAGTGGAAAGTTCACTTAGGACAAACGAAAACTTAATCGTGTTTAAACGATGACCTAGCTCAAGGCTACGTCCGTCCTTGTATGTTGCTTTTTTGTGTTGACAATATCTGATGAAATAAGCTAGGTTAAAACGGTTAAAATAAAAGGTTAACCACTTGCGCTCCATTGTTCCGCGGGCGGGCAAGTCTCTGCGCCCTCGGACGCATGACGCATGATAGAGATACTGATGGTGGTGATGTAGGTGGTGTGGCCTCCAAGCGCCACTGGAAAAAAAAAGCTGCAGACACAGCCGTGAACAGATTAGTTCATCTGATTGACCTCTCATTTGACTAATAAGAGCCTTGAATTGGGTTTCTGAAACCTTGAAGAACCAATGAATGAAAACCTAGGAAGGAGGACCCGCCTACTGTGAATGCAGGAGCCAATTGAAGCACAGAAGTTCGGGCTGGGTGAAGAGAGATTTACTATTGCAACAGATGAAAAAAAAAGGACGCTGGACGAACCTGCTACAGACCCAACAGCATGGAGAACACCCACAAGTGGGACCTGCACTCATTCCAGCAGAATAGACGTTTAGGATTCTCTTCCGTCATCATAGACCGACGGAGGCCGACGACAAAAATCGTAAATCATTCACCAAAACCGCAATAATGGAATTATGTTCTGACCGGGATCCACGAGCGGACCAGCGTCGCGTTCGTCTGACAATGGGGAAGAGAAGTTCGCCAGGACTCTGCTGCTGTGAAGAGGTAAGGTGTTATAAGCTAAATTTATTATTTATCCCTGAAAATTGTAATCAAAAAATGACTTTTGACCGATCGGTAAATTACAACTGTACGGCACACGAAGTATGAAGTGCGTGCGCCGCGATAAACGGTTCATTTGCCGTGTTCGGACCGTGAACGCCCCCCTCCCCCGCTGCAGAAGAGGAGCGGGGGGGGCGTTCATGGTCCGAACGCCCCCCGGTCTGCGGGGGGAAGCATATGAGTCTATTCCGTCATGTAGCGATGGCCGTCCTCTGTAGCGAGGGGGGGGACAACCCCCCCCCCCCGCACACACACAGTAGCGAGGGGGGGCGGAAGCCGCTGTGACAGCGTTGCTGTGGAAACATGCAACGAGTGTAATCCGTCATGTAGCGAGGGCCAAACTCCGTCCTTTGTAGCGGGGGGTCCCCCCCACACACACACACACAGACACAGCCCTGAATGTGACCTTTCATTAGAGCCCAAAATGAAGATTCTACATTGAATTATTCAAAAGTTACAGACGTTTTTCCAAACTGTGCCATTTGGTACAATTTGGCACAGTTCCAAAATGCCTGGGAACAGCCTGAGAACAAAGCTGTGTAAAATATTCATTTTTTGTGGTATTGTTACCAAATTTGGATCTCAGCTTGATAAAACTTGGTTCTACATTTCTGTTGCATTTTCCAGCTGGATCTGACAGCTGTGTGTTATTTGCAAGCATTTACCGATGGTTCCAAGGACCCTACTACTGGTCGAAGTGGAGCTGTGGTATACATTCCTCAGTATAAAATATCTATCAATAAAAGAACCAGTAATCACTTATCAGTATACACAGTTGAGCTAGTTACCATTATATTAGCACTACAGTGGTTGGAGATAAATTATAGGAATAATGCAGTCATTGCTTCAGATAGCTGGGCAGTTCTCAAGAGTGTTCAGTCACTGCAGTTGTGTAGGCAAGACCTAATTGTAGAAATCCACTCCTTAATTTACAACTTCTTCAATAAAGGCCAGTCAGTAAGCTTTTTTTGGGGGTTCCAGCCAATGTTGGAATACAGGGTAATGAGGATGTGGACTTACTAGCAAAACAATCATTGAAATTTGAGGCAGTGGATCTAGAGATTTCACTCAGTAAGGCAGAAGGCAAATCAATAATTAACAAGTATATAGTGGAAAAGAGACAAGAATATTGGGGCTCAATAGATACAGGAAGAAATCTTTATGACATTCAAAAGTGGGTGGTCTCTGGAAGTTGGCAGAAACAGGAAAGAGGAGATACTCATCACCCGGTTAAGAAAAGGACATACTGCTTTGAACCAGACACTACATCGAATAGGTAAATACCCAACTGGCAGCTGTGCACATTGTGGTTCTCTGGAAACAGTTCAGCACGTTTTGTTGGAATGTCATGGATACCAGGAACAAAAGAAACATCTGATTGCAATAATGGAAAGGACTAATTTAAGTTTTGGTTTGGAAAACATGAACCTCAGTCAAAGAAATATATGTTGCTCTATTTAGATATTTGGGTGCAACTGGATTAATCAAAAGAATTTAGTTTAGTTTTTTTTTTCTCTGCCATTCTCTTGTCCATGCTCCAGTCCGGTAGGTGGCGGTGGTGCACCTGCGGGCTTGCTGCCGGCTGGCAATCAGATCTAGAAGAAGAAGAGTGATATAAGCAGTGACGCGAGTGATGACAACAAAACCTGCTGGCTGGCACAGCTATTGACGTCGCTGAGGACACATCCCAAGGATGGATAATTTTTTCACACATGAGTTGTTCCGAACTCCTGATAAGAACTCCTTATACAAAGATATAGAGTAACGATGGTTAAGTCAGTGGTGGTATTGCACCTGTAAGCTGGTTGCCAACTGCCAATCAAATCTAAAAGAAGAAGACAACAAAACTTGGATGAATCCCGAATCTTGGTCAAAACGTCACAAAGCTATGAGGAAGACGTCATAAAGCTAAAGGAAAATGTCACACAGCAATGAGGTTAACGTCACAAAGCTAAGAGGATTACGTCAGAAAACTAAGATAAGATAAGATAAGATAAGCCTTTATTAGTCCCACAATGGGGAAATTCCAGGATTGCAACAGCACAGGGATAGCAACACTCAGAGCAACAATCAGAAGGCAAGAAAAAACAACATCTAGTAAACATATGTACATATTACTATAAATGTATATATATAGACACACAGTGCAGAGCATTATGGTTGGTTGGTGAATGTGCAGCAGAAAGTCTAAGCTCTCTCTCCGCGGATGCGGCGGGCCAGCTGAAAGTCTTTGGGCATGATGGTGACCCCCTTAGCGAAGAAGAGACCCACCAGGTGGGCCTCGCTGGTCTCCTGCAGAGCCATGACGGCGAAGCTCAGGAAACGCAGGACGGTCTTGAAGTCCTGAGCGATCTCCCTCACCAGGCGCTGGACGGGCAGCTTACGGATGAGTAGCTCCGTGGATTTCTGGTAGCGACGGATCTCTCTCAGAGCCACGGGCCTGTGACGGCGAGGCCTCTTCACTCTGCTGGTGGCCGAAGCGCCTCTCCGAGCAGCCCTGGTGGCTAGCTGTCTCCTGGGGGGCTTCTTCCTCCAGTAGATTTTACGGGCGGTCTGCTTGGTTCTTGCCATCGCTCTTTATTATTCTGTCTTATATTTCTTGCACGCCGCCTAAACTCCAGCCCGGCACCCGCGTCATTTTCGCTACAGCTCCCGGTATGTCGAGTTTCCTATTAGCACCGGGCGGCGGCCAAGTGCTAGCTAGCACTAGCTCCTCCCCGCTGTAACGTCTCCCGCTGCAAAGCGTGGCTCCGTCCGCCGACCCGGGAGACCCCCGGGGCGATCCGTGCGTCCGTGATATATATACAGAGTGAAAGGTGTAGAAAGAAGAAGGAAGATAAAGAAAAGGCTGTTGCAATGGGCAGCCTACTCGTGTGGCGCCACCGGTCTGGCGGAACCGGAACCGGAAAAAAAACTATGAGGAAGACATCACAAAGCTATGAGGAAATCATCACAAAGCTATGATGAAAATGTCACAGTGATAAGACGAAAACGTCACAAAACTATGAGTAAGATGTCACAAAGCTATGAGAAACACATCACAAAGCTAAGAGGAAAACGTCACAAAGCTTTGAGGAAAACAATCAAATCAGCGAGCGGCAGTAAACGGCACTTTATTCACCATGGGGAAAAGTAACAAATGTCAAGAATGTGGAGTAAAAGAAAATTTCGAGCACATCTTATTACACTGTCACAAATACAGAAATGAAAGACAGATAATGAAAAATGAAGTTCGAGAGGCCGGTAGGGAATGGGATTTAACTGGGACTCTGGGAACAGATGGAAATGGAGAGGCAATAAGATTCACGAGAAGGGCTCTTTTCTCTTTTTTTAAATTACACAGGATTAAGTCATAGAATTTAGGGGTAGGGCTCAGATGACATAATGTTACACACTCTTGTACAGTAGGTGGTGGTATGCACCTTTCAGTTGTTTGCTATCTGCCAGTAACCGGGAGAAGAAGAACCGTCAATCAAATCTAACAGAAGAAGAAGAAGAAACCAATAATTATTGCCACCATCTCTGCTGTAAACACGGATGTTTTGTTGGAGAGTCTTTTTGAAATGGTCACTTTAAACTCTGGAATGTAAACTTCCAACTCCAACAGAGCCCTCTTTGTTCTTTGAACCATCAGTATAGAGCTGTAAGTAGTTATAGTAATTGTTCCTGAGGTAAATTCTTGTTTTAACATCAAATTAGCAAAATGCGCTCTTGGGAAAGAAATAACTATCATAGAATTTAGGGGTCGTGCTCAAATGACATAGTGTTACACAGTAGGTGGCGGTATGCACCTTTTAGTTGTTTGCTATCCGCCAGTAACCGAGAGAAGAAGAAGAAATAACTATACCATTGTCTCTTGGAAAAGGTGAAGGGAAAGCAGTAATCAAGAAAAAAAGGAATTGCGCTATGGCAAAAAAGATGAGATGAAGATCATAAAGGTAGCTTGTATTACAAAATACAAAAATCTATTGCAATAAAGAATTACATAACCAAAAGGAGGGAAGACATCATTATGGCAAGACTCAGACTCAGGTTTAAACAGCACTTTATTTACCATGGGGAAAAGTGAAAGTGACAAAATATAGAGAATGTGGAGTAAAAGAAAATGTCGAGCACATCTTATTGCACTGTCACAAGTATGGAAATGAAAGACAGATAAAAATAAATGAAGTTCGAGAGGCTGGTAGGGAATGGGATTTAACTGGGATTCTGGGAACAAATGGAGCTGGAGAGGCAATAAGAATCACGAGAAGGGCTCTTTTCTCCTTTTTAACTAACACAAAGTTAAGTCATAGAATTTAGGTGTCAGGCTCAAATGACATAACATTACACACTCTTGTACAGTGGTTGGCGGTATGCATGTTTCAGTTGTTTGCTATCCGCCAGTAAGTGAGAGAAGAATAATAAGAACTTCACTCATATGCCAATCCTTTCTCCTCATTAGCAGACTAATGTCCACTTCTTTTCCAGGAAACAGTCAGGGGAGGAACATTACTCACTGGACTGGTGTTAACTATATCAACAGTGTCTAGTCCAGATATTCTAGCTTTTCTTTCAATTGTCCACCCAAACCCGTGTCCCTGGAAGTTAGAATATTCCCAGCAGTCTTGTAGTGTTGCTTTTGAAATATTTGCTTCCTCACTTCCTTTCAGCTTGACCTAGTATGATAATGCAAGTTTATCTCTTCGCAAATCCATTGGCATTTCTCCTGCTTCTATTAAAACTGCATTGTTTGGTGTTGTTTTGACGGCTCCAATGCACAGGCAAAGTGCTCTAAGCTGCATTCTGTCTATTTTTTCCAGAGTAGTCTTTGCTGCTGCTCCATAAATCATGCATCCATAATCTATTGTCGATCTCATAAGTGCTCTGTAAATGTCAATTAATGCCTGTTTATCTGCACCCCATTTGTATCCAGCTACAGCTTTTATGAGATTAATTACTTTTTTGCACTTTGTCTCCAGATTTTCAACATTAACTCTCCATGTGTATGCACTATCAAACCACAATCCTTGGACCTAAATCTACAAGGGAAGACTTGGTGATTGAGCTATATCAGTTGACTCCACAGCCAGACATTCCTCGCACAGAGGCAAAGAGCAGTTGGACAACTGGGGCGGCAGATGGACTTCGACAGGCGGAAGGTTGAGATGGCACTTATGTCT
Organism: Pholidichthys leucotaenia; assembly: GCA_020510985.1. Taxonomy (NCBI): domain Eukaryota; kingdom Metazoa; phylum Chordata; class Actinopteri; order Cichliformes; family Pholidichthyidae; genus Pholidichthys; species Pholidichthys leucotaenia. Next base: position 292,026,573 of record CM035839.1, on the reverse strand, counting down.
GTGTTTGGTTTGCAGAAGGAGTGATTTGTTTGTGGCGGATAACATAAACTGTATTCTGACTGTAACATTATGGCATCTAGCTCTGACGGATTTGATTAGATAGATAGATAGATAGATAGTTTATTTCGAACACAAAAATATAACAAATACAAGCAAATGGCAAATGCAATAAAGTAACATTATACACTGTTCGAAAGGGAGAAGGAAGAAGTGAACACTTATTAATTCCATCTCTTCTTTTCCATAGATACACCCATGTGAATTTTATACAAATTACCACCTTTAAGACCCCAAGTAAACAATTTACTGTATTTTTTACAAATCAACATTAACACCCATCCATTCTAACATAGAATGATGTCCATACAACAAAACCAGCCTCAAACAACACAGATATACACAGTGCTGTCCTACCCACCATTCCATAGTGTCCCATAATATCCCAGAGTGAACATAATGAATCATACATATAACTACTACCCTTCTAACATATACCCTTTCAGCAAATGATGCTTATACCTCTTTTTGAATTGATTTCTGTTTGTACATAGTTTCAGTTCCGGCTCTAGACTGTTCCACAAATCCACCCCACAGACAGATATGCACATACTTTTCTTGGTAGTACGTATCTTGGGTTTTGTAAAGTTTAAGTCTCCCCTCAAATTATGATCATTGTCTCTTTTTTTAAATATTTTTTGTATATTAGTTGGTAGTTGATTATTAATTGCCCTGTACATTACTTGTGCTGTCTTAAATTTAACTAAATCGATGAACTTTATGACATGTGACTTTAAGAACAACGAATTGGTATGGTCTCTATATCCTGCATTGTTTATTATCCTTATAGCTCTTTTTTGTAATGTGCATATTGACTGTAGGTTGGTTTTGTAGGTGTTTCCCCAGACTTCTACACAGTAGTTAAGATAAGGTAAAAACAGTGAATTGTACAATAAGACCAATGAGTTATAGTCCAAGAAGTGTCTTGTCTTCCCCAGTATGCCTATACATTTTGCTAATTTGGCCCGGATGTGACTGATGTGAGGTTTCCAGCAGATTTTATTGTCAAGCGTCACCCCCAGGAACTTATTTTCCTGTACTGTTTCTATTCTGGTATCATCTATCGTTACCATTATTTCATGATTTATTTTATAATTTCCAAACAACATAATCTTTGTTTTTTTTAGAGTTAGAGATAATTTATTTTTGTTGAACCACTGCGTTAATTTTTTCATTTCAGTTGTGACCACCTCTAAAACCTGCTGCAAATTCTCACCAGTGCAGAGGATATTTGTGTCATCCGCAAACAAAATAAATTTCAGAATTTTTGATACTTGGCATATGTCATTTATATATAAAATAAAGAGTTTGGGTCCCAAAACTGACCCCTGGGGCACACCACAAGTGATGTCCATGAAGGGTGATTTGTGCTCTCCAATTTGTACAAATTGTTGTCTGTTACTTAGATAACTTTCCACCCAACTCAGTCCAACCCCTCTTATCCCATACCTTTCCAGTTTCCTTAGTAGTATTCTGTGGTCAATGGTGTCAAAAGCTTTCTTTAAATCTATAAATACTCCTACAGCAACATTTTTTTTTATCTATACAACTAGTAATTTCTTCTATAAGTTCGATCAGTGCCAAAGATGTAGATTTATCTGCTCTAAAACCATACTGGCTATCTGTAAGGAGGTTGTGTTTTTCAGTGAAATCATCCAGTCTCTTAGTGAAGATTTTTTCAAGTATTTTGGAGAATTGTGAGAGTAAAGAGACTGGCCTGTAATTTGTGAAACAATGACTGTCTCCTGTTTTGTATAGAGGTATTACTTTTGCTATTTTCATTTTGTCTGGAAATGTACCAGTTTGAAATGACAGGTTACAGATGTGGGTGAGTGGCTTAACAATTCCCTCAATTACTTTTTTCACTATTGTCATGTCAATTTCATTCCAGTCCGTTGATTTTTTGTTCTTAAATTTACTCACAGTCTCGATAATTTCCTTTTCAGTAACTGCACCCAAAAAGATTGTGTTTGGATTTCTATCTTCTATTTCATTCACAGAACCACTGTAGTTTGTTTCTGGTGTCACTATTGATTTTGCTAATTCAGGACCAACGTTTACAAAAAATTTATTGAAACCACTGACCACATCTTTCATATTATTTATCAAATTGCCATTTTCGATAAAATATTCTGGATAATTTGCATTCTTAGGACGATTACTAATAATCCCATTGAGTACTTGCCATATTCCTTTTATGTTATTTTTGTTATCCTCTAGTATTCTGTTGTAATATTCTTTCTTACAGGTCCTCATTATAGTAGTAAGCTTATTTTTGTATCTTTTATATTTGATCTCAGCTTCCACTGTTCTGCATTTAATGAATTGTTTATATAATGTATTCTTCTTTTTACATGCATTTATTAACCCCTTGGTGACCCAAGGAATATTTTTTTTTGTTGTCTGTCACTGTATTGTTTTATAGGACAGTATTTATTGTACAATGATTGAAATATTTGTAAAAATTTATCATATGCTCTATTTATGTCATTTTCATCATAAACTATCTTCCAATCTTGTATTAATAATTCCTTTGTCAGTAAATGCATTGATTCTTCGGTTCTTATTCTTTTATATTTAATATTTTTGGTATACTTTTTCTTCCTATAATCACATTGATAGACAACAAAAATCGGCAGGTGGTCACTGATATCATTCAATAAAAGCCCACTCCTGATATTATTTTCCATAATGTTTGTGAATATGTTATCTATTAGTGTGGCACTGTGCGACGTGATTCTGCTAGGTCCGGTAATTGTTGGATGTAAACCCATACTGTACATTGTGTTGATAAATTCTTCTGTCAAACTATGTTGTTTTGAGTTCATCAGATCTATATTGAAATCCCCACAGATGAACATAACTTTATGAGTTAGTTTTGCATACATTTTTTCCATCCAGTCCTTAAATAAGTCAATGTTTGATCCAGGTGTTCTATATACACAGCTCACTACTACATTCTTCACATTGTCCAGACAGATTTCTATTGTAATACATTCAAATAAATCATCCACAGTTACTGACAGATTTTCAACAACCTTGTATTTCAAGCTCTTGTCAACAAAAATTGCAACTCCTCCTCCTTTTTTCACTTTTCTATTTATATAATTTAGTTCATAGCCATCCATGGTAAAATCCACTCCTTTCTCTTCACTGAGCCACGTCTCTGATATTGCCACAATATTGAAGGGCTCTTTAAACTGGTGTAAATAATCTTTAATGTTATTAAAGTTTGCATAGAGACTCCTGCTGTTGAAGTGGATCATAGAAATATTGAAATCAGATGTGAATTAAAAAAATAGATTAAAAAAATAGATGGAGTGAATTATACCCTGGTCTGGGAGATGGAAAAGAACAGCTATGGGGGCACCAAGAGCTAGAAGCAAGTAAGATGAGAGTGACGCGGGAGGAAGTTAACAATGCAAAGAAAGCACCAACTAGCCAACATGGATGGCAGTTTGATGATGTAGGGAATGAGCGGAAGGTTGACATTGAGTTCAATCAGGATGGGGGGCACTATCACCCTGTTAAGCTAACAAAAGCAATTGGGAAAGAAATTGAGAGAGCTATGTTTTTTTTTTTTTTGTTTTTTTTTTTTTTTGTTACTTATTTGTACCCGTAGGTAGACTTGGTTTGCAGTCTGGTGACAAGCCACTGGCTGCTGGTCGCTGCGTGCGCGAGCGCCCTAAACCTACATGTTTTTGGTGTGCGGGAGGAAACCGGAGAAATCCCGGAGTAAACCCGCGCAACACGGGGAGAACATGCAAACTCCACACAGCTCACTGTTGGTCGGGGGCTGGGATCGAACCCACGATCTCATGATCCCCGCGATCCCCCGGCCGAGGGTAAAACTGTGCTGCCACAGTGCTAAACCACTGTGCCACCGTGCAGCCAAAGATTTTTTGTTTGCAAAGAAGTTTGCAAAGATCTTGAATAATAACTGGCTGTTAATTCATGCATCAAGTAAACAACAGCAAGAGAAAATACTGGCAAAGACATGTCTAAATGGAGAACAAAGGACGACGCATGTTCCTTGCACAACAGCAAACTTGGGGGAGTTATATCAGGCGTCCCTTTGAGCATGTCTATGGAAGAAGTGAAAAACGAGATCCAAGGAGGAAAGGTGAAGGATGTGAAAAGGCTACAGAGTAAAAGAGAAGGTTCATTGCAGGATACATTGTCTGTAATGATTCAGTCTGAGGAAACATTCCTGCACTCCTGTACGGGGACGTCAACACTCCTTGGGTGAAGCTATCCTCGTCCTGACTCACCTTTCTCTACTGCTGGGAGTTTCACCTCCCTTCCTCACATCGCTCCTGCATCTACTTGACTGGGAGCTTCGCCTCCCCAACTCTACAGTAAGCCTATCTCACTGGACACTTCTCCTCTTACTCCTGCTTTCCTCCTCCTCTCTCCCCTGTGCACAGGTGGATTTTCCTCCAGGCGGCGGACTCACCTCTGCTCCAGGCGGCGAACCAGACTCGTTCCCGTGAGCTGGAGGCTGCTCCCACTCCCTGCACACGCTAAGAGCCTCCTCTCACCATAGTCACTCCTTCCTCTCATCCCTCAGCTGTGGCTGCTCCTGCTCCATCTTCCCCTTCATGGACACTGCACCTCCCGAGCGGGACGCTGGTAACCTGGAGTGGACAAAGCTACTCTTCAGCACTTCTACAACTCCTGAACTCTGTAAGAGAACTTATCACTCAATCCATTCAACCCACGGTTGCTGAACTGTTATTAATTTCCCCCCTCCTCTCTTCCCGCAGGGTTGCCAGTTCTCTCCCGCTCTACACTCACATCCATCCACTCACTCACTCATCCACTTTATTAATAAAGATCATTGTGGCTCAAGTAGGTTCATTTTGTCTTCTTTTAATTATTTATCTTTTGTTCTTATTAAAGACAAAAATAGAATAGAAAGGAGATGTCTTTACCTTCTTAACATGTTTCGACTGTACACTGTAGCCTTCATCAGAAGAGTCAACTGGTTGCTGCCAGGTGACATTTATCAGCTGACTTTCGTAGGCAGGGCCAGGCTCAGCAGATCTGTCAGATCCACCGAACAGCCAGATCGAGAAAATGGACATTTTCAAGAAACACTACCCGACCGACCAGGAAACGCAGAAGCAGATAGAAAGACAATTAAAACACGCACACGAACAAGAATTCATTATAACAAAAAACCGTCAATTAAAAAAAACTAAAAAAAAACTTACAGAAAGGAAGAACGGACGAAGACAAACACACACGGAAACGAACGCTAAGTGGGTCAAAAACTTGTCAAAACGCACACTCACAGACATGGAGAAAACAGTGCTGAGCAGAGGACTGAACTTCGCCGTTACACCAGCCAAAATACCCCACGAAGAATACATCCTCGCAACAGAACTGGCATGTGAAAAAATCCAGGACCAAGGGGAAGAAGCAACACTCCGGAATGCAGTTGCAGGAATCTTCAAAATGGCCAAATTACCACAAAGCAACGTTACAAAAGAAGAAAAAAAAGCATTAACCTCACTCAAGACAGATAAAACAATCACAATCCCCCCCATCAGATAAAGGCAGAAAGACAGTAGTAATGGACACGGAAACATATGAAAAACAGATGGAAACCATGTTGGCAGATGAAAGCACATACGAAATCATAAAAACAAACCCCATAGAAGAAAAGAAAAAAATGCTAAAAGCCCTTCTCAAACCCCTATTAGAAAGTAAAAAAATCACAAAGGACGCATATGATCACCTGATACCCACAGCCAGCATCACCCCCCGGATCTATGGAACCCCAAAAATACATAAAAAGGATATCCCACTGCGGCCAATAATAGACAGTATTGGATCAGTCACGTACAATTTATCAAAAGCCCTGGTTGAAATCATCAAACCCCTCCTTGGACTATCAGATTTCCACTGCAAAAACTCAAAAGAGCTGGCACAAGAACTCAAAAATATGAAAACAGAATCAGACGAGATCCTCATTTCACATGATGTCATTTCATTATTCACAAAGACACCTGTTGATGTCACACTACATATAGTGCAAGAACGCCTCAATAATGACAGTACCCTTAAAAGACGCACCAATCTCACAGTTCACAACATATCCCAACTATTACAATTTTTTGCAAAATCCACCTATTTTCAATACACAGAAAAAAATTACAGACAAAAAAGAAGGATTTGCAATGGGAGACCCACTATCAGCCATTATGAGCAGCTTTTTCATGGGGGATCTGGAAAACAAAGCCATCAACACAGCACCTACACAATGCAAACCCACCCTTTGGAAGAGATACGTGGATGACATTCTGGAAAAAATAAGGACAGGACACACACAAGAACTCACTGACCATCTGAACAGCATGGACAGCACTGGGAATATAAAATTCACACACGAAGAGGAGGAAAATGACACCATAGCCTTTCTGGACATGAAAATCCACCACAACAATGACGGCAGCATAAAAATCACAGTCTACAGGAAACCAACCCACACAGATCAATACCTACTATGGACAACGGAACACCCCACAGCACACAAGCTATAAGTTGTCAGGACGTTATATGAACGGGTCACCATCATCACAGACCAAGAAGACAGACAGGAGGAGAAAAACCACATAAAACATGCACTTACACGCTGCCAATATCCAGTATGGGCCATAAACAAAGGGAAACAGCAAGTCAAAAACAAAGAAAACAAACAGGAAATAAGACACAGAACAAAAGCCGAAATCAAAAACAATTACACCATAACTATACCATACATACGAGGGATCATGGAACCAATTCAAAGGATCATGAAAAAATACAAAATAAACACAGCAGTAAAACCACACAAAAAATTAATTAGAATAGAACAGACTTTATTTGTCATTATAACAAGTACAACGAAATTAATAGACAGTTAAAACAGTTATTAGTACACCCCAATGACAGAATAGAACAAGACAAAAAATGCAATGTAATATATGAAATATCATGCAGATCATGCAATAAAACCTACATTGGAGAAACTGGAAGATAATTCACCACAAGAAAAAAAGAACACCAGAAGGAATGTGAGAAGGAAACACAAGGACGACTCACAAGATCACAAAAAGAAAAGGCAGAACAAGAAACATTAAAATCAGCAATATCAGATCACTGCAAAAGAAATAATCACATCATGGACTGGGACAACGCAAAAATTATTGGATCAGAGAGCAACAGACACAAACGCTGGATCAAAGAGGCCATAGAAATCAGGAAGCAGGGAAAAGACGCCATGAACCGAGATGAGGGGGCCTTTATGCTTTCCCACACCTGGGATCACATTCTCCAGAGACCATCTGACAGCGGAAGGCGGGGCCGGCTCGGTGGATCTGACAGATCTGCTGAGCTGGCGCCACCTACGAAAGTCAGCTGATAAATGTCACTTGGCAGCAATCAGCTGACTCTTCTGACGAAGGCTGCAGTGTACAGTCGAAACATGTTAAGAAGGTAAAGACATCTCCTTTCTATTCTATTTTTGTCTTTAATAAGAACAAAAGATAAATTAAAAAAAGATCACTGTGATTTATAATCGAGTCTGTGTCTGCATTTGGGTTTTCATGCAAATATGTCAGTACGTCTCCATGTTGAAAACCCAGCAGACTCTTGCACAGTGCCTTAACAACATGGAGGCTCGATTATAAATATATATACACTACCGTTCAAAAGTTTGGGGTCACTTAGAAATGTCCTTATTTTTGAAAGAAAAGCACTGTTTCTTTCAATGAAGATAACTGTAAACTAATCAGAAATACACTCTAATATCTAATATACATCGTTAATGTGGTAAATGACTATTCTAGCTGCAAATGTCTGGGTTTTGGTGCAATATCTATATAGGTGTATAGAGGCCCATTTCCAGCAACTATCACTCCAGTGTTCTAATGGTACAATGTGTTTGCTCATTGCATCAGAAGGCTAATGGATGATTAGAAAACCCTTGTGCAATCATGTTAGCACAGCTGAAAACAGTTTAGCTGGTTAGAGAAGCTATAAAACTGACCTTCCTTTGAGCAGGTTGAGTATCTGGAAAAAAATATTATTTCAAATACAAATCATTATTTCTAACCTTGTCAATGTCTTGACTATATTTTCTATTCATTTTACAACTCATGGTGGTAAATAAGTGTGACTTTTCATGGAAAACACAAAATAAATGTCTGGGTGACCCCAAACTTTTGAACGGTAGTGTATATATATATTTATGGCGGCGCGGTGGCGGAGTGATTAGCACTGCGGCAGCACAGAAACTCACCTTTGGCCGGGGGATCCTGGGTTTGATCCCAGCCCCCGACCAACAGTGATCTGTGTGGAGTTTGCATGTTCTCCCCGTGTCTGCGTGGGTTTACTCCGGGATTTCTCCGGTTTCCTCCCACATGCCAAAAACATGCAAGTTAGGTTAACTGGCATCAAAACTGGGGATTCTAAATTGTCCTTAGGTATGACTGTGAGAGTGAATGGTTGTCTGTCTGTCTCTCTGTGTTGCCCTGTGATGGACTGGCGATCTGTCCAGGGTGTACCCTGCCTCTCGCCCAAAGATGCTGGGATAGGCTCCAGCCCCCCGCGACCCGAACAGGATTAAGTGGAAAAAGATGACTGAATGAATGAATATATATATATATATACAGTGGGGTAAAAAAGTATTTAGTCAGCCACCAATTGTGCAAGTTCTCCCACTTAAAAGATGAGAGAGGTCTCCAATTTTCATCATAGATATACCTCAACTATGAGAGACAAAATAAGAAAAAAAAATCCAGAAAATCACATTGAAGGATTTTTAATGAATTAATTGGTAAATTCCTCGGTAAAATAAGTATTTGGTCAATAACAAAAGTTTATCTCAATGCTTTGCTATATACCCTTTGTTGAACAAGCAGATGGAGAGATGGGTGGAACACTACTCCGACCTCTACTCCAGAGAGAACACCGTGACACCGTCAGCCCTTGATGCCATCGACTGCCTGCCATCCATGGACGAACTTGACGCTGAGCCAACCATCGACGAACTCAGCAAGGCCATTGATAGCTTGGCCGCTGGCAAGGCACCCGGCAACGACGGCATACCCCCCGACCTGATCAAGCACTGCAAGACCGCCCTACTGCTGCCATTGCATGACGTCCTCTGCCAGTGTTGGAAGGAAGGTGCCGTACCACAGGACATGAGGGACGCCAAGATCATCACCCTCTACAAAAACAAAGGGGAGAGAAGCGACTGCAACAACTACAGGGGCATCTCCCTCCTCAGCGTTGCTAGCAAAGTCTACGCATGAGTTGTTCTCGTTCGTCTACAGAAGCTTGCCGAACGTGTCTACCCCGAGTCTCAGTGTGGCTTCCGTGCTGCGCGATCAACGGTAGACATGATATTCTCCATCCGCCAACTCCAGGAGAAATGCAGAGAACAGAACATGCCCCTGTACGTCGCCTTCATTGACCTCACCAAAGCGTTCGATTTGGTCAGCAGAGAGGGCCTTTTCAAGATCCTGCCAAAGATAGGATGCCCACCAAAGTTGCAAAGCCTCATCGAATCGTTTCACACCAACATGCAGGGGATAGCGCAGCACGATGGCAACGTCTCAGAGCCATTCAACATACACAGCGGAGTGAAACAGGGCTGTGTACTTGCGCCAACCCTCTTTGGGATTTTCTTTGCTATGCTCCTGAGGCATGCCTTCAGCACAGCAACAGAGGGAATCTACCTGCACACAAGATCTGACGGCAGGCTTTTCAACCTCGCCCGCCTGAAAGCCAGAACCAAAGTACGCGAGGCTCTAATCAGAGACATGCTGTTCGCAGACGACGCTGCAGTCGCAACCCACACACAGCAGGAGCTTCAGACCCTGATGGACCGCTTCTCCCAGGCATGCAAGGACCTCGGGCTTACCATCAACCTGAAGAAGACTAACGTCTTGGCGCAAGGCATGGAAGCACCACCAACCATCACCATCGACGACTCCGAGCTGGAGGTCGTGAATCAGTTCACGTACCTGGGGTCCACGATCAGCAACAACCTCTCCCTTGATACAGAGATCAACAAGAGGATTGGAAAATCAGCCTTCACACTCGCTCGCCTCACCACACGAGTGTGGGAGAATCCCAAACTCTCTGTCAAGACGAAGATGGCAGTGTACAACACCTGCGTCATCAGCACACTGCTCTATGGGAGTGAGACGTGGACAACATACGCCCGGCAGGAAAAGAGACTGAACTCCTTCCAATTGCACTGCATTCGCCACATCCTGGACATATCCTGGCAGGACAAAGTGCCTAACACAGAAGTTCTGTCCCGTGCCGGCCTTCCCTCCATGTTCACTCTACTCAGGCAGCGCAGGCTCCGCTGGCTAGGCCACGTTCACCGTATGGAGGATGGCAGAATCCCAAAAGACGTCCTCTACGGAGAACTGGCGACTGGCAGGAGAGACGTTGGCCGCCCACAGCTGCGCTTTAGAGACGTCTGCAAGAGAGACATGAAGGCCCTGGAGATCAACACAGAGCGCTGGGAGGACCTTGCAACGGACCGCTCCAAATGGAGAGGCACCCTGACCAGACAGCTCAAGGCGGGTGAAGAGAGACTGACTGCTGCAGCAGATGAAAAAAGGACCTGCAGGAAGAACCGCCACAGACCCAGCAGCACGGAGACCACCCACAAGTGCGACCTGTGTGACAGGGACTGCCATTCGCGCATCGGCCTGTTCAGCCACAGGCGGTGCTGTTCCAGCAGAGTAGACATTTAGGATTCTCTTCCATGGTCATCATAGACCGACGGAGGCCGACGACCCTTTGTTGGCAATGACAGAGGTCAAACGTTTTCTGTAAGTTTTCACAAGGTTTTCACACACTGTTGCTGGTATTTTGGCCCATTCCTCCATGCAGATCTCCTCTAGCGCAGTGATGTTTTGGGGCTATCGCTGGGCAACACAGACTTTCAACTCCCTCCAAAGATTTTCTATGGGGTTGAGATCTGGAGACTGGCTAGGCCACTCCAGGACCTTGAAATGCTTCTTACGAAGCCACTCCTTCGTTGCCCGGGTGGTGTGTTTGGGATCATTGTCATGCTGAAAGACCCAGCCACGTTTCATCTTCAATGCCCTTGCTGGTGGAAGGAGGTTTTCACTCAAAATCTCACGATACATGGCCTCATTCATTCTTTCCTTTACATGGATCAGTCATCCTGGTCCCTTTGCAGAAAAACAGCCCCAAAGTATGAGGTTTCCACCCCCATGCTTCACAGTAGGTATGGTGTTCTTTCTCCTCCAAACACGACAAGTTGAGTTATTACCAAAAAGTTCTATTTTGGTTTCATCTGACCATATGACATTGTCCCAATCCTCTTCTGGATCATCCAAATGCTCTCTAGCAAACTTCAGACGGGCCTGGACATGTACTGGCTTAAGCAGGGGGACACGTCTGGCACTGCAGGATTTGAGTCCCTGGCAGCGTAGTGTGTTTCTTATGTAACCTTTGTTACTTTGGTCCCAGCTCTCTGCAGGTCATTCATTAGGTCCCCCCATGTGGTTCTGGGATTTTTGCTCACCGTTCTCGTGATAATTTTGACCCCACGGGGTGAGATCTTGCGTGGAGCCCCAGATCGAGGGAGATTATCAGTGGTCTTCTATGTCTTCCATTTTCTAATAATTGGTCCCACAGTTGATTTCTTCACACCAAGCTGCTTACCTATTGCAGATTCAGTCTTCCCAGCCTGGTGCAGGTCTACAATTTTGTTTCTGGTGTCCTTTGACAGCTCTTTGGTCTTGGCCATAGTGGAGTTTGGAGTCTGACTGTTTGAGGTTGTGGACAGGTGCCTTTTATATTGATAACGAGTTCAAACAGGTGCCATTAATACAGGTAACGAGTGGAGGACAGAGGAGCCTCTTAAAGAAGAAGTTACAGGTCTGTGAGAGCCAGAAATCTTGCTTGTTTGTAGGTGACCAAATACTTATTTTACTGAGGAATTTACCAATTAATTCATTAAAAATCCTTCATCGTGATTTTCGGGATTTTTTTTTCTCATTTTGTCTCTCATAGTTGAGGTATACCTATGATGAAAATTGGAGACCTCTCTCATCTTTTAAAGTAGAACTGAACTGAACGGCATTGAACGGCACTGGGTGATAGTACATACAATTATAAAGATAATTTATCATTGGCACCCCCTCCACAAATCCCGGAATCTTGGAGAAAATCGCGATTTTGAATTTCCTGCCCTGAAAAATCAGACAAATCCGCCGAAGTGCAGCCGGAGTTCCGCGTGACGTCACGAGTGTGACCCAGTCCTCATGTTTACCATTGCGAGCACGTCGACACTGGTTGTTTTTGGTGCATTTTGTCGTGATAGTCGACTACAAAACACTTCCAGCAACTGGGAAGATCTGTTCAGTGGCCAAGGAAAGCTGTCATGGCGACGAAAGAAAAGAAAGGGGGAGGAAAAGCGACCGGGAAGCGATGCGTTTCTAGATATACAGTGATCCCTCACTTATCGCGTTTAATGGGGACCAGAACCGACCGCGAAAAGTGAAAAACCGCGAAGTAGCGTCACCCCCCCCCCCAAGGGCGTCACAAGCACTATTTTGCACAAAAAGGCACAAGAGAACAGCGAAAAGTGCCACTAAGCAACACGAGCGATAAAGAACAATGAATGCGGTCTTCCTTCGCTGGGTAAAACGTCTCGGCCAATCAGCTTGCGAGGTAAAACGTCTCGGCCAATCAGCTTGCGAGATTCCCGAGCGGCGAAGAGGTGGGCGGAGAGGAGTGGAGCGGTGGTCAGAGAGGTAGATTTTCAGTTGTGCGGGCTCTCCGTGTTGATACCTGATGTTCTAATGTAGTCTCCCTGCCTTCTCCATTAGAACATCAGGTATCAACACGGAGAGCCCGCACAACTGAAAATCTACCTCTCTGACCACCGCTCCACTCCTCTCCGCCCACCTCTTCGCCGCTCGGGAATCTCGCAAGCTGATTGGCCGAGACGTTTTACCTCGCAAGCTGATTGGCCGAGACGTTTTACCCAGCTTTGCTCCCTGCCGAGCGCCTATACCCAGCGAAGGAAGACCGCATTCATTGTTCTTTATCGCTCGTGTTGCTTAGTGGCACTTTTCGCTGTTCTCTTGTGCCTTTTTGTGCAAAATAGTGCTTGTGACGCCCTTGGGGGGGGGGGGGGTGACGCTACTTTGCGGTTTTTCACTTTTCGCGGTCGGTTCTGGTCCCCATTAAATGCGATAAGTGAAGGATCACTGTAATAAGTTGGAAAAATGCTGATGGTTTTTTTTCCCTTTCTTTTTTATTGTTAATTTTCCTTATCCTGACACCCCAAACATGCCAAAGTAAAGACTCACCATTCTGTATTCAATAAGCGACTCTCCTCCCCATCACTGCTGCGGTCTGAGTCTGTGCCGGAATCCCCCGAAAATTCTGGGTCTAATCTGTACGGTTCGATGCCTCCCTCGCTCTCTTCCTGTTCACTTGACACTCCTGCATCCTCCTCTGTCTTGTCACCGATCCTGAATGCCTCTTCACTCTGAAAACTCTGGTGTTCTTGACTGCTGGAACTGCTATCATCTGCCATTCTTGTTTTGATAAGGGTCACACTCGTGACGTCACGCAGCGTCGTCTGCACTACTTCCGGTTTGTTTGGCACTGCCAGCCAGAGGCAAAAGTTTATCGGCTTATAGCTTGGCCATCGCACGGCCTAAAAATTTCTTTTATGTGTTGAAAAATACAATAGGTAATAAGGAATTAATCTGCTATTCTACTTTTTTGGCAAAAAGGTGAGTTCAGTTCTACTTTAAGTGGGAGAACTTGCACAATTGGTGGCAGACTAAATACTTTTGTGCCCCACATATATATATATATATATATATATATATATATATATATATATATATATATATATATATACAGTATATACTGTATATATATATATATATATATATATATATATATATATATATATACAGACCGACTTTATTGATCCCAAACCGGGAAATTACAGCGTAACAGCAGCATGACAGTAGACAACCAAACAACAGAAACACACACATGACAGACAAAGGGATTATCCGTGGAAAGTAAAACTAACACGATGTGGACAAAATTGTTGGTACCACTCAGTTAATGAAAGAAAAACCCACAATGGTCACAGAAATAACTTGAATCTGACAAAAGTGGTAATAAATAAAAAGTCTTATGAAAATTAACCAATGAAAATCAGACAATGCTTTTGAATTGCGGTTCAACAGAATTATTTTAAGAAACAAACTCATGAAGCAGGCCTGGACGAAAATGATGGTACCCTCAACTTAATATTTTGTTGCACAACCTTTTGAGGCAATCACTGCAATCAAACGATTTCTGTAACTGTCAATGAGACTTCTGCACCTCTCAGCAGGTATTTTGGCCCACTCCTCATGAGCAAACTGCTCCAGTTGTCTCAAGTTTGAAGGGTGCCTTCTCCAGGTGGCATGTTTCAGCTTCTTCCACAGATGTTCAATAGAATTTAGATCAGGGCTCATAGAAGGCCACTTTAGAATAGTCCAATATTTCGCTCTTAACCATTCTTGGGTGTTTTTAGCTGTGTGTTTTGGGTCATTATCCTGTTGCGAGACCCATGACCTGCAACTGAGGCCAAGCTGTCTGACACTGGGCAGCACATTTCTCTCTAGAATACCTTGATAGTCTTGAGATTTCATTGTACCCTGCACAGATTGACATTGACATTGATTTTTATTTGAACATTCTAAAAAAAAAAGAAGAAGAGAATTCAAAACAAAACAAAAAAGACAAGCCAAAAATAAAATGTTCAAAAGGAGTGGGAAGAAGCCAACACTTATATAGTCCCACCCCTTTTCCATACCCAACAAATTACAGTATCACTCATAAGCATCATTATCCCACAACCACATTCACCATAATACACCCATAGTCAAATTATACAACAAAAATGACACAACAATGACAGTCCATATTGACAACAATACCAACATCCAACAATATTACAACAACAATAAACATACACTTCTGGCATGTTCAATACAAACACAGACAACACCATCACCTTCACAATCACCATAACACAACAACAACCTTCCCTCACTGAAGACACAATGTAACATCACTACCCTTCATTCTCATACTGCTCAAAAATCATTTCTTTATATGTTGATTTAAATATGTGGATGTTTGGACATTGCCTGTGTTTCTCCCCCAACCCATTCCACAATTTTACTCCACACACAGACACGCAAAAACTCTTCCGAGTAGATCTTACGAAGTGCATTTTAAATTTTGTATTCCCCCGTAAATTATATTTCCCTTCTCTCTCCCTGAAAAGATTTTGTATATTGTGTGGCAAGAAGTTTTTACTGACTTTAAACATTAATTGTGCTGTGTAATAATGAACCAGATCCCATAATTTCAATAACTTTGAATGTAAAAACAATAAATTACTATGTTCGAGGTACCCGACTTTGTGTATAACACGGACTGCCCTTTTTTGTAATATTAACAATGAATTAAGTTTACTTTTATAACTGTTACCCCAAACCTCTATACAATAAGTCAAGTATGGAAGTACTAATGAGCAATACAAGATATGAAGTGATTTATAATCTAGGACCTGCTTAATTTTATTTATAATTGCAATACTTTTTGCAACTTTGTTTTGTATGTATCTGACATGTGGTTTCCAACTAATTTTATCATCCAGTATTACACCCAAAAACTTGATTCAAGACACCCTGTGCCAGATGCAGCAAAGCAGCCCCAGAACATAACAGAACCTCCTCCATGTTTCACAGTAGGGACAGTGTTCTTTTCTTGGTATGCTTCATTTTTTGCGTCTGTCAACATAGAGCTGATGGGCCTTGCCAAAAAGTTCCAGTTTTGTCTTGTCTGTCCATAGGACATTCTCCCAGAAGCTTTGTGGCTTGTCAACATGCAGTTTGGCAAATGCCAGTCTGGCTTTTTTATGATTTGCTTTCAACGGTGGTGTCCTCCTTGGTCGTCTCCCATGAAGTCCACTTTGGCTCAAACAATGATGGATGGTGTGATCTTACACTGATGTACCTTGACCTTGGAGTTCACCTTGAATGTGTTTAGAGGTTGTTCTGGGCTCTTTTGTTACCATTCATATTATCCGTTTCTTCCATTTTTCATCAAGTTTCCTCCTGTGGCCACGTCCAGGAAGGTTGGCTACAGTCCCGTGGATCTTAAATTTCTGAATAATATGTGCAACTGTAGTCACAGGAACAATAAGCTGCTTGGAGATGTCTTATAGCCTTTACCTTTAACATGCTTGTCAATAATTTTCTTTCTAATCTCCTGAGACAACTCTCTCCTTTGCTTCCTCTGGTCCATGTTTAGTGTGGTACACACCATGTCACCAAACAGCACAGCGACTACTTGTCACCCTTAAAATAGGCCAACTGACTGATTACAAGTTTGTAGATACCTGTGATGTTAATTAGAGGACACATCTTGGTTGAACATGTCCCTATGGTCACATTATTTTCAATCTTTTCTAGGGGTGCCATCATTTTTGTCCAGGCCTGTTTCATGAGTTTGTTTTTTAAAGTAATTCTGTTGAACCACAATTCAAAAGCATTGTCTGATTTTCATTGGTTAATTTTCATAGAATTTTTATTTATTACCACTTTTGTCAGATTCAAGTTATTTCTGTGACCATTGTGGGTTTTTCTTTCATTAACAGAGGGGTGCTAACAATTTTGTCCACGTGTGTATATATATATCATAGCTTAATATATGATGACCCATATAAACACATGAATCATTCCATTACACAAAGAAGGACTATCAGGAGCAGAGTGAAATGTGAGGTACCAGTTAGTCTGTAAGGTGCAGTGTGGCAACATTGTTTTGACCGGAATACAACATCATAGTGAGTTATTGAACAGTGAAATTGCTTGTGGCAGGAAAGATTTCCTGTATCTGGCCATTCAGCTGTAGTAGTCTACTGGAGAAAGTGCTTCGCTGTCTGTCTAGTGTGTGGTGGAGGGGGTGATCAGGATTGTCCATGATGAATCGCAGTTTATTTAGTGTTCTCCTCTCCACCACTGTCTCAACGGTTTCCGGTCTGAGACCAATTACAGAACCAGCCCTCTTGATAATCTTGTCAAGTCTATTGGTGTCTCTGGCCCTGATACTGCTACCCCAACAGACAGCAGCAAAGAAGATGGTGCTGGCAACAACGGTCTGGTAGAAAAGCTCCAGCATCCTGCTGCACACATTGAAGGATCTCAGCTTCCTCAGGAAGTAGAGTCTGCTCATCCCCTTCTTGTGCGCGGCATCGGTGTTGGATCTCCAGTCCAACCCACTGCTGATCCTGACACCCAGATATTTGTAGTCCTCAACCACTCCCACATCCTCCCCCCTAATCTACAGTGGCTGAGAAGCCATCTTCCTCTTCCTTAAGTCAATCACCATCTCTCTGGTTTTGCTGACTTTCAACCTCAGGTGATTCTGCTCCGTCCACTCCACAAATCTGTCTACCAGTGCCCTGTACTCCCCCTCCTCTCCTCCTCTTATACACCCCACAACAGCTGAGTCATCAGAGAATTTCTGCAGGTGGCATGACTCTGTGTTGTACTTAAAGTCAGTGGTGTATCATCATCATCATCATCATCATAGCAGTCTGTCAGGGGAGGTAAAGAGAAAAGGAGAGAGCACAGTCCCCTGTGGAGCTCCCGTATCACTAGCCACCACTCCAGACAAGATATTGCCCAGCCGGACAAACTGTGGTCTGCCTGTTAGGTAGTCAGTAATCCAGGAGATCACAGAGTTGTCAACCCCCATCACCCGCAGCTTCTCACCCAGTAGCAGTGGCTGGATGGTATTAAAGGCACTGGAGAAATAAAAAAAAAGTGATTCTCACAGTGTCTCCTCCGCCATCCAGGTGCATATGGGCTTGTTGCAGCAGGTAGATGACAGCATCTTCAACTCCTAAATGGGACTGATATGCAAACTGCAGAGGGTCCGGCCACGTCTTCACCTGTGGCCTCAGGTGGGCTAAGACCAGTCTCTCCAGGACCTTCATCACATGAGATGTGAGGGCAACTGGTCGATTGTCGTTCAGGTCCAATGGAGATGACTTCTTGGGGACAGGAATCAGGCAGGATGTCTTCTACAGCACCGGTACTCTCTCCAGACTCAGGCTCAGGTTGTACAGGTGTTTCAGTACTGGAGCTAGTTGGATGGCACAGGTCCTCAGGGTCCTGGCGGAGATGCCATCAGGGCCTGCTGCCTTCCACTGACAGAGTCTCTCCAGCTGTCTTTCCACCTGATCTGTAGTCACCATGAAGTGAGGGAGGGTCCTGGTGCTGATCAGATCACTTATCAAAAGCAGGTGATCCTTAATCAATTAACACAGGTTAATTCCCAGCTCAACCAGTTTACCCTGGCATGGTCCTCTCACTCTGAGCCCAGGGGTCGGCTGGGCCATCGCTTTCCACCCCCCCTCCCGCGCAGCTCACTCGACTCACTCCAGTTCCCACTCCTACTCGATTTAACGGTAAGCTGGGGGAGGCTCGTGGGTTTTTGCTCCAATGTAATCTGATGTTTCAGCAGATACTGGGGGATTTTCCTACTAACCACAACCAAATAAGTTTTCTTGTTAATATACCAGAGGGATGGGCACTCGCCTGGGCTTTGGCCGTTATGGCCTGCCCTGATTATCCCAATTACACATACGATCAGTTTATTTCTGAGTTTTCAAAGGTTTTTGACCACTCTGACCAGGATAGTGTCCTCACCTCCTGTCTCCTTAACTTCCGGAAGGGTGCTAGGTCTGTAGCTGACTACTTGGTTGACTTCCGGGTTGTTGCGGTGGAAGTGGGGTTGGAGGATGCCTCTCTCTGTAGCATTTTTACATGCTCAGAGATGAACTGGCCTGTTTAGAAAAAAACCTTCTTCATTGCATAACTTAATTTCCCTGGCTATTAGTATTGATAATCGCTTAAAGGAGTGGGCTAGCGAGCGCCGTGGGTCCAATCGCTTGGACTCGCAGTCTCATCCTCCCTCTCTGTTTTCACTCCTTGCCCTTCCTACCCTGGAATCCTCAGAGACTGAGGAGCCTATGCTGGTGGGTCACTCCAAGTTGCTGCTTGCGGAGAGACAACGCCACCGGGCCCTCAGGCTATACAGTTAGGCTGTATAGTTTTGGCTATACATGCAGTTTTGGCTGCACGGTGGTGCAGTGGTTAGCACTGCGGCAGCACAGTTTACCCTTGGCCGGGGGATTGTGGGGATCGTGGGATCGTGGGTTCGATCCCAGCCCCCGACCAACAGTGATCTGTGTGGAGTTTGCATGTTCTCCCCGTATTGCGTGGGTTTACTCCGGGATTTCTCCGGTTTCCTCCCACATGCCAAAAACATGCATGTTAGGTTAATTGGCTGTTCTAAATTGTCCCTAGATATCTGTTTCCTATAGGCCCTTAGAATAGAGGGTTAGTATTAATGAAAGCGCTTTGAGAGGTCTTTGTGACTAGAAAAGCGCTATATAAGTGCAGGTTAGTTAGTTAGTTAGTTAGTTATTGTGCTAGTGCCGAGCATGAGATCACCTCTTGTCCCAATCTGCCAAAAGGGGGGGGGGGGGGTCCGTTCGTCGCAGTAGGGAGACTAACGGACGCGATCAAAGCTAAAACCCTTACACGACTGATCTTACTCATTCACTTTCAGCAAGGTCACATTGAAATCACCACTAAGGTTGTCATTGATTCGGGCGCGGAGCAGAGCTTTTTTTCTGAGAGTCTGGCAACCCGGCTGAAACTCCCCGGTCACAACCTCAACACACCATTGAAGTTGATTGCACTTTCTAATGTGCCTTATGACTGTCTCCAAGCAGACTGCCCCCGTCTCAATCTTGGTCTCAGGTAATCATCGGGAGCACAAGTTTTTTTTTTGTTTTACCTGTCTCTGCTTCCCCTGTTATTTTGGGTTACCCCTGGCTCAGGCTCCATAATCCTGTTATTGATTGGCAGGCTGCGAACATCATTTCATGGAGTACCTATTGTCTGAATACATGTTTACAGTCAGCAGCCTGCTCTCCCTTGGTGCCCTTTTCTGCCCCATCTACGCTGCACCTGATCTCTCCCTGGTTCCCCCGGAGTACCATGACTTAGCTCCGGAATTCAACAAGACCAAAGCTCTCTCTGCCCCCACATCGCCCTAATGATTGCTCCATTAACTTCCTGCAGGGGGCTCTTTTGCCCTCCAGCCGACTTTATAGCCTTTCAGTTCCTGAACGAGAAGCAATGGATAAATACATTAAGGAATCTTTAAGCTCGGGCATTATAAGGCCCTCTTTGTTGGCGGTGGGGGCTGGGTTTTTTTGGTTGGCAAAAAGGACGGCTCCCTCCGACCCTGCATTGACTTTAGGGAGCTTAATAACATCACTGTGAAGAACAAGTACCCTCTGCCCCTTATTAATTCTACTTTTGATTTTCTACAGGGGTCCTCTGTTTTCACTAAGCTTGACCTATGCAATGCTTACCACCTGGTCCGGATTAGGGAGGGAGACGAGTGGAAGATGGCTTTCCGCACTCCTAGTGGCTATTTCAAGTATCTTGTGATGCCGTTTGGACTCACCAACGCGCCGGCCATGTTCCAAAGGCTTATCAACGACGTGCTGAGGGATTTCTTTGGTTTGTTTGTTTTTGTGTACTTGGATGACATCCTCATCTTTTCTCGTTCTCTCGAAGAGCATTGGGTACACGTTCGAAGGGTCCTTCAGTGGCTGCTGGAAAATCAGCTATATGTCAAGGCAGAAAAGTGTGAGTTCCATACATCATCCACCACCTTCCTGGGATTCGTCATCTGCTATAAGGAGGTTCAAGCGGCTCCGGGTAAGCTTAAAGCTGTTGTGGAGTGGACAGTCCCCTCTTCCTGTAAGCAGCTACAACAGTTCCTGGGTTTCACCAATTTTTAGCGCTGATTCATCCGCAATTACAGTTTGACTGCACTGCCACTCACCCGTCTCACCTCCACTAAGGTTCCTTTCTGTTGGTCTGATGAGGCTGAGGCAGCGTTTTCTGAACTGAAATCTTGTTTCTCCCCCCCCCCCCCCATCCTTGCCCAGGTAGACCCATCCCTACAATTCCTGGTGGAAGTGGACGCCTCAGATTTCGGAGTTGGGGCGGTGTTGTCTCAGCACTCTCCCTTGGACAACAAGGTCCATCCTTGCGCCTTCTTCTCCAGACGCCTGTCCCAGGCCAAAAGGAATTATGATGTGGAAGATCGGGAGTTACTGGCCGTCAAGCTAGCCTTGAAGGAGTGGCGCCATTGGCTGGAGGGGGCTTCGCTGCCATTCGTGGTGTGGACCAACCACAAGAACCTGGAGTACCTTAGAACTGCCAAGTGTCTGAATTCCAGGCAAGCCCGCTGGTCTCTGTTCTTTAGCAGATTTAACTTTACCATCACCTATTGCCCGCGTTTTAAAAACACCAAACCTGATGCGCTCTCCAGGCAGTTCTCCCCTGATACTGCCACGCCGGAGCTGCACACCATTGTCGCCCCCTCGTGCGTTGTCGGTGTGCTTTCCTGGGAGATCAAGGAGAGGGTTAAGAGAGTGCAGGTAGCCGAACCCACCCAGGGTGGGGGTCCAGCGGGACGGCTCTATGTCCCTTCCACTGTGCGTGTTGAGGTCATCAACTGGTTACACTCCTCCAAGGTCACGTGTCACCCCGGAGTGGCTCACACCCTGTCCCACATTCAGAGGACCTTCTGGTGGCCGTCTATGAGAAAGGATGTTAACGACTTTGGTTGGTCCTGCCCCCAGTGTGTCACCGGGAAATCGTCCTCCTCTTCCCCTTCGGGACTGCTGAACCCCCTTCCCATCCCCAGCAGGCCTTGATCTCACATCGCCATGGACTTTGTGACAGGTCTTCCTCCCTCCATGGGTCACACTGTGATTCTCACGATTGTGGACAGATTTTCGAAGGCTGCTCACACCATCCCCCTTCACAAGCTCCCTTCGGCCAAGAAGACTGCCGACTTGTTTGTCCAGCACGTGATGCGTCTACACGGGATTCCCTTGGACATCGTGTCAGACCGAGGTCCTCAGTTTGTGTCCCAAGTATGGTGGGCCTTCTGCAAGGCCACTGGAGCAATGGGCAGCTTGTCTTCAGGTTATCATCCACAGACAAATGGCCAATGTGAGCACACTAATCAAGAGCTGGAGGCAGCCCTGAGGTGAGTTACGGCCTCTAACCCTGCTTCGTGGAGTTCACACTTACCTTGGATTGAGTATGCTCACAACTCCACCATTTCTACGGCCACGGGCATCTCCCCTTTTGAGGCGTCATTGGGATACAACCCTCTGTTGTTCCTGGATGAGGAGGAGGAGATTGCAGTTCCATCTGTGCAAGCCCACCTCAAACAATGTTGTTGGATCTGGAGGTCTGCCAAGGCCGCTCTTCAACATACCGCTGGTCACAATTCTGAAATTGCCAACCGTCAGAGGACCCCGGCTGTGCCTTACCAGGTCAGACAAAAGGTATAAGATAAGATAAGATAAGCCTTTATTAGTCCCACAACGGGGAAATTCCAGGATTGCAACAGCACAGGGATAGCAACACTCAGAGCAACAATCAGAAGGCAAGAAAAAAAAAAAACAAGCAAGCAAGAGCAGCTAATATACATATGTACATATTACTATAAAATATATATATACACACACACACACAGACACACAGTGCAGAGCATTGTAGCTGGATGGAATAAATATACAGTATGAATATATGAACACACAGTGCAGAGCATTGTAGCTAGATGGAATAAATATGTAAATATATAAACACCCACAGTACGGAGCATTGCAGCTAGGTGGAATAAATATGCAAGTATATAAACACACACAGTGCGGAGCAATGTAGCTAGATGGAATAATATGTAGATATATAAAAACACAGTGCGGAGCATTGTAGCTAGATGGAATAAATATATAGATATATAAATATAAACACACCCAGTGCTGAGCATTGTAGCTAGATGGAATAAATATGTAAATATATAAACACACACAGTGCAGAGCATTGTTGCTAGATGGGATGAAACAGCATAACCGTCTACTTAGTTATCCTACATGGTATGATTATGTGCCCATACATATTCTCACCCTCCATAGCGACCGGTATGTTCCTAGTTGTATGCCGTTGTATGGCTATCTATCAAGAATATGAACTTGAAAGCTGAGTCCAAGAAGCTTTCTCCCCATTTCTCCCCATTTTATTGGTCCTTCGCTGACATTGTCAACCCAGTTGCTGTCTGCCTGTCTCTCCCCCTACTATGCGTATTTGTCCTACCTTTCATGTCTCCCAGGTAAAGGCGGTTTCTTCGAGTCCTCTCTGTCCTCCACCCAAGCCGCCACCCCTCCAGTCATGATCGATGGTGGTCTGGCCCACAAGGCCAAGTGCATCTTGGATGTGCGACGCCGGGGTTGGGGTCTCCAGTACCTGGTGGACTGGGTAGGGAATGGTCCTTAGGAAAGATCCTGGGTGCTGTTATCCTTCATCATCGATCAACAGCTCATCAGTGACTTCCATCAGACTCATCCCGGCAGGCTGAGTCGGCTGCCAGGAGGCATCCCTTGGGGGGGGGGGGGGGGGGGGGGGGGGTACTGTAGTGAGCTGCGCTACTTACTAATTATCATCCTAAGCTGCGCCTGCTCTCACACCTGCTCTCTCCAGTTAGGCACCCTTTATTAGGAGTGGATTCCTGCACTCCTGCACGGAAACATCAGCACTCCTTGGGTGAAGCCATCCTCGTCCTGACTCACCCTTCTCTACTGCTGGGAGTTTCACCTCCCTTCCTCGCATCGTTCCTGCATCTATTCGCCTGGGAGCATCACCTCCCCAGCTCTACAGTAAGCCTATCTCACTGGACACTTCTCCTCCTACTCCTGCTTTCCTCCTCCTCTCTCCCCTGTGCACAGGTGGATTTTCCTCCAGGCGGCGAACCGGACTCCTTCCCGTGAGCTGGAGGCCGCTCCCACTCCCTGCACAGTAAGATCCTCCTCTCACCATACTCACTCCTTCCTCTCATCCCTCAGCTGTGGTTGCACCTGCTCCATCTTCCCCTTCATGGACACTGCACCTCCCGAGCGGGACGCTGGTAACCTGGAGCGGACAAAGCTACTCTTCGGCGCTTCTACAACTCCTGAACTCTGTAAGAGAACTTATCACTCAATCCATTCAACCCACGGTTGCTGAACTGTTATTAATTTCCTCTCTCCTCTCTTCCCGCAGGGTTGCCAGTTCTCTCCCGCTCTGCACTCACATCCATCCACTCACTCACTCACTCATTCACTTTATTAATAAAGGTCATTGTGATTTATAATCAAGTCTGTGTCTGCATTTGGGTTTTCATGCAAACATGTCAGTACGTCTCCGTGTTGAAAACCCAGCAGTGCTCTTGCACAACGGCTTAAGAACACGGAGGCTCAATTAGATCAGCCCACTTATCAACATCAGGTGTGATGATGTAAAGTACGAGGAGACGAAGAAGAGTGATGTCTGAAGAAAGAGTTGAGGTTCGATTGGACACAGCAATGATGATAGAAGGACTGCAGCTCCTGACCAGATAGAGTGATGATATAGAGTGAAGTACGTGGCCGTAATGCACCTGTACACTGGTTGCCAACCACCAATCAAATCTAAAAGAAGAAGAAAAAGAAAAAGCTGTAGTCCTTCTATCATCATTGCCAAGATGTCATCCACCAAGGCCGGTCAATCACCATTAATCACTCATTGTTTTCTGTCTGTTCTGTCTGTGTGTCTTCTTTTTTTTAGATTTGATGAAGAAGACACAGAGAAAGACAAAACAGACAGAAAACAACAAGAGCTCTGTCTGTGTGTCTGTCATGACCATAGGACTCACTAAAAGATTATAGGATAGCCTATGATGTTCTATGATCTCTTACCTGATTTCTATATGATGTCATATACTGTCATGACCACAGGACTCGCTAAAAGATCATAGGATCACCTATACTGTCACGACCATAGGACTCACTAAAAGATCATAGCCTATGATCATAGCCTATGATCATAGCAAAGATCAAAGATCAAATGCAGGCATCATAGGACTTGCTATGCCATCATCAAAGATCATAGGGCTCACTATGACATCATCAAAGATCAAAGGCAGTCATCGCTCACAGGCAGGCATCACTTATGATCATAGGACTCGCTATGACATCTTCAAAGATTAACGGCAGGCATCACTCATGATCATAGGACTTGCTATGACATTATCAAAGATCAAAGGCAGCCATCACAGATCAAAGGCAGTCATCACTGAACAAGTGGTGACATCAAAGATCAAAGGCAGGCCTGTCTGTTTTTCACAATATCACGATGTCAGGATCATATGACTTTGTGTTGCCATGGTAACCATGTCAAAGATCAAAGGCAGGAATCACTGAACGAGTAGTGACGTCAAAGATCAAAGGCAGGTTTCATAGGACTCACTATGACATCAACACAGATCAAAGGCAGACATCCCTGAATGAGTGGTGATGTCAAAGATCAAAGGCAGGCATCACTGTAGGACATCATCAAAGATCAACAGCAGCAATCACAGATCAATGGCAGGCATCACTGAATGAGTGGTGTGACATCAAAGATCATAGGACACTCTATGCCGTCATTGAAGATCAAAGGACTCATTGTGACATCGTCAAAGATCATAGGACTCACTATGACACCATCAACGATCATAGGACTTGCTATGACATCATCAGATATCACAGAAGTCGCTGACATAATCAAAGATCAAAGGCAGGCATCACTGAACGAGTCGTGATGCACTTGCTTACACCTGCTATCAACGGGCATGCAGAAAAACTTGCTTATACTTGGTTTCTATGGGAATGCACGGGTATTCAGGGCATGCACAGGTAGGCACTAGTAGAAGAAAATAGGAACAAGAATTCTGAATATTGTTCACTGTTCTGACCTCTTTTGCGTCCTACTGGTGAAAACATCACTGGTTCATCTCCTTCATCAAAATTATCCATTCTAGTGCATTCCTGTGCATGCCCGTGCATACCCATGCATGCCCGTAGAAACCAAGTAAGTATAAGCAAGTATTTCTGCATATCCATAGAAAGCCGGTGTAAGCAAGCATGTCACCACTCGTTCAGTGATGCCTACCTTTGATTTTTGATGACATCATAGCAAGTCCTATGATCATGAGTGATGCCTGCCTTTGATCTTTGAAGATGTCAAAGTGAGTCCTATGATCTTTGATGATGTCATAGCAAGTCCTATGATCTTTTCTTCTTCTTCTTTTAGATTTGATTGGCGGTTGGCAACCAGCTTACAGGTGCATTACTGCCACATACTTCACTCTATCATCACTCTGTCTGTCCGGCTCATCACTCCATATACGTATATACAGTATACAGTATATCCTAGCCTATCCCTCTATATATCCTTATGATCTTTTAAAGAGTCCTATGGTCGTGACAGACAGAAACATGGTGTCTATATGACGTCAAATAAACATCATATAGACATCATAGGCTCATCATAGGCGAAGCCTATGATCTTTTAGGGAGTCCTACGGTTTGATCGTTTATGATGCCATAGCGAGTTGACATCAAAGCTCAAAGGCAGGCATCATAGGACTTGCTATGACGTTGTCAAAGATCATAGGACTCGCTATGACATCATCAAAAGCAGGCATCACTGAATGAGTGGTGACATGCTTGCTTACACCCTTGCTCACACCTGCTTTCTACGGGCATGCAGAAATACTTGCTTATACTTGGTTTCTACGGGCATACACGGCTATGCACTGGCATGCACAGGTATGTACTAGTTTTATAAGAGTCAGAAACGTTTGATCGCGTAAAGCTCCATTGTTCTACGTATCAGAAGCTAATGCTATCTGTAGCAAATTTTGATTCTGGCTAAAGTAGACCACAGTAAAATTTCGGGCAAAGAGTGCTTCTTTAGATAAATGGCCACAAGTGTGTGGAAGATCATCTAACACAATGAAAAAATTAATTTATTTTTAAAAACTTGTGTTAGAGAAAAATGGGAGTTTCTTTCTTCACTGTGTCAGAAGCTAATGCTAATTGTAGCAAGTTGGGATACTCCAGATCACAGTGGACAAATGGCTGTTTGGAAAGTATTAGCAAGCGATTTCTGTGGAGATAGTGTTATAGACATCATGTAGACATAGAAGAAGAAGAAGAAGAAGAAGAAGAAGAAGAAGAAGAAGAAGAAGAAGAAGAAGAAGAAGAAGAAGAAGAAGAAGAAGAAGAAGAAGAAGAAGAAGAAGAAGAAGAAGAAGAAGAAGAAGAAGAAGAAGAAGAAGAAGAAGAAGAAGAAGAAGAAGAAGAAGAAGAAGAAGAAGAAGAAGAAGAATGTTCAGAACTCCTTATGGGAACTCCTTGTACAAAGATATAATGAAGAAGACGAAGAAGAGGTTGCCAACTGAGAAGAATTCTGACTTTTGATACATAGAGTGATGTTTACTGAGTGAAGTACGCAAGGACTACAGCTCCTTCTTCTTCTTTTAGATGTGATTGATGGTTGGCAACCAGCTTTCAAGTGCCTTACCGCCACGTACTTAACTATACGTATATCATCACTCTCTGGGGGCGGCTGTGGCGCAGGTGTAGTGTGACTGACTACTGATCAGAGGGTCATGGGTTCGATTCCCACTCTGTCTGCAGTCTGCATGTCGAAGTGTCCTTGAGCAAGACACTGAACCCCCAGTTGCTCCTGGTGGCCAGGCTAGTGCCTGTGTGTGTATGGCAGCTCTGCCGCCATCAGTGTGTGAATGTGTGCGTGACTGGGTGGATAGCAGGATCTGTAAAGCGCTTTGGTCATCCAGAGATGAGAAAAAGCGCTATATAAGTGAACGCCATTTACGCCATTTACTCTATCTGGTCAGGAGCTCTTCTCTAAGGGCGACTACAGCTCCTGACCAGATAAGAGTGATGATATAGAGTGAAGAACATGGCG
Organism: Pholidichthys leucotaenia; assembly: GCA_020510985.1. NCBI lineage: Eukaryota > Metazoa > Chordata > Actinopteri > Cichliformes > Pholidichthyidae > Pholidichthys > Pholidichthys leucotaenia. Next base: position 291,998,506 of record CM035839.1, on the reverse strand, counting down.
GTAATGCACCTGTAGGCTGGTTGCCAACCAATCAAATCTAAAAGAAAAAGAAGTAATTTCTGTGGTCTTCTTCTTGTAGATTTGATTGGCGGTTGGCAACCAGCCTACAGGTGCATTACTACCACATACATCACTCTATATCATCACTCTATCTGGTCAGGAGCTGTAGTCCTTACCGCCACGTACTTCACTCAGTAAACATCACTCTATGTATCAAAAGTCAGAATTCTTCTCGGTTGGCAACCTCTTCGTCATCTTCTTCACTCTATATCTTTGTATAAAGAGTTCTTATAAGAAGTTCTGAACAAGTTTCTTCTTCTTCTTCTTCTTCTTACAGTGATATTTCCATGTCTACATGATGTCTATCACACTCTATCTGGTCATTACTCTATAAGGAGTTCTTCTAAGGAGTTCTGAACAGTCTTCTTCTTCTCCATCATCTTCTTCCAGTGAGATTTCCACGTCTACATGATGTCTATAACACTATCTGGTTCCACTCTATTCTTCAGGTCATCACTCTATCCCAGGTGTTCCTCCAACTCTTATCTGCCGTCACATACTGTATCACTCTATACGCCAATAGCTCTCATATAGGCGTTCATTAATTTCCCCTAGCTACGATATGGCTGTGACATCATAGGACTCGCTATGATAGCATCAAAGATCATAGGACTCACTATGACATCATCAGAGATCAAAGGCATGCCTGTCAGGATCATAGGACTCGCTATGACATCATTAAAGATCATAGGACTCACTATGACATCATCAAATATCAAAGGCAGGCATCACTCAACAAGTGGTGACGTGCTTGCTTACACCTGCTTTCTATGGGCATGCAGCAATACTTGTTTATACTTGGTTTAAACAGGCATGAACGGGTATGCACTAGTATGATTAACATTCAAAGCAGTCTCCATAGTTACAGAATAGAATGAAATGGCTAGAACAATGCATGTTCTATTACCTGTGATGTCACACATTCTATTTCTTGTGATGTCACATAACATCATAGGAAGCCTGGTCTTTGATCAGTCTTGATTTACTCCAGTGAGCCAGTGCACCCGCAAGCTGGTTGCCAACCGCCAGTCAAATCTAAAAGAGGAAGAAGAAGAAGAATTCGACTACAGCTCCTGACCAGATAGAGTGATGATATAGAGTGAAGTACGTGGCGCAAAAACACACATCCCCCTGGCCTCTTGTTGATTTGTGTTTGACTTGCTTAATTTTCTTTGCTGATTTAGGGTTACACTGAAGCCAATTTTCTTCACGGAAAAAATCAGACATGGATAGTCAAAAGATGACCACCGAATTACACCAACTCCAGATGGACAATCTGAAATATCGGCAATTATTAAACCGTGATAATCGTTTGGAACTTTTGGAAGAAAACAAGGAGTTACAGTCGGCACTTAAGAAGAAAAACTCTGAAAATGACCAGCAGCAGCTAAAGTTGGACCAACTCTCCAGGCAGCTGGAAAGTGCCACAAAACGTATTGAACAAAATGATGTTTTACTGGGAAATCGCCGGCAGCTTTCTGAACAAAACAAAGCATTACAACTCGAGCTTCAGAAGAAAAACTCTGAAACAGACCGCTTGCAAGCAAAGCTGGACCATATCTCAAAGCAGTTCGAAAATAACACAAAATGTCTTCAACAAAAGGACAATTTAAATAAAAATCATCTGGAGATTTCTAAAAAATACAAAGGATTACTGGTCGAACTTGAAAAGAAAAAATCTGAAAATGACCTCCTGCGACAGGAGTTAGATAAATTCTCTAAGCAGAAGGAAAAGCAGTTAAAGATTCACACAAATCTTCAATCAAAGATTCACACAAATCTTCAATCAAAGATTCACACAAATCTTCAATCAAAGGACAAATTCAATAAAAATCATCTTGAGATTCCTGAAAAACAAAAAGGATTACAGCCACAACTTGAGAAGGCAAAATCTGAAAATGACCACCTGCGACAGAAGTTAGATCAACTCTCTCAGCAGATGGAAAAGCAATTCAAGACTCCAAAGAATCTTCAATCGAAGGACAATTTAAATAAAAATTATCTGGAGATTTCTGAAAAATGCAAAACATTAGAAGTCGAGCTTCAGTGGAAAAAATCTGAAAATGACCGCATGCAACAAAAGCTGGACCAAATCTCAAAGCAGAAGGAGAACCTTTCAGATACTTACACAACGTGTCTTTATCAGAAGGAGACATTACTTAAAAATCAAAAATGTTTTGAGGCTAACCTAATAAAGGTGAAAAAGGAATCAGATACCCTTGCAATCACTTGCAGCAAACAGAGGTCAGAACTTTTACGTTTACAAACAGACAAATCTAAACTCGAGAAGGAGTTGCACGGATATCGAAAAGTAATGCCATACTCTGACTCAATAACAGATTTAATTGACACGAAAGACAAAATGATTGAGGACCTGCAAAAATTAAACAAAATGAACAAATCTAAGATTGAAAACCTGACAGAGAAGCTATCAGCTAGCAAAGAGACATGCAAGATGGAAGTAAAAGAAAACGCGAACTTGATGGAGATGTTGAAGAAAGTGGCTGACGTCACCCAAGATGTGGATCCAATCTTGACAAGAGAGATTCAGTCTATGCTCACATCTCAAGCCGCTCTACCACCCATAGGGGAAAAACTGAAACCGGACACACACACAAAGTCAACTTCAAAACATTCGTCAACATCAAAGCCACTAAAACAATCTGTCCAACATGGTAAAGTAAAACCAGCTGTCCAGCATGTTTCTAAACCAGCTGGATCACATATTCACAAAACAACTGTCAAACATGCTCCAAAGCCACCATCTACAAAATCTCCAGACAAATCCAGACACGGGGGAAAGAATGGAGCAAAACCCACAGTTGAGATATCAGCTGAGACATCACCTGAGACATCACCTGAGACATCAGCTATTGATTTGGAAAGCGTTTAAAAGTTTATCCACTGCCTTTTCACAGTCTGCATGCTTTTCTCGTGATTGAGTGTCCTTGTTTTTCTCCGGCGTGCTCTGGTTTTTTTGTGAAAATTTTTTTAAAAATCACAAGAAAAATTGCAAATTAAAAGCCCCAGTAGCCATTTACAAAGCCAAATAAATACGTGCATGTTTTTCTCGTGATTTAGTGTCCTCATTTTTCTCCGGCGTGCTCCGGTTTTTTTGTGAAAAAAAATTTAAAATCACAAGAAAAACTGCAAATCTAAAGCTCTACTATTCATTTACAAAGCCAAATAAGTGCACATTTTTTTTGTGATTTAGTGTCCTAGTTTTTCTCTGGCATGCCCCATCCCCAGCAAGTCGCAGCAGATGACTGTATTATATACTGTATGTATTTGGTATATAATTGTGAAGTGTGGTGTAGTGATGTGCCGTTTCTGTCACGTCACTGCACCGTCCTATATAAGGCGGAGGACATCCATCTTATGACCTCTTTGGCGGATGCCTCCCGCTGGCGCATACCGTGTGCTACTATGTATATAGTTCTCAATAAAGCTGTGTTTGCCAACCACCATCTTGCCTCATCTTTCACCCAGGTATTTCCATACATAACATTTGGCGATCGAGGATTAACTCATGGAGGCGTGCATTACACTGCTCCGTCCCTTTCTCAAGCTCCGGGGCGAACCACTGGTTTTATGGCCGCATTGGCTGGAGGCCTATCAGACATACAGTGGGGTAAAAAAGTATTTAGTCAGCCACCAATTGTGCAAGTTCTCCCACTTAAAAGATGAGAGAGGTCTCCAATTTTCATCATAAGTATACCTCAACTTTGAGAGACAAAATAAGAAAAAAAATCCAGAAAATCACATTGAAGGATTTTTAATGAATTAATTGGTAAATTCCTCGGTAAAATAAGTATTTGGTCAATAACAAAAGTTTATCTCAATACTTTGTTATATACCCTTTGTTGGCAATGACAGAGGTGAAACGTTTTCTGTTAAGTTTTCACAAGGTTTTCACACACTGTTGCTGGTATTTTGGCCCATTCCTCCATGCAGATCTCCTCTAGCGCAGTGATGTTTTGGGGCTGTCGCTGGGCAACACAGACTTTCAACTCCCTCCAAAGATTTTCTATGGGGTTGAGATCTGGAGACTGGCTAGGCCACTCCAGGACCTTGAAATGCTTCTTACGAAGCCACTCCTTCGTTGCCCGGGTGGTGTGTTTGGGATCATTGTCATGCTGAAAGACCCAGCCATGTTTCATCTTCAATGCCCTTGCTGGTGGAAGGAGGTTTTCACTCAAAATCTCACGATACATGGCCCCATTCATTCTTTCCTTTACACGGATCAGTCGTCCTGGTCCCTTTGCAGAAAAACAGCCCCAAAGTATGATGTTTCCACCCCCCATGCTTCACAGTAGGTATGGTGTTCTTTCTCCTCCAAACACGACAAGTTGAGTTTTTACCAAAAAGTTCTATTTTGGTTTCATCTGACCATATGACATTCTCCCAGTCCTCTTCTGGATCATCCAAATGCTCTGTAGCAAACTTCAGACGGGCCTGGACATGTACTGGCTTAAGCAGGGGACACGTCTGGCACTGCAGGATTTGAGTCCCTGGCGGCGTAGTGTGTTTCTGATGTAGCCTTTGTTACTTTGGTCCCAGCTCTCTGCAGGTCATTCACTAGGTCCCCCCATGTGGTTCTGGGATTTTTGCTCACCGTTCTCGTGATCATTTTGACCCCACGGGGTGAGATCTTGCGTGGAGCCTCAGATCGAAGGAGATTATCAGTGGTCTTGTATGTCTTCCATTTTCTAATAATTGCTCCCACAGTTGATTTCTTCACACCAAGCTGCTTACCTATTGCAGATTCAGTTTTCCCAGCCTGGTGCAGGTCTACAATTTTGTTTCTGGTGTCCTTTGACAGCTCTTTGGTCTTGGCCATAGTGGAGTTTGGAGTCTGACTGTTTGAGGTTGTGGACAGGTGTCTTTTATATTGATAACGAGTTCGAACAGGTGCCATTAATACAGGTAACGAGTGGAGGACAGAGGAGCCTCTTAAAGAAGAAGTTACAGGTCTGTGAGAGCCAGAAATCTTGCTTGTTTGTAGGTGACCAAATACTTATTTTACTGAGGAATTTACCAATTAATTCATTAAAAATCCTTCATCGTGATTTTCTGGATTTTTTTTCTCATTTTATCTCTCATAGTTGAGGTATACCTATGATGAAAATTGGAGACCTCTCTCATCTTTTAAGTGGGAGAACTTGCACAATAGGTGGCTGACTAAATACTTTTTTGCCCCACTGTATATTACGATGCTGGACCTCGGGAAGCTAGATGGGACGAGAGTGTGGGCGCTTCTTGTTCATAACCTGCGTATCAAAGGCCGAAGGGTCCTGCAGATGCTCTGCAAAGCGAACTCATATGAGGAAGTTTTGGAGCTGCTAGCTAAACATTTCTCCACCCCAGACAATGTGACTGTTTGGAGAATTCGTTTTTGCCAGAGACACCAGCGGGTAGGTGATCCTATCTGCCAATATGTCATTGACTTGAAGCAGCTAGCCAGCAAGTGTTGTTTTGGATCACTTGAAGACGAAATGGTACGCAACCAATTAGCAGAGCACACGTGTAATGCTGAGCTGTGTGTTAGGCTATTAATGGCGCCTAATGACTTGACGTTAGCTAAAGCAATGGAGCTAGCTCTCCGTTGGGAAGTTGTTGATAAGCTAGCTGGGGAGCTAAATTGGCACCAGCCACAGAAGACACCAGAGCCGCTTGCCTCAGCTAATGTTGTGGACCCTGATAGCGAGGATAGCTTGAACGAAGATTTTTGGGAAGTCGGTGCTGCCAGCCAAAGGTCTGCCCTGGGAAACTCCCGTTGCAGGGGATGTGGGTCCGTGATGCACAGCCATAAACCTAAGAATTGCCCGGCTAGAGGAAGATGTTATAGCAGATGTGGGCGCTTGAATCACTTGGCCAGCGTGTGCCGTTTGTCTTACCCGGGGAACCCAAGGGAGAAATCACCACACTCGTCCCCGATGGACAATGGGAGCGAATGGTACAGAGAATAACAGATGCCTTCGCTTTCAAGTCAACCAGTTCTCGCTCAGGATTGGTACCCATGCCGATTAGCAACACCATGCTTATCCCAGATGCCTCTGGTTGTTGGCCACAATTGGGTGGGGGGTCTGAGCTACGACAGCGAACACTACGTTTATAGAAGAGGATGGGGCCAGACTGATGAGCATGGGGTTACCACATGCTCAGCAACAGCACATCGGGCCAAGTAAAATTCCACTCTGGGTTATGGACTTAGTTCGGGTTCGGGGTGAATGATGTCCACGGCGAAGATTGGCCAAACGACAGCCAGCAAATTATCGAGGGTGTCTGCGAATTGTGGCAAAGCTGGGCGCAGCATGCTTCAGGTTGTTCGACGGCTCGTCGAGGCAGGCCAGTCAGCTTTGGTGTGTCCAGGAAGACGCTCCAGGAGGTAAGGCTGGACAGGAGTCGTGATGGCGGTGTGGGATCAAGGCGCCGTCATCCAGAGGATCGGCCATCACTCTGGGGGTCTGCGGTGTCCAGGGGCAATTCTGCTGAGGAGCTGCCCTGGACACCCCATTCAAGTTCCAGTGTTTTTTCACCCAACTGACTGTGCGATAGCACTTTATTATATAGTTCTTTGGTATTTTGCATGCATGTTGTGATATGGGATTATTTTATGTGTTTTGCTTTTAGGAGCATAGCTGTAATTTTTAGTTTTAACTAGTGCATACCTGTGCATAGTATGTGCATACCTGTGCATGCCCATCGAAACCAAGTTTAAGCAAGTATTTCTTCTTCTTGTTCTTTTAGATTTGATTTGATTGGCGGTTGGCAACCAGCTTACAGGTGCATTAGCGCCACACACTATATATTTCTGCATGCCCGTAGAAAGCCGGTGTAAGCAAGTGTGTAAGCAAGCATGTCAGCACTGGTTCAGTGATGCCTGCCTTTGATCTTTGATGATGTCATAGCAAGTCCTATGATCTTTGATGATGCCATAGCAAGTCCTACGATCTTTGATGATGTCATAGTGAGTCCTATGATCGTAAGTGATGCCTGCGTTTGATCTTTGTTGATGTCATAGCGAGCCCTATGATTACGAGTTATGCCTGCCTTTGATCTTTGATGTCCTATGATCATGAGCCATGCCTGCCTTTGATCACACAGACACACAGATTTTCTTGAATCACTCTATACTATGGTATCTATATGACATCATATAGACATCATGTAGAGACCATAGGCACATCCCAGGTGAGCCTATGATTGTTTTGCGAATCCTATGGTCATGACAGACAGACACACAGAGATTTCTTGAATTTTATATAGAGTGACATGTAATCTATATGACATCATGTAGACATCATAGGAACATCATAGGCAATCCTATGATCTTTTAGCGAGTCCTATGGTCTATTTGGCGTCATATAGACCTCATGTAGAGATCATAGGAACATCATTGGCGACCCTATGATCTTTTAGCGACAGATTTCTTGAATTATACATAATAATAATAAAACTATTGCATGCCATAAAAACTAGTGCATGCCCGTGCATACCCATGCATGCCCAAAGAAACCAAGTAAAAGCATGTGTTTCTGCATGCCCGTAGAAAGCAGGCGTAAGCAAGGGTGTAAGCAAGCATGTCAGCCCTTGTTCAGTGATGCCTGCCTTTGATCTTTGATGATGTCATAGCAAGTCCTATGATCGTGATGACTGCCTTTGATCTTTGATGATATCATAGCGAGTCCTATGAACTTTGATGATGTCATAGCGAATCCTATGATCGTGAACGATGCCTGCCTTTGCACTTTGATGGTGTTATAGCGAGTCATATGAACTTTGATGATGTCATAGCGAGTCCTATGATCATGAGCGATGCCTGCCTTTCATCACACAAACACACAGATTTTCTTGAATCACTCTATACTATGGTATCTATATGACATCATATAGACCTCATGTAGAGATCATAGGAACATCATAGGCGACCCTATGATCTTTTAGCGACAGATTTCTTGAATTATACATAATAATAAAACTATTGCATGCCATAAAAACTAGTGCATGCCCATACATACCCATGCATGCCCAAAGAAACCAAGTAAAAGCATGTATTTCTGCATGCCCGTAGAAAGCACCTGCTTTCTACGGGCATGCAGAAATACATGCATGCATGTCAGCCCTTGTTCAGTGATGCCTGCCTTTGATCTTTGATGATGTCATAGCAAGTCCTATGATCGTGATGACTGCCTTTGATCTTTGATGATATCATAGCGAGTCCTATGGTCTTTGATGATGTCATAGCGAATTCTATGATCGTGAACGATGCCTGCCTTTGATCTTTGATGGTGTCATAGCGAGTCATATGAACTTTGATGTCATAGCGAGTCCTATGATCGTGAGTGATGCCTGCCTTTGATCTTTGATGTCCTATGATCATGAGTGAGCATGAGTGACGCCTGCCTTTGATCTTTGACGATGAGTCCAAAGACGGATGGTTTTTTCACACGAGTCGTTTACATAGGAACATTATAGAACATTTTACACATAAGGAGTCATTATACATAAGAACATCATAGGACATCATGCAGACATCATAGGAACATAGGTGGTCCTATGATGTTTGGTCGTGACACAAACACTGACACACAGACACACAGAGATTTCTTGAATTTATAGTGACTAGTGCATATTTGTGCTTGCCCGTGCATACCTGTGCATGCCCGTAGAAACCCAAGTGTAAGCAAGTATTTCTGCTTGCCCGTAGAAAGCAGGTGTAAGCAAGCACATCAGGACTCGTTCAGCGATGCCTGCCTTTGATCTTTGATTGTGTTTTCTCAGAAAATAGGAACTTCTACACATTATCTCCACCATACATTGGACCTTGTTCTGACATATGGCATAGAAATAGAAAATCTGGTAGTGTCTCCTGATAACCCTGTACTGTCAGACCATTGTCTGTAAACCTTTGATTTTACTATTTCTGACTATTTGGCTCCTAAAGAAAAATATTACTACAGTAGATGCCTCTCAGATGATGTTGTAACCAAATTTATGCAGATTGTTTCCTCTATGCCATGTATCAACACAACGGAAATAGCTGCAGACAGCTTGCTCTTTCTGTAATTGATAGCATGGTAGACAGTGTTACAGCTTCTCTGCATCAGACTCTAGACATGGTGGCCCCTTTAAAAAAGAAAAAGTCTAATCATAGATTTCTAGTTCCTTGGTTCAACACAGAAACTCGTAGCTTAAAACAGAAGACTTGTCAATTAGAAAGAAAATTGCATTCCACTAATTTAGATGAAATCTATTTAGCTTGGAGAAATCATCTTTTAATGTATAAAAGATCTCTTAGAAAAGCTAGAACGAGTTATTATTCTTCATTAATAGAAGAGAACAAGAATAATCCCAGGTTTCTTTTCAGCACTGTACCCAGGCTGATAAAGAATCAGGACTCTTGTCAATCCTAGCATTCCCTTAGAGCAGTGGTGTCAAACTCATTCCATGGAGGGCCAAGACCCTGCAGGTTTTACTTCCACCCAGTCTCTTCAGCAGGTGTTTTTACTGATCAGCAATCAGTGGGAAGAAATTCAGAGAAATTACCTGTTGAAGACACTGGGTGGAGGTAAAACCTGCAGGGTCTTGGCCCTCCATGGAATGAGTTTGACACCTGTGCCTTAGAGCTTACAAGTCAGGACTTTATGAACTTTTTCAATAATAAAATTTCATCTATCAGAGATAAAATCAGTCAGATTCTTCCGACTGTTAACTTAAATACAGTAACTACTACAACTCCTTCAATTGATATCTGTTTGGATGAGTTTACTCCAATTGACCTTTTAGAGTTAGACAAAATAATTTCCTCATCCAAGCCTTCAACTTGTCTTTTAGACCCTATTCATACCAGGTTATTTAAAGAAGTCTTCCCTTTTATTGGTAGCTTTATTCTTCAAATAATCAATTCTTCATTAACTTTAGGCCATGTACCGCAGGCTTTTAAAACTGCTGTAATTAAATCCTTACTCAAAAAGCCAACGCTGGATCCAGGAGTTTTAGCTAACTATAGACCAATCTCTAATCTCCCTTTCATTTCAAAAATCTTAGAAAGTGTTGTTGCTACGCAATTATTTGACTACTTGCAGGGAAATGGTTTATTTGAAGAGTTCCAATCAGGGTTTAGAATCCATCATAATACTGAAACAGCCTTAGTGAAGGTCACTAATGACCTCCTTATCGCATATGATAATGGACTTGTTTCTGTATTTGTCCTTTTAGACCTTAGTGCAGCTTTTGATACTATCGATCATAATATTCTACTTGATAGATTAGAACACTATGTTGGACTTAATGGAACTTTGTTGCAGTGGTTTAGATCTTTTTTATCTGATAGGTTCCAGTTTTCTTTCAACTCAAAGCTTAGTCATGGAGTCCAACAGGGATCTGTGCTAGGCCCTACTCTTTTCAGTTTATATATGCTTCCGTTAGGCAACATTGTTAGAAAGCACTGTATACGTTTTCAATGTTATACAGATAACACACAATTATACCTGTCACTGAAGCCAGATGATAGTAATCAACTAGCCAAGTTAGAAGTCTGTCTTAAGGAAATCAAAGCTTGATGACTTGTAATTTCCTGCTATTAAATTCAGATAAGACTGAAGTCATTCTTGTTGGTCCAAAAAAACCTTAGAAATACCTTTCCAAATCAAACTTGTAGTTTGGATGTGGTTACTCTTTCTCTTAATAGCTCTCTGAGGAATCTTGGAATTATTTTTGATCAAGATCTGTTTTTCAATTCACATATTAAACTCATTTCTAAGACTGCCTTCTATCATTTGCATAGTATTGCCAAGATTAGGATCATCTTGTCTCAGAGTGATGCTGAGAAACTGATCCACTCTTTTGTTAGCTCTAGATTAGATTATTGTAACTCTTTATTATCAGGTTGTCCTAAAACATCTTTAAAAAGTCTTCAGTTGATCCAAAATGCTGCTGCAAGAGTTTTAACAGGTAACTAGAATGAGAGATCATATCTCTCCCGTTCTGGCCTCCCTTCATTGGCTTCCCATAGTTTAAGTTTAAAATCATTCTTCTCACTTTCAAAGCTAAACAATCAGACCCTTTTTTATTTAAAAGATTTGATACTACCCTATTATCCCAACAAAGCACTACGCTCCCAAAATGCTGGATTACTTGCAATACCTAGAATCTCCAAAAGTACAATGGGAGGCAGAGCCTTCAGTTATCAAGCTCCTCCCCTGTGGAACCAGCTGCCAATCTGGATTTGGGAGTCAGACTCGATCTCTGTTTTTAAAAATAGGTTTAAAACCTCCCTTTTTGATATAGCCTACAATTAGGGAGGGATCATGTGTCTCTGAACCCTCCCTTAGTTATGCTGCTAATAGGTTTAGACAGCCGGGGGACCTCCAATAATGCACTGGGCTTCACTCCTTTCTTCACTCTCAATATTTTTTTTTTTTTTTTTTGCTGGTCATTAACATCTGTTTGTTCTCTCCCATAGATTGAGTCCCCATCGTGCTGTTTGCTCTCTACATGTCTGTTTTTCTCATCTTCTCTATCCCCTCACCCCCCCAGCCAGTCGCAGCAGATGACTGCCCCTCCCTGAGCCTAGTTCTGCTGGAGGGTTCTTCCTGTTAAAAGGGAGTTTTTCCTCTCCACCGTTGCCAAGCACTTGCTCACAGGGGATCGCTTGATTGCTGGGGTCTTTCTGCAGTGATGGGGTTTCCCCTACAGTTGAAAGTGATATGAGATGACTGTTATTGTGAAATGGTGCTATATAAATAAAGTTGAATTGAAGTGAATTGTGTCATAGCAAGTCTTATGATCTTTGATGACGTTATAGCGAGTCCTATGATCTTTGATGATGTCATAGCAACTCTTATGATGCCTGCATTTGATCTTTGATGATGTCATAGCGAGACCTATGATCGTGAGTGATGCCTGCCTTTGATCTTTGATGATGTCATAGCGAGTCTGTGATCGTGAGTGATGCCTGCCTTTGATCTTTGATGATGTCATAGCGAGTGATGCAGTCCAAGGATGGATAATTTTTTCAAACGAGTCTTATCCATAGGAACATTATAGGACATCATGTAGACATCATAGGAACAGTCCTATGATCTTTTTTGCAAGTCCTATGATCGTAACACACAGACAGACAGACAGACACACACACACTGATTTCTTGCATTATAGAGTGACTAGTGCATATCCGTGCATGCCCGTGCATGCCCGTAGAAACCAAGTATATGCAAGTATTTCTACTTATACTTACAAAAATACGTGCAAGTATAAGCAAACTTTCTGCATCATCCTATCATAGGAACACCATAGGTGATCCTATCATACGAGCACCATAGGCGATCCTATGATGTTTAAGAGAGTCCTATGATCGTGACAGACACACACAGGCAGTCTTATGATCTCTGACATCATAGGAACAGCATAGGACATTATGTAGACATCATAGGCAGTCCTATGAGCTTTTTAGTGAGTTCTATGATTGTGACAAGACACACACACATACACAGACAGTGATTTCTTGAATTATATATAGAGCAAAGTGATAACGGTAGTCCACCCGTCAGCCCAATTTTAGTTCTGTGTGAGTGTGTTAGGCAATTTTAGTACATTCATTCCCATTATTTTAGTGCGTGATTCGGGTCCCATTTTTTTTTTTTGGGGAGGGGGGGTTAATTGTGTGTGTGGTTTTGGACTTTTCTAAAGGGGGTTGAGGGAGAATATTATATACAGTGGCATGTTCAAGAAATCTCTGTGTGTATGTGTGTGTGTGTCTGTCTGTCTGTGTGCCACAATCATAGGACTCACTATGACATCATCAAAGATCATAGGACTCGCTATGGCATCATCAAAGATCAAAGGCAGGCATCACTGAATGAGTGGTGACGTAAAAGGTCAAAGGCAGGTTTCACCATGGTATCCTCGAATTTAAGCCTCCCCGGATATGCGGAAGTTTAGGAGGGGAAATCTTTAATGAACGTCCATAAGGGAGCTGTGGGCATTCATAGCTATGACATCACAGGCGCACACTGTGTTCTTATGATGTCACATGACCATATAAGGAGTTCTGAACAACTCCATTGAACAACAACTCCTATGATGTCATTAAGACATCATAGGCACACTGTGAGGTTAGAACACTTTCTACGGGCATGCAGAAATGCTTGCTTATACCTGCTTTCTATGGGCATGCAGAAATACTTGCTTATACTTGGTTTCTATGGGAATGCACAGGTATGTACTAGTATTTTAAGAAATCTCTGTGTGTGTGTCTGCGTATTCCACGAGTATCTCCTGAACCATTCGAGGGACCGGGCTCAGATTTGTTACGTGCTGCGCTGAGGTTATGAGGGTGTGCATTCCCAAATTTCAGCCTCCCTGGATATGTGGAAGTTTAGGAGGGGGCATCTTTAATAAACTCCCATAGCTCTCCTATGGGTATTCATTAAAGATTTCCCCTAGCTACGCTATGGCTATGACATCATAGGATTTGCTATGATATCATCAAAGATCATAGGACTCACTATGACATCGTCAAAGATCAAAGGCAAGTCTGTCATGATCATAGGACTCGCTGTGTCATCATCAAAGATCATAGGACTAGCTATGACATCATCAAAGATCAAAGGCAGACATCACTCAACAAGTGGGGACGTGCTTGCTTACACCTGCTTTCTACAGGCATGCAGCAATACGTCTTCTCTCGGTTGTTGGCAGATAGCAAACAACTGAAAGGTGCATACCGCCACCTACTGTACAAGAGTGTGTCACATTATGTCATTTGAGCCTGACCCCAAATGTCTATGACTTAATCCTGTGTTATTTAAAAAAGAGAAAAGAGCCCTTCTCGTGATTCTTATTGCCTCTCCATCTCCATCTGTTCCCAGAATCCCAGTTAAATCACATTCCCTATTGGCCTCTCAAACTTCATTTTTCATTCTCTCTCTTTCATTTCCATGCTTGTGACAGTGAAATAAGATTTGCTCGACATTTTCTTTTACTCCACATTATCTACATTTGTCACTTTCGCTTTTTCCCATGGTGAATAAAGTGCTATTTAAACCTGCATGATCCAGTCTGAGTCTTGCCATAATGATGTCTTCCCTCCTGTTTGTTGTTTTATGATTCTTTACTGCAATAGATTTTTGTATTTTGTAATATGATCTACCTTTATGATCTTCATCCCATCTTTTTTGCCATAGCTCAATTCCTTTTTTCTTGATTACTCCTTTCCTTTGCCTTTTCCGAGAGGCAATGGTAAAGTTATTTCTTTCCCAAGTAGGCACCGGTATGTATACTTTATTGATCCCCAGAGGGGAAATTGAGGGCATCCACCTGGATGAATGAAGCAGCCACGGTACGGCGCTATTCACACTAGGGCCACTTTAGAGTCTCCAGTTAACCTAACTTGCATGTTTTTGGCCTGTGGGAGGAAACTGGAGAAATCCCAGAGTAAACCCACGCAGATACGGGGAGAACATGCAAACTCCACACAGACCACTTTTGGTCAGGGGCTGGGATCAAACCAGGGATCCCATGGCCAAGGGTGAGTTGCTGTGCTGCCGCAGTGCTAACCACTGCGCCACCGCACTAGTATGATTAACATTCAAAGCAGTCTCAGTAACAGAATAGAATCAAGTGGGTGGAGCAATACATGTTCTATTACCCGTGATGTCACACATTCTCTTTCTTGTGATGTCACATAACATCACAGGAAGCCTGGTCTTTGATCAGTCTTTAGTCCAGGGAGCCAGTGCGATCTTTTAAGTTCAGACATCATGGGCTGGTGGATCAACAGCCTATCAAGTCTAAAAGAATAATAATAATAATGAGATGAGATGCAGATATGAAGTCCCGCAATGAAGGATTAAGCACTGAATCTGCAGAAGAAAATAAAGTTCTTTCTCTGTGTTCAGTCTATTTGGCTCAATTTCCCTTACAAAAATCCTCCTGATAATCCCCAGTCTTTGTTTTTCAAAACACTGAGCACACGGCCTCTGGACAGTAGCTGCTTGGGACAATTGCCAAGGACAATTGCTGCAGCCAGACAAAACATCTTCTGCTAAAGTGTCCTTGTGCTCATATTGATACAACATTGCTTCAACACTACATCCACACTGACCCAGAAACTGACAACAAGATAACATTCACTGCTCTCCTTGTGTCCTGTGAACTCTGGTCTTGAATGTGCATCGTGGGCTTTTTTTGTCTTTGTAATCATAATATTGATTACTTATGGTCAATATTCTGAATTCAATGATTTTTTTGCTCCTTCCTATTGTATGATTTCTTATCTGTACCATCCTGTTGGCAGGCGCGTTCCCGATGCAGCCGTGTCACTGGAAATGCAGGTTCATTTTCTGTGTCAAGTCAAATTCTCTCGTATGTTATCAGTGACCTGTTAATGTACTTGGCAATAAATCTTTTTCTGATTCTGATTCTGATTCTGATATGGACTACAGCTAGAAGAATAATAATGAAATGAGATGTAGATACGAGATTAAAGAAGAAGAAGAATGTCACAAAGCTAGGAGAAAACGTCACAAAGCTCTGAGGAAATGTCACAAGGCGATGAGGAAAACATCACAAAGTTATGAGGAAAAGTAGACACACAGAAAGACAGACATATACAGAGTGTGTGGCGGTATATAGAGTGTGTGGTGTGATGTTCAACTATAGAGTGATGTTGCCACGGCCAAGATATATAGAGTGATGATATAGAGTGAAGAAGAAGAAGAAGTGGATATAAAACATGCAGGTTAGGTTAATTGGAGACTCTAAAGTGGCCCTAGGTGTGAATGTGTGTGTGAATGATAAAGGGATAGTGCCGTACCATGGCTGCTTCATCCATCCAGGTGGATGCCCTCAATTTCCCCTCTGGGGATCAATAAAGTATACAAAATCAAAAAAAAATCAAATCAAAATTCAGCTAGGAGGAATGGATGTGGGAAGCAGGGAAGAGGAAATTTGGAGCACAGTGGAGTCTAAAAGAAACAAACGTAGACGTCAAGAAACTCAATCAAGACCGTTATCAAGTGCTGAGGAATCAGAGGATGAACGATCCCAGAATGAACAGAAGGAGTGGAAAGTAATCATTAAACCTTGTCAGGGAGGGGCATCGTTTTGTGAGTGGAACCCAATTAAGCTCACAAATGCAATTAATGGGTTACTTGGAGAAGTTTTAAATGCAAGGGTTCTTTGTAGTGGTTCATTGCTGGTTTCATGTAAAGATAGTGTTCGACAAGGAAAAGCTATCAGAGTCAATAAGATGGAGGGGAAAAATGTGCAGTGTTCAGCATTGGAAGGAAATAACGCAATGAGAGGAGTGATATCGGGCATTTCAACGGCTGTCTCAACTGATGAAATAAATGAAGAACTTAACTGAAGCAGAAGTGACGGAGGTACATTGATGGAAAGCTAATAGAAATAGTGAAAAATGTGATCTGAAAATGACCGCTTGCAACAAAAGCTGGACCAAATCTCAAAGCAGAAAGAGAACCTTTCAAATACTTACACAATGTGCCTTCAGCAGAAGGACACATTACTTAAAAATCAAAAAATGTTTTGAGTTAAACATAAAAAAGGTGAAAAAGGAAACGGACACCCTTGCAATCACTTGCAGCAAACAGCGGTCAGAACTTTTAAGTTTACAAACAGAAAAATCGAAACTAGAGAAAGACTTGATGGAGATGTTGAAGAAAGTGGCTGACGTCACCCAAGATGTGGATCCAATCTTGACAAGAGAGATTCAGTCTAGGCTCATACCTTACACTGCTCTACCACCCATAGGGGAAAAAATTGAAACCGGACACAAACGCTAAGCCAACTTCAAAACAGCAGTCAAAGTCAACGCCACTCAAAAAATCTGTCCTACATGATAAAGTAAAACCAACTGTCTAACATGTTTCTAAACCAGCTGGATCAAATAGTCACAAACCAGCTGTCCAACATGCTCCAAAGCCACAATCTACCAAACCTCCAGACAAATCCAGACACGGGAGAAAGAGCAGAGCAAAAACCACAGTTGATATCAGCGGAGACATCACCTGAGATACCAGCTATTGATTTAGAAAGTGTTTAAAAGTTTATCCACTGTCTTCTCACAGGCTACATGTTTTTCCTTGTGATTTAGTGTCCTCATTTTTCTCCGGCGTGCTCCAGTTTTGTCCTGAAAAAAAAAATAAAAATCACAAGGAAAACTACAAATTTAAAGCCCCGGTATCCATTTACAATGCCAAACAAATAAGTACACGTTTTTCCCGTGATTTAGAGTCCTTGTTTTTCTCCGGCGTGCTCTGGTTTTTTTGTGAAAAAAAAATTAAAAATCACAAGAAAAGGACTTCCGGTTATGGCGGCTACGTAAGAGGACACGTCTCACTCTGCTCTGCTTCTAGAGATAAAAAATCAGCAAATAACTCTCTTATTTGGAACAGAACCTATCCCAGCGTTTGGGCGAGGATATGCCGGTGAAGCCTAAGGCTGGGAAATCAGGTGGAGGAAAAATTGAACCGCTGAAACAGTCCAAATTAACGGACTTTCACGTCTGTGGCGCAGCAGAAAAAGCTCCAGATATGGCGGAGGAAGCTAGCGGTAGTGCGGTGACTGCTGGCGACGGCACAGGTGCGGTGCTCGCTGCCATTAGCTCAATGAGAGCAGACTTTTCCGCTAAATTTGATGGGATTATAGCAGCGATAGAGGGAATGAGAAAGGAATTGGGTGATTGTGTGGAACGAGTGGCGCAGGTGGAGCTTCGAATCTCCAGTGCTGAGGATGACGTTACCAGTCTTCAATTAAAGGTGCGCGCTTTGGAAAAAAAAAATAAATATCTGGAAGATAATGTCCTGGACTTGGAGTCCCGGTCGAGACGGAACAACCTGAGGCTGGTGGGTCTACCAGAGGGAACCGAGGGTCGGGACCCATGTTCCTTTTTGGAAAAGTGGATTCCAGAAGCACTGAACAACGCGGAGCTGCAATCATCAGTCGTTCGAGAAAGCGCACACCGAATTGGCCCACCGAGAGATAACAAGGCATCACCGAGGACGTTAATTATGAAGTTCCTCAGCTACAGAGACAGGATGACGATCTCCAACGCTGCACGAGCCAAAGGAGAAATTAAATACCAGGATCAGCAGGTGCGGTTCTACCCAGATTTGGCCACAGGAATCCAACAATTAAGGAAACAGTTCGACCCCGTCCGTAAAGAGCTGCGCAACCTTGGGATTCATCATGGAGTGATTCACCCTGCAAGACTGTTGGCCATGTATAAGGG
This sequence comes from Pholidichthys leucotaenia, assembly GCA_020510985.1. Taxonomy (NCBI): domain Eukaryota; kingdom Metazoa; phylum Chordata; class Actinopteri; order Cichliformes; family Pholidichthyidae; genus Pholidichthys; species Pholidichthys leucotaenia. The sequence goes on along the minus strand of CM035839.1, from coordinate 291,980,190 downwards.
CAGAACACACATCTTCAAGACCCCTGAGGAGGCGCAGGAGTTCATCAAGAAGATCCAAGAAGAGACTGGTGGGAGCTAAGCATGAACAAAATATAAAGTAGAACAGGGGTGTCCAACCATGTGCCATGGAGAGCCAAGACCCTGCAGGTTTTCTCTTCTACTCAGTCTCTTCAGCAGGTGTTTTCACTTATCAGCAATCAGTGGGAAGAAGTTCACTGAAATCTGCTGTTGAAGACACTGGTTGGAGGTAAAACCTGCAGGGTCTTGGCTCTCCATGGCACATGGTTGGACACCCCTGAAGTAGAATATTTAAGCATTTGCACAGGCATCTAACTGATCTGAAGCATATAGCAAGTTTACAAAATATAGATTGTATTACATATTAAAAAAAAACAAACAAACAAAAAAAACCTATGATGTACAAAGTTGCTATAAAATTTTGGAGTTAAGTTGGAAAACTACAGAAGAGAGTTAATGTTACGTCATTAAAAGCAGTAGAGTTAGGGTGATTGGGAGGATGAAGAAGGAGTGGCTTTGGCTGTACCTCGTGGGTGTGGAGCGGCCGATGGCTATATCGGGAGACAGAATTTTTCTTTTGATTTTGGGGGGATTACCACGAATGTGGGAAGGGGGAATTTGTTTGTGTGTAGTTTGTAGAATGAATGTTCAACCACTCATGTTTTTGCTTCTCTGTATGAACATGTTTACACTGCGAGGTAATCCCAAACTCCCTATTGATCATAGACCAAAGCGTTAATCTTAATTTAACTTCATGGAATTGCAGAGGTCTACAAAATTTAAAAAAAACTTAAACAAGTTATGAATAAAATAAAAGACATTGGTTCAAAAATTGTGTTTTTACAAGAAACTCATCTAATAGAGGAGGATGTAAAAAGAATTAGGAGTAGATGGCAAGGAAGTGTATTCACCTCATCATTTTCATCCCGAGCCAGGGGAGTTATGACTCTCATACATAAATCAGTCCCATTTCAAGTGAAAAATGTAATTGGAGACAAATTTGGAAGATATCTAATCATTCAAGAATCTTTGCTATTAGAAAATATAAATCTGGTGAACTTATACGGTCCCAATATAGATGATCAAAAGTTCTTTGCTAATTTATTTCTTATCTTGTCATCACTTACAGGACAACATATAATAGCAGGGGATTTTAATTGCACATTGAATCCCAGTATAGACAGATCAACAGGACTGGACTGTACGCACAATGGATGCAGGATGATCATTAATCATTTTATGAAAGAATTGAGATTGCTAGATATATGGAGAGAAATGAAACCACAAGTTAAAGCCTACTCTTGATATTCTAATACCTACAAGACATTCTCACGTATTGACTATTTTTTGATCTCCACAGAATTAAGGTCCAAGATTCAAAACTGCTTTTATGATAATATTGTGATCTCTGATCATGCACCCTGTTGTCTCATATATGTAGATAAGAAATTGACAAAGGAATCAGGTAGGTGGCAATTTCAGCATAAATGGCTTCAGGATGAGGAATTTGTTAAGTACATAGAAAAACAGATAGATGAGTTCTTTGATATCAATACTACACAAACATCAGCATGTATAAAGTGGGAGGCTTTCAAAGCTTTTATTAGGGGACATATTATTAGTTATACAGGTTCAAAATCTAAGAAGACTCGAAAGGAGAGAGTCCAATTGGAACATAAACTAAAAATTCTTCAAGAAAAAGTGTATGCAGGAAGTGACCCAAAGTTAGAGAACGAATTACTGATTCTGAGAGCTGAATATGACAAAAAATCAGCGAATAGAGCTGCCTCGAGTCTTCTAAGATTGAAGCAATCTTTTTATGAACAAGGTGAAAAATCAGGAAAATTATTGGCATGGCAGATTAAACAATTAGAATTTAAAACACCAATTACCAGTATTATAAGTAACGGACAGGTAGTTGTAGATCCTCTAGAAATTAATAGAGCCTTTAGAGATTACTATGAAAAATTATATGATACAAAAAATGAAACTGACTTAACAAAACTAAATGGGTTTTTGGATGGACTATCTATACCGTGTATTCCAAATGAAAACAGGGAGATACTGGAGTCTAAAATTAGTCAAGAAGAAGTTGGGCTAGCCATTGATAATATGAAATCAGGAAAAAGTGCAGGACCAGATGGTCTTCCAGTTGACCTTTATAAAAAATTTAAGAATAAATTAATAAAACCTTTTTTGGAAATGGTTTTAGAAGCATTTCAAAATAGTAATTTACCACCATACATGAATAATGCCTTAATTATACTGTTGCCAAAACCAGGTAAACCCTCTAATAAATGTGAAAATATGAGACCAATAAGCCTATTAAATGCTGACCTTAAGATAATTTGTAAAATTTTAGCAAGACGAATACAAGAAATTTTACCAAATATTATTAACCGAGATCAGAATGGCTTTATAAAGGGAAGACAAGGCTTCCATAATGTAAGAAGACTATTTAATATTATTTATTCTAATAAAGAAGCACCGGATACAGCTCTCCTATCATTGGACGCCGAAAAGGCCTTTGATAGGGTCGAATGGCCCTTTCTTTTTGAAGTCTTACAAAGGTTTGGACTTGGAAATAATTTCATAAAATGGGTTCAGATAATATATAATAATGCTAAAGCAGAAATCCTAACAAATAGCAATATCTCAAAATCAATAAAAATCAATAGAGGATGTCGACAAGGCTGTCCACTTTCACCTTTACTGTTTACTATGGCAATTGAACCTTTAGCGATGGCAGTACGTTTACATTCACAAATATATGGAATTAAAGTTGGACCAACAGAACATAAAATCTCCCTGTATGCCGATGACATAATTTTGTTTATGTCAAATCTTAAAAAATCAATTCCGACCTTGTTGAATTTAATAAAGAATTTTGGGGAAATATCAGGATATAAAATAAATAAAACTAAATCTTCAATATTAATGCTAAATGAGACCCAGAGAATTCACCCAGCTCCTGAGGCAAATCAATTCAATGTTGTAAATCAGTTTAAATATTTAGGAATTCAAATTGTGCCTAAGCTAGAATTAGTCGCCAGTGTCAACTATGAAGCCTTAATGACAGACATTAATGAGTTAATTCAGAGATGGATGTCACTACCAATGTCGATGATAGGGAGAATCAATATATTAAAAGTAATATCTTACCTAAAATACTTTATTTATTTCAATACATTCCTTTACCACCACCTTCAGATCTATTCTCAAGAATTAAAAAAAAGTTAGTGGAATTTATATGAAACAACAGGAAGGCTAGATTACGTCTGTCCTTACTATATTTACCATTTGATTGTGGAGGTTTGAAATGTCCAAACTTTATGTTGTATTACTGGTCGGCACAACTGAGGTCTATGACATATTATTTTTCATCAAATGATCTCCCTCACTGGACTGAAATGGAATCATACAATTTACCTTTACCTCTTCCCATATTCATATACTCAGATTCGGCTAAAAAATTACAGAAGCAAGTTAAAAATCCATTTGTACAGCATATGATCAAAATATGGTGTGAAACTAAAAAATATTTAAAAGAACCACAGTTATTGTCACAATTTAGCCCAATATGGGGTAATCAATATTTTAAACCTGGGAGAGCGGATGCTGTATTTAAAGTATGGAATTTAAAAGGGATTCAAAAGATTCAAGATTTATATCTGTCATGTTCAGATAACATAATGTCTTTTGAAGAGCTGAGGATCAAATTTAATCTTAATAGAACACATTTTTTAAAATATCTTCAGCTTAGGGACTTTATTCGATCAAATCAAAATAATGCTCTCACTCGACCTATTTATTCATCCTTGGAAAAAATTTTGACGAAAGATAGTAAGAGAAAGGGTATTATTTCACAGTTTTATAACTCATTGACACTATCCTCAAGTGAAAACTCACAGAAAAGATTGAATTATTGGAAAGGAGACTTGCAAACTGAAATTTCAGAGGAACAATGGGAATTGGCTTGCACAGAAGCTCAAACCAAATCAATAAATGTACGTCTTAAATTGATACATTTTAAATGGTTAATGCGGATGTATGTTACACCGGTGGAATTAAATAGATATAACAAAAACATACCAGATACGTGCACAAAATGCATGGAAAGTAAAGGAACCCTATTTCATTGTGTATGGGAATGTAGATTAATAAGAATGTTTTGGGAAGAGGTGAGGGTAACAATTGAAAAAATAATTTCAAAACAAATCATATTGAATCCTAAATTGTTTTTGTTGGGTCTGTACCCAGAAAAGCATAACTTTAATAAAAGTGAAAGAGCATTCATAGACCTCAGTTTGCTTAATGCCAAAAAATGTATTGCACTATTGTGGAAAAAGACTCATAGACCAGATGTGACTCAGTGGTTAAGACAGATGTTAACAAACCTTCCACTAGAAGGAATAACATACATATTGAAATCAAAGGAAATTGTGTTTGAGAATATATGGAGACCTTTCATTGATTATGTAAAGAATTTAAACATAACTTTTGAAGAAGAAGGTGAATGATGTGTGTGGACCTTGTAAATTCCAAATTGGTGAATGTATAATATGTATACTTACACTACCGTTCAAAAGTTTGGGGTCACTTAGAAATTTCCTTATTTTTGAAAGAAAAGCACTTTTTTCAATGAAGATAACTTTAAACTAATCAGAAATACACTCTATACATTGCTAATGTGGTAAATGACTATTCTAGCTGCAAATGTCTGGTTTTTGGTGCAATATCTACATAGGTGTATAGAGGCCCATTTCCAGCAACTATCACTCCAGTGTTCTAATGGTACAATGTGTTTGCTCATTGCGTCAGAAGGCTAATGGATGATTAAAAAACCCTTGTGCAGTCATGTTAGGTCTGCAATGCTGTCATTGCTGCAAATGGAGGATTCTTTGACGAAAGCAAAGTTTGAAGGAAAAAATTATTATTTCAAATACAAATCATTATTTCTAACCTTGTCAATGTCTTGACTATATTTTCTATTCATTTTACAACTCATGGTGGTAAATAAGTGTGACTTTTCATGGAAAACACAAAATAATTGTCTGGGTGACCCCAAACTTTTGAACGGTAGTGTATGTAATGGATTGCCTAGACTAAACAGAGGAGCATTGTTGAAGACCTGCCTTAGTTAGTGGTTGTTGGTGTTTTTAGTATAATTTTTTTTTATATTACTTTAGTGTTAGTGTTTGATTGTTTGTGTTATGTTTGTAAAAAAAAAGGTTCAATAAAAATATTGTAGAAAAAAAAAATCACAAGAAAAACTGCAAATTTAAAGCCCCTGTATCCATTTACAAAGCCAATTAAATAAGTGTGTAGAGGAATGAATAAGACGAGACACGAGCGTTGCACACACAGATTTTATTCCTCTATCAGCAAAATCAGACTGAACTCAGGGTGCCAAAGTAAACCTTTAAAACAGCTTACACTCTCTTCCTTGGCACCAGGAATACATACATTACAACAGAGCACATCGCATCACAATACATTCACACCTGGTATCCCAGGTGTGAAGGCACATCTTCACATAGTTTTCTCCCCACTGGCGCTCTTGTGCCTACCTTTGCATCTTCTCCTTTCTTCTTCCGCATTTAGATTTCTCACTCCCTTCCCCCTATTCCCCAAGTCACTGGGTGGGAGTAAGACCTCCCATTGTGCCACCACACAGCCCCACCCCCCACCGAACATCCAGAAGGGGCCTTAACCCTCCGGTACCTTGGGCTTGAGCAATCGCCCATAACAGCTGAAACTGTGGAGCCGCCCGGCTGACCAAAGTGCCTTCCTGTCGAGATGTGTAGGAGAAAGACTCATTTCCTGGTGGACAGTATTCTGGAGGGGGAACAGGTGGGGAGGGGCAAGATTTGGTCTCCTGAAAACAGTTCTCTGAAGGGGGAAAACAACCATGCGGACCCACCACAGGTAGGCATCCACGCTGGGGAGCCTGGGCCAGCACCACCTGCTCATCTGCCAACACATAAGCCTTCTTAAATTTATCTATACAGATGGTTTCCTTGTGCCCCACAAAATCTAAAACAAAATGTTTCTCCCCAGTTTCCAGAATTCTGAATGGGCCGTTGTAAGGCAGGCGCAGCAGGGTTCTTACGAACAACAAACTTGGCGTTCTCCAAATGCTTCGGAACAAAAGTGCGGGGAAAACAATGGTGATCCGGCCCGGGAACACTGCTAGCCTCTGCTCCAGTAAAAAAAACACGTGGCCAAGCTGGTACCGGGTGTGGAACTTTCCAGTAAAAATTCACCTGGGATCCGTAACGGTTGACAAAAAACGAGCTCCGCTGAGAAAGCTGCTAAATCTTCTTTGGGTGCAAAGCGCAACCCCAGGAGAACCCAAGGCATGCAGTTGACCCAATTCCCATCCATCAACGAGGCTCTGAGCGCTGCTTTAAGTAGCCTGTGGCACCTCTCACATAAACCATTAGCCTGCGGGTTGTAGGCGGTGGTTTGGTGGATTTTGACCCCCAGGCTCTTAGCCATCGTGGACTAGAGTTCTGAAACGAACTGTGGAACCCCTGTCGGAAGTGATGTCCAACAAGGAACCAAAACATGTGACCCAGGATGACAAAAACACGCAGGCCACATCGGCGGATGTGGTGGAAGCCAGTGGAACTGCCTCTGTCCAACGCGTAGTGCGGTCCACTGTTGTCAAAAGGTGCGTGAAACCCTGCGACAGTGGAAGTGAACCCACTAAATACATGTGTATGTATTCGAACCTCCTGGTTGGAATCCGGAAAGGTTCAAAGGCAGCTTAAGTGTGCCTCTGCACCTTAGCCCATTGGCACGCAACGAATGCCGCAACCCACTCCTTCACATCCTTGCGTAAGCGGGTCCAGACGAATTTAGACCTCACCAGCTTAACCGAAGCCCATACACCCGAGTGTGAAAGAAAGTGGACGGACTCGAAAACACAACGGCGCCAAGAGCTTGGAACCACCGTTCAGGGATGGCTGGTGGACACATCGCAAAGCAAGGGGGGCAACGCTCTTGTACTGTCCTGCTCTCCAGTTTAACTCCAGTACCCGCGGATCAGAGCGCGCAAATGTCTTCGTCCCACGGTTGGTCGTGGCCATGCCGGAAAAATCAATACTCACGTAGGCCGAGGAAACCAGCACATGTGAAAGGCAGTCATCCTCAACATTAAGTTTACCAGCTACATGTTGAATATCGGTAGTGAAGTCCGAAATTACGGCTAGGTGCCTTTGCTGCTGAGCCAACCATGGTTCCAAGGCTTTAGACATTGCGTAGGTTAGGAGCTTGTGGTTGACAAATGCGGTAAATTCACGAGCCTGGAGCTAGAACTGAAACTGACGCATGGCCAGGTGGAGGGCCAACAACTCTCTTTCAAAAGTGCTATACTTACGCTCGTCGCGCAAAGTACGGCTGAAAAAGGCTAGAGGTTTCCACGAACCAGAGATGTACTGCTCCACCATGGCTCCTACCACGATGTCAGACGTGTCTGTCATGAGCACTATCTGCGCCAACGGGGATGGGTGGGCCAGCAAAGCCGCATTAGTGAGCGCCGTTTTGGTGCCTGTGAGCGCCTGGACCTGATAGGTGGTCCAGTCAACACTATCTGCGGGATTCCCTTTCATTGTGCGCACCGTACAGCAGTTGTAGCAGCTGGACTGCCTGGGGAAGGAAACAGTTGTAAAAATTGACCATCCCAAAAAATTCCTGCAGCGTCCTCACTGTCTGCGGATGCGGGAATTCTGACAACACTCATACTTTGTTCGGCAGCGGAACTGCACCCTCTGGTGAGATGCAGTGGCCCAAGAAATCGATCACTGGCAGCCCGAACTGACACATTGCTAGATTAACCTGTCTGATCAGCCGGTCTGCTTCCAACCGACGGAAAACTTGCTTCAGATGGGCGAGGTGCTCCTCCTCTGATGCACTAGCCACTAGAATGTTATCTAAGTGGATGAAAACAAACGGCAAGTCACAGAGCACCGCGTTCATCATCCTCTGAAAAGTTTGGGCAATGCTTTTTAACCCGAATGGTAAGTGTAAAAACTCGAAAAGGCCAAAAGGAGTTATCACCGCCATTTTGGGGATGTCCTCGATGCGAACCGGGACCTGGTGCTGACCGTGGACCAAATCCACTTTAGAAAAAAATGCGCATCCCAGCCAAGTGCATGGAAAAATCTTGGATGTGTGGGATGGGGTAGCGGTCGTGTTCAGTGACATTGTTCAGGTGACAGAAATCACTGCATGGCTGCCACAAACCATCGGACTTGGGCACCATGTTCAGCAGGGATGCCCAAGGGCTATTGGAGTGCCTAACAATCCCTAGACATTCCAAGTTAGCAAACTCCTCATGCGCTAGCTTAGCTGCGTCCAGGCGGTGCAGATGCGCAAAAACTGGCGGGCCCTTTGTAGTGATGAAATGCTTGACCCCATGCTTGGTCACGTTAACGGAAAAGGTGGGCACCGTAACCGCAGGAAACTCGGAAAGCAAACGCTGATACTCATCCCCGAGGCTAAAAAATTTGCATGTGTTAGTGGCCTAGCTCCCCAAGCCATGCAAGGCAATGAGGAAAAAGACACAGCATCCACTAAATGTCTGTTCGCAACATCGACAAGGAGACCATTAGCACACAGAAAATCAGCACCCAAGATAGGAACGAAACAGGCAGCTACCACAAAGTCCCACTTGTTGTTACGTCCATGCAAACATACAGTCACTGACCTTTCTCCAAAAATCTTGATGGAGGATGCGTTGGCGGCCGTTAATGATGGGCCAAAGCCTTCCGCCAGCCTATCAGTGCTGACTGGGAAAATGAGGCTTTTCTGGGAACCAGAGTCCACCAAAAAACATCTTCCGGAATGCGTGTCCTCAATGAAAAGCAGCTTCTTCCTGTTGCCAGCAGCCATAGCTGCTACTGACCACTGGCTGGCCCGTTTCCCGGCATCTTGAAGTGACATGGCGGCAGACAAGGTTGAGTGTTGGTGCCAAAACACTGGTGGTTACTGGTAGCACATCGTCCCGTTGTTGCATCTCCGAGTGGCCTTCCCGGCCACCACCTTCGGCTCCTCAACCTTGCTGGACTCCGCCGAAGATCCCGGTCTCACTGCCAGGATGCCGAAACCCCTGTTTGAAAGGATAATGCGGTCTGCTTCCTCTGCCAGTGAGCGGTAGTCCCTGGCCACCAGCAGCAGCGAGTTGGCCAGGATTGCCCGCGCCAAAACCGGTAGTTTCTTCAGGAAGAGGTGGGTGAAGAGGAAAGATCCATCATCTGTGCCCATCAATGCCAGCATACTCTCCATCAATTCCACAGCTGATCCATCCCCTAATTCCGAGTGGAAGAGGAGCTTCTCTGCTCTCTCTCTGTCCAAGAGAGTGTAGCGCTGCAACAGCAGCTGCTTGAGAGCGTCGTACTTTCCCTGGGCTGGGGGGGCTTGGATTAGGCTCATGGCATGCTGAGTGGAGTGTGGGTCCAGCAAAGCCACCACATAATGGTACTTTGTGTCGCCAGCGGAGACTCCATGGAGAGCAAACTGAGCTTCTACGTGATTGAACGAGGTCGTGGAGCCAAAAGTCTGGGAGTTTGACCGCTATGGCGAATGCAGCGGGGGAAAACCTAAGGTCGGATGTTCCCATGGAGGTGCTCAGTCTGTCTTCCATTTTCACATCTCAGGGTCACCAGTGTAGAGGAATGAATAAGATGAGACACAAGCATTGCAGACACAGACTTTATTCCTCTATCAGCAAAGTCAGACTGAACTCCGAATGCCAAAGTGAACCTTTAATGCATCTTACACTCTCTTCCTTGGCACCAGGAGTACATACATTACAACAGAGCACATCACATCACAACACATTCACACCTGGCATTCCAGGTGTGAAGGTACATCTTCACATAGTTTTCTACATAGTTTTCTACCCCTACCTTTGAATCTTCTCCTTTCTTCTCCCGCATTTCCATTTCTCACCCACTTCCCCCTATTCCCCAAGTCTCTGGGTGGGAGTAAGACCTCTCACTGTGCTACCACAAGTGCACGTTTTTCTTGTGATTTAGTGTCCTTGTTTTTCTCTGGCGTGCTCCATTTTTTTTGTGAAAAAAAAATCATAAGAAAAACTACAAATCTAAAGTTCTAGTAGCCGTTTCGTCGGCCTCCGTCGGTCTATGATGACCATGGAAGAGAATCCTAAACGTCTACTCTGCTGGAACAGCACCGCCTGTGGCTGAACAGGCCGATGCATGAATGGCAGTCCCTGTCACACAGGTCGCACTTGTGGGTGGTCTGCTGGGTCTGTGGCGGTTCTTCCTGCGGGTCCTTTTTTCATCTGCTGAAGCAGTCAGTCTCTCTTCACCTGCCTTGAGCTGTCTGGTCAGGGTGCCTCTCCATTTGGAGCGGTCCGTTGCAAGGTCCTCCCAGTGCTCTGTGTTGATCTCCAGGGCCTTCATGTCTCTCTTGCAGACGTCTCTAAAGCGCAGCTGTGGGTGGCCAACGTCTCTCCTGCCAGTCACCAGTTCTCCGTAGAGGACGTCTTTGGGGATTCTGCCATCCTCCATACGGTGAACGTGGCCTAGCCAGCGGAGCCTGTGCTGCCTGAGTAGAGTGAACATGGAGGGAAGGCCGGCGTGGGACAGAACTTCTGTGTTGGGCACTTTGACCTGCCAGGATATGTCCAGGATGTGGCGAATGCAGCGCAAGTGAAAGGAGTTCAGTCTCTTTTCCTGCCGGGCGTATGTTGTCCACATCTCACTCCCATAGAGCAGTGTGCTGATGACACAGGCATTGTACAACAGAGAGTGTGGATTCTCCCACACTCGTGTGGTGAGGCGAGCGAGTGTGAAGGCTGATTTTTCAATCCTCTCGTCGACCTCTGTATCAAGGGAGAGGTTGTTGCTGATCGTGGACCCCAGGTACGTGAACTGATTCACGACCTCCAGCTCGTAGTCGTTGATGGTGATGGTTGGTGGTGCTTCCGTGCCTTGCGCCAAGACTTTAGTCTTCTTCAGGCTGATGGTAAGCCCAAAGTCCTTGCATGCCTGGGAGAAGCGGTCCATCAGGGTCTGAAGCTCCTGCTGTGTGTGGGTTGTGACTGCAGTGTCGTCTGCGAACAGCATGTCTCTGATTAGAGCCTCACGTACTTTGGTTCTGGCTTTCAGGCGGGCGAGGTTGAAAAGCCTGCCGTCAGATCTTATGTGCAGGTAGATTCCCTCTGTTGCTGTGCTGAAGGCATGCCTCAGGAGCATAGCAAAGAAAATCCCAAAGAGGGTTGGCGCAAGTGCACAGCCCTGCTTCACTCCGCTGCGTATGTTGAATGGCTCTGAGACGTTGCCGTCGTGTTGCACTATCCTCTGCATGTTGGTGTGAAACAATTCAATGAGGCTTTGCAACTTTGGTGGGCATCCTATCTTTGGCAGGATCTTGAAAAGGCCCTCTCTGCTAACCAGATCGAACGCTTTGGTGAGGTCGATGAAGACGACGTACAGAGGCATATTCTGTTCTCTGCATTTCTCCTGGAGTTGGCGGATGGAGAATATCATGTCTATCGTCGATCGCTCAGCGCGGAAGCCACACTGAGACTCAGGGTAGACACGTTCGGCAAGCTTCTGTAGATGAACGAGAACAACTCGTGCGTAGACTTTGCCAACAACACTGAGGAGGGAGATGCCCCTGTAGTTGTTGTAGTCACTTCTCTCCCCTTTGTTTTTGTAGAGGGTGATGATCTTGGTGTCCGTCATGTCCTGTGGTACGGCACCTTCCTTCCAGCACTGGCAGAGGACGTCATGCAATGGCAGCAGTAGGGCGGTCATGCAGTGCTTGATCAGGTCGGGGGGTATGCCGTCGTTGCCGGGTGCCTTGCCAGCGGCCAAGCTATCAATGGCCTTGCTGAGTTCGTCGATGGTTGGCTTGGTGTCAAGTTCGTCCATGGATGGTAGGCAGTCGATGGCATCAAGGGCTGACGGTGTCATGGTGTTCCTTCTGGAGTAGAGGTCGGAGTAGTGTTCCACCCATCTCTCCATCTGCTTGTTCTTTTCTGTGATCATCTCCCCAGTGGAGGATTTGAGGGGGGCCATCTTGCTCTGAGCCGGACCAAGTGCTTTCTTGATGCCATCGTACATACCACGGATGTTCCCTGTTATGGCAGCGGTTTGAATGTCTTGACTGAGCTGAGTCCAGTACTCGTTGGCACAGTGCTGAGCAGTCTGCTGAACTTTGCTTCTCACAGCCCTGAGAATCTGGAGAGTCTTCTCGTTTGGGTACTTCTTGTACTCAGCAAGTGCTGAGCGCTTGGCTTCAATGACGGGGGTCATCTCGGTCAACTTGGCATCAAACCAGTCCTGTGACTTCGAGGTCTTCCTTCCAAAGGTAGCCAAGGCTGTGCGGTGGATGGTGTTTCGCAGCTCTTCCCACTTCTGCTTTGCAGATTCTCCTTCTTGTGGTACACCAAGTTCCTTCTCAAACGTGGAGGCAAACTGCTCAACAAGTTCTGCTTGGGCCATTTTGCTGGTGTCAATCCGTGCCTTTCCAGGCTGTCTAGCACGATGGAATTTCTTCAGTTGCAGCTTGACCTTGCAACACACCAATGAATGGTCTGTGTAGCAATCTGCACTCTGGAACGAACGGGTGATTAGCACGTTCTTCAGTGAGATGCGCCTGGTCAGGATCAAGTCCAGCTGGTGCCAGTGCTTTGAGCGTGGATGTCGCCAGGAAACCTTGTGTTGGGGCTTGGTCTTGAAGAACGAGTTTGTGATGCACAGATCGTGATATGTGCAGAACTCGAGCAGCCGCTGTCCGTTGTCGTTCATTCTGCCCACGCCAAATGGTCCAAGACAGGAGGGCCAGGAGTCATGGTCAGCACCCACTCTGGCATTGAAGTCTCCAAGGAGAATGAGTTGTTCAGAGTCGGGGATGATCCTGACAGTTGTTGCGAGATTCTCATAGAACTTGTCTTTTGCCTCTGGTGTGGCTGTCAGTGTTGGGGCATACACACTGACGAGGGTGACTGGGCCTTGAGTGGTGTTGAGGCGGAGGGTGAGGAGTCGTGCAGAGCCATTGCTGCCCGGTTCCACCATCTTCAGCAAGGTGTTCTTCACTGCGAAGCCCACTCCGTGTTCCCTGTGTTCGTCACTGCCCTTTCCCTGCCAGTAGAACGTGTAGTCCTTCTCTCTCAGTGTGCCTGCGTCAGCCAACCGTGTTTCTTGGAGAGTGGCGATATACACTCCCAGTCTCTTCAGCTCATTATTGATGATGGCAGTCTTCCTGGTGTCGTTGATGTCCTTGAGGTTAGCAGCGAGTCCTGTCATCATAGTGCGGACGTTCCAAGTTCCCAGTTTTAGAGGTGGTCTCTTTTGTTTTTTTGTCTTGTCTGGTGCGAAGGTTCTCAGCCTGCTGTTCGGACTTGTCCTCATCCCCATGCACCCAATGAGGAAAGCGAGCTGTGGCGGGACAACACCTTATTGGCTGGGGGCTGCCCAGCTTGAGGCGGGCGGTAGCTGTCCAGTGAGATCCGATGATCCCTCCCACCGTCGGGAACAACCCCTGGCACCACGCTCTATGCCAACTGAGCGGTGGCTTATAACCGGTAACTGTCATTCCCCGTGTTTTGTCTATGCCAAAGGCGAAGCTGGAGTGTCCTCTCCAGTGATCCGGTGTTCTACCTTCCAGCATTGGGCGTTGGTAGGATTCAAGCCTGGGCAGGAAGATATGGAGGACAAGATGTTGCCCATGCAGCATGTCCCCCCTCTCCACGTCACTGATGAATCCAAAGGAACAGCAGGGCTGCTACATTTTGGCACCAGCGCCATCGCAGGAGCTGCCAGAATGATGTTGAGCACAACAGAGAACTGCCTTAGGGGTTCCGTCTCCGGATTTTTCCTCAGGGTTGACTCCCGAAGCCTTTCCCGTGACCGGGTGTGCCGCAAGGCAGTGGAGGTTTAAAATCAGGGTTTACCTTCCCCTAGATGGGCTACCTTCCCAGGTTGACAAGCCACCATCTACCCGAAGCATCTGGTTTTAAGGCGCCAGAGATCCACCCTCGCCCCTTCTCCCATTAGTAAAAGCAGTTCCGCCGGGCTTAGAGACTAAACCACACGGGCAGGCTAGGAGTTGGACTTAGTTGTCAGAGGCTTTTCGAGACGCATGCCATAAGGAGCATTTTATGAGCACTGGGAGCTTAACCCCAGTACCGCTCCTGGCTATGACAACCTTGGAACCGTTTACAAAGCAAAATAAATAAATGCATGGGTTTTTTTTGTGATTTAGTGTCCTCGTTTATCTCGGTCGTGCCCCCCCCCCCCCCCCCCAGCAAATGACTGCCCTTCCCTGAGCCCGGTTCTGCTGGGGCAGGGGTGTCAAACTCATTCCATGGAGGGCCAAGACCCTGCATGTTTTGCTTCTACCCAGTGTCTTCAACAGGTGTTTTCACTGATCAGCAATCAGTGGGAAGAAATTCAGTGAAATCATCTGCTGAAGACACTGGGTGGAGGTAAAACCTGCAGGGTCTTGGCCCTCCATGGAATGAGTTTGACACCTGTGTGCTGGGGGTTTCTTCCTTCTCAAAGGGAGTTTTTCCCGTCGACTACAAAAAAGATGGACCAAGTCTCCGTGATGTCACCCTTTTGCGCTGAGGGAGTGGGAAGCCCGTTGCTGGTACTGTATGTGCTTGGGCTGCTAGATGTGCTCGGGGTCCCGCACCTGCTCATGACGTCACACAATATGGCATCTACGGCAGCGCCACTTGGACAAATTACATTGAGCCGTTTGCAATATATGATTTTTTTTTTCAATAAAGCATTTTGATTTTAAAAATACTAGTACCGGAAGTTGCGCCCATAATTCATGCAAGGCATCATGGGGGCTAAGAATAAGGTGGATATAGCCGACAAGAAATGTAAGAATTTCCTCTGTTATGTATCACAAAGTCTGAAATGTAACCTAAATTTCAGGGGTTCTTGATGTAATCTTAAAACAATGATATTGCAAAAGTTTTGCAATGTCCTTTGTTTTAGAGCTACACAACTTTCTCTTTTTTTTATCTCTATTCACATGCTTATCCTTTTCACAACTTGTTTCTCCTTTAATCCAGATTTGTTATATATTAATATGCATTTTTTTGTATTATTCTTAGCCATATTTTCTCACTTGATGATTAAACATTGACCAGCATCTTTCTTCATAAACATGTTATAACCAGCTCACCTGGTTATAACCAGCTCACTCATTCCAAGGTTGTCATAGCCAGGAGTGGTGCTGGGGATTAGCTCCAAGCACTCAAAAAATGCTGCTTGTGGCGTGCGTCTCAAATAGCTTCTGACAGCCAAGTCCAACTCCTGGCCTGCTCGTGTGGTTTAGCTTCTAAGCCCAGCAGAACTGCTTCTACTGACAGGAGAAGAGGCGAAGGCGAGTCTCTGGTGCCTTCAAACCAGATGTTTCGGGTAGATGGGGCTCGACAACTTGGGAGGGTATTCTATCTAGGGGAAGGAAAACCCTGATTTCAAATCTCTGCTGCCTTGCGGCATACCCGTCACAGGAAAGGCTTCGGGAGTCCACCCTGAGGCAAAAGTCAGAGCCCCTAAGGCAGTCCGTCATTGATTTAAACTTCGTTCTGGCAGCTCCTGTGATGGCGCTGGTGCTAAACTGTAACAGCCTTGCTGTTCCTTTGGATCTATCAGTGACATGGAGAGGAGAACATGCTACATGGGCAACAGCCTGTCCTCCATATCACATTGTCCAGGCTACCATCCAGCAACACTCACCAACACAAACTCACACCCTACACCCTGGAGAGGTCACTCCAGCTTCGCTTGCAGCATCGACACAACACGGGGAACAACAGTTACTGGTAATAAGTCATTGCTTGATTGATTCATAAATGATGAGCTCAGGAGGCTGCATGTGGACATTTCCACCCTTCAGGAAACATGCCTTGCTGACTCTTGCACATTGAAGGAAAAGGACTACACATTAAACTGGCAGGGGAAAGGCTCTGACTAGCCAAGGGAGCATGGAGTCGGCTTTGCAGTGAGAAACAACCTGCTGAATATGGTAGAGCCAGGCAGCAATGGCACAGAGTGTCTCCTCACTCTTCGCCTCAACACCTCCAAAGGTCCAGTCACCCTTGTTAGCGTGTATGTCCTGACACTGTCTTCTATACTGGACACAAAGGATGAGTTCTACGAGAAACTTGCATCTATCGTCGCAAGCATCCTCAGCAAGGAGCAACTTGCTCTCTTGGGTGACTTCAATGCCAGAGTGGGTGCAGATCATGACTCGTGGCCCTCTTGCCTTGGACAGTTTGGTGTGGGCAAAATGAACGAGAACGGCCAGCGACTGCTTGAGCTTTGCAGTTACCACAAATTATCCATCGCCAACTCCTACTTCAGGACCAAGCCTCAGCACATGGTCTCTTGGAGACACCCACAGTAAAAGCACTGGCATCAGCTAGATCTTATCCTGGTCAGGCGTGCCGGCATCAAGAAGGTCCTCCACACACGCTCTTACCACAGTGCAGACTGTGCCACAGATGACTGTGACACAGATGTCTGCTACAAGATCAGGCTACAGCCAAAGAGGATCCACCGCTCAAAGAAACAAGGGAACCCCCGCATTGATATCAGCAAGATGTCTCAACCAGACCTCACTGAAAAGTTTGCAGAGACCTTCGAGAAGGAAATGCAAACCTCACAGCCCAAAGACTCTGCCACAGAGAAGTGGGAAGTACTGTGGGACACCATGCACTGCACCACTTTGGCTACCTTTGGGAAGAAGTCCTCCCAGTCTCACGACTGGTTTGAGACCAAGTCCACAGAGATGACTCCAGTCATCAAAGTCAAGCAGGCCGCCCTCACCGAGTATAAGTGATCATCTAGTGAGAAGAGCCTGCAGATTCTCAGGGCTTCCAGGACCAAGGCTCAGCAGACTGCCAGGCACTGTGCCATCGAATATTGGACAGAGATCAGTGAAGACATCCAGACAGCTGCTGCTACAGGCAACATTAGAGGGATGTACGATGGCATCAAGAAGGCGTTCAGACCAGTCCAGAGCAAGACAGCTCCCCTCAAATCTTCCAATGGGGTAGTAATTACAGACAAGGGCCAACAGATGGAGAGATGGGTGGAACATTACTCCGACCTCTACTCCAGAAAGAACACAGTGTCTCCCACAACTCTTGACACCATTGAGTGTATACTAATCATAGAGGAGCTGGATGTAGAGCCAACCATAGAGGAACTCAGCAAGGCCATCAACAGCTTGGGCTTAGGCAAAGCCCAAGGCAGCGACGAGACTTCCCTGGACCTCATCAAACACTGCAAGACTACCCTCCTGCTCCCACTGCATGAAGCCCTCTGTCAGTGCTGGCATGAAGGGGCTGTACCACAGGACACGAGGGATGCAAAGATCATCACCCTCTATAAGAACAAGGGCAAAAGAAGTGACTGCAATAACTACAGAGGCATTTCTCTGCTCAGCATCATCGGCAAAGTCTTTGCTCAGGTCATTTTGATCCGCCTGCAGAAGCTGGAGGAACGCGTCTACCCAGAGTCGCAGTGTGGCTTTCATGCCGAGAGATCAATGGTAGACATGGTCTTCTCCCTCCACCAACTCCAGGAGAAGTACAGAGAACAGCAGATGCCCCTGTATGTCACCTTCATAGATCTCACCAAGGTGTTCGACCTTGTCAGCAGAGATGACCTGTTCAAGATTCTCCCAAAGATAGGCTGCCCACCAAAGCTGCATAGCATGATCGAGTCTTTTCACTCAGACATGAAGGGGACTGTGCAGTTCAACGGAAGTTCCTCCTACCCCTTCAGCATCTGCAGTGGGGTCAAACAAGGCTGTGTCTTTGCTCCCACACTCTTTGGGATATTCTTCGCCATTCTCCTAAAGCATGCCTTTGGCACTGCAACTGAAGGAATTTACCTACGCACCAGGTCAGATGGCAGGCTGTTCAACCTTGGTCACTTCAGAGCCAAGACAAAGGTTTGCTGTTTGCTGAATGGGCACATGCGCACGCAGCGACCGGCAGCTGGTGAAAAAGTCAGTCGTCTGTGTGTCTGTTTTTACGCACTGTAATGTGTTTTTAACTAAATTCTCTGTGTCGTTTCTGTCCTGGAATGTTTGTGGACTGTATGGCAAAGAGCTCCCTGGTTCCATCAATATGGATTTCCTCCCTTTTTGGCACTGCTGCTGTTTTTCCGCCTGCCCTGTGTCTCTGAGGTGAGAGCGATCGGCATCATGCCGGGCAGAATACAATACTCTAGGGACATGTTGCTGCAATTAAACACGGATGATGCAGCGTCTGTGATTGAGCCTAAGCCGCAACTGCCGGACTTTATTTTGAGAGACGTTCATGGACACAGCGGTGAAAAGAGAGACAAGAGAAGGAAGCGCGGAAAGCGTGGAGGCGTGAAATTACAGCTGAGGAAACGTCAGTTTGGTAACATTCCTCTTCCTTCTATGATTTTTGGGAACGTACAATCTCTGAGGAACAAGGTGGATGAAATTCAAGGGAACGTACGCTACCAGAAGGACTTTAAGAACTGCTGTGTCATGGCTTATGCCGAGTCTTGGCTTACTGCGCATGACCGGGACGCGGACTTGTGGATTGATGGCTTTGGAGCCCCACTCCGCTCTGATCGGCAGGAAGAGGTAACGGGGAAATGTCAGGGGGGCGGCGTATGTTTATATATTAATAAGCAGTACTGCACATCTGTCACGGTCAGAGAGCGCATCTGTACACCTGATGTGGAGCTTCTGTCCGTATCGCTACGCCCCTTTTATTTGCCTCGCGAGTTCCCCCAACTCTTTATCACAATTGTGTACATCCACCCGAGGGCAGACACTGACTCCGTCTCCAGCACCATCTTTGATGTGGTCCAGAGGCTGCAGTCAATTTCTCCAGAGGCGCCAAACTTTATTCTTGGGGATTTTAACCATGTTTCTTTAAAGAAGACACTTAAAAACTTTTATCAGTATGTCTCCTGCCCAACCAGGCGAAAAAATACATTCGACCTGTGCTATGGATCCATAGAGAGGGCCTATAAATCACTCCCCCTTCCTCCTTTAGGACCCTCAGATCACAACTGTGTACATTTGCTGCCCACATATAAAACTGCTCTCAGAAGAGGCAAGGTGGAGATGAGAGACACTGATGTGTGGACAGAAGATTCAGTGCACAGCTTCCAGGAATGCTTTAACCGTACAGACTGGGAGATGTTCACACTGTCCTGTGGGGATGATTTGGACTCTTTGGTGGACATCACATGCTCATACATGGCTTTCTGTAAAAATATGATCATTCCACGTAAACGTGTCAAAATATATCCCAACAACAAGCCATGGGTTACAAAATCAGTTAAATCCTGCTTACAGAGGAAAGTACTTGCCTTTAAACAGGGGTCTGTTTCTGAGTTGCAGGTTGCCACAAAAGAGCTAAAGTCCGAAATTTTAAGAGCAAAACAGAATTATAAATCAGAGTTGGAAAGTAAGGTGGCAAAAAAGAAACTTGGTTCAGCTTGGGCCAGTATGAAAACTATTGCAGGCCTTCAGACCACAGAATGCAGTAATTGTGTGTTTTTAGATGGTTTTAATTCAGACACAGAGCTGGCTAATACTCTTAATTGTTTTCATGGTCTTTTTGACTCCTTTGATTTTAGCACAGAAATCCAAGATTTGAAACAGAAACTCAAAGACAATCAGCACTTTAATATTGAGGTGCAGGATATTAAAAGGGAGTTCTGCACTGTAAAAGTGAACAAAAGTCAGGGCCCTGATAATATATGTGGGCGCTTGGTAAAGTCCTGTGCACATGAACTGAGTCCTATATTTCATTACATTTTCAATAAGTCCTTACAGGCACAACATGTGCCTAAGATCTGGAAAGAAGCTGTGGTTGTTCCCGTTCCAAAATCCAGCTGTCCTAAAACGGTAAACGACTTTAGACCAGTTGCTTTGACTTCAATTTTAATGAAAATTTTTGAAAAACTGGTCAGATGTGAGGTCCTAAAGCAGACTGAGCATGCATTGGATCTTCTGCAGTTTGCCTATAGGCCTCATAGAGGAGTGGAGGATGCCACTGTCACTCTGCTTAACATGCTTTTTAAACATCTGGATTTTAATGGGACACACGCCAGGCTTTTATTTGTGGACTTTTCCTCCGCCTTTAATACAATCCAACCTCATATTTTAGTTGAAAGGCTCCTGCAACAATTTGATTTGAGTAATAATCTGGTGGGTTGGATTCTGGATTTCTTAACCAACAGGACGCAGAGAGTAAGGGTCAATGGTACATTGTGTGACCTAAAGTGCTCTTCTACTGGCTCTTCTCAGGGGGGGGTGTTGTCACCACTACTCTTCATCCTGTACACAAACATGTGTCGGAGCAGACATGACAACAGACACATTATAAAGTATGCTGATGACTCAGTTATTGTCAGTCTCCTCCAGGATGGTGAGAGTGGCCACGGCCCAGTAGTTGATGATTTTGTTCACTGGTGTGAGGATTCCTACCTGCAGCTGAATACGACAAAAACTAAAGACATGATTATTGACTTTAGGAGGAAAACTCCCAGGCACAAAGTCACCGTACTAAAAGGCCAGACCACCGGATGTGTCCAATCCTACAAATATCTTGGCACGATTATTGATAGTAATTTAAACTTTGAAGAGAACTGTGAAAGGGTGTGCAAAAAGGGTCAGCAACATTTGCATTGCTTGAGGAAACTTGCATGCTTCCAAATTGACCGAACCATAATGACGAATGTTTTATCGGGCTTTTATTGAATCTGTTCTATCCTTTTCTTTAGTGTCATGGTTTGGTCAGATAAAACTGAAACAGAGGAAATCCTTGGATCAGGTAGTTAGATGGTCCAGTCGTTTGCTTGGTGAGTCACAGTTGAGCCTGACATTCCTGTACACCAGACAAGTACAGAGGATGGCTACCTCCATTTTAAATGATGACTCCCACCCTTTGCACTGCAACTTTCAGCTTCTTCCCTCAAGACGGAGGTTTGCTGTCCCAAAAAGTAAAACCCAGCGCTACAAAAACAGTTTTGTTCCTGCTGCTGTCAAAGAGTTGAACAAGTTGTAACAACATATTGCACATAATTTAGGTAACTATTTATTAACTCCATTTTATATTTACTTATTTTTGTAGGATGTTATTTGGGTTCTAAATATTTTATTGGGTTTTAGACCTTTGAGTTTTTAACCTTGACATAACGTTCGGCTCAGGAGACGCACACACACAGGCTCAGAGTAGTTCAAACTGTTTATTAACAACAGGGGTGTATGAGTGTGTGTCTGCGGAATGTTAATGTGTTGGTGGCGGCGTCTGCTTCAGGCACAGAGGCAGGAGACCGTACAGCCGGCAACCCTATGGGAGAGAACAGAGACACAGGGTGATGGGCACACACCAACACAGGAGGAGAATAGGCGAGGGAGAAGCTTACTTGCTTGGGACAGATTACTGGCACAACAAGGACGGGACCCCGGGAGACAGCCACCTGCAGGACTCGGTGCAGCAGCGAGGAAGGACGAGGGACGGAGTTGTCCGCCGCCGAGGAATCCACCTGTGCACAGGGGAGCAGACTGGAGAATACGAGGTAAGTGATTCTTACCGCACAGCGTCGTGCTGAAGAAAGAGTAGCGTCACGTAGATGGGGAATGAGGTCTGACGGCTTCAGGCCGAAGCTCAGGGCGAGGCGGCTTATATCCCTCGCCACTGACGATGAACAGGTGTGCGAGCAGGTGGCGCCGCTGATGAGCGGCGCGGCGTGACAGTACTCCCCCCTCTAGCAGCGCCTCCTGGCGATGGCTTCTCTGGGTGTGCTCGGTGGAAGTCCGCGATGAGCGATGGGTCCAACACGAACGACGAGGGTACCCACTGTCGATGCTCGGGCCCATAGCCCTCCCAGTCCACCAAGTACTGCAACCCACGACCCCGGCGCCGGGAGTCCAGGATGGAGGCGACGGGCCAGGCCGGCTGGCCACCAATCATCCGGGGTGCGGGTTGCGCAGCAGGAGGAGGGCAAAGGGGGTCGGTGACTGCCAGCTTCACCTTTGACACGTGGAAGGTGGGATGGATGCGGAGGGAGGGGGGAATAGCCACGCGCACAGCCACCGGGTTGATGATCCGGGTGATGGGGTAGGGACCCATGAATCGCTGTGCCAGCTTCCTCCTCTCGCCTTTTAGAGTAACGTCCTGGGTAGACACGTAGACAAGTTGCCCAACTCTGTACGCCGGGGCAGGTCTTCTATGCCGGTCCGCCACAGTCCTGTTGCGCTCCGCTGTGCGTAAAAGCGCATTGCGCGCGGCAGCCCAGATGGAGCGGAACTGCCTGAGATGTGCCCTAACCGAGGGAACAGCTACCTCACTCTCCTGCACCGGGAACAGCGGGGGGTCATAACCCAGGGACGCCTTGAAGGGGGACATCCTTGTAGCAGAAGAGCGAGCGGTATTGTGGGCGTATTCAACCCAGGCAAGATGGTTGCTCCAGGACGTGGGTTTGGATGAGGTCACACAGCGGAGCGCAGCCTCCAGCTCCTGGTTGGTCCGTTCACACTGCCCGTTGGATTGGGGGTGATGGCCGGAGGAGAGGCTCACCTTGGCTCCGATGGCGTTACAAAACGACCTCCAAACCTCAGATGAAAATTGGGGGCCCCGGTCCGAGACCACGTCCACCGGAATCCCGTGCAGCCTGACCACGTGTTGGACGAGGAGATCCGCCGTCTCCAGGGCAGTAGGGAGACCTCGCAGGGGGACGAAGTGCACAGCCTTGGAGAAACGGTCCACAATGGTCAGGATGGTGTCATAGGAGTTGGAGACGGGGAGTCCGGTGACGAAATCCAACGTGATGTGCGACCAGGGCCTGCCAGGGACGGGCAGGGGCTGGAGCAGACCCGCTGGAGGGGCATTTCCCGACTTGCAGGTGGGACAGATTGGGCAGGCCCGGGCGTAGCGGGCTGCGTCCCTCCGCAGGCCTGGCCACCAAAAGGACCGTTGGAGGAGGTCTATCATCCGGGAGATGCCAGGGTGACAGGTGAGCTTGGAGGTGTGCAGCCAGTGGATGACCTCTCCTCGGACCGCGGATGGCACGAACAGCCGCCCCTCTGGTCCGCCGCCAGGGTCAGGTTCCACTTCCTGCACCTTCCGGATCTTGCTCTCAATGTCCCACGAGATGGCTCCCACGACGCACGACCTGGGCAGGATGGTGTGGGGCGTTTCCTCCGACTCCACGGGGGTGAATTGCCTAGAGAGGGCGTCAGGCAGGCCGTTCTTAGAGCCAGGCCTGAAGGTGATGGAGAACTGGAACCTGGCGAAGAACAAGGACCAGCACGCCTGGCGGGCGTTCAGGCGCTTGGCAGATCGTAGGTATTCCAAGTTCTTGTGGTCCGTCAGGACCACGAACGGCAGGTTCGCCCCCTCTAGCCAGTGGCGCCACTCCTGCAGGGCGAGTTTGATGGCCAAGAGCTCTCTGTCCCCCACATCGTAGTTCCTCTCCGCTGGGGACAAGCGCCGGGAGAAGAAGGCGCAGGGCCGTTTGGCGCCATCGCCCGGCGACCGCTGGGATAGCACTGCTCCCACTCCTGTGTCTGAGGCGTCTACCTCCACGATGCACTGCAGCGTGGGGTCGACCTGGCGAAGGACCCGGGAGGAGGAGAACTCCGCCTTCAGCGCCTGAAAGGCAGCAGCGACCTCTTCGGTCCACCGGAACGGGACCTTAGGGGACGTGAGGCGGGTCAGTGGTCCGACGATGGAGCTGAAGTTGGGGACAAAGCGGCGGTAGAAATTGGCGAAGCCAACGAACTGTTGCACCTGCTTCCGGGACGCAGGTGTAGGCCATTCCACCACCGCCTTCACCTTCTCTGGGTCTGGGAGCACCTTGTCGTGGGCGATGATGAACCCCAGGAAGGATGTAGTCCTGGCGTAAAATTCACATTTTTCAGCCTTCACGTATAGTCGATTCTCCAGCAGTCTTTGGAGGACCCGCCTCACATGGACCTGGTGCTCATCCCTGGACTTGGAGAAGATGAGAATATCGTCCAGGTAGACGAACACGAAAAGGCCGATGAAGTCCCGGAGGACGTCATTAATGAGGCGCTGAAAGACGGCAGGAGCGTTAGTCAACCCGAACGGCATTACCAGGTATTCAAAGTGGCCGTTCGGGGTACGGAAGGCTGTCTTCCACTCATCTCCCTCCCGGATCCGGACGAGGTGGTATGCGCTGCGTAGATCCAGCTTGGTGAACCAGGTCGCCCCCTGGAGGGAGTGGAAAGCAGTGTCCATGAGAGGCAGGGTGTAACGGTCCTTCTCGGTGATGTCGTTGAGAGCCCTGTAGTCTATGCAAGGGCGGAGGGACCCATCCTTTTTCCCAGCGAAGAAGAACCCTGCCCCCACGGGTGACGATGATGGGCGGATTATCCCAGCGTTCAATGATTCTTTCAGGTAGGCGTTCATTGTCTCCTTCTCCGGCGCTGACAGGCTATAGAGCCGACCAGAAGGTAAGGGGGCCCCCTGGCGGAGGTTGATGGCACAGTCATAGGGCCGATGAGGGGGGAGAGACATAGCTTTGGTCTTACTGAACACCATACCCAGGTCGTGAAATTCCGTGGGCACCAGAGACAGGTCCGGGGGTGCAGCGTCCGTCGCAGGGGGAGAAGCGGACGGAGAGCAGGCAGCGGACTGAAGGCAGGTGCCCATGCAGAACGTGCTCCATGCCGATACCCCAGCTGACTTCCAATCCAGGACAGGGTTGTGAAGGCGTAGCCAGGGATACCCCAGGATGACGGGCGACACAGAGTTGGGTAGGACATAAAAGGTCATCTCCTCCCGGTGGTTTCCCGAGATGATGACCGGGACAGGGGTGGTCTGGTGTGATACTCTCCCAAGGGAGGCACGAGAGAGGTTGACAAGGGAGATGGAATTCTTCAGTGCCTGACAGCGGATGCCCAAACGGGTTGCCAGGCTCTGTGAAATGAAGCTGCCTTCTGCGCCCGAATCCACCAGTGCGTGGGTGAGATGCCCAGTGAGGTTGTGGCAGAAACGGATGGGCAGCTTCAATTGAGTGAGTGGATTTAACCGGTCGACGTCCGCGAGGCCCCCTACAGTGACTCGCGGACCCCGCCGACTGGCTTTCCGTGGACAAAGCTTCACCGTGTGTTGGTCATCTCCGCAATACATGCAGAGATCCAACTCACGGCGGCGTTGTCTCTCCGCAGGGGAAAGCTTTGTCCAGCCCGTCACCATCGGCTCCGACTCCTCGGGGCACGATGGTGGCGGCGCCGCCAGGGGGCGAGCTTGGAACAGGCGCGGCGAGGCTTCGCGAGGGCGAGAAGAAGACGACTTCCGCCCCGAGGAGCGCTCGCGCAGCCTGTTATCCAAACTGATCGCTAGAGATGTTAGCTCCGCTAGCGTCTCAGGGATATCCCGCCCAGCTAGTTCATCCCTCAGATCATCATTGAGACTGCGGAGGAAAAGGCCGCAGAGGGAGCCCGTTCCTCCCAGCCTAACTCCTCTGCCGCTACCCGGAAGTCGACCGCGTAGTCCGCTGCCAACCGGCTTCCCTGCTGGAGGGCGAGAAGCCGATCGACCTGGACCGTCTCGGTAAGAGTATGGTCAAAGACCTCCAGGAAGCGCCTCACGAACTGGTCATATGTGAGGGTGGCATAACTGGGCCTCGCCATTACGGCGTAGGTCCATGTTAATGCTCGCCCCTCCAAGAGATTCCCGATATAACCAATTCGGCTATGATCTGAGGGAAAGTCCCCGGGCACCCGGTGGAAAACGGACTCACACTGCATAATAAACCCCCGCGCTCCGCCGAGCTTACCGCTAAAGCGGGCGGGGGTTGGAATGGGCGTGAGCCGAACTGGAGCACCCGGAGCCTGCTGGACGGCCGCTGGAGCAGCAGGAGCTGCGCCACCCTGACGAGCCGGGGGGAACGGCTGTTGGGGGTCCAAGCGGTCCAATCGGTTAGTGATAGTAATCAATTGATTAAAAATCACCTGTTGCTGATAAACAATCTGATCCACTCGAGCCTCGAGAGTGGAAAACCAGTGTGCGAGCCCGCCATCTGCCGAGCTGCTCTGCTGAAGCCGTACTGACATAACGTTCGGCTCAGGAGACGCACACACACAGGCTCAGAGTAGTTCAAACTGTTTATTAACAACAGGGGTGTATGAGTGTGTGTCTGCGGAATGTTAATGTGTTGGTGGCGGCGTCTGCTTCAGGCACAGAGGCAGGAGACCGTACAGCCGGCAACCCTATGGGAGAGAACAGAGACACAGGGTGATGGGCACACACCAACACAGGAGGAGAATAGGCGAGGGAGAAGCTTACTTGCTTGGGACAGATGACTGGCACAACAAGGACGGGACCCCGGGAGACAGCCACCTGCAGGACTCGGTGCAGCAGCGAGGAAGGACGAGGGATGGAGTTGTCCGCCGCCGAGGAATCCACCTGTGCACAGGGGAGCAGACTGGAGAATACGAGGTAAGTGATTCTTACCGCACAGCGTCGTGCTGAAGAAAGAGTAGCGTCACGTAGACGGGGAATGAGGTCTGACGGCTTCAGGCCGAAGCTCAGGGCGAGGCGGCTTATATCCCTCGCCGCTGACGATGAACAGGTGTGCGAGCAGGTGGCGCCGCTGATGAGCGGCGCGGCGTGACAAACCTCTTTGACTAGTTTTTAACTTTTTAAGATGACCCTTCTCTCTTACCTCTGGTTTTTCTCTCATCTCTTTGTCTTTATACCCTGATTGATGGAGGCTTGAGTATTTTTATCATGTCTATAGTCAGCTTCATGTGTGCCTGTGTTTGTGTCTATGTTGAATGTAATTGTGGCTTGTAAATATGGATGTCACCAGACTGCAAAACAAATCTACCTACGGGTACAAATAAAGTAACCTGAACCTGAACCTGAACAGGAGCTTCAGACACTGATGGACTGCTTCTCACAGGCCTGCAAGGATTTTGGACTCACCATTAGCATGGAAAAGACCAATGTCCTGGGACAAGACACTGAATCATCACCCGCCATCACCATCGATGACTATGAACTCCACGTCATCCACCACTTCACCTACCTTGGCTCTACCATAACCGACAACCTCTCTCTTGACACAGAAATAGACAGGAGGATCGAGAAGGCAGCTACAACACTCGCTCGCCTCACAACCAGAGTGTGGACAAACCCCAAGCTGTCAGTGAAGACTAAGATGGCAGTGTATAATGCCTGTGTCATCAGCACACTGCTGTACGGCAGTGAGTCATGGACAACATATGCCAGACAGGAGAAGCAACTCAACACCTTCCATCTGCGAAGTGTCCGCTGCGTCCTGGGTACACCCTGGCAGGACAGAGTAACCAGCGCAGATGTCTTGAATCGCACGGGACTTCCCAGCATGTTCATTCTCCTCAGACAGTGCAGGCTGCGCTGGCTAGGCCATGTCACGATGGGCGCATCCCAAAGGACATCCTGTATGGAGAACTGACATCTCGGAGGAGATCCACTGGTCACCCCCAGCAACGGTACAAAGATGTCATAAAGAGAGACATGAAGGCCAACAACACAAACAGAAGTTTTAATCATTGGTCCTGAAGACAAGAGAGAAAAACTTCTACCAGAATTGCTAGGTCTAAAACCTACACATTGTGTCAAGAACCTGGGCGTTCTTTTATACTCTGACTTTAATTTTATTTCACACATTAAAAATGTAACAAAAATTGGATTTTACCACCATAGGAATATAGCCAGAGTCCGCCCTTTTCTATCTCTTGCCAGCAAGGACGTCTTGATGGATGCTTTTATTACTAGTCATATAGACTATTGTAATGCCCTGCTCTCTAGTCTTCCTCAAAAAAGAATATCACATCTCCAACTGCTCCAAAATTCAGCAGCACAAGTGTTAACGAGGACCAAGGAGCGAGTGCATATTACACCTGTTTTAGAATCGCTGCATTGGCTCCCCGTGAGTTTTAGGATCAATTTTAAGGTTCTCTTAGTAGTTTTTAAATGCCTCAGTGGTCTTGGGCCTTCTTATCTATCTGAGCTGCTCTTATCTTATGCACTCTCGCAAACCCCGAGGTCCTCTGGTACTGGCCTTTTAATGGTTCCTAAAGTCAAGACCAAGACCTTTGGTGAAGCTTCCTTTCACTATTGCGGTCCTTGTCTGTGGAACAGCCTGCCAGAGAGCCTCAGAGCTGCAGAGTCAATAGATGTTTTTAAGAACAGGCTCAAGACCCACCTTTTTAATTTGGCTTTTAATAAACCTGTTTAACTATTACTGAAATAGTCATTTATGTTCCATTGTTTTATGTTCTTTTTGGCGCCATTTGTTCTTAGATTTTCTCATCTTCTTATTGATGTGTTTTGTTCAGGTGTTTTTTTTGAAGTGTGTTTTTTTTAGTTCCTGTTTTTATGCGTTCTTAGTTCTTTTGGTACCTTTTTAAATCTTGGCTTTTAACAAACTGTTTAACTATTATTGAAGTAGTCATTTATGTTCCATTGTTTTTACATTCTTCTTAGCTCCATTTTCTTATTTTGATGTGTTCTTAGCTCAGTTTCTAAGTATGGGTCTTTAGTTCCCTTTGCTCTTTGTGTTCTTAGTTTTATTTTGCATTTATGTGTTTTAGCTCCAGTGTTTCCTCAGGATGGTTGCTCCTTCACGTGGTGCCTTGGTGCTGAGCAATGTCTCCTTTATTTTATATGTGTGTAAGAGAAGTAGGGGGTGATGTATGTGCCTGTGTGTGTTGTTTGTGGGTATGTTTATGGGAGGGTTGGAAGGGGTGGGGCTGTATCATGTAAAATATGTAATTAACCCCTTGCACTCTGGTCAATTTCCCTAAAAACACCTAAAAATAACGTACCCAAAGTAAATCAAAAGCTGTTCTTCAACCCTTTGCAGCATATTCATGGGGTTGGTCTCATTTAAAAGAAAGCACTTTGAATTTTTTGGCAAAACAGTCATAATCTCTCTTAAGTGCTCCTGCCACTGAGTAACAGTCATCTAAACATACTGAACTTGAAGAAAATAAAGTTCGCCTGGGTGTTTTTTTGGATACAAATGCTTGCAAATAACACACAGCTGTCAGATCCGGGCTGGAACATGCAACAGAAATGTAGAACCAAGTGTTATCCAGCTGAGGTCAAAATTTTGTAACAATACCACAAAAAATATATTACACAGCTTTTTTGTCAGGTTGTTCCCAGGCGTTTTTGAACTGTGCCAAATTGTGCCAAATGGCAGAGTTTGGAAAAACGTCTGTAACTTTTGAATGATTCAATATAGAAGCTTCATCTTGTGCTCTAATGAAAGGTGACACTCAGGGCTGTGTGTGTGTGTGTGGGGGGGTTGTTTATTCATTCATGAATGAATGAATGAATAAACAAGCCCCCCACACACAAAGAAGCATGCCACGTAAAAAATGTGTGGCTTTTTTTTTTTTACAAGAAAAAATAACCTACAGTGCACTAAAAATTATACTAAAACATCTGTAATGTAGAGGATAACAACTCCCACCACCACCCCACACCCCGCTACAGAGGACGGACATCGTCCATCGCCACATGACGGACAACGGTGACAGTGCGCCGCGGTCTACCATGCACGGTTGTACTAAAATATCTGCAATATATCTGCAATCCGCTACAGAAGAGTAGCGGGGGGGGGGCATTCATGGTCTGGACGCGGCAAACGGACCGGTCCGTCATGTGGCGATGACGCACAGTTGTAATTTACCGATCGGTCAAAAGTCATTTTGATTACAATTTTCAGGGATAAAGAATAATTTAGCTTATAACACTTATCTGTCCACAACAGCAGTGTCGTTGGCAAACTTCTCTTCCTCATTGTCAGACGAACATGACGCTGGTCCGCTTGTTTCGACTCGTGGTTCTGGTCACGCGACCCGGTCAAACCATGATTCAATTATTGCGGTTTTGCGCTTCCATGATTGTGGTTTTGGCGAACGATTTTTCAAAACAAATAAGAACAGTAGTAAGAAAAAAAGACTGGCGAACGCGTGTGTATCACCCAGCGGCTTACACAAAACAGATTTTATGTACGGGACGCACGCTTTCGAACTTCTCTGCTTCAATTGGCTCGCTGTATTCGCAGCTGTTAGTAAGCGGGTCCTTCTTGCTAGGTTTTCAGTCATTGGTTCTTCAAGGTTTCAGAAACCCAATTCAAGGCTCTTATTAGTCGAATGAGAGGTCAATCAAATCTAAACCAATCAAAGCACTCCTTTGGCTTTCTGTTCGCGGCTGTGTCTGTAGTGGAAGAACGGAAATGCAGCTTTTTTTTTTCAGTGCGCTCTAGGACGCACACTGTGCGTCCTAGAGCGCACGAGGGCACGCTAGGACGCAGAGACGTGACCGCCCGCAGTATCCCAGAGTGCAAGAGGTTAAATGTGTCTATTGTTTTTATCTATGTAAAGCACTTTGCGCAGCATCTAATGTTTTAAAAGTGCTATTCAAATAAAGTTTGATTGATTGATTGATTGACAGACATCAACACAGAGACCTGGGAGAGGCTAGAAGGTGACCGTACAAAGTGGAAAGGAACCCTGAAGTTCTCCTCCCCAGGGGAGGAGAAATTGATTACTGCTGCTTCAGAAAAACGAGCACGCAGCAAGGAAAGCAGCAGCTTCAACAGATCAGAGACTACACACAGGTGTGACCTTTGCGATAGAGACTGCCACTCCTGCATCAGTCTATTTAGCCACAGACAATGCTGCTCTAGGTGAGCAGACAACCAGAACTAGGATGCTTCACCCATGGTCAACCCTGACTGGCGGAGGCCTAAGAAGAACCAGCTCACCTGAAGTATGGGCTACAGTTGCACAGCGTGACCTTGTGCACAGGAAATTGAGTGCTTGTCATAAACCACCCTTTTCAAGGGCTACTGAAGGACACCAAATGCACACTGTAGTTTCTGCACATTTATTAACACTAGTGCATACCTGTGCATGCCCGTAGAAACCAAGAATAAGCAAGTATTTCTGTATGCTCATAGAAAGCAGGTTCTTCTTCTTTTAGATTTGATTGGCGGTTGGCAGCCAGCTTACAGGTGCATTACCACCACTGACTTGATTATCATCACTCTATATCTTTGTATAAGGAGTTCTGAACAACTGTGTGTAAAAAAAAAACCCCAAAAACATCCGTCCCCGGACTGTGTCCAAGGTGCGGGCCACAGGTGTAAGCAAGGGTGTAAGTAAGCAAGCATGTCAGCACTCGTTCAGCAATGTCTGCCTTTGATCTTTGATGGTGTCATAGTGACTCCTATGATCTTTGATGATGTCATAGTGAGCTCTTTGATGGTGAGTGATGACTGCCTTTGATCTTTGATGATGTCATGGTGAGTCCTATGATCTTTGCTGATGGCATAGCAAGTCCTATGATGCCTGCACTTGATCTTTGATGATGTCATAGCGAGTCCTATGATCTTTGATGATGTCATAGCGAGTCCTATGATCATGAGTGATGCCTGCCTTTGATCTTCGATGTCATATGATCATGAGCTATGCCTTCCTTTGATCACACACAGACACACACACAGATTTTTTTGAATCACTCTATTGGGGATTTTCATGTGACGTCACGGATCTAGGTCACAGGCCAGCGCCGCCATGCTGCCGGTCAAGCGCTGGCGGGTATAGTACACAAGCTTGTGTAAACAAACCACTTTCACATGTTTTCTAAGCCCTGTCATCGCCGTTTTTGTTGTTGTTGTCATGCCGGAGACGTGTTGTGCTGTTCACTGTCATAATAGGCAGTGCGGCGGATGATAAAATAAGGTAGCAATGTGAGGTTTTAAGCAGGTTTATTAAATCATACCGCCATCATAGGAACTCCGCTCCAGCCCTTGTAGTAGTAGTAGTAGATTAGTTTATTTGACAGGGACAGTGCGAGCAGACTGGAGCGGGTCCTCAGGCTCTCGTGAGGAGACACAGGATGCGTGTGTCAGCATAATAGGCTTCGAAATATTCATTGAGAAACCAAGTGATCTCACAGCCAGGGCACAAACCTACTCTCAGGACAAACACCACAACACTATGAAATACCTGACTGGAATTACACCCCAAGGTGTTGTTTCTTTTATTTCGAAAGGTTGGGGTGGTAGGACCAGCGACAAACATATAACAGAAAATAGTGGTTTTCTTAAAACTTTGTCTCCAGGAGAAATCATCAAGTCACTGAACTCAAAAGTCTGGCAGTGTGACATCCTCAGCTGTGATGGGGGAGAACAACATGCCAGGTGCAGTGTAAGGATCACAGCCTCCTAGAATGGCTATTTTATCCTGATACTGCTTCAATTTGATGCCAGAGAGGTGTTTGGTCTGTTCACTCAGACCTTCTTCACGTTCAGACATGATAAATAGTGATAAACTACCAGCTAACCTGTCCCACACTTCCAGAAGACTCAGAAGTTTGCAACACTCACGACCTTTGTTATGTAAACAAGCCTGGCGGGCGTCGCGCTTGACCGGCAGTATGGCCGCCGGCTGCATCGCTGGGCACGCGGGTCACGTGACTGAAAAACCTCTATACTATAGTGTCTACAGTATATGACATCATATAGATATCATGTAGACATCATAGGCAGATCATAGGTGATCCTATGATCTTTTAGCGAGTCCTATGGTCGTGACAGACAGAAAGAGATTTCTTTTTCTTCTTCTTCTTCTTCTTCTTCTATTAAATTTGCACGATATATATTCTTCCTCAGCTCTCCGAATGCCTTGTTTCGCTCTTTTGCTGCAACTAGTGCATAACCGTGCATGCCCGTGCATACCCGTAGAAACCAAGTATAAGCATGTATATCTGAGCACAGATAGACATCATGTAGAGAGTGCTGTGATCGTTGACATCATAGGAACATCATTGGACATCATTGGACATCATAGGCGGTCCTATGATCGTGACCCATCCATACCCATAGAAAGCAAGTATAAGCAAATATTTCTGCATGCACGTTACTGAAGGGTCTCCTCCTGTTTCAGACGACTGTGTTGTTCACAGTCATGGCTGCGACGTACTGCTCTTCATGGCATCTTTTCTGACGTGCAGCAGTTCTCCTCACTATATTGTTCTCCATGTCGTGGGACATCATCGGCGACTCTATACTATGGTGTCTATGTGATGTCATGTAGGCATCATATCGTCATGACACACAGAGATACACAGATAAACTGACAGATACCTGTGCATGCCCATAGAAACCAAGCATGTATTTCTGCATGTCCGTAGAAAGCAGGTGTAAGCAAGGCATGCCTGAGACATACTACTGGAACCTGAGGTGTTTCATCTTCATGGCATCTTTTCTGACGTGCAACACAGTCATGTCTGGGAGGTACTGCTGGAACCTCAGCTGTTTCATCTTCACGGGATCTTTCCTGAGGTGCAGCCGTTGTCCTCACTGTATTGCTGTCCATTTATGCAGCGTCTGGTTTAAATTAGTGTGTCCTCTTCTTAATCGGGTGACGAGTATCTGTGTGTTCCTGTTTCTGCCAACTCCCATTCCAGAGTTTACCGGTTTTGAATGTCATAAAGATGTCTTCCTGTATCTATTGAATGCCAGTATTCTTGCCACTTTTCCACTCTATAATTTTTATTATTGATTTGCCTTCTGACTTACTGAGATTTCCAGATTTACTGCTTCACATGATTATGAGTGAGATTTCCAGATTTACTGGTTCACATGATGTCCCTATGTAGGACTGCCATAGCGAGTGCTATGAATGTGAGTGATGGTCTATATGACATCATATAGACATCAAGGCAGGCATCAGTGTATATGACATAAAGACATCCTAAGCTGTCCTATCATGTTGAAATCATAGGAACATCATAGGCTGTCCTATCATGCAGAAATCATAGGAACATCATAGGCACATCATAGGCATTTCTATGATGTCCTATGATCGTTACAGACACACACACAAACTGAGATAGATAGATAGATAGATAGATAGATAGATAGATAGATAGATAGATAGATAGATAGATAGATAGATAGATAGATAGATAGATAGATAGATAGATAGATAGATAGATAGATAGATAGATAGATAGATAGATAGATAGATAGATAGATAGATAGATAGATAGATAGATAGATAGATAGATAGATAGATAGATAGATAGATAGATAGATAGATAGATAGATAGATAGATAGATAGATAGATAGATAGATACTACATTCCTTATTCCACCAGGGTACAACCATCTTCCTACCCTGTGTTGTTTTCTTAGGTATACTTGCTATTGCAGCATTCAGAATATGATTGGTTACCTGACTTGAACACTCTTCTATGCCACCTTCCAATGTTACCAAATGAACATTGTACACGGTGTTGCCGAAATTTTTCCCAGTCTGCCTTATCAAAACACCATCTTGTAAAACTTCTTCCCTCTTGTATTTATACTTCAGTTTTAATGACTGTAAGTATTGGGAAGTGTCATGAACCTAGGTTTGGTGGTCCAAATCAAGTTCTGACACGGGAACTATTTTGGCCCGTTTCTCTATTCATTTTCTATCAGGCGCTTCAGGGAGCCCTGTGGGTCCCCGGCTCCCTGACAGCTCGGGCACGCCCCCTCCTCCTGTCAGTATCGCTAGCTGATCCTCATTATTGGTGTTCACACACATACACACACACATCTCATTCACTTCTATTCACATGCTCAGACACTCACTCATGCACGTATGTTTTCAGTTTGTCCAGCCCACACTCATTCACACCTGTGGTCTCTTCCCTCATTAGTATTGTGATTACTTAAACACTGTGACAGTAGGAAGAGATCGCCGGAGCATTGCGCTTCATACACGGCAGCGTGTACCTCCGTGTATGCAAGTTATCACTCCCTATGGATTATCTTCAGCCTGTTTCATCCTCATCCACCGGACTACACGGACAGCCCCGGATCGCTCTAGCACCGTAAGTTCATGTTTGCCTTTCTCCCTGTGCTGACAGCAGCCCTGCGACACTAAGCATTCCCTCCCCCGGGCTGTAAAGCATCTGATCACCTCACTGTTCACTGCGTGACTGATTGCTGGACTTGTTATTTTGGGGGTTATACTCAAAAAAGTGCATGAATCTACTCCTGCAATTGGGTTTTCAATTCTGCCCTCTGTGCACCGCGTAATGGTGCATGAGGGATCATAACAGGAAGTGATCCCTTCCCACAGTTGTACTGTTCATAACCGTCCTCTCACAGGCGCTCACTAAAGAATCAGATACCAGAGTCAGGTCAATACATGATGATGTGCCCCTATGAACATCCACCCTGGTACCTTCACCACTGCTGA
The DNA here is from genome assembly GCA_020510985.1 of Pholidichthys leucotaenia. Classification (NCBI taxonomy): domain Eukaryota; kingdom Metazoa; phylum Chordata; class Actinopteri; order Cichliformes; family Pholidichthyidae; genus Pholidichthys; species Pholidichthys leucotaenia. Next base: position 291,944,880 of record CM035839.1, on the reverse strand, counting down.
GACAAATTAACGATCTTTCATCTAACATCTCTTCCGCAAAATTTCCATTGTTATCTCTATGTGTGCTTCCCCACAAGCTATTGTGGGCATTAAAGTCTCCACGCCATACCTCTTTCATATGCCCTTCCCCTGCCATAACACTGAAAGTATCTGCTGTCAACTTCCTACATGGGTTGTAATAATTAATCAGCTTAATATTGCCTTGTCCATTTGACCTACATATTTCAATAATATTACACTCTATATAGGCTGCACGGTGGCGCAGTGGTTTAGCACTGTGGCAGCACAGTTTTACCCTTGGCCGGGGGATCGCGGGGATCATGAGATCGTGGGTTCGATCCCAGCCCCCGACCAACAGTGAGCTGTGTGGAGTTTGCATGTTCTCCCCGTGTTGCGCGGGTTTACTCCGGGATTTCTCCGGTTTCCTCCCGCATACAAAAAAAAAAAAAAACATGTAGGTTTAGGGCGCTCGCGCACGCAGCGACCAGCAGCCAGTGGCTTGTCACCAGACTGCAAACCAAATCTACCTACGGGTACAAATAAGTAACAAAAAAAAAAAAATCCTCAGAGGAGGGAATCACCCTATATGCCAGGCCATCTTTAATGAAAGTGGCACATCCTCCCCCATTTACACTGTTAATTGTATCCTGTCTGATTGAACTGTATCCTGGAATAACAAAATCTAAGTGAGGTTGAAGCCATGTCCCCTGTACACACACTACAGGTGCCTTCACACCAAATGCGAACGGGCGACACAAATCCATAGAAAATCAACGGGAAGATGCGAGTATGTGTGAATTTTCGTTGCCGCGCATTCGCATTTGCTAGCTAGCTACACTAGCAGCTAGCTAGCTAGCGGACATAGTAAAATTATCACCATTGCAGAGTAAACTAGTTAGAAAATAAAACTCACTCACTGGGAGACAGGAGGACCAGGAACTCTTCAGCTGAATCGGGTTTTTGGAGTTATTTACCCCTGGGTTTCCGCCATGGACGTCCTAGCAAGCTAGCTAGCAAGCTAGTTAGCAAGCTAGCAATGTAAACACGGGATCATCTAAGTGTTGGAGGCTTGAGACATAATTTTCAGGTTAGCCCCTGGTCGGATAATGTAAACATAAGCAAAAAGTTGCTAGACATCCAGTCCTTAATTGCGGACAGACCAATCATGAATAATTTTTAAATTGTCAATATGGTCATGTTTAAAAGAGAAAAATAACTGTAAATCATCAGCGTAGCAGTGATAAGACACACCTTTAAATTTGCTGATGATAGAACCAAGTGGCAGCATATATAGGGCAAATAAAAGTGGACCCAGAATAGAACCCTGAGGCACCCCACAGGTTAAAGGAGCAGAGTCAGATGAATAAGAGCCAACAGCCACGGAAAAACTCCTACCAGAAAGGTAGGAGGAAAACCAATCCAGAGCTTTTCCAGAAATCCCTACCCAATCTCTAAGCCTTTGTAACAAAATACAATGATCAATAGCATCAAATGCTGCAGTAAGATCTAACACTAAAACAGAGCATTTGCCAGAGTCTGATGACATTAAAATATCATTCCACACCCTAAGAAGAGCGGTTTCTGTTGAGCGTTTCTGACAAAAACCTGACTGAAACTTGTCAAAAATATATATGTAGTATAATACACAGACACACACACACACAGTATAGATAGATAGATAGATAGATAGATAGATAGATAGATAGATAGATAGATAGATAGATATGAATTATGTAGTACCATAATTCAGATATTAAGTGTCAACATGTGCATGCTCCCCAGTTTCAGCTGTCAATAAAACATGAATCTGGACAGCTTTGATATCTTTCACCTCTAGGAATCTTCCTGCTGCTTCCACAATGGTTTTGATTCTGTCACTTTTCTTCTTTAGCTGTGCTGCAACATTGATGGTGTGGCAGATAAAAGCTATAAAGTTTGTCCTCTTAACTATCAATGTATAATACACAGACACACACACACACAGTATAGATAGATAGATAGATAGATAGATAGATAGATAGATAGATACTCCACCGACACCCCCCCCCCCCACTCCCAACACACAGCCCCCCATCCTGACCCTGACCAAGACCCAGGTGAGGACGGAGCTGAGGAAGATCAAGGCGAGGAAGGCGTCGGGACCGGACGGCATCAGCGCAAAGCTCCTCAAGTCCTGTGCAGACCAGCTGTGTGGGATTGTGACATATATCTTCAACATGAGCCTGAAACTGGGGAGGGTACCACAGCTGTGGAAAACATCTTGTGTGGTACCTGTACCAAAAACTTCCCACCCCAAAGACCTGAACAGCTTCAGACCGGTGGCCTTGACGTCCCACTTGATGAAGACCCTGGAGAGACTGCTCCTTGCTCATCTCCGCCCCCTGGTGGAACCAGCGATGGATCCACTCCAGTTCGCCTACCAGCATGGCATTGGGGTGGAGGATGCGGTGATCTTCCTCCTTCACCGTTCTCTGTCCCACCTGGAGAAGCCCGGGAATATGGTGAGGATCATGTTCTTTGACTTCTCCAGTGCTTTCAACACCATCCAACCGATGATCCTGAAGGACAAGCTGCTGCGCGCAGGGGTGGACCAGCACCTGTCATCATGGATCCTGGACTACCTCACGAACCGGCCTCAGTTTGTGAGAACCCGGGACTGTGTTTCCGACACGATCATCAGTAGCACGGGGGCCCCCCAGGGAACGGTGCTGGCTCCCTTCCTGTTCACTCTTTATACTGCGGACTTCTCACACAACACAACACATTGCCATCTACAGAAGTTCTCTGATGACTCTGCGATTGTTGGTCTCATCTCCAGCGGAGATGAAGCTGAGTACAGTGGGCTTATCCAGGACTTTGTGGACTGGTGCCATCGGAACTGCCTCCAGATCAACGCGAGGAAAACTAAGGAGCTGGTGGTGGACTGCCGCAGGCATGGGCAGCCCCTCACAGCACCAGTAAATATACAGGGAACAGACATCGAGATGGTGACATCCTACAAGTACCTGGGTATTCATCTGAACAATAAACTAGACTGGTCACACAATACTGACGCACTCTACAAGAAGGGACAGCGCAGGCTGTTCCTGCTGAGGAGACTCAGGTCTTTTGGTGTACAAGGGGCGCTGCTGAAGTCATTCTATGACACGGTGGTGGCATCAGCCATCACTTTTGGAGTGGTCTGCTGGGGCAGTGGCATTACTGCAGCCGATAGGAAGAGACTGAACAAACTGATTAAGAAAGCTAGCTCTGTCCTGGGGCAACGCCTTGATCCGATGGAGGAGATAGGAGAGAGAAGGACGGTGGCTAAACTGTCATCTCTGCTGGAGTCCGAGTTCCACCCTATGCAGGACATACTGGATGCACTGAGGAGCTCATTTAGCAGCAGACTACATCATCCCAGGTGCACAACCGAGAGGTTTCGTAGGTCCTTCCTACCAACGGCTGTCAGACTGTACAACCTAAGCAGGGCTGCTCGCAGAGATAGCAAAAAGACGTAACAAACTAATAGTTTTTTGAATGCAAAAGATGCAATAGACTTACACAATGGTCCTCTCCGGCATACAACTAGGAACATACCGGTCGCTATGGAGGGTGAGAATATGTATGGGCACATAATCATACCATGTAGGATAACTAAATAGACGGTTATGCTGTTTCATCCCACCTAGCAACAATGCTCTGCACTGTGTGTGTTTATATATTTACATATTTATTCCATCTAGCTACAATGCTCTGCACTGGGTGTGTTTATATTTATATATCTATATATTTATTCCATCTAGCTACAATGCTCAGCACTGGGTGTGTTTATATTTATATATCTATATATTTATTCCATCTAGCTACAATGCTCCGCACTGTGTTTTTATATATCTACATATTATTCCATCTAGCTACATTGCTCCGCACTGTGTGTGTTTATATACTTGCATATTTATTCCACCTAGCTGCAATGCTCCGTACTGTGGGTGTTTATATATTTACATATTTATTCCATCTAGCTACAATGCTCTGCACTGTGTGTTCATATATTCATATATTTATTCCATCCAGCTACAATGCTCTGCACTGTGTGTCTGTGTGTGTGTGTGTGTATATATATATTTTATAGTAATATGTACATATGTATATTAGCTGCTCTTGCTTGCTTGTTTTTTTTTTTCTTGCCTTCTGATTGTTGCTCTGAGTGTTGCTATCCCTGTGCTGTTGCAATCCTGGAATTTCCCTGTTGTGGGACTAATAAAGGCTTATCTTATCTTATCTTATCTTATCTTATGTGTCATCATCCATTTTGCATTTGTGAACATAAAAATTCCTTGCAGCGGCATGATCTTGTGTTTGTGTGGGATTTGTTGAAGGCTATGCTTCCATTCTTCTTCTTCCATTCCTTCTTCTTTCAGAGAGAGCAGACGCATTTCTTCTCCTCTCCCTTCTCCTCCTCCCTTCACTGATCCCAGCTTGCTGTGTCCTGTCTGTGTTTCGCTCTTCTTCTGCTGCATCTCGACCCAAACGGAAAATTATGGAATTGAGCTGGGCTTTAAATGCAATTGACACCACTTTAAAAGAAGATCGGGCCAGGGGGAGCCCAAGTGCGGAGACTCATGGACAATTGGGAACTCATGTGTCTGTGTGGTTCAATTGAAGATGCGGAAGACATCTATCTGTTTGGCTTATGATCACAGGATTTCTACTTTGGCTTTGGAGTTTCCTGATGTATCAGAAATTAAAGAAGTTGGGAGAGCTGATCAAAATGCGGACCCGGCAAAGCTCCTTCAACAATTCAACCAGTTGGGGAGTGCACTGATAGCGGCAAATGGTGAACTGAATGGTGGCTGATTCAGTAGGTGGAATACATCTTGGAGTCACTGGTGCTCTCCAGGGAATGATTTTAAAGCCTGTGAATGTGTTGCACAGAATCGCATGAGATGGAAATTTTTATGCTCTAAGTGAACTGTGCTCATCTGGCCTTGATTCGGCGTCCTTGGTATTCATCCCTCCAGGAGAGAAGATAAGGCAGAAGTGAGTTTTTGGCTTCTCCCTAACCCAAACAACCGGTGTGCAGTAATCTGAACTCTCAAGGACAGCGTCATGTGACCAGCATGGAATTTACCATTGGACATGCACTGAGAGAATGAACTCTTGTGGACATGCTATCTATGTTTTGAGGACACTAAAGACGTAACATCTAAACGTTGCTCAGGGAGGATTTTTGCTGTTCACCAGTAACTGATACACACACTGCATACAACATTACATGACTGATACACATACACTGACACACACACACTCACACTGTCTCTCTCAACTTTTGCTGCTTTGTTAATGTGTGATCTGTATTGTCTGCCAATTGTGCATTAGAGGGTTTTTTTCTATGTAATCACAATTTTGCTCATACAAGCTTTATTTTGATAACTATGTTTTTTCTCTCTGCCCAATGTGTTCCCTCCCCCTCCCCCTTCCCCTCTTTACCCCCCACTGTATGACAGGCGCCTTGCATGGCTGCTGCGTCATTGGGAAGCGCGTATCGAGCGCGCCCAATGTCAAGTCAAATTCCTCATATGTTTACATGTAAACATGCTTGGCAATAAAGCTCATTCTGATTCTGATTCTGATTCATTAGAACTGAACTTCTTTGAGGAAGGCCTGTTGTGTTTCTGACCATTCCTGCCTCTCTAACTGTCTTTAGAGCTTCCGCATATGAGATTTTCTTACTTATTCTGATTTCCTGGGTTTGTCTACCTTCCCTCTGCACAGCACATCCTCCATATACAGCACTGTGCTCACTCCCGCAGTTGCAACACTACTTTGGCGTCCTTTTCACATTTACCATACTAGTGCATACCTGTGCATGTCCGTGCATACCTATGCATGCCCGTGGAAACCAACTATGAACAAGTATTTCTGCATGCCCGTAGAAAGCAAGTGTAAGCAAGCATTTCTCCATTCTTGCCTTTGATTTTTGACATGGTTACCATGGCAACAGTAACCCTGGTGAAACCTGCCTTTGATCTTTGATGTACTACTCGTTCAGTGATGCCAGCCTTTGATCTTTGATGATGTCATAGCGAGTCCTATGACCTTTGATCTTCCTCTTCTTCTTTTAGATTTGATTGGCGGCTGGCAACCAGCTTACAGGTGCATTACTGCCACTGACTAGATTATCATCACAATTTCTTTGTATAAGGAGTTCTGAACAACTCCTGATGTGTGAAAAAATATCCGTCCTTGGACTGTGTCCTGGACTGGTCCTACTGCCACTCCACTCAGTGTCTTCTGCGTGTCCTGGACTGGTCCTACTGCCACTCCATTCGGCGTATAGCGAGTCATATGATCTTCAGTGATGCCTGCCTTTGCTCTTTGATGATGTCATAGCGAGTCCTATGATCTTTGATGATGTCAAAGTGGGGCCTATGATCTTTGATGATGTCATAGCGAGTCATATGATCTTTGATGATGTCATAGCGAGGCCTATGATCATAAGTGATGCCTGCCTTTGATCTTTGCAAGCATTTCTACATTCCTGGCTTTGATCTTTGACATGGTTACCATGGCAACAGTAACCATGGTGATGCATTACATGGTTGCCATGGCAACAGTAACCCTGGTGAAACCTGCCTTTGATCTTTGACGTCACCACTCGTTCAGTGATGCATGCCTTTGATCTTTGATGATGTCATAGCGACTCCTATGATCTTTGATGATGTCATAGCGAGTCCTATGATCGTGAGTGATGGCTGCCTTTGATCTTTGATGATGTCATAGCAAGTCCTATGATCGTGAGTGATGCCTGCCTTTTATCTTTGACATGGTTACCATGGCAACACAAAGTCCTATGATTGTGACACACAGACATAGGCGGTCCCATGATCTTTGGCATCATAGAACATCATAGGGCATCACGTAGACATCATAGGAACATAAAAGGTGGTCCTATGATCTTTTAGTGGGTCCTATGATCGTGACAGACAGACACACAGACATTTCTTGAATTTATAGAGATAGGAAAATCATAGGCGGTCTTATGATCTTTTAGCGAGTCCTATGATCATGACAGACACACAGACACACAGAGGTTTCTTGGGAATTTATAGTGATTCGTGCTTCTCTCCACATCTAGCACATCTTAACTTTCCCTTACATTGCTGAGCAGTGAGACCCATCCTTTGACATTTGTAGCACCTGAGTGGCTTTGGGACGTATTCTCTGACACTGTAATGCAGGTATCCTATTTGGACTGATTTAGTCAAAGTCAAAGTGCCTTTATTGTCATTCCATTGCTAATAAACAATGCAACGAAACTGAGATACTGCTCCCTAAAAACAAACTATCACACTCACAGTTCACTCATGCATTTAACATTCTCGTAATTACAACAATAAATAGTGCTTGAAACATTATTGCCTAAAAGTTAAATACAATATGTACATAGCAATAATAAAAACATACTGAGCGATAAATATATAAGACCAGCTTATACACACAGGGTTATTGCCACAAAATAACCTAAAATAACATAAAATAATATCAGCAGTCTGCACGTGTTACATAAATCCGTTCAAAATACGTACTGCTGCTGGGAAAAAACTATGCTTAAACCTGGTAGTCCGGGTTTTATGGGATCTGTACCGCTTTCCCGAGGGGAGCAAGTGAAAGAAATCATGGCCTGGATGAGTGCAGTCTTTAATGATGGCAGTAGTTCTGTTGAGGTACCGAGACTTGGAAATCTCTTCCAGAGAAGGGAGAGAACAACCAGTGATTTTTTGCGCAGTCTCGATCACTCTCTGGAAGGCTTTGCGGTCTGCGGCTGAACAGCCCTCATACCAAACCGTGATGCTATATGACAAAATGCTCTCAATAGCAGAGCGATAAAATAAAACCAGCAACTGTGCATTCAAGCCATTCTTCTTGAGGAGCCTCAGAAAGTGTAGACGTTGTGGAGCCTTTTTTATCGTAGCTATGGTGTCAACTGCCCAGGTAAGGTTGTGAGAAATATGAACACCCAGAAACTTAAAAGCCTCCACCCTCTCCACACACTCCTTGCCTATATATAGAGGAGGTGGCTCACTGCTATGTTTCCTAAAATCAATAATGAGTTCTTTTTTTTTTTTGTATTCAGTAGCAGTGTAGCAGACACAAAATGCATATTGTAGAGTTGTAGAGACTTGAGTGAGTCAGACAGCGTCTCAGTCAGAAAGCAAAGGATAAACAGTGGACAGGGGGTTTAACTAACTAACTAACTAACCTGCACTTATATAGCGCTTTTCTAGTCACAAAGACCACTCAAAGCGCTTACATTAATACTAACCCTCTATTCTAAGGGCCTATAGGAAACAGATATCTAGGGACAATTTTACCATGTGGTTGCAGTGCTGGACGCACACACAGCTCAGCAGGTAGCGAGCCTGCTCGACCAGCCCCCAGCCCACGACAGATACGAGGCTCTCAAAGCTGCGCTGACCCGACGCTACACGCTCTCGGACTGTGAGAGAGCAGAGAGGCGTTCCGAGTTAGGAGATGGTTCAGCCGTCGATCTGATGGAGAAGATGTTGGCGTTAATGGGCACGGACGAAGGGCATTTTCTGTTTGCCCACCTTTTCCTCCGGAACCTTCCAACAGAGGCGAGAGCGGTCCTGGCCAATTCGCCATTGCTGGCCGCGCGTGATTACCGTGCGCTAGCCCAGGAGGCAGACCAGATCATCCTCACCACCAGAGCGCTCACGGTGAACGCGGTGGCGTCGGAACCCAGCGAGACGACCAGAGGAGGCGAGGAGCCACCAACGGTAGCGGCAGCAGGGGCCAAGGAGCGCCAGAAAGACACGCTCTGCTTCTACCACCACCGTTTTGGAGAGAACGCACGCAGATGTGCTCCACCGTGCCAATTCAAGCGCTCGGGAAATGCCAGGGCCGGCAGTCGGTAGCAGCTGCGACCGCCGGCGAAGAGAACAAGCTGCTCTACGTGACGCACTCGCGTTCAGGGAGGCGTTTCCTTGTAGACATCGGAGTCCAGAAGAGCATCATCCTGCCGACCTACACCGACCGGCTGGCAGGACCTAGCGGCTCCGGGCTGGTAGCAGTAAACAGCTCAGACATTAAGACCTTTGGTGAGAGAACATTGGCTTTATCTCTACACGGCTGTACATACGAGTGGACTTTTGTCATAGCAGCACTGAGTTTCCCGATCCTGCAAGCTGATTTTCTGTGTGTGCATGGTTTACTGGTTGATGTTGCTAACAGGCGCCTGATAAATGCACTGTCTTTTGAGTCTCTCCCCTGTACAGTTCGAGGGGCCAGGCCTGTAACACAAGCCAACGTCACAGCTCCAGGCGGTAAGTTCCACACACTGTTCACTCAGTTCCCAGCACTCACGGTCCCGACGTTTTCCGCGGCCATCGCTAAACACGGGGTGGAGCACTTTATCACCACCACCGGGCCGCCTGTTTTTGCACGACCTCGGCGCTTGGACACAGCTAAACTGGCCATAGCGCGCGAGGAGTTTGCCAACCTGGAAAGGTTGAGCATCATCAGGCGATCGAACAGTCCATGGGCATCCCCGCTACACATGGTCCCTAAGGCTGAGGGGTCGTGGCGACCGTGCGGCGATTTCTGCAGGTTGAATAACGCCATAGCACACGACCGCTACCCGATTCCCCACATTCAGGATTTTTCCGTTCACCTCGCCGGAGCACGCATTTTTTCTAATATAGACCTGGTCCGAGGTTACCACCAGGTCCCAATGCGCGCGGAGGACATACCCAAAACAGCGGTAATAACTCCGTTCGGCTTGTTCGAGTTTCTGCGCATGCCATTCGGATTAAAAGGAGCGGCACAGACGTTCCAGCGCATGATGGTTCAGGTTCAGGTTCAGGTTACTTTATTTGTACCCGTAGGTAGATTTGTTTTGCAGTCTGGTGACATCCATATTTACAAGCCACAAATTACATTCAACATAGACACAAACACAGGCACACATGAAGCTGACTATAAACATGATAATGGACGCGGTGCTGCGCGATCTCCCATTTGTGTTCATCTACCTGGATGATATCCTGGTAGCCAGTGCGTCCGAAGACGAACACGTAACTCACCTCAGGACGGTTTTCCAAAGGTTGGAGGAGCACGGGTTAATAATCAACCCGGCGAAGTGCCAGTTCGGCATGACGGGGATTGATTTTTTGGGGCACCGCGTCTCACTGGAGGGAGCGATACCCTTGCCCGACAAAGTGCGCGCTGTGGCGAACGTTCCCCGGCCTCAGATGGTCTGGGCGCTGCAGGAATTTTTGGGGATGGTTAACTTTTATAACCGTTTCCTCCACCGCGCAGCTCAACTCATGCAGCTATTGTACGCCGCGCTCAAGAAACAGAAACCCGCGGATGGAGTCGAATGGACTCCGGAGCGAGAGCAGGCGTTCTCTGAGGTGAAAGCAGCCCTGGCAAACGCCGCACTGTTGGCGCACCCAGACCCGGCGGCCCAGATAGTGCTCACTACCGATGCCTCGGACGTGGCCATAGGGGCCGTCGTGGAGCAATGTATTGCCGGTTCTTGGCAGCCGCTTGCTTTTTTCAGCAGGCCTTTGCGCGACAGTGAGCGTAAATACAACGCGTTCGACAGGGAGTTGCTGGCTCTCCACCTGGCCATACGCCACTTCCAGTTCTGGCTGGAAGGGCGCAGCTTCACCGCGTTCGTGGACCACAAGCCGCTGATGTTCGCGATGGCCAAGGTTTCGGAACCATGGTCGGGCCAGCAGCAGAGACAGCTGGCTGCGATCTCGGAGTTTACTACCGATATTCAGCATGTGTCGGGTAAACTGAATGTGGTGGCGGACTGCCTCTCACGCGCGGTTGTGGCCCTGGTCTGCGTAGGGATAGGTTATACAGCCATGGCCGCAGAGCAGATTAGCGATACGGACGTGCGCGTGCTCCAGTCTGGACCAACAGGGTTAAGGCTGGAGAGCAGAGTACTGCAAGACGGCAGCCCCCCCCCCCCCAATCTGCGACGTCTCCATGGGACGCCCGCGCCCGGTGGTCCCGATCGCGTGGCGCCGCCGCGTGTTTGAGTCAGTTCACGCTTTGGCGCACCCTGGAGTGCGCGCGTCAGTCAAAATGGTGGGAGCGAAATTTGTGTGGCCAGCAAACAAGTGAAAGAGTGGGCGGCAGCCTGCGTAGCATGCCAACGAGTCAAAGTGCACAGACACACGAAGGCTCCTTTGGAGCCGTTTAGTATACCGGCTAAAAGATTCGACCCTGTTCACGTGGACATCATGGGCCCCCTCCCGCCGTCGCAGGGGTGCACGCACCTTCTGACAGTGGTGGACCACACCACACGCTGGCCAGAAGCAGTCCTGCTGGCGGCAACCACGTCCGCGGATGTGGTGCGCGCTTTTTTGACAACAAGGGTGGCGCTTTTTGGAATCCCGTTGGACATCACGTCTGATAGGGGCCCCCAGTTTGTTTCTGAACTTTGGGCCGTGATTGCCCGCAGCCTGGGTGTTGCAATTCATTGCACAACCGCGTACAACCCACAGACAAATGGGTTATGCAAGAGTTTTCACAGTTCACTGAAAGCAGCACTCAGGGCTTCGTTGACGGATACAAATTGGGTTGACTGGTTGCTGTGGGTTTTATTGGGGTTGCGTTCCGCACCAAAAGAGGATTTGGAGGCTTCCCCGGCTGAGCTGGTTTTTTCTCAGCCACTGCGGCTGCCTGGGGAATTTTTGCCAGATAATCCCGCGCTGGACAACTGCCCGTCTCAGCGTTTGCAGCGTAGTGCAGACACAGGCACGCTGCCCGGCCCAGCCCACCACTGTTTTCCACGCACTTTTGTGCCAAAAACATTGAAGAACGTGGAGTTCGTGTTCGTCAGGCACGATGCCCACCGCCTGCCATTGCGCCCACCCTATGATGGCCCGTTCAGAGTGCTGGAAACAGGGGACAAGCATTTTTTGCTAGACTTGGGGGGGGGGCATCCCGAGAAAATATGCATAGACAGACTTAAGCCCGCCTTTGTAGTGGCGGACAAGCAAGTGCTGCTGGCCCGGGCCCCTCAGCGTGGAAGACCCCCACTGAGAACTCCCCAGGCAAACAATTCACCAGGACAGCCACATGGGCAAAGCGGTTTTCCTCCCCCCCTCGCCATGGCCCACCTGCAGTCAGATACACGTCCAGCAGCCCCCCGCCGGCACAGAGACCCCCGTTACAGCAGATATGGGAGGAGACTGAAGCCCAAAAGACATGCTGACTGAAACTTTGTCTGGGGGCGGTGGTGTAGCAGACACAAAATGCATATTGTAGAGTTGTAGAGACTTAAATGAGTCAGACAGTGTCTCAGTCAGGAAGCAGAGGGTAAATAGTGGACGGGGGGGTTTAAGGGTGAATGTATTGTGATGTTGGATGTCATGCAGTGTGATGTGGAATGTCACACAGATGTGAGATGAGCGGTGGCGATATAAAGGAGAACCGTGCCTGAATGCTTTCATGCTTTTCTGTGTATGAATGATGAGAGAGTGTTAATAAACTTCGTCTGTTCGTAAACTGGCCTCATCATTTCCCACACTCTCCACAGCAGATTATTATCTGAGCACCATCTCACCAGTTTTTGGACCTCATCTCTGTATGCGGACTCATCTCCTCCTGATATGAGCCTCACTACTGTTGTGTCATCTGCAAACTTCACTATAATGTTTGTGGGATGAACAGGTATGCAGTCATATGTGTACAATGAATACAAAGTGGGGCTCAGCACACAGCCCTGTGGCGAGCCTGTGTTAAGCATGACTGTAGAGGAGGAATGGGGTCCGAGTCTAACAGTCTGTGTTCGGTTTGTTAGGAAGTCCTTAATCCAGCTGCAAGTGTAGTAGGTAGACCAAGCTGAAGCAATTTGGTGATGAGAATGTTGGGAATAATTGTATTAAATGCCGAACTATAGTCCACAAACAACATTCTGACATAGCTCCCCTTGTCTTCTAAATGGCTGAATGCCGAGTGGAGAGCTATAGTAATAGCATCTTCAGTGGATCTGCTCCGCCTGTAGGCAAACTGGTACTGATCAAAGTCTGGGGGGAGACTAGGCAAAAGATGTTTCAATACCATTTTCTCAAAGCACTTCATAATAATGGGTGTTAATGCTACTGGTTGATAGTCATTCAGACTGCTAATAATATGTTTTTTTTAGGCACAGGAATAATGACTGCAGATTTTAAACACTGTGGAACAATGGCTGCCTGGAGAGACAAATTAAAAATGTCAGTCAAAACAGAGCATAGCTGATCTGCACATGCTCTGAGCACCTTTCCTGGCACTCCATCGGGACCAGTAGCCTTTCTCGGGTGAACTGCTCTCAGTGTCTGTCTCACTTCATGATCCTGCAGGGTAAGCACATCAGAGCTGGCGTTCAATAACGTCAGTGGGTCCGGGCGAGATGTATTTGCCTCAAACCGTGCGAAAAAGCAGTTCAATTCTTCTGCCAGTGAAGCGCTGATGTCACTGGAAATGATGCTGCTGCCCTTATAGTTTGTGATATGGTGAAAGCCTTGCCATGCTCATCTTGAATCATTATCAGAAAAATGGTCCTCAACTTTCTTCTTATAGGCCTGTTTAGCCTCCTTAATGCCTTTCTTCAGATTACCCGGGCGGTGCTATACAGATCCATATCCCCTGACCTGAAGGCTGTGTCACGAGCTCTGAGGAGTGCCTGGACTTCTTTTGTCATCCAAGGCTTCTGGTTAGGAAAAACTCTGATGCGTTTTTCCACAGTCACCTGGTTGATACAGTAGGTGATGTAGCATAATACAGTCTGTGTGTACATTTCCAGATCCTCATTCTTGAATAAATCCCATAGAGTGTTTGCAAAACAGTCCTGCAGCTGAGAAAGAGCTCCCTCAGGCCATGTTGTGATGTTCTTTATAGTAGGTCTAGCAGTTCTCCTGAGGGTGGTGTATGCTGGGATGAGGAGCAATGATAGATGGTCTGACAGGCCAAGATGTGGACACGGCACAGCTCTGTAAGCATGCTTCAGGTTCGGATACACCCGATAAAGACAACTCTTTCCCCTGGTGGCACGTTTCACATACTGTGTGAAATTAGGCAGCACAGTTTTCAAGCATGCTTGATTAAAATCACCAGCTATGATGTGAACACCCTCGGGATAGGCCTGCTGCTGTTTATTTATTACACTGTACAAATGGCTAAGGGCCGCTTTACTATTTGCATCAGGAGAAATATAGACCGCTGTTATAATAACCACGGTCAGCTCTCTCGGAAGATAAAAAGGCCGACATAAAACTGACATTGTCTCTAGATCAGGAGAACAGTAAGTGTTAATAATACTGTCGTGTTATTAAAACACTGCGTGAGTCCAACTGTAGTTTTTAACGTCACTTTTTTTTATTGAACCATGTCAACCTCGCTGCTAGTCTGTGTCTCTCCCACCAGTCGCCTGCTTGACGTCATTCCTGCGCGACTTTGTAGTTCTTTTCCAAGTAACTCAGTTACACCACATCTCCCCTTTCTAGTATCAATGGGTAGACTGCCATTGATTGAACAGACCTTAGAGGATTATTCTGCTTCTGTGGCTGGAAGATCTGGTCCGATCTAATACCATTCACACACACAACAGACACACTGCAGTTTTCCCTTAGCACTGAACAATATGTGCAAAATCAAATACAATACTTCCATCCTAAACCTTGTACTGTTCTGTCCTCACTCTAAACTCTGAACTTGAACATTTGACGTTAAAAACTACAGTTGGACTCACGCAGTGTTTTAATAACACGACAGTATTATTAACACTTACTGTTCTCCTGATCTAGAGACAATGTCAGTTTTATGTGGGCCTTTTTATCTTCTGAGAGAGCTGACCGTGGTTATTATAACAGCGCGTGACATCATTCATTCAGTAACTGGCAGGCTGCCGACAGAACACCCAGATGCTCTCCTCCTCATCTCAGGTGATTTCAACCATATTTCACTGTCCCCCATTCTGTGTCACAACGGCCCTCACGGACCGTCACAAGACGCCTCAGTCACCAGAGAGTTTGCAGTGGTAATTTATTAAGGATAAGGCAGAACACTCACAGAACACATACAATGGCTGGGTGATGTCTGAGCCGGGGGACACCCGATGCGCCAGACAGCCAACAGTGAGAGTGAAGTCTCAGAGGAACATACCTGAGAATAACAGGAGCACGACGGAACGTGGCTGAACATAACAGGATATAACAGAGACTGCCGCGCTGGAGGACATTTAGCACCCGCTTATATCTCTGGCGGCTAATGACCCCAACGCGGCACAGCTGCTGCTAATGACAGCAGAGCAGCAGCTGACTTTGACAGCAGGGAGCTCCCCCGGGCGCCTTCACAATAAGAGCCCGAGGAGCTGGAAGGAACCCTCAGCTGCCAAAGCCAGGGAACAAAAAGATATGAGACCCGAGTGTGGCCAGAACCGACACTCGGGTTATGACAGTACCTCCCCCTCAAGGCCGAGCTCTGAGCGGCCAGAGTACCACCCAAGCCCCCCCCCACCCCCCTAGGGTGGGTGGATGGGGCGCTGGCAGGAGGGAGAGAAACAACCAACAAGGCTATAGAAAAAAAAAAAAAAAACATAATCCCTAAAACGTGGGTAACAAAACCACAGGCAATATATATATATATATATGGGCAAACAACGAATTGACATAAGGTGGAGGGAAAGGACCACCAAACATTGGAACAAGAAAGGAGTGAACCACAAAAATCACAGATCAACCCCCCCCCCCCCAACAGTCTCACAGAAACCCCGGGAGGAGTGTAGTTCTGACCCAGAAAGTTCGGGGGGGCCGACTGGCAACAGGAGGCCACAAAACAGGCAGGGGGAGAAAGAACAGTTCGGGCGGCCTACCCCGGTCCCATGCTCGGAAGCAGAGAATCTCAGGCGGCCGGACCAGGTCGCCACACAGGGAGTCCAAAATGTCGGGAGGCCGACCCAGAGAGCCAAATTGGCGAGACAGTCTTTCGGGCGGCCGACCCGCATCGCTAGCCCACCAGAACCGTTGAGTCAAAGTAGCCGGTGGTTCCGCTGAAAAGGGGAGAGATGAGGGAGAACCGGGCGAAGCAATCGGAACCCCAACGGCCCCAGGTGAACATGGGCAGCGCACCTCAGGGAGACGAGGAGGATGACAATGGAGATGAGAGTGAAGAAGAAAACGAGCCTGTCCAGCATCCGGTGGCTGGGGATCTGCAGCTCCCTCACCGAACCTAGGACCTGCTGGTGCAGCACCCACGGTGGACCCCGACTGGGCCTCCGGAACCAAACCCACGGTGGACCCCGACTGGGCCTCCGGAACCAAACCCACGGTGGACCCCGACTGGGCCTCCGGAACCAAACCCGCGACGGACCCCGACTGGGTCGGCGTGGCACCAAACTCGACCTCCAACCCAGAAACCGGAACCTCTGGCACAGCAGGCGAAAGCAGCCCCTCGCCGGCGACCCTGGGAGAAGGCTCGAAAGAGAGAGAAAACCCGGGATCAGGATCACCGGCAGCGCCAGAACCCGGTGAGATAAGCTCGGACGCAGCGGGCGGCTGCACCCGGCTCATCTCCCCTTGAGACAGGCAAAAATGCTTTAAGAGGTGAAAAAGAAAGACAAAGTAGAGCACTTTCCTGAGCTCGGGTTCTGACGCCGTCCAGGACTGCGAAGATCCGGGCTCAGATGTCAGGAGGTCGTCATCAGGCTCCCACTCAGCTGCGTCGGGCTCCGCAGCTGGCATGATGGTGCGTGCAGCCAAAGAGTCCTCCGGCACCGATGTCCACGCCAGTGGCCCGCATGGCGTGGTGGCAGGAGAATCTCGCCCTGCTGGACCAGACCGCTCCTCCGTGGAACCCCGGGGACGCTTCCTCACCGGCGATGGCTCCATGCTGCAGTCCGCTCTCCTCCTCCGCCCATGGCGTGGCTGCGGAACCGGAACCAGGCTCTCCAGAACCGCAGGCCCCCTCCTCATCCAGCGACGTTGGCCTGACGTCGAGGACCGCTCAGCGGAGGGAGACACAGAGGAAGCAGGGTTAATACTTTCATCCACAGCGGGTGGAGGGAGCTCGGGGGGCTGCATACCCCGAACTTCACCCCTAGGAGTCAGACAAGGCACAACAATGTCAAGAGGAGAGAAATTATCATGCACTCGCCTTTCCCCTAAGGGTAAGATGGTCTCCGCTGTGGGGGACGTCATTCCTTCCTTTCCCCGCTGGATGGCGACAGAGGGCCCTCTGGGAAGACGAGATGAGGCCACTCGAGGCGGATCCGGGATGAAGCTCGCCGAAACGGAGCTCTCGTGACACACAGCAGCCAGGATAGGCGACGAGGAGGAGGGGGCGACAGCCGGGGTCAGTCGGGCATGGGGCGCTGACGGGACAGCGGGCGAGGGCCCGGGAGAAGACGAGGCTGCGGGGATTCCCCTCTGACGAGGCGCAGAAGTGACAGCTGTGTGGGGGGTTGAGCCCTTGCGGCGACCCGGAGCAGCATCCAGATGGGGCTCTAGCCGAGGTTGGAAGCCGGAGTGACGACGGTTCCTTGTAGGGGGTGAGGCGAAGGTGAGGTCCGGAAATCGCCGTTCCTGAGCAGAAACGGCGACAAGCAAGTCAGCAAACTCAGGAAACTCACGCAGCGCTGGATTCCTCTCCACGAGTCTAACCGCCGCCACCACATGCTTCATACACGCTGGAGGATTCTCAGCGGAGCAAGCAGCTGCCACCCGGTCCCAGATCTTTTCTGCTGTCATCTGCAGCTTCTCTGGGGGAATCCCGAGTGACGACATGCCCGATGGGAAAAGACCTCCGGATGGTGCGAACTCCCGGGCCGGAACAGAGGCAGGAGCGGGATCCCGAAGCAAGGGGCGACGTCTCCTCCGCTTCAGCTTCCTGCCAGGATTTCCCTCCAGCCCTCGGAGAATCTCACGCTGGGCGGCGATGTCATCTCTCCTCACGCTTACCTCTGGATGATTAGTGAAGCGGGGGAGAGAATCCAGAATTTCCTCGGCTAGGTCCAGGTACCAGGGCACTTCGCTGTTGTATTCGAGGAGGGAGGCGGCGACAAGGACTCTGTCCACGCGCTCGAGGGTGTCAGCGAGAACAGCGTCCTGCCTCCGAGCACGAGACCTCCACGATGGCATGCTTCAACACGGCACCCAGACAGGTAGGAACACACAGTCCACTACTGCAAACTACACGGTGAATGGCGTCTCGATGCAACGCCTCTTCTCCGGGCGTTAGGCGGCAGTCTACTGTCACAACGGCCCTCACAGACCGTCACAAGACGCCTCAGTCACCAGAGAGTTTGCAGTGGTAATTTATTAAGGATAAGGCAGAACACTCACAGAACACATACAATGGCTGGGTGATGTCTGAGCCGGGGGACACCCGATGCGCCAGACGGCCAACAGTGAGAGTGAAGTCTCAGAGGAACATACCTGAGAATAACAGGAGCACGACGGAACGTGGCTGAACATAACAGGATATAACAGAGACTGCCGCGCTGGAGGACATTTAGCACCCGCTTATATCTCTGGCGGCTAATGACCCCAACGCGGCACAGCTGCTGCTAATGACAGCAGAGCAGCAGCTGACTTTGACAGCAGGGAGCTCCCCCGGGCGCCTTCACAATAAGAGCCCGAGGAGCTGGAAGGAACCCTCAGCTGCCAAAGCCAGGGAACAAAAAGATATGAGACCCGAGTGTGGCCAGAACCGACACTCGGGTTATGACATTCTGCCCACGCTCACCCAGTATGTCACATGCCACACTAGAGACAATAAAACACTGGACTTATTCTATGCTAACACTAAGGAGGCGTACACCTCATCACCACTCCCCCCACTCGGGAGATCAAATCACAGCTTGGTTCATCTCCTGCCGGTGTACAAACCCCTAGTTCACAGACAACCTCTGGTCATGCGCACGGTGAAGTTATGGTCTGAGGAGGCAATGGACGCTCTAAAGGACTGTTTTGAAACCACTGCCTGGGAGCAGCTCTGCGATCCACATGGTGAGGACATTGATGGCCTCACTCACACCATCACGGACTATATCAGCTTCTGTGTGGACAACACCATACCCACCAAGACCATACGGTGTTGCTCGAACAACAAACCCTGGATCAACTCTGAGATAAAAACACTTCTGAGAGAGAAGAAGAGGATCTTCAGGTCGGGGAACAGGGAGATGCTGAAGTCCGTACAGAGGGAGCTGAGGAGGAAGATCAGAGAAGGCAAGGACAGCTTCAGGAAGAAGATGGAGGACAAGCTGCAACAGAGTGACATCGGCAGGGTCTGGAGAAACCTTAAAACCATCTCTGGGCTCCAGAATACCTCCTCCCAGGCCACGGGGGGCAGGGAGTGGGCAAACAATCTGAACCTGTTTTTTAATATGTTTGACAAACCGCCCTCCCCTCGACTGCACAACAACCACTGTTGCGTCTAAAGTCATCGAGACCTGCTGTCCACACCCCACCCCACCAACACCCCCCCCTCTCCCAGCACACAGCCCCCTAACCTGACCCTCACTAAGACCCAGGTGAGGACGGAGCTGAGGAAGATCAAGGCGAGGAAGGCCACAGGACAGGACGGCATCAGCGCGAAGCTCCTCACGTCCTGCGCAGACCAGCTGTGTGGGATTGTGGAGCACATCTTCAACCTGAGCCTGAAGCTGGGGAGGGTACTACAGTTGTGGAAAACATCTTGTGTGGTACCTGTACCAAAGACTTCCCACCCCAAAGACCTGAACAGCTACAGACCAGTGGCCCTGACGTCTCACATGATGGAGACCCTGGAGAGACTGCTCCTTGCTCACCTCCGCCCCCTGGTAGGACCAGAGATGGATCCACTCCAGTTCGCCTACCAGCATGACATTGGGGTGGAGGATACAGTGATCTTCCTCCTTCACTGTTCCCTGTCCCACCCGGAGAAGCCCGGGAATGCGGTGAGGATCATGTTCTTTGACTTCTCCAGTGCTTTCAATACCATCCAACCGATGATCCTGAGGGACAAGCTGCTGTGTGCAGGGGTGGACCAGCACCTGTCATCATGGATCCTGGACTACCTCACTAACCGGCCACAGTTTGTGAGAACCCAGGATTGTGTGTCCGACATGATCATCGGCAGCACGGGGGCCCCCCAGGGAACGGTTTTGGCTCCCTTCCTGTTCACCCTTTATACTGTGGACTTCTCACACAACACACTGCCATCTACAGAAGTTCTCTGATGACTCTGCGATCGTCGGCCTCATCTCCAACAGAGATGAAGCTGAGTACAGAGGACTTATCCAGGACTTCGTGGACTGGTGCCATTGGAACTGCCTCCAGACCAACGCGAGGAAAACTAAGGAGCTGGTGGTGGACTGCCACAGGCAAGGATAACCCCTCACAGCACCAGTAAACATACAGGGAACAGACATTGAGATGGTGACATACTACAAGTACCTGGGTGTTCATCTGAACAATAAACTAGACTGGTCACACAGTACCGATGCACTCTACAAGAAGGGACAGCACAGGCTGTTCCTACTGAGGAGGCTCAGGTCTTTTGGTGTACAGTACAAGGGGCGCTGCTGAAGACATTCTATGACACGGTGGTGGCATCAGCCATCACTTTTGGAATGGTCTGCTGGGGTAGTGGCATTACAGCAGCCAATAGGAAGAGACTGAACAAACTAATCAAGAAAGCTAGCTCTGTTCTGGGGCAACGCCTTGACCCAGTGGAGGAGATAGGAGAGAGAAGGATGGTGGCTAAACTGTCATCTCTGCTGGAGTCCGAGTCCCACCCTATGCAGGACATACTGAACGCACTGAGGAGCTCATTTAGCAGTAGACTACATCGTCCTAGGTGCACAACCGAGAGGTTTCACAGGTCCTTCCTACCTACGGCTGTCAAGACTGTATAACCTAAGCAGGGCTGCTCACAGAGATAGCAAAAAAAACGTGACAACCTAATAGTATTGAATGCAAAAGACGCAATAGACTTACACTAATGGTCCCCTCCAGTATATAACTAGGACAATATCAGTCGCTACGGAGGGTGACAATATGTATGGGTACATATTCATACCATGTAGGGTAACTAAATAGACGGTTATGCTGTTTATTTCATCTAGCTACAATGCTCAGCACTGTGTATATATATTTATATATTTATGTGTACATACTATGTATATTCACTGCTCTTATTTTTCTTATCTTCTTAATTATTGCTCTGAGTGTTGCTATCCCTGTGCTGTTGTAATCCTGGAATTTCCCCATTGTGGGACTAATAAAGGCTTATCTTATCTTATCTTACATAGAAAAGAGTGCAAAATCAGAAAAATAGTGCAATACATTTGCAACCTTTTTTTCACTATCATTTTCAAACATTCAATATTCATAACTGTTTATAAGTCCAACTGGGTTGGTTTTACAACTGCTCTCCCAGACCTGGTTCTAGGATTAGGAGTAGATGGTGGTTCAGGAACATTCTGCTGTGATGATGTTGCTGCAGGTTGTTCTACTGAAGGTTGTTCTGGAACACCTTCCGGGAACTGCTCAGCTGCAGCACTGTTGTTCTGCTCCGATGAGGAGATCCAGGGGATGAGATGACGACGGTTTCGCGTGATGGTCCCATGGGGTCCCTCCACCAGATAAGAGCGCGGTGTGGTGTGATTTCCGATGACAGCTCCTGCTGCTCCTTGATCTGTGACCTACACGTCCTGTCCTGGAGTGAATCTATTGATATGCTTTGCACGGTGTCTCAGGTTGTAGCGTTGCGCATCTTTCGTTTTCCTCTTCCCTTCGTTCAGCATAACAGCATTTCTATCAGGAAGAGCAGGACTTAACAACACAGGAAGAATAGGCACAGTTGTACGAAGCCTCCTCCCCATGAGCAGTTGAGCTGGGCTATACCCATTTTGGAGAGGGGTAGCCCTGTAGGCCAGTAAAGCAAGATAGGGGTCATCTGACTTCTTCAAAAGCCCCTTCACTGTCTGCACTGCACGTTCAGCTTCAGCATTGCCCTGGGGATATTTCGGGGCTGCTGGTTACATGCTGGAACCCGTACAACTTTGCAAATGCTACAAAGGCCACTCCAGAGAATTGTGGCCCATTGTCTGTCACCAGGGTCTCACAGATTCCATGACGTGCAAAGATTGACTTAAGGTGGTGGATCACATCATTAGTTCTTGTGGGAGTTAGCAGGGCAATCTCCACATATCTTGACATGTAGTCCACTACTAGCAGGTAGGTCTTGCTCCCTAACATGAACAAGTCTGCTCCCAACTTCTGCCATGGTCTGTCTGGGTATGGTGTCGGCATCAGTGGCTCCCTGTGGTTCTGTCTCTCCTGACAGCATGCTCTGCAGTTGAGAACCAACTCATTCAGCTGCTGACTCAACCCCGGCCACCATACTGACTGTCGTGCCCATTCTCTACACTTAACCACACCCTGGTGTCCTTCGTGCAGCTTAGCGAGAACATCATTTCTCATGGTTGAGGGTATGATAAGCCTATCTCCCTTTAGCAGTAGACCATCCTGGACAGTAAGGAATGCTCTGTCAGTCCAGTATAGCTTGAGTGCAGGTTCATTTATGCCATGAGCTGGCCAGCCTTCTGCACACAGCTGCATCACTCAAGCACACACACTGTCCCTCTGCAGCTGCTCTCTCAGCTCCTCCAGATAGGCAGTGCTTGCAGGTAGGTTCTCCATCACCATATCCACGTAGATATTTGTGTCCTCGAACAGCTCTTTGTCAGCTGGTATCCCTTTTCTTGTGACAGGCGCTCGCGACAATATATCAGCTGTCCACAGGCACTTTCCTGGCACATGAGATATGGAGTAGGAATAGCACAAAAGATGCATTTGAAAGCGTTGGATCCGAGGGGGTAGAGCGTCCACTGCTTGAGACCCCAGGAGACTCAGGAGAGGCTTGTGATCTGTCTCCAACTGGAAGTGTTTTCCAATGTAGGAAGTTGCTGAGCCTCTCGCAAGCCCAGGTCAGGCTCAAAGCCTCCTTTTCCACTTGCGCATATCTCTGCTCAGTGGGTGTCAGAGACCGCGACATGAAGGCTACTGGTCTCCACTCCTCACCCCAGTTTTGTAGCAGGACTCCTCCATGTCCGTAAGATGACGCGGCTGCCGTAACTTTGCATTCTCTGTTAGGATCATATACAGCTAGCACCGGCGGCGACGTCAGGGCATCCTTTAAGTCCTGGAAGGATTTAGCCTGCTCGGCGCCCCACACCCAGCAGTTCTTCTTCGAAAGGAGATCTCTGAGGGCTTTATCCCTCTCAGCTAGCTGCGGGATAAACTTGCCTAGCTGGTTTACCATTCCAAGGAAAGATCTTAGTTCACTCACTGTTTTTGGCTCAGGCATTTCCCTCACAACCTCCGTCTTGCTCGGGTCTGGACTGATGCTGCTGGCGGAGATCACGTGGCCTAGGAAAGTCACCTCAGACTTTGACAGGTCACACTTGCCAATGTTAAGTGTGATACCTGCCTTCTGAATCTTTCTTAGCACGGTATGCAGGCGAGCATCATGCTCCTCTTGCGTATGACCCCACACCAGCACGTCGTCAATGTGACAAACCACGCCTGTAAGCCCTTCTGTGACCTCCGTCACCATTCAGTTCTGAAAGTGTTCAGGGGCAGACGCAATGCCAAAAAGTAGCCGTTTGAAATAATAGCATCCAAAGGGCGTGATGAACGTTGTCAGTTTCGCTGAATCTTCTGTCAGTGGGATTTGCCAAAACCCCATATTTGCATCCAGCTTACTAAATATTTTGGCTCCAGCCAACCTCCCAAGTGTTTCCTCTACTGATGGTAGAATGAGCTTCTCTCTACACACGGACTCATTGAGGTTAGTGAGGTCGACACATTCGCATAGGATCCATCTTGTTCTTTCTGGGCACTACCATGATGCCAGCACACCAGTCTATAGGCTCCTCAATTCTGCATATCACCCCAAGGCTTTCCAGGCGGGACAGCTCTTGCTTGACTTTGTCCATTAGTGGTAATGGGATCCTCCTTGGTGTCTTGAGTGAAAATGGTTTGGCACCTGGTTTGAGCTTGATGGCATATGCCTGGTGCACCTCACCTAGTCCGCTGAATAATTTTGGATAGTTCTCCTTTAATATCTCTATAGTGACACTGTCAAGGCGTGCAACAAGCCCTAGTCTGCAGCTCACAGACCTCCCCAGCAGGGTAGTGTGCACATAACGGACAACATACACCTCCTCCATATCCTCTTTCCCACCAATTCTCAGCAACAGCTTGACAACGCCCACAACATCAAGTGGCCTCCTCCCCGGTCCCAAGAGAGGCTTAGGTGCTTTGTGGAGCGCAGGTGGGTTTTCTCTGAATATTTTCTGGAACACAGCATGTGGCAAAACTATGACATCGGTACCCGTGTCAATTTTGAACGTCACGCTGCTGTCATGAATGTCAATGCTGCCAATCCAAGGATCACCGTCTGTTGTAACACTGCCGAGGAAGATGGCATCCTCATCCTCTTCCAACTCAAGTACAGATTTTAAGGCCTTGCACACACGTTTATAATGACCCTTTCTCCCACAAGCATGACAGTTCACTTCATTTGCAGGACACTCCCGTTTTGAATGTGATGGAGAGCTGCCACATTTACGACATTTTGACTGTGTCCCCTTTTCCTTGCTGTTCTGAGTACTGTGCGGTTTGTGAGCACGCTGAGGTTTGTTTTTAGCAGGATTGCTACTTTCCTTGAACACTCTTTCAACAGACATTACCTCACTTGCCTGAGTTCTGGTGTCCCCTCTCAGAGAAGCTTGCTGCTTTTTCACCTCCTCACTCTGCCGCGCCATCCTGATTGCTTTCTCCAAAGTCAGCTCTGCATCTATGGACAGCCTCTTGTCTAACAGACCAACGACGAGTCTGTCCCGAAGTAGCTCATCATGCAGCACACCGTAATTGCAATGTACAGCCAGCGCATATAGTGCAGTAAAAAAAGAATCTGTCTCACTTTCTCGCTGTTTTCGCAGGTTGAATTTGGCACGCTCATAAATTACATCTTTTTAACCACAAAGAAGCCTTGA
This sequence comes from Pholidichthys leucotaenia, assembly GCA_020510985.1. NCBI lineage: Eukaryota > Metazoa > Chordata > Actinopteri > Cichliformes > Pholidichthyidae > Pholidichthys > Pholidichthys leucotaenia. The sequence goes on along the minus strand of CM035839.1, from coordinate 291,919,829 downwards.
AAGCCATCACACATTGCTTCATACGAGCTGCGTTGAGCATCAGTCAGAGCCAGCCCACGTAAAACATCATCCGCCTCGTCCCTCATGCAATATATCAAAGTATTAACTTGATTCTCTTCAGAGCTTGCATTCAGATTACTTGCCAGGCGAAATCTGTCGAATCTCCGGATCCATTTGGCCCACTCCTGCAGCTTAGAAAAATCGAAGAGATCCGGCGGCTGGATGTTAAACGTAGCGCACAGACCCGCTGCCACAGCGGCTCCCAGAGCGGTTGCTATCCCTCCGTTAGCGTCTCCATCTTCACTCATCGTGTCCGCAAACTCCCCTCTCTTCCTCCGCGGTGTACAAATGATCCTTTTTTGTTTCCAGGCTTACCTCTCTACGTTAAGTACAGGACTTCTGACACCACGTCGTGTTATTAAAACACTGCGTGAGTCCAACTGTAGTTTTTAACGTCACTTTTTTTTAATTGAACCATGTCAACCTCGCTGCTAGCCTCTGTCTCTCCTGCCAGCCGCCTGCTTGACATCATTCCTGCGCGACTTTGTAGTTCTTTTCCAAGTAACTCAATTACACCACAAATACGACTGTGGTTAGTCCAAGTGTTGTGAAGAAAAATGCAGAGACCACCCCCTCTATGTTTCCCGGATTCCACTGTTCGGTCCATACGATGAAGTGTGCGCTCTGGTAGCTGCACTGCAGCATCGGTGATCAGCGGGTGGAGCTAGCTTTCCGTTAACAACAGCACACAGCAGTCTCTTACAGTTTTACTGGTTGCCAGCTGTAGCTCTAGATCATCCATCTTGTGGACGATGCTTCTGGCATTGGAGAGAAAAATGCTGGGTAGCGGAGGTCTATGTGGCTGTCTCTTTAGCCTCGCTAGCAGGCCCGACCGGCATCCCCGCTTTTTTCTTTCTCTCCCTCCTCCATCTGTGTCGCTTCCCAGGACCGGCAACAATCCATGGTGATCCTGCTGGTCTACAGATAGCCTCCGGAATGTTTATTGTGTTCTCAAAAACTGCTGTAACAGCAGACTTTTGTTGATATAGGGAAACCCTCTGTTACAGGATTAAACGACTACAGACCTGTTGCCTTGACCTCTGTGGTCATGAAATCCTTGGAGAGATTGGTGCTGAACCCCCTGAAGGTCGTCACAGGCCCCCTGATGGACCCACTGCAGTTTGCCTACCAGTCAAACAGGTCAGTGGATGATGCAGTGAATATGGGACTACACTACATCCTGCAACACCTCGACTCCCCAGGGACGTACGCCAGGATCCTGTTTGTCGACTTCAGCTCAGCGTTCAACACCATCATCCCAGGCATTCTTCATCAGAAACTCCTCCAGCTCAAGGTGCCTCCCTCCACCTGCCAGTGGATCTCCAGCTTTCTGACTGACAGGTGGCAACAGGTGAAGCTAGGGAGATTTACATTCAGCTCCCGAAAAATTAGTACTGGCGCCCCCCAAGGATGTGTTCTTTCCCCACTGCTCTTCTCCCTCTACTCCAACGACTGCACCTCAGAGGACCCTTCGGTGAAGCTCCTGAAGTTTGCGGACGACACCACAGTCATCGGTTTGATCCGGGATGGTGATGAGTCTGCATACAGGCGGGAGGTGGAGCAGCTGATCCTCTGGTGCGGCCAGAACCATCTTGAACTTAACCCAGCCAAAACAGTGGAGATGACTGTGGATTTCAGGCGACACCCTCCTTCATTCCCCCCACTCACCATCCTCAACAGCACAGTGTCCACTGTGGACTCCTTCAAGTTTCTGGGTACCACAATCTCCCAGAACCTGAAGTGGTCCTCCCATATAGACACTGTCCGGAAAAAGGCCCAGCAGAGGTTGTTTTTTCTGCGTCAGCTCAAGAAGTTTGATTTGCCTCAGGAGCTGCTGGTTGTCTTCTACACCGCCATCATCCAATCTGTCCTCTGCTTTTCCATCACTGTCTGGTTTGGATCTGCCACTAAACAGGACAAGACCAGACTGCAGCGGATCATTAAGTCTGCGGAAAGGATCATTGGTACCGACCTACCCTCCATTGATAACTTATATCGGTCCATAACCAGGAAACGGGCTGGAAACATCTGTGCTGACCCGTCACACCCCGGCCACAAACTGTTTGAACTTCTATCTTCTGGTCGTCGTTACAGATCACTGAAGGTCAAAACCACCCGTCACAGGAACAGTTTCTTTCTTCAAACCATCACTCTGATGAACTCCTAACATTCACCTAGTCCTACCTGTTGCTGTACTCATGACTTTTCATCCATTCTTACATTGCACATAACTCTCATACTGCTTTTTACTTCTTTCACACTATATCACTGAATCTGAGTTCACATTGAAATACTGTGTGACTGTATATTTTTTCATATATTTCTGCAAAGTGTGGATAGTCTGAGTAAATAACTGCATATATTCCTGTATATATTTGCATCCTTTTATAGAAACGTGGACAGACTGTAATTTACTGTACATACTCTGTTGTCACTGAATCCTTATTTAAATCTTATTTAAATCCTCCACCTGAAAGAGAGCAAGTTTTTAGCCAAAGTCAAATTCCTTGTATGTGTTGTGCATACTTGGCCAATAAAGCTGATTCTGATTCTGATTCTGAGTGTTTCCTCAAACTGAATCATTACAGACAGTGTATCCTTCAGTGAACCTTTTCACGTCCTTCACCTTTCCTCTTTGGATCTCGTTTTTCACTTCTACCATAGACATGCTCAAAGGCACACCTGATATAACTCCCCTCAAGTTTGCTGTTGCACCAGGAACATGCGCCGTCATTTGTTCTCCATTTAGACATGTCGTTGCCAGTATTTTCTCTTGCTGTTCTTTACTTGATGCATGAATTAACAGCCGGTTATTATTCAACAACTTTGCAAACTTAACTCTCCCAATTTCTTTCTCAATTGCTTTTGTTAGCTTAACAGGGTGATAGTGCCCCCCACCCTGATTGAACTCAAGGACAACCTTCCAGTAATTCCCTACATCATCAAACTGCCATCCATGTTGGCTAGTTCGTGTTTTCTTAGCATTGTTACTTCCTCCCATGTCACTGTCATCTGACTCGCTTCTAAGTATTGTTGGCCCCCTAGCTGCTCTATTCCGCCTCCCAGACCTGGATACTATCGACTCCATCTCATTTTTGTTGAGTCTGTCAGAGCTAGATACCATAATGTTACAGTAAGAGTACAGTTTATGCTATCCGCCACAAACAAATCACTCCTACTGCCAACCAAACACAGACGTAACTGCGGTCTCAACCTTCCACCTGTCGAAGTCCGTCCGCCGCCCCAATGGTCCCTTCCTCTTCTCCTCACTCAAGATTCTTCTTCCACTCCTGTCCTTTACGGGAAAAGAAGTAGACATTTGTCTGCTAATGAGGAAAAAGGGCTGGCATATGAGTGAAGTCGGTGTTAAAACAAGCAGTTACCTCAGGAACTACTATATTTACTATAACTCCTTACAGCTCTATACTTGAGGTTCAAAGAACAAAGAGGGCTGTGTTGGAGTAGGAGTATACATTCCACAGTTTAAAGTGGCCATCTCAAAAACACTCTCCAACAATACATCCTAGTTTAAGCAGAGATGGTGGCAGTAATTATTGGTTTGCAGTGGGTGGAGGAGGTCAGACTGAACTGGGTGATGGTGTGCACAGATTCATTTGTAGCATTAAAAACCATACAGATATTAAAATCTACAAGGGAAGACTTGGTTATTGAGCTATATCACAGTTTATTTAGGGCACACAGGGGTGGTGGAGATGTTCACTTTTGTTGGGTTCCTGCATTCAAAGGGTTGAAAGGGAATTACTGTGCAGACAAATTAGCAAAAAGTGCGCTTGGGAAAGAAATAACTATACCATTGTCTCTTGGAAAAGGTGAAGAGAAAGCAGTAATCAAGAAAAAAGGAACTGAGCTATGGCAAAAAAGATGGGATGAAGATCATAAAGGGAGATTGTATTACAAAATACAAAAATCTATTGCAATAAAGAATTAGAAAGCTTGGGATCAGTCCGCCAAGGTCTCCGCCTTTGACTGCCACCTAATCCACATAGCACCGGAAAAGCTGTCGATTTACCAGTCAATCTACGTTCCTACTCTCACCTATGGTCACGAGCTTTGGGTAATGACCGAAAGAACGAGATTGCGGATACAAGCGGCTGAAATGAGCTTTCTCCGTAGGATTGCTGGACTCACCCTCAGAGATAGGGTGAGGAGCTCAGTCATCCGGGAGAGGCTCAGAGTAGAACCGCTGCTCCTCCACATTGAAAGGAGTCAGTTGAGGTGGTATGGGCATCTGATTAGGATGCCTCCTGGACGCCTCCCACTTGACGTGTTTCAGGCACGTCCCACTGGGAGGAGACCCCGGGGCAGACCCAGGACTCGGTGGAGAGACTATGTCTCCCAGCTGGTCTGGGAACGCCTTGGTATCCCCTCTGAAGAGCTGGAGCAGGTGGCTGGACAGAGGGAAGTCTGGGCTTCTCTGCTTGAACTGCTGCCTCCGCGACCCGGACCTCCGGAAAAGCGGTAGAAGATGGATGGATGGATGGATGGAATAAAGAATTATAAAACAACAAACAGGAGGGAAGACATCATTATGGCAACACTCAGACTGGATCATACAAGTTTAAACAGCACTTTATTCACCATGGGGAAAAGCGAAAGTGACAAATGTAGAGAATGTGGAGTAAAAGAAAATGTCGAGCACATCTTTTTACACTGTCACAAGTATGGAAATGAAAGAGTGAGAATAAAAATGAAGTTCAAGAGGCCGGTAGGGAATGGAATTTAACTGGGATTCTTGAAACAGATGGAGATGGAGAGGCACTAAGAATCACAAGTTTCTCTTTTTCTTTTTTTTGTGTAAGGCGTTCTGAACAACTCTTTATGTGTGAAAAAATTATCTGTCCTTGCAGACTGAACTCCGTCATGGCCATTACAGGTGCATTACTTCTTCTTCTTCTTTTAGATTTGACTGGTGGTTGTTATCTTCAGACATCACTCTTTTTCGTCTCCTCGTACTTCACTCTATTTCATCACCTCACTCTCTATCATCACTCGACACATCTTGGCCGTGGCAACTGTCGAGTGGCTCTTCTTCTTCTTTTAGATTTGATTGGTGGTTGGTAACCAGCCTACAGGTGCATTACCGCCACATACTTCACTCTATATCATCACTCTATGTGGTCAGGAGCTGTAGTCCTTCTATCGTCATTGCTGTGTCCAAGTGAACCTCAACTCTATCTTCAGACATCACTCTCCTTCGTCTCCTCGTACTTCACTCTATCATCACCTCACTCTATATCATCACTCGACACATCTTGGCCATGGCAACTGCCGAGTGGCTCTTTTTCTTCATTTTCTTTTAGATTTGATTGGCGGTTGGCAACCAGCTTACAGGTGCATTACCGCCACATACTTCACTCTATATCATCACTCTATCTGGTCAGGAGCTGTAGTCCTTCTATCGTCATTGCTGTGTCCAATCAAACCTTAGCTCTATCTTCGTCTCTTCGTACTTTACTTTATATTATCACTTCACTCTATATCATCACTCTACACATCTTGGCCGTGTATCACTCTTCTTCTTGTAGATCGCCGGCTGGAAACAAGTAGTGATGTTACGTCAGACACCGAAGGCGCAAAGCCCGTGTCGAGCAAAAGGGGAGTGTCCAGATGAAGCCTGCCTGTATAGTTTAGTTTTTGCCTGTATAGGCCTGTATAGTTTGTCACAGTATCACGTGACAAAAGGCAAACGAGGCCCCATTTTCTAAAATCACGTGATTGCCTCGTTATTTGATGCGATTTGTTTAAAAAGCTGCAGGAAATACAGGAAATGTTCTGCGTGATCCGAGGTGACGCTGAAGATCGTGACGTGCAGAAGAGAAGAGACGAGAGAAGAGCAGAACTATGGAACCACCAAAAAGAAGAAGGACATCTACAGTTTGGGAGCACTTTGACCTGATTTCTCCCAAGAAGGTAAAATATAATGTACAACTGCTTCGATTGATCTGTTAACCTTTCCTGCTTTGGTCTCCTAACCGTGGTTGGGGGACACGGGACGGGAGATCTGTCTTCTCCAGGGCCGGAGGCAGCTTTTCCGTTAACTCCCAAGTAAACCTCACGGTTGTTAACAGCAGTATGGTGGTACCCAGAAGAACAGGCCGTTTTGCTGAAGAGTTGAGGCTTTATTAACAGACTTGCACTGTTATTAGCAGCGATTCTAGCTTGCTACCTGCTCCGGTCGCTTCTCTCTCTCTCTCTCCTCACCCGCACACTTCACACACACCGTCCGCTCCGCGGGGCCATTCACCAAAAAAGGGGGGGGGGGGGTACGCCTCGGCTGCGTGTGCGCACTCACTCACTCACGTTCACGCACTGAGCTGCCCTATCTAAACACATGAGTTAGACACATCTTACAACAGATCACATAGAAGATAGATAAAATAGATGAGGTACATAAAACAGATAAAATCAATAATATAGATTAAATAGATAGGACTTATGTGTTACATGTTGATACAATGATAATGTTACCAAGAAATACGTATGCATGAACATAATGTTATTTATTATTATTTTTTAAGGTGAAGTGTCGGCTATGCATGAGAGAACTGTCCATACAGCAACAACACCACCTGTATGCTGAGGCATTACCGTGCATTTCATGAGAATGAACAGTCACAAACCAGGCCATGTAATATACCCATCATCTCTTTAAATGCAATATTCTTGAAATACAACAGCCTGTACTATGCTGACATAATTACCTCCGCCAAAGGGGGAGGTTATGTGATCAACGGCGTTGGTTTGTCTGTTTGTTTGTTTGTTTGTTTGTCTGTTACCAAGATAACTCAAGAAGTTATGGACGGATTTTCATGAAATTTTCACAGATTGTCAGAAATGGGGTATCCTACAGATGATTAGATTTTGGTGGTGATCCGGGTCACCGTCCACAAGAAAACCGCCATTACGCAAAATGCCATTTTCGTGAATAAATACTGAACCACTAATCCTATCATTGTCAATCCAATTGCTAGTCATATGTTTTCATGGTCAAAGAATCTGAAAACGTACACACAAACACTGTATGGGGGGAACTGTGGCCGCCATTACTGAAAAGACCATTTTCAACAATAACTACTGAACCACTAATCCTATCATTGTCAGTCCAATTGCTAGTCATATGTTTTCATGGTCAAGGAATCTGAAAACGTACACACAAACACTGTATGGGGGGAACTGTAGCGCTAAACCGCCATTACGCAAAATGCCATTTTCGTGAATAACTACTGAACCACTAATCTTATCATTGTCAATCCAATTGCTTGTCATATTGTTTTCATGGTCAAGGAATCTGAAAACGTACACACAAACACTGTATGGGGGGAACTGTAGCGCTAAACCCCCATTACAGAAAATGCCATTTTCCTCAATAACTACTCAACCACTAATCCTATCATTGTCAATCCAATTGCTTGTCAGATGTTTTCATGGTCAAGGAATCTGAAAACGTACACACAAACACTGTATGGGGGGAACTGTGGCCGCCATTACGGAAAATGCCATTTTCGTCAGTAACTACTGAACCACTAATCCTATCATTGTCAATCCAATTGCTACTCATATCTTTTCATGGTCAAGGAATCTGAAAACGTACACACAAACACTGTATGGGAGGAACTGTGGCCGCCATTATGGAAAATTCCATTTTCCACAATAACTACTGAACCACTAATCCTATCATTGTCAATCCAATTGCTAGTCATATGTTTTCATGGTCAAGGAATCTGAAAACATACACACAAACACTGTATGGGAGGAACTGTGGCCGCCATTACGGAAAATGCCATTTTCGTCAATAACTACTGAACCACTGCTTGTCATATGTTTTCATGATCAAGGAATCTCAACATTGTATGGGCGGAACTGCCGCGCTTGGCGGAGGTCTGCGCTCTCCGAGTGCTTTTCTAGTTTTGGTTCTGTGTAGGTACCAGGAAACATGATGTGGATGAAGCTGTGGTTAATAGTGTAACGTCAGAGCCATGTTAAGGGGGGCAGGGATTTCCCAGCATGCTTTGCCAGTTGAAAACGTTACTGTGTGTGTGTATTAAATGTGTTATTACTGAGTTATTATACTGCTGTGTCATTATAACTGTGTTATAATGACCCAGCAGTGTTTATAGGCAGGATTAGGGCAAGATGTATCATGTGTGTGTGTAACCATGACTGAAACGGAGGTCTGGGAGAATGACCTCCCCTCCTCTCTGTGCTCAGAGGTAGTTGGGGTTGGTGGTGTGTAAATAAAGCCTGTTCGTCACAACCATCTTGCTCCTCTTTCTTTGTGTGAATCCCGCAAACGTCACACTGGTGTCAGAAGTGGGATGGAGCAAGATGAGGATCCAGGCGGAGGTCCAGCGGCCGGAGCGGTTCATCGCTCGGCTGGGAACGGAGCGTAGAGCTGAGACGCCGGCCCCCGGAGTGGCTCGCCGCGATGGACGGAGCAGCGGACCCGACGGGACTGCTCTGCCTTTTTCAAGGCAGAGCGGGCCGAACAGAGCAAACCAGCCCCGTTCGGGCTGGCGATTCCAGAGCGATTAGGAGTGGCGATCGACCGGGAGGTGACCGTCCCATCCATCCGGCAGTGGGCCAAGATTCCCCGGTACAACGGCGAGATTGTACCGGGGATTGTGCTCAGAGGTAGTTGGGGTTGGCGGTGTGTAAATAAAGCCTGTTCGTCACAACCATCTTGCTCCTCTTTCTTTGTGTGAATCCCGCAAACGTCACAATATGATCATAAAAGATTCACAGCCTTTCTCATTGGTAGAGGACGAGAGATTTAGGAACCTCATCCGTGTCCTTGATCCAAATTACACTCTACCATCAAGACAGGTATGAGTTGCATATCGATGATGCTGGTGGAATTACTATTAAAAAGATTTCAGCAGCAATAGTATATCTATCATGCACCTTTGTTTTCTTTTACAGGCTTTAAAGGCTATGGTTGACAAAAAATTTACAGAGGCCAAAGAGAAGGAAAAGGAAGAGGTCCAGAAGGCCACAGCTGTAAGTCTGACCGCAGACATGTGGACTTCCATGAACAAGGAGGCATATCTTTGTGTAACCTGCCATTACATAACAGAGGAAGATGCCCTTAATACGGTCATGCTAGGTGTTGAACATTTCCCAACAAGTCACACAGCTGACAATTTAGCCCTGGCACAGGCTAAAATCCTGGATGAGTGGGGTATCAAGGGTAAGGTGAGCTACTTGGTCACAGATGCCGCAGCCAACATGAAAGCCTGTGCAAGGATACTGCAGGTCAGGCACAGCATCTGTGTTGCCCATGCACTTAATTTAATAGTGCGCAAGTCATTTGATGGGGTCCCCATGCTTGCAGACCTGCGTGATAAATCAAGAAAGATTGTCACCTACTTTCGCACCAGCACTACAGTTAAAGAACGTTTAAACCAAATGTAGGACTCAATGGGCAGGCAAAAATACAAACTGATAATAGAGGTAGAGACCAGGTGGAATAGCACCTTATTAATGTTGCAGCGTCACTTTGAACAGTGTGAAGCTGTAGGTGCAGCCCTGGCTTCACTTCACACTGACCTTCTGCCACTCACTTCATATGAAAATGACACAATTGAGGAAGTAACGAAGGTGTTAGGCCCTTTTCAGCAGGCCACAGTGGAATTATCCGAGGAAAAACGTGTATCAGGGTCAAAGGTGATCCCTCTTATGAAGATGCTCCACCACGCAGTTCTGTGTGAAACTTCAAATTTAAAAACTGACCCCGCAAAAGTGTTAGCTGACAACCTCATCCATCGCCTCAGAGAACATATGGCAAGTTTAGAGTCTGTCAGTGTCATGACACTGGCAACATTGCTGGACCCCAGGTTTAAAGACCTGGGGTTTCACAGCCCTCTGAAGGCAAATGAGACGGTTAAACGCCTGAAAACAGAATGTGCCCATGAAATGAGAGTCGTTGCTCCACAGACACCTCCAACTGCCACCTCTGATGCCGCTGAACCAGTGGCTTCAACATCCAGCTCAAGTACAGGTAGTGTTCATATGATGGTATCTATATAAATGTTTGCTTACATACTGATGTGTACTCTTTTTGTAGGTGGTAGTAACCTGTGGCACCTGCTGGACACCACAGTAACTCAAGAGGCGTGGGGCATCCAGTGCAGAGGCTGAGGCTATTGTGGAAGTGCAGCGGTACCTGGCTGAACAAAACCTATCAAGACAACAGGATCCACTGCAATATTGGCATAGTCACAAAAATCTATATCCTCATCTGTTTAAATTGGCACTTCAGTTTTTGTGTATCCCTGCATCTTCAGTCCCCTGTGAACAAATATTTTCAAAGGCTGGGGAAGTTGTTTCAAAAAGAAGAAATCGCCTGAGCCCCAACACTGTAAAAAAACTTTTATTCCTGAATAAAAATCAATAAAACACCTCCCCATCCCCCACCCAACTTCCCCAGTCTAGATTATAACCCAGTCACACAAGCACTTCATAAAACTATTTATCCATAAAAACAGCCACACACCAAAATGATTTATTAATATATCACAACTGACCAATTGACACTTTGATATACCGTCAATGTTATTTTGTCAGTATACCATGATCAGGATAGATTATGTTTTTCATCTAGCTTTACAATACCTCAAATTATTATTTTGACATAATACTGGAATAATTATACTAAAAGATCTACTACCCTACATGTAACATACCAGCAGATGTCAGTATTCTTAAATAAGCTGTTAAACGGGGCTTTGTCTGATCAGGATTTGGTGAAGCATTTGGCCAGAAAGACTCGACACATTCACAGGGCCTCATTTCACCATCACTAGAAACAAGCTCACCACTCTGTGTGTCTGTTTTTCCTCATAACTTTGACGTTTTCCTCAGCGCTTTGTGACGTTTTCCTCTCAGCTTTGTGATGTTTTCCTCATAGCTTTGTGACGTTTTCCTCATAGCTTCTTCTTCTCTCGGTTAGTGGCAGATAACAAGCAACTGAAAGTTGCATACCGCCACCTACTGTAAGAGAGTATGTAACATTATGTCATTTCAGCCCGACCCCTAAATTCTAAGACGTTTTTTGTCACTATGCTTGTTATCACATCGCACACTACTTACCCAATGACTGCCACAGGCGCTCAGTTGTACCATAAAATGGTAAAATGGTAAATGGCATTCACTTATATAGCGCTTTTATTCTCATCTCTTGATGAGAATAAAAGCTCCTAGTGGTCCTAGCTCCTAGTGGATAACTTATGTTGAACTGCAACCGGACCAGCGGCGGTGGGGCTTCGCCAACCAGCCTGGCAGGTGTGGGGTCGTCTGCTCTGCACCTGTTGTGGGAGACCAAGCGGCACCTCCGTTGGTGGTGTGTGGTGGCGCACTCGCGCGGCCCCCTTCTTCTACATCGGCCGGTGGATCGTCTGGGCTGCGGGACACCTTCATCGTGCGGTGGTGGGTGGCGGAGCTGACGGTGGAGAGGCTGACCGGGATTCCGGCCGGATTGGACGGCGGCTGCGGCGGCAGAGCTCGGTGGAGGAGCTGGCTGAGGCTGAGGCTGAATCCGAGGTTGGCTGGACCAGATACTGGTAGCACCGGAGATTGTCCTGCTGTCATCGGCTGCGGCACACACCGGGAGAGCTTTGGCTTTGCTGGCGGATACCTGCTGCCGGGCTGCGACCCAGGCTAGCGGTCTCTGTTGGCCACCGGGAGAGCTTCGGATTCGCCGCCTGGTGGAACAGCGCTAGCTGGAGGCCTCCACTAGCAACCGAGGGAGCATTGGCCTCCTCGGCTTCACCGGTGGATCCAGTTATTCAATTGCTAGTCAACAGGTGAGCCTCTCCCTTGATTCTAATCAAATCAAATCAAAATCAACTAGTCATTATAGGCCCTTTTCCACTAGCCTCACTTGGCCCTACACCGCACCACTCAGCCCGCTTTAGGCGCTTTTCTACTAGCCCCAGCACCGGTTAGCAGGTACTTTTTTCGTACCTGATCCAGGGCAGGGTCTAACCGGGCTGAGTAGGGCTGAGTAGGGCTGTGATATGACTTTAAGAGACTGGTCGCCGCTGATTGGTCAGGTTGTAACGTCATGAAAGCGACTTTTTCTGCTGAATTTACTCCACGACCGCCATTTGTAATTGTTCAGCAGTGAACACAGTGTGCCCCTTTAATACGGTATATTATATTAATATACTGTATAATATACTTATATAATAATATACTCCTAATATTATATATTAGGAGGTGCGCAATTTTCTTTCTATATTAGGCGACGATCGCATCCAGCGTGAGTTGGACGGATCTACTCGAAATGCAGGTGTCCGAGCAGATGGCTTCCCAAGGGCACATCTGTACTGCCAAACAGTGTCAAGAGAAGCTGAAAAAGCTGAAAAGTGATTACCGAGCAGTGAAGGACCACATTGCTCGAAGTTCAGCGGATGGAAGGAGTGGAAGTGGTTCGCTGAGAGACATTGGGCTCCACACGGTCACTGTCACGGTCACGGCCCTTGGAAACCGTGGATGGTGAGTGTTTATTTGATATTGCGCATCTGTTCGCCACTTGATCCTTTCTGTGCCAAGCTCACTGTTTTTAAGAAATAGGAAGGTTGTTAGATTGTGGGTAATGGTTGTTACTGAGGCTTGCGTATTGTTTTGCAGCCAACTGCAGATTCACGCTTGCTTTGTGTTAAGTATTAGCGCGAACAAAACGCTGAATTACGCTTATTGTATTCCGGTTAAAAACTTGAGAGTGTTGTGTACATGTTGCACTTCGGTGTTAAGTTTTAAATTGCGTGCATTTTCTTTCTAGAATCGCATTTCATATCACAGGGGTCCACCTCAGTGGAGATGACTGACACAGCGGACTCTCCTGGCGCTGCGTCTGCGTGTGCGTCTGCCGGAGCGCCAGCTGGATCAGTTCCACATCACCAGCTCCATCTGGATCACGTTCAAGTGCCGGTAAGGCACAATAACCACAATTTTTTTTTTTTTGGTTGAAACAGGTCCAGCAGCGGAAACCAGGGTCGAAAATCCATCCATCCATCCATCTTCTACCGCTTAATCCTTTACAGGTCGTGGGGGGGCTGGAGCCTAACAAGTTATGTACCAAATTGATTAATGCAATTTCCTGTAGCTGCATATTTATTAATTGAAAATGTCTTTTTAAATGTACAAAAAGGTTATTCTTTGGTCTTCACTTATCGGTGTTCCACAACCATTTTTAGGTGTGGTGATTGGTGCTGTTGTAACTCCTGTTTTAGACAAACAAAGTGCATGAACTGCCGTTGAAATCAACATGCTTCATTGAAATGCTTCGCGTCAGCTGACTGTATTAACCCATTCAGATTTCTGCGGCCACACTACAAGCAACTAGTTTAAACATTACCCATCCATCCATCCATATTCTTAATCTTAATCCTTTTTAGTTTTGCAGGGGGGCTGCAGCCGAAGACAGCACACTGCGTGTTGCAAAATCTGCTCTACTGAAGGGCAGCAACATGACAGTTCAGCTTATATACAGCAATGAAGCATAATATAATAGTGACATTCCACCACAGACTTTCACCTGTGTAATTCCATAATATATGTAGTGATCCAGCTTTAACGGCCATGCCTTTCTGTCTTTCCATCTAGGCAAGACGAAAACAGACAACTCCCATCGCTGACCTTACATTAGCGATGGTCAACATGCATGACGAAGAGATGCGGCTCTTGGAATGGCAACATGACCAGCGGCAAGAATCAGGAGTACATGCAGCATTTGCGACAGGTGGCCGCAGATGTGTGGGCAGATGCGCATGAAGCCCTGGAACAGGACGCTGCGTTACGAAGGGAAGAGCTCGCAGAGATGTCATCGCCCAGTCTGTTTTTTTGTTTGTAAATTTTGCTTCGGGAATAAAATTGTATTGTTTGCATCAAAAGTCTGGTTTATCTGTTATGACACCGTATGAGAAAAGCCAATAATTACATACACATTCCATTCTCTGTTCACTCCACATGCTGCTGTTCATCAGGTCAGGTGTATAGCCTTCTAATGGTAATTTAATTTTTAACAACACAACGAAACATAATGTCTTGGTAGGTTTTTTTTTTATTTTAAACAAATTTGCAATGCTGAATCCATTTCTCTTGAACGGGTACATTTTTTAGGTTATAAGCAGTTGTACAGGTGTGCTTGAACTTGTAGACACTGATAAAGGTAAGTACGTGTAAGTTGAATGTTGCATCGCCAGTCAAAATTTAATAAATTAAGAAGGAATCTAGCAAAAATTTGGCACTAATAACAGTAGACAGTTCGGACAAGGATACACAACTGTGTTTTTGTTGCACACAACTGTTGTTACCAACAAGTGCAAAATTTATATTCCCTTTTCCCAGAAATTAAAAATCAATTTGTAAGTAAAAGTGGGAGACCTTTACATGGGAAAATATGACATGTATCAGCACATGATTTATAGTTCAATTTGCATTTCCACCTAAGCAAAAGTGGCTTGTCGAGCTGGATTTTTGTGAAGATGGCCTGTGCGGTGTTTCTGCATGTAATTACATACCTGTCAAGTGATACGGTTTCGCCGTATTTTAATACGGGGAAAATGCAATTTTAGCAAATACGGGCGTATTGCCATTTCTGTATGCCAAAGAGAAAAATATACGGGAAAAAAATTTGAGAGTGTGGGGAGGAACACGTCGTGTGTGACCCCCACAGCGTACGGGGCTGTCAGAGCGCTCAGCGTGAGCAATTATCACAACAGAAGTGTGGACTCATCATTAGGCTGATGGCTTCGCACCTTCTTAACAGATAAGCGTTATGAACAAGAGGACAGGTAGATGGACCATGCACAACATTTTATTTACAAAAAACATTTTTGAAATATGTATGCACAAAATAGACGAGTATTGCATCTCGTGTTATATTGTAACGTGCAGCTTGACATGGCGACGTCCCACCGGGAGGTTTGTGTCACCATGGGTTGAGATGCCGTCTCGGCACTCAGCCCATGTTTTCCCTCTTCCCTGCTTCCCATTGAGCAGCGTCTCAGCTGGCCCCCAGCTGGCAGTATTATGGACGGCTGGGGCCAATTAGTCTTCATCAGCTGGGG
Source organism: Pholidichthys leucotaenia (assembly GCA_020510985.1). Taxonomy (NCBI): domain Eukaryota; kingdom Metazoa; phylum Chordata; class Actinopteri; order Cichliformes; family Pholidichthyidae; genus Pholidichthys; species Pholidichthys leucotaenia. The sequence goes on along the minus strand of CM035839.1, from coordinate 291,904,677 downwards.
CGCTGCCAATGAGGATAAATAGGAGCAGCCTCGATGACTCGGGGCTGCGACATAAACACATTGCTAAGCTGAAGCCCCTTCGTCTGGTGTCAGCTTATACTCCTCTTGCAGCATTCCTGTGATTGTATCCCGCTGTGAGGATGTACGTCTTGTTACCCCCACGTCCGGTACGAGCTGCTTACCTCTGCGCTGTGCAACCTGTGAGTGTACGTCTGCATGAGTATCTGTGCTCTCATCCCTTCCCCTTTACCCTGAATAAAATATCACGACTCACTGGCTTGCCCCTGGCTCTGATTGCCCGGCTCCCTAGAGCCGGATATGACAGTATGTCGCAGCCAGAAGAGCTACCGGCGGCCGTGAGTCGCCGTGGAAATGTACCTTTCTGTCCGGGTGTCAGCGCAGCTAGCATGCCGTTTCCCAGGAGTCACTTCCGGCGCCAGGGCGACGAGCTGAGGTCCATCTCGGAGGCTGTCGACGGGACGTTCTTCACCCTGCACGACGCCTCCAACGCGAGACGCTGGCATCCGGGCCGTGCTGAGGAACTCCTGGACTGTCACCCTCACTCTCTGTACCATCTGGAGGACAGTGCCAGGATAGACGCTGCAGGTACACAGCGAGAGAAGCTCCACGGGGTGGATGGAAATCCCGGCAGGGAGTCGAAGTGGGCGACGTCTTTCCCCGCTTCGGAGTCCCGTTCCTGCCGCTATTCCAGTCCGGGAGTTCGCGCCAACCAGAGGACTTCCCCCGACCTGCGCCACGTCACTCGGGATTCCCTTCAAGGAGCCGCAGCTGACAGCAGTTATGTCCGGGGTCGAGTGGCTGTCGCGAGCTCTACTGTGTTTCCTGTCACCACCTTCAGGCATGTGGCGGCGGCAGTGAGATTGATGGTGAGGACTTCAGGGCTACGAAGCTTTCCCGTGCTCGACGCCTTCCTCGTCTCGATCTCCGATCTGGAGCGGCGAATCCTGGGTTTCCCCCTCGCTTCGTCCCCTGGGAGTAGTCGTCATCACATCGCCGAGTCACCTCTGCACGAACCTCGTCCGGATCCAGTTCTGGGTCATCGTCAGGACCGTTCCTCCCACGCAGCTGTCATCCCTTCGCCTCGTCAGTGTGGAGATTCTACAGCCTCGTCCCCTGAGCCTCGTTTCCCCCGCTGTCATTCCTGGACATTCGGGCTGGCTCACCCCGGCTGTTTCCCCCTCCTCCTCGACGCGCTTCCTGACCGCTGTGTGTGCCTGGAATCCCGGCCTGGTGAGCTCTCTGCTGGAGACAACGCGAGCGATCCTCAGACGAATTCCCGGGGGGTCCTCCGTTATCGCCGGGCGGGGAGAGGAAGAAGCAGATTCCACTACAGCAGGCGATACTCAACCTCCAGGGGGCAGGCAAGTCATTGTTTTTTCACACCTGCTTAATGATTTGCTCTGTCACATCCCTGGAGGAGAAGTTCAGGGTTCGCAGCTCCCTGAACTCTCCCCACCTGCTGTAACTTGTATTCCTAATCCCGCATCCTCTGTGTCTCTCGCCGCCGAGCGGTCCCCGGCTCCGGGTCAACGTGGTGGGATATGGAGAGGGCCTGTGGTTCCGCAGCTACATTGCGGACGGAGGAGGGGGACTGACTGCTGTGTGGAGTCTACGCCGACGACTGAGCGTCCCCGGGTCTCCACGGAGGAGCGGTTCGGTCCGGCGGGACGAGATTCTTCTGGCTTCACGCCGAGTGGATCGTCGGCGGGGTTACCTGAGCTGGAGGGATCTCAAGCTGCGCTGACCATCGTGCTGGCTGCGGGGCCCGACGCGGCTAGATGGGAGCCTGACAACGACCTCCTGACGACGGATCCTGGATCTTCGCAGTCCTGGACGGCGTCAGAACCCGAGATCAGGCGAGTGCTCTCCTTTCTTTTCTCTCTTTTTATCCCCGAGCACTTCAGCCTATCTCCAGGGGAGACGAGCCGGGTGCAGCCGTTCGCTGCGTCTGAGCTCGTCTCGCCGGGTTCTGGCGCTGCCGGTGATCCTGATCCCGGTTCTGTTTTCTCTTCTGAGCCTTCTTCTAGGGTCACCGGCAAGGACTTGCTGTTCCTCGTGGTGCTGGAGGGTCCGGGTTCAACGTTGGAGGTCGGTTCTGGTGCAGTATTCAACGTGGGTTCGCCCGAGACCCAGTCGGGGTCCAACGTGGGTTCGCCTGAGGCCCGATCGGGGTCCGACGTGGGTGCTGCCCCAGTATTGTCCAGGTCCGGTGAGGAGGTGGCCGTTTTCCTGCGGCCTGACGCCCGCCGCCCTCGTCATCGGCTCTCCCCTGAGCCTCTTCCACCGGGATCCGCTCTGATCCTTCGCCCGTCTCAACGGTCCTGGTGGTTGAGTGATGCGGGTCGACGACCCGACCCACAGTACTTTCGGTTCGGTGATCTGGTTCCCCCCACTGGTCTGTGTTTCCCTCTGGGCAGCCTGGTTCGGCTGCCGGTGGACTGGATTCCTGGGATCTGGGTCCAGAGTTCGCCGTCCGAACACTTCTCTTTCCCTGATTCGCCAGCTGGACAATGGGCGGGGAGATCTCCGGAGCCATCTCGGCCATTTTTGGACTCTGCCTGCCATTCACCTCGGGTGTCACTTTTTCTTTTGTTATTAAGGTCACTCGGGTGTAATGTTTTGTGCCATGTTTTTAGCCTCGTTTTTTGTATTGTAGAGTTATGTTTTGTTTTCCGTAACACCATGCTCTGCAGTTATCCATTTATTCCAGTCACTTTCATTTCTTTAGGTGACTGGGTATTTATATATTCGTGTGTGTGGGTTTTTCTTTGCCTGCACTCAGTATTTCTTTTTTGTCCTGTTGGTTCATTATAGAGTCATGTGCCTTGTTTTCTGTAACACCATGCTCTATAATTGTCATTTGTTCCAGTCACCCTCACTTTTCTTGGTGACTGTGTGTGTATGTACTTAAATTAGCGCTGTGTATAGGTTCCCCTTTATTTAACCGTACTCAGCATTTTTTGCCCTGTACCTTTTTGGTGGTTCTTTTTTCCTTGCTCTGGGTCACGCATGGTTGGTACTCTCTGGGTAGTATGTAACCGGCGTGCTGACCCAGTTCTTCTCCCCATCTGTACCTGGGTTAATTATTCTGTTTTGTCAGTATTGTATTTGGGTTTTTCTTTCCCGCTACCCTACATTGCCCCATTGGTGTTGTCCTTCCCTTGGCTTCTTCCCCTCCGGTCCGCCTCCCTTCCTCCCACCCTAGGTGGGGGGGGGGGGCTGGGATGTTCCTGGTCGTTCAGGAGCCCGACCTTGAGGGAGGGGCTCTGTCACCATGGGTTGAGATGCCGTCTCGGCACTCAGCCCATGTTTTCCCTCATCCCTGCTTCCCATTGAGCAGCGTCTCAGCTGGCCCCCAGCTGGCAGCATTATGGACGGCTGGGGCCAATTAGTCTTCATCAGCTGGGGCGCTGCCAATGAGGATAAATAGGAGCAGCCTCGATGACTCGGGGCTGCGACATAAACACATTGCTAAGCTGAAGCCCCTTCGTCTGGTGTCAGCTTATACTCCTCTTGCAGCATTCCTGTGTTTGTATCCCGCTGTGAGGATGTACGTCTTGTTACCCCCACGTCCGGTACGAGCTGCTTACCTCTGCGCTGTGCAACCTGTGAGTGTACGTCTGCATGAGTATCTGTGCTCTCATCCCTTCCCCTTTACCCTGAATAAAATATCACGACTCACTGGCTTGCCCCTGGCTCTGATTGCCCGGCTCCCTAGAGCCGGATATGACAGTTTGAACTCACGCCTCTCGCTCTGGAGTCCTGCACTCTACCTGTGTCGCCAATAGGGTCAACCCACTTGTCAAGCCAAGTAGGGTGCTTATATTGAGTTCGCTACAATATCACCACCCTGCTCCTCTGCTCTCTGTGCCGCTGCCACCACTGGTTCATCTACTGCATCATCCAATGTAGTGTCAAACATCTCTCCATGACTCTCACACAGATTGTGCAGAGCACAACAAGTCAGCACCATAGATTTAACCAGTTTCATGTCACAGTCATTCCTCCTTCCTTCTCTCCTCGTCATCAGCCATGTTTGTTGTGGAGGATTCAGTCGCGTGTGTTTCACGTCACGAGGGTGTGGCGCCGCCTGCTGTTCAACAAATCCCACCCACAGCAGGTGTGCCAGCAGGTGCGCCAGCAGTAGTTGAAAAGCAACTGAGGCCGAACCAAACCGAAGTGAGTAGAGCCGGGTTTTCAAATCGGGGCTGAGCGGGGCTAGTGGAAAAGGGCCTATATGCCTCCAAAAAAGAGTCAGACACATGGAGAGGAGCTGGAGGAGATTAAACTCTCCCTAAACTTTATGTCTGAGGAAATATCAAAAATAGCTAAACAACAAACGCTGCTTGTTAACCTTATGGAACAAGTGCACGAGCTAAAGGCTGAAATTGTGGACAAGGACAAGAAAATTAAATCCTTAGAAAAATGTGTGGATGAACTTGAACAATATACAAGAATGGATGACGTCATTGAGAGCGGTGTGAACAGCAGACACCGCTCCTATGCGCGTGTGGCAGCTGGAGTTGGTGATCAGGATGGGCAGGATGAGACACTGGCTGAGTTGCACACTCTTGAGCAGCAGGTATTGACCTTTTTCAATTCTAATAACATTGTTGTGGACAATGAGACTATTTCGGCTTGCCACACATTACCCAATAAAAACAGTAAATTAAAACCAGCGATTATCATCCGATTCGTCAGTAGGAAAGCAAAAATTGATCTTCTGCGACAAGCAAAAAAACTGAGAGGAACGGCTGTCTACATAAATGAACATTTAACAAAAAAGAACTCCAAAATAGCTAGACAAGCCAGGGCCCTCAGAAAACAAGGAAAAATACAGTCGACATGGACAAGAAACTGTAAGGTGTGGATAAAACTGCTTGGCACTCCAGAAGACTCTAAAGTAATGATGATTGGAGGAATTGGACAGATTTAAACCTTAGCCCTGATTCAGGAATAACGGTGCAGTAATCATGAGTGGAAATTTTGTTCTTTTCCTTTTTTCTTCTTGGTGTACATGGTTGTCATAAATTATGTTTAGTACTTTAGTCAATCATTCTTCCTCATTTGATGATGGTGTAGTGGGGCAAATTGAAGCTGGAAATTTTGTTAGTGCTGAACAGCAACCACAGGACGTTTTGGGAGGTGTTGACCCAGACAACAATTATTTTGGTCATATTAATAAGTGTGTTTATTATGAAGAACAACAATTAAATGGAATTATGAATTTGGATCAAACATTAACAATAATACATATTAATAGTAGGAGTCTCTGTGCAAACTTTGATAGTATTAAGGAGTTTTTGAATCAATTTAATACACCATTTAGGACAATAAGTGAAACATGGATTAATGAAGAAAAAGATGTAAATTTTGAACTAGATGGATATGAGATGTACACACAAAATAGGAAATGTAAAAGTGGTGGTGGGGTAGCACTGTATGTTGATAGAAAATTAAAAAGTAAAAAAGTAGACAGTATGACATCAGCAATGAATGAAAGTATGGAATGTTTAACAATTGAGATTACGATGGAAAAAAGAAAAAAATATAATAGTAAGTTGTATATATAGAGCACCGGGATCTGATATGGAAAAAATTAAAAATGGTATGGAAAAGATGTATGCAAAAATAAGACAAAAGGATATCTTTATTTGTGGTGACTTTAATATAGATTTGATGAAAACAAAACAACACAAACCAACTGAAGATTTCTTAGATACAATGTATAGCTTAACCTTATTTCCAAAGATTACAAAACCTACAAGAATAACGACACACTGTGCTACCCTGATAGACAACATTTTTACCAATGTTATTGAATATAATATGGTGAGTGGTATAATAATAAATGATATTAGTGACCACTTACCTGTATTTGTTTCTTTAGATGTTAATTATGGGGCTAATGAGAGTAAGAATAATAATAAACTATGTAAAAAGATTATAAAAGAATACGAACAGAAGATAGAATCAGTGATTTAAAAGAAGGCTTAATGTTACAGAATTGGGATGTTGTCTATAGAGAGAAAAATGTGGACTTGGCATATGATAAATTTATTGATATATTTAAATTATTATATGATAAAAACTGTCCAATTAAAGAAATTAATAAAAAAAACACATACAAAAATTGCCCATGGTTAACCAAAGGGTTACAAAATGCTTGTAAAAAGAAAAATTATCTCTATAAAAATTTTATTAAATTAAGAACTAAAGAATCTGAAAAAAGATATAAAACATATAAAAATAAATTAACTGATGTAATACGAACTAGTAAAAAATTATAGGAAAATGTTAAATGAAAATAAAAATAATATAAAAGGAGTCTGGGATATATTAAACAAATTAAGGAAAAATGGAACTAAGAAAATGATATATCCAGAGTATTTTACTGATAATTGTGGTGATATTTATGATAAGAATATGGTAGTAAATAAAATGAATAAATTTTTCGTAAGTGTTGGGCCAGAGTTGGCAGCAAAGATTCCAAATCAAGTAAAAGACACTGTGAGTGAGACTTTAATTGGAAGTAACCCTCAGTCAATTTTTCTTACAGCGGTGGATGAACTAGAGGTAAAATCTGTTGTTGAAAAGTGTAAAAATAAATTATCTACTGACTGTGATGGTATTGATATGGCACTAATAAAAAGAACTGTTGATGGTATATTAAAACCATTCACATATATTTGTAATTTATCATTTCAAACTGGTTCATTCCCGCAGAAAATGAAAATAGCAAAAGTAATTCCATTATTTAAGCAAGGAAATAAACACCAATACACAAACTACAGACCAGTATCACTTCTCCCACAATTTTCAAAAATTCTGGAAAAACTTTTCAACAACAGATTAGAAAACTTTTTAAATAAACAGGATGTGCTGAATCAGAACCAATATGGGTTTAGAGCCAAGAGTACAACATCGTTGGCGATAATGGATGCAACAGAGGAAATAATAAATGCATTAGATCAGGGGTGTCCAACCATGTGCCATGGAGAGCCAAGACCCTGCAGGTTTTCTCTTCTACCCAGTCTCTTCAGCAGGTGTTTTCACTTATCAGCAATCAGTGGGAAGAAGTTCACAGAAATCTGCTGTTGAAGACACTGGTTGGAGGTAAAACCTGCAGGGTCTTGGCTCTCCATGGCACATGGTTGGACACCCCTGCATTAGATCAAGGAAAATATGCAATTGGTGTGTTTATAGATTTTAGAAAAGCATTTGATACAATAAATCATTCAATACTTCTTAATAAATTGCAAATGTATGGTATTAGGGGAATTGCTCTGAAATGGGTTACAAGTTATCTATCTGAGAGACAACAATTTGTGAAAATGGGAGAATATCTGTCTGGGTGTATGGGAATTGCCTGTGGGGTCCCCCAAGGGTCAGTATTGGGCCCCAAATTATTTAACATATATATAAATGATATATTCCAAGTTTCTAAATTATTAAAAATAATATTATTTGCTGATGATACTAATTTATTTTATTCTGGAAATAATTATAATCAACTAATCCATACTATAAATAATGAATTAAATAAGCTAAAAAAAATGGATGGATTGTAATAAACTATCACTAAATATAGATAAAACTAAGGTAATGATATTTGGTAATTGTAAAAATAAAGAAGATATACACATTCATATAGATAATGTAGTTATTGAAAAAGTTAAGGAGATCAAGTTTTTGGGTGTAGTACTGGATGATAAAATTAGTTGGAAACCACATGTCAGATACATACAAAATAAAGTTGCAAAAAATATTGCAATTATAAATAAAATTAAGCAGGTCCTAGATTATAAATCACTTCATATTTTGTATTGTTCATTAGTACTTCCATACTTGACGCTTGCGCTGGGACAGCGCAGGCTGTTCCTGCTGAGGAGACTCAGGTCTTTTGGTGTACAAGGGGCGCTGCTGAAGTCATTCTATGACACGGTGGTGGCATCAGCCATCACTTTTGGAGTGGTCTGCTGGGGCAGTCGCATTACTGCAGCCGATAGGAAGAGACTGAACAAACTGATTAAGAAAGCTAGCTCTGTCCTGGGGCAGCGCCTTGATCCGATGGAGGAGATAGGAGAGAGAAGGACGGTGGCTAAACTGTCATCTCTGCTGGAGTCCGAGTTCCACCCTATGCAGGACATACTGAATGCACTGAGGAGCTCATTTAGCAGCAGACTACATCATCCCAGGTGCACAACCGAGAGGTTTCGTAGGTCCTTCCTACCAACGGCTGTCAGACTGTACAACCTAAGCAGGGCTGCTCGCAGAGATAGCAAAAAGACGTAACAAACTAATAGTTTTTTGAATGCAAAAGATGCAATAGACTTACACAATGGTCCTCTCCGGCATACAACTAGGAACATACCGGTCGCTATGGAGGGTGAGAATATGTATGGGCACATAATCATACCATGTAGGATAACTAAGTAGACGGTTATGCTGTTTCATTCCATCTAGCAACAATGCTCTGCACTGTGTGTGTTTATATATTTGCATATTTATTCCATCTAGCTACAATGCTCCGTACTGTGGGTGTTTATATATTTATATATCTACATATTATTCCATCTAGCTACATTGCTCCGCACTGTGTGTGTTTATATACTTGCATATTTATTCCACCTAGCTGCAATGCTCCGTACTGTGGGTGTTTATATATTTACATATGTATTCCATCTAGCTACAATGCTCTGCACTGTGTGTTCATATATTCATATATTTATTCCATCCAGCTACAATGCTCTGCACTGTGTGTCTGTGTGTGTGTGTATATATATATATTTTATAGTAATACGTACATATGTTTATTAGCTGCTCTTGCTTGCTTGTTTTTTTTTTTTTTCTTGCCTTCTGATTGTTGCTCTGAGTGTTGCTATCCCTGTGCTGTTGCAATCCTGGAATTTCCCCGTTGTGGGACTAATAAAAGGCTTATCTTATCTTATCTTATCTTATCTTATTACACAGCACAATTAATGTTTAAAGTTAGTAAAAACCTCTTGCCACACAATATAAAGAATCTATTCAGGGAGAGAGAAGGGAAATATAATTTACGGGGGAATACAAAATTTAAAATTCACTTAGTAAGATCTACACGGAAGAGTTTTTGTGTGTCTGTGTGTGGGGTAAAATTGTGGAATGGGTTGGGGGAGAAACACAGGCAATGTCCCAACATCCATACAGTATATTTAAATCAACATATAAAGAAATGATTTTTGAGCAGTATGCGAATGAAGGGCAGTGATGTTACATTGTCTTCAGTGAGGGAAGGTTGTTGTGTGTTATGGTGACTGTGAAGGTGATGGTGTTGTTTGTGTTTGCATTGAACATGCCAGAATTGTATGTTTATTGTTGTTGTAATATTGTTGGATATGGACTGTCATTGTTGTGTCATTTTTGTTGTATAATTTGACTATGGGTGTACTATGGCGAATGTGGTTGTGGGATAATGATGATTATGAGTAATACTGTAATTTGTTTGGTGTGGAGAAGGGGTGGGACTGTATAAGCGTTGGCTTCTTCCCACTCCTTTTGAACATTTTATTTTTGGTTTGTTTTTTTGTTGTGTTTTGAACTCTCTTTTTTCTTTCTTTTACAATGTTCAAATAAAAATCAATCAATCAATCAATAATCTTGTGTTATTTAAAAAAGAGAAATAGTTATTTCTTTCTCAAGTTCACTTTTTGCTAATTTGTCTGCACAGTCATTCCCTTTCAACCCTTTATGTGCAGGAACCCAACAAAACTGAACTTCTCCACAACCCCTGATCGTGAATGCCCACGGAGACCGGGTGTGGACAGGTGTTTCTGCATGCCAGTGGAATTCACTACTCGTTCAGTAATGCCTGCCTTTGATCTTTGATGATGTCATAGGGAGTTCTATGATCTTTGATGATGTCATAGCGAGTCCTATGATTTTTGAGTCTGCCTTTGATCTTTGAAGATATAGCGAGTCGTATGATCTTTGATGATGTCATCATATAGACACCATAGGCTGATGGCATAGCGAGTCCAGTGATGCCTGCATGTGATGTTTGATGATGTCAAAGCGAGTCCTATGATCGTGAGTGATGCCTGCCTTTTATCTTTGATGTCCTATGATTGAGAGTGAGTGTCAGTGACGTCTGCCTTTGATCTTTGATGATGCCATAGCGAGTCCTATGATAGAGTGAAGTTTGTGGCGGAAATGCACCTGTACGCTGGTTGCCAGCCGCCAATCAAATCTAAAAGAAGAAGAAGAAAAAGAGTCAGGTGAACATGAGCATAGAGTGATGATATAGAGTGAATTTTGTGGCGATAATGCACCTTTAAGTTGGTTGCCAACCACTAATCAAATCTAAAAGAAGAAGTGGTTACTGTGAAAATACAAATGCCTGAACAGGGACTTGAACCCTGGGTGCTCAGATTAAAAGTCTGATGCTCTACCGCAAATCAAATCTAAACTAGTGCACACCTGTGCATGCCCATGGAAACCAAGTGTGGGCAGGTGTTTCTGCATGTTCGTAGAAAGCAGGTGTAAGCAAGGTTGTAAGCAAGCATGTCAACACTCGTTCAGTGATTCCTGCCTTTGATCTTTGATGGTGTCTTGGCGAGTCCTATGGTCTCTGATGATGTCATAGCGAGTCCTAGTCTTTTCCTCTGTCACTACTTCTTCTTTGAAATTTGATTGATGTCATGTGTCTGTGTGTCACAACCATAGAACTCACTAAAAGATCATAGGATGGCTTATGATGTTCCTATCATTCATAGGATTGCTTATGATGTTCCTATTATGTTCCTATGAGGTCTACATGATGTCCTATGATGTCTACATGTCCTATAATGTTCCTATGAGGTCTACATGACATCATATAGACCATAGGACTTGCTAAAAGATCAAATCATTGGATCACCTATGATGTTCCTATGATGTCTACATGATGTGTATATGATGTAATATAGACACCATAATGATTCAAGTGATTCAAGAAAATTTGTGTGTCACAGTGTCTATGACTATGATGTCTATGTTATGTCATATAGACACCACAGGCATAATATAATAAACAACATAGGCTAAGATCATTTAAAGGGCCTATATCATGCTATTTTAAGCCTTTCAGAGTGAACTATATGCATGTATGTGATAGTATATTACCTTTGGTACACTGGAGAATGAATTTCTTATGAAATATGAGTTATTTTCGCGAGCCCGGAAGTAAGATGCCTTGATCTCTGAGGCTCGGCCTCTCCTTCTTGTGGCTGCCGCCCATTTCATGACGTGACCCTGAGCCGGCTGCTGCAGCGTGTCGCTGGGTTCCGGCCATGAAAACAAGGAAGGCTGAACAAACTCCTAAATCTCTCACAGCCAAAGACACATTTACACCACTCAGAAGACATTGTCTTACGTAAAAAAGCAAACAGTGACATAAGGTCTGACCCAGGGAACACGCACACAGGCTCGAGTGTGATTCAATAATTTTATTGTGAGAAAAGCAGGTGTATGGGTGCGTGTCTGTGGAGTGATATGTGTTGCAGGTGAACAGGATGCGTCAAGGGCGAAGCGGAGCGCCGTACAGCCAGGCAACACTAAGGGCAGAGCAGAACAGAGATTAGCTGCCGGTGCACACCCAGCGGAATTAATACACAGTCTTGTGCTTACTTGCCGATGGTAATGTGGCTGGCGTTGGCTTAAGCCACAGGTCTCCCGCCTGGAAGACAGCGTCCTAGGAGCGCGCTCGGCACGGTGAGGAGAGTGATGGCAAGGATGAGGGAGGAAATGCGCTGCCAGGGAATCCACCTGTGCACAGGGGAGAAACTGGAGACAAGGTAAGATGATGATGAGCTTACGTGCAGACGGAGAAGCAATCCAGAGAGCGCAGGCTGTCAGGGAATTGGTGTGCGCTGAGACGATGAAAGATTAGCAGACGGCTCCAGGCCGAGGCTCCAGGCGGAGTGGGCTATATAGCCCGAGACTGATGAGGCACAGTTGTGTGTGCAGCTGAAGCGGGAGACAGGCGAGCACGAGTCGTAACAAACAGTTGTTGTCACTGAGCAGATTCGGTGCGAGAGAAACTACTTCTTCACAGCGTCAATGCTAAAGTGAAAGAGTTTTGCCGATCACCGCTGCGCGGAGAAAGTGGGGGTGTGCGTTAGCCTGGGGGCGGTGCTGGCAGCACAGGCACTTCCTGCAGTGGTCGGCTCACCCACGTTCATACGTATGAATGTGGGGACCCAGTCATTATCAGGGACAGGGCGGAGCAGCAGCTCAGAGAGCAGGGTTGAGGAGGAATACTCAGAGATGCGTGAATGGAGCAAAATACCACTTTGGGGGTGTTTTTGGTGAGGAATTAACATTATAACATGCTTAAAAGCTCAAAAAAGTTGATTTTGCATGATACAGGCCCTTTAAGTACACTACTGTTCAAAAGTTTGGGGTCACTTAGAAATTTCCTTATTGAAAGAAAAGCACTGTTTTTTTAATGAAGATAACTTTAAACTAATCAGAAATACACTCTAATATCTAATATACATTGCTAATGTGGTAAATGACTATTCTAGCTGCAAATGTCTGGTTTTTGGTGCAATATCTACATAGGTGTATAGAGGCCCATTTCCAGTAACTATCACTCCAGTGTTCTAATGGTACAATGTGTTTGCTCATTGCGTCAGAAGGCTAATGGATGATTAGAAAACCCTTGTGCAATCATGTTAGCACAGCTGAAAACAGTTTAGCTGGTTAGAGAAGCTATAAAACTGACCTTCCTTTGAGCAGGTTGAGTATCTGGAAAAAATTATTATTTCAAATACAAATCATTATTTCTAACCTTGTCAATGTCTTGACTGTATTTTCTATTCATTTTACAACTCATGGTGGTAAATAAGTGTGACTTTTCATGGAAAACACAAAATAATTGTCTGGGTGACCCCCATACTTTTGAACGGTAGTGTACGTGGCAGTAATGCACCTGTAAGCTTGTTGCCAACCGCCAATCAAATCTAAAAGAAGAAAAGCTAAGATGAAATTAGATTAACTAGTGCCTACCTGTGCATGCCCATAGAAAGCAGGTGTAAGCAAGAGTGTAAGCAAGCACGTCAGCACTCATTCAGTGATGCCCGCCTTTGATCTTTGATGGTGTCATAGCGAGTCCTGTGACCTTTGATGATGTCATAGGGAGTCCTATGATCGTGAATGATGCCTACCTTTGATCTTTGATGTCCTATGATCATGAGTGTGTTTGAGTGATTCCTGCCTTTGATCTTTGATGATGTCATAGCAAGTCCTATGATTGTGAGTGATGCAGTCCAAGGACAGATAATTTTTTCACACATAAGGAGTCGTTATACATAGGAACATCATAGGACATCATGCAGACATCATAAGAACATCATAGGCGGTCCTATGAGCTTTCATCGTGACACACAGCTACACAGAGATTTCTTTAATTTATAGAGTGATTAATAGCCAGTTAACCATGAGTTGTTTTCTTCTTCTTTTAGATTTGATTGGCAGTTGGCAACCAGATTACAGGTGCACTATTGCCACTTACTTCACTCTAAATCATCACTCTATATATCTTAAAAGTTCCTTGATCATCACTATATAATTCAAGAAATCTCTGTGTGTCTGTGTGACTGTCTGTGTCACGACCATAGAACTTGCTAAAAGATCATAGGATCACCTATGATGTTCCTATGATCTCTACATGATGTACACCATAGTAGAGTGATTCAAGAAAATCTATGTGTGTGTGTCTGTGTGTGAACAAAGGAAGGCATCACTCACGATCATACATCAAAGATCAAGGGCAGGCATTACTCACAATCATAGGACTTGCTATGACATCATCAAAGATCAAAGGCAGGCATCGCTCATGCTCACTCACGATCATAAGACATCAAAGATCAAATGCAGGCATCACTCACGATCATAGGACTCACTATGACATCATCAAAGATCATAGGACTCGCTATGACATTATCAAAGATCATAGGACTCCCTATGACATCATCAAAGATCAAAGGCAGGTATTATTGAACGAGTGGTGACTTGCTTGCTTACACCTGCTTTCTGCGGGCATGCAGAAATACTTGCTAATATTTGGTTTCTACGAGCATGAACAGGTATGCACTAGTAATTCATCTAATAGAGCTGTGTTCGCCAACCATCATCCTGCCTCATCCTAAAGCCTGTCCAATATGTTGTGTGTGGGTTCAATTCCCTCCTGTTACAGGTTTAAGTTAATATCATAGAAAATGAGAGCGATATAGTCACAAAATATTCCAAGAAAATACTGACAAATTCAATTGTGTGATTGTCGAATGGCTGTCATGAAGTATTATTGTAGTGATATTACAGTATCTCTTATATTTAAATTGGGGCAAAATTACACACATTTTTTAAGGTTTTAAGTTTTGGAGGTTTTTATTTTTGAGAGTGTGTGGGGGTCCGGCCTGGGTGGCCGACATCTTTGCCACGGCCAAGATGTGTAGAGTGATGATATAGAGTGATGATATAGAGTAAAGTACGAGGAGACGAAGAAAAGTGATGTCTGAAGATAGAGTTGAGGTTCGATTGGACACAGCAATGATGGTAGAAGGACTACAGCTCCTGACCAGATAAAGTGATGATATAGAGTGATGTACGTGGTGGTAATGCACCTGTAAGCTGGTTGCCAACTGCCAATTCAATCTAAAAGAAGAAGAAGAAGAAGGTTTTTATTTTTAAAATCTGTCTTACATCCTGTTGTGTGTGGGTTACAATTCTTGTCATTATGACAACTGGTTTTTGAATTACAAATAAAACAATTTATGCAGCATCATGCTTAAAATCCAAGAACAATTTACATTGTTTTCAATGGAAAACCCACTGAATATGATAGGGGAGAGAAAGCTCATAATTTTTTGCAAAAAATTTGGAACCCAAGGGAAAATCAGCGTGTATATAATCACCGGCAGCAGGATTATTGTTCATGGTAAAAAAAAATAAATAAAAAAAATAAAAAATGGTGCAAATTGGAAATTGCGTATCTGAGATATACAACTGTCACGTATTTTATGACAAAGCATCAAAAGTAGTCAATCCTGTGTGGAGTTGGAGCTGTGTGGAGTTTGCATGTTCTCCCCGTGTTGCGCGGGTTTACTCCGGGATTTCTCCGGTTTCCTCCCGCACACCAAAAACATGTAGGTTTAGGGCGCTCGCGCACGCAGCGACCAGCAGCCGGTGGCTTGTCACCAGACTGCAAACCAAGTCTACCTACGGGTACAAATAAGTAACAAAAAAAAAAAAAAAAAAAAAAAAAAAATCCCCATGGAAACAATTCTTCTTCTTTTAGATTTGATTGGCGGTTGGCAGCCAGCTTACAGGTGCTTTACCGCCACCTACTCTATCTTCAGACATTACTCTATATTACCACATACACTTCTCTGGAAACAGTTATGTAATAGATACATGTTCAAGACCCATATAGGACTATAGAGGGCCGTCCACATGACTTATGTTCCAATTTTCATGGAGTCATGACTTTCGTAACCCTTGAATGTAAAAAAAAATGCATTGAATGGTGACAAATGTGTTACCATGCACATGTGCAGCACATGTGCATGTGCTGGTCCACATGCACAGGTGGACCAGCACCTGTCATCATGGATCCTGGACTACCTCACGAACCGGCCTCAGTTTGTGAGAACCCGGGACTGTGTTTCCGACACGATCATCAGTAGCACGGGGGCCCCCCAGGGAACGGTGCTGGCTCCCTTCCTGTTCACTCTTTATACTGCGGACTTCTCACACAACACAACACATTGCCATCTACAGAAGTTCTCTGATGACTCTGCGATCGTTGGTCTCATCTCCAACGGAGATGAAGCTGAGTACAGAGGGCTTATCCAGGACTTTGTGGACTGGTGCCATCGGAACTGCCTCCAGATCAACGCGAGGAAAACTAAGGAGCTGGTGGTGGACTGCCGCAGGCATGGGCAGCCCCTCATAGCACCAGTAAATATACAGGGAACAGACATCGAGATGGTGACATCCTATAAGTACCTGGGTATTCATCTGAACAATAAACTAGACTGGTCACACAATACTGACGCACTCTACAAGAAGGGACAGCGCAGGCTGTTCCTGCTGAGGAGACTCAGGTCTTTTGGTGTACAAGGGGCGCTGCTGAAGTCATTCTATGACACGGTGGTGGCATCAGCCATCACTTTTGGAGTGGTCTGCTGGGGCAGTGGCATTACTGCAGCCGATAGGAAGAGACTGAACAAACTGATTAAGAAAGCTAGCTCTGTCCTGGGGCAGCGCCTTGATCCGATGGAGGAGATAGGAGAGAGAAGGACGGTGGCTAAACTGTCATCTCTGCTGGAGTCCGAGTTCCACCCTATGCAGGACATACTGGATGCACTGAGGAGCTCATTTAGCAGCAGACTACATCATCCCAGGTGCACAACCGAGAGGTTTCGTAGGTCCTTCCTACCAACGGCTGTCAGACTGTACAACCTAAGCAGGGCTGCTCGCAGAGATAGCAAAAAGACGTAACAAACTAATAGTTGTTTTTTTTTGAATGCAGGGGATGCAATGGACTTACACAATGGTCCTCTCCGGCATACAACTAGGAACATACCGGTTGCTATGGAGGGTGAGAATATGTATGGGCACATAATCATACCATGTAGGATAACTAAGTAGACGGTTATGCTGTTTCATCCCACCTAGCAACAATGCTCTGCACTGTGTGTGTTTATATATTTACATATTTATTCCATCTAGCTACAATGCTCAGCACTGGGTGTGTTTATATTTATATATCTATATATTTATTCCATCTAGCTACAATGCTCCGCACTGTGTTTTTATATATCTACATATTATTCCATCTAGCTACATTGCTCCGCACTGTGTGTGTTTATATACTTGCATATTTATTCCACCTAGCTGCAATGCTCCGTACTGTGGGTGTTTATATATTTACATATTTATTCCATCTAGCTACAATGCTCTGCACTGTGTTCATATATTCATATATTTATTCCATCCAGCTACAATGCTCTGCACTGTGTGTCTGTGTGTGTGTGTGTATATATATATTTTATAGTAATATGTACATATGTATGTATATTAGCTGCTCTTGCTTGCTTGTTTTTTTTTTTTCTTGCCTTCTGATTGTTGCTCTGAGTGTTGCTATCCCTGTGCTGTTGCAATCCTGGAATTTCCCCGTTGTGGGACTAATAAAGGCTTATCTTATCTTATCTTATCTTACCATGGCAACAGTGGTGATAACAGGAGAAATTTGACTTCCTTTGAGGGTCAGCCAGTGTACTGTGATAAACCTCTGAAAATTTCATGTCATTGTGGTTCTGGTCTTTCTGAGTGAAAATTCAAGCAGTTTTGTGCAGTACCTCATGTCACCACTAGGGGCCACTGTGACTATTTCTTGAAAATTAATATATAGACGTGTTAAGAGTGGGATTAGAATCCATTGTGCAAAATCTGGTCCAAATAGAGTGATGATAAAGACAGTCAGGAATGCTAACATACAAATACAAAATAATTAAGTGCTGGAGGAGAGCGGGGCTCAACATCACAGCGGGGACGGAAACCTGGGGACACCGGGCAGACGGCAGAATTTAGCTGGAGCACTCTCGAAGGCAGCGGGGCTCACGGCTGGAAATAAAAAGGGAAAAACTAACCTGGACAGAGATCTCCTCTCTTCTCAACAGCGAAGCACAAACACACTCAGAGTAGCTCTGCTGTCCTTGGAGGCGTCTCTTCCCACTCTTAACATGTCTATATATTAATATTCAAGAAATATTCACAGTGACCCCTAGTGGTGACATGAGGTACTGCACAAAACTGTTTGAAAGGAAGATAAGACAACCGAGAGGGAAGTACGTGGTCGTAATGCACCTGTCACCAACCACAAATCAAATCTAAAAGAAGAAGAATTTTCACTCAAGGACCAGTAGCCACAATGACATGAAGTTTTCAAAGGTTTATCACATTATTACATTGGATGACCCTCAGTGGAAGTCAAATTTCTCCTGTTATCACTGCTGTTGCCATGGTAACGCATTCATTGCCATTCAATGCCTTTTTTTTACATTCAAGGGTTACAAAAGTCATGGCTTCATGAAAAATGGAACATAAGTCATGTGGGTGGCCATCTATAGTCCTATATGGGTCTTGAACATGTACCTATTACATAACTGTTTCCATGGTGACTACTTTTGATGCTTCGCCATAAAATATGTGACAGGTGTATCTCAGATACGCAATTTCCAATTTGCACAATTTTTTTCCATGAACAATAATCCTGCTGCCAATGATAATATGCACATTGATTTTCCTTCGGGTTCCAAATTTTTCATAAAAACTTTACGAACTTTCTCTCCTCAGTTATATTCAGTGGGTTTTCCATTGAAAACAATGTAAAATGTTCTCAGTTTTTAAGCATGAAGCTGCATGAATTGTTTTATTTATAATTACCTCCGCCAGGCCGCAGGCCAGGAGGAGGTTATGTTTTTGCCAGCGTTTGTCTGTCTGTCTGTTTGTTTGTTTGTCTGCTGGTTAGCAAGATAACTCAAAAAGTTTTGGATGGATTTCGATGAAACTTTCAGGCGTTGTTGGAAATGGTACAAGGAAGAACTGATTAAATTTTGGGGATGATCCAGATCACCGTCTGGATACAGGAATTTTTTAAAGGGTTCTTTAACATTGTGCGATACGGCCATTTTCAACATGTGCGCAGACGCAATGGAGGGCTCTGGTCGTCGTGTGTGACGAACACAAACTCCGCGTTCTTCAAAGTTTTAGGCACGAAAACACGCGGAAAACTGTGGTGGGCAGGTCCCGGCAGCGTGCCTGTGTTTGCGCTGCAAAAGCTGAGACGGGCAGCTGTCCGGCGCCCGATTATTTGGCAGAAATTCCCCGGGCAGCCATAGGGGCTGCGCAAAAACCAGCTCTCTGCCGGGGAAGCTTCCAAATCTTCTTTTGCCGCAGAGCGCAACCCCAATATAAAACCCACGGCAACCTGTCTACCCAATTTGCATCCGTCAGTGAAGCCCTGAGTGCTGCTTTCAGTGGAGGAGATGGACACAACAGCAACACTTCAGTTTATTACCTCCACCAAGGAGGTAATGCTTTTACTACTGAACCACTAATCCTATCATTGTGAATCCAATTGCTAGTCATATGTTTTCATGGTCAAGGAATCTGAAAACATACACACAAACACTGTATGGGGGGGAACTGTGGCGCTTTGCGGAGGTCTGCGCTCTCCGAGTGCTTTTCTAGTTCTTCTTTAGATTTGATTGGAGGTTGGCACCAGCTTACAGGTGCATTACTGCCACTGACTTCATTATCATCACTCTATATCTTTGTATAAGGAGTTCTCATATGGAGTTCTGAACAACTCCTTATGTGTGAAAAAAAATATATGTCCTTGGACTGTGTCCTGGACTACTTCTTTTAGATTTGATTGGAGGTTGGCAACCAGCTTACAAGTGCATTACCGCCACGTTCTTCACTCTGTATCATCACTCTATCTGGTCAGGGGCTGTAGTCCTTACCGCCACCGTACTTCACTCAGTAAACATCGTTCTATGTATCAAAAGTCAGAATTCTTCGCAGTTGGCAAGCTCTTCTTTGTCTTCTTCACTCTGTATCTTCTTCTTCTTCTTTTAGATTTGATTGGCGGTTGGCACCCAGCTTACAAGTGCATTACTGCCACATACTTCACTTTATATCACTCCACCTTCTTCTTTTAGATTTGATTGGCGGCTGGCAACCAGCATACAGGTGCATTACCGCTACGTACTTCACTCTATATCATCACTGTATATCTTTTTCTTCTTCTTCTTCTTTTAGATTTGATTGGCGGTTGGCAACCAGCTTACAGGTGCATTACCACCACTGACTTGATTGTTATCACGCTATATCTTTGTATAAGGAGTTCTGAACAACTCCTTATGGGTGAAAAAATTATCTGCCCTTGACTGTGTCTTCTCAGCATCTTCTGCTTGGATAGTGCATTCTTCTCTTCTCTCGGTTACTTCTTCTACTTTTAGATTTGATTGGCGGTTGGCAACCAGCTTACAGGTGCATTACTGCCACTGACTTGATTATCATCACTGTATTTTTTATAAAGAGTTCTGAACAACTCCTTATAGGTGAAAAAATTATCCACCCTTGGACTGTGTCCTCTCGGCGTTTTCTGCTTGGATAGTGCATTCTTCTCTTCTCTCTGTTACTTCTACTTCTTCTTTTAGATTTGATTGGCGGTTGGCAACCAGCTTACAGATGCATTATTGCCACTGACTTGATTATCATCACTCTATATCTTTGTGTAAGGAGTTCTGAGCAACTTCTTGTTCTTCTAGACCTGATTGTCAGCCCACAGGTGCACCACTGCCACACACCCCATATATGTCTGTCTTTCTGTGTGCCCTGTTTTTCCTCATAACTTTGTGACGTTTTCCTCATAGCTTTGTGACATTTTCCTCATCACTTTGTCCGCATACTAGCTTTGTGATGTTTTCCTCATTGCTTTGTGACATTTTCCTCATAGCTTTGTGATGTTTTCCTCATGGCATTATGACATTTTCCTCATGGCTTTGTGACATTCTTCTTTTTTAATCTCGTATCTGCATCTCATCTCATTATTATTCTTCTAGCTGTAGTCTGTATCTGCCTCACATCTCATTATTATTCTTTTCAACTTGATTGGCGGTTGATCCACCAGCCCATGATGTCTTTGAGCTTAAAGATCCCCCACTTAACAAGTCTGAGGAAAACGTCACAAAGCTATGAGGAAAACTTCATAAAGCTATGAGAAAAATGTCACAGGACACAGACCAAGGACAGATAATTTTTTCACACATAAGGCGTGGTTCAGAACTCCTTATGAGAACTCCTTGATACGAGTTGAGGTTTGATTGGACACAGCAATGATGATAGAAAGACTACAGCTCCTGACCAGATAAAGTGATGATGTAGAGTGAAGTACGTGGCGGTGATGAACCTGTGTGCTGGTTGCCAACCGCCAATCAAGTCTAAAAAAAGAAGAAGAAGTGGAAAGGAGACCGGCCTGGGTGGCCGACATTTTGGCCATGGCTGTTGCCTGAGGACACAGTCCAAGGATGGATAATTTTTTCACACATAGGGAGTTGTTCAGAACTCCTTATAAGGACTCCTGATACCAAGATATACAGTGATGATGTAGAGTGAAGTACAGTATGTGGTGGTAATGCACCTGTAAGCTGGTTGCCAACCGCCAATCAAATCTAAAAGAAGAAGAAGAAGAGATATACGTAGAGTGATGATAATCAAGTTAGTGGTGGTAATGCACCTGTAAGCTGGTTGCCAGCTCAGAGTGATGAGGATCAGGAACTCTTCAGCTGCTCCTAGGACACAATCTGTGTAAAACTAGATGTGGGCAGCTAAATAGTGAGGTAGTTTGTGATGGGGAGGAGTTTAGTAAAAGTGTCAGTGCAATTATAATCAAGTCTGCAACTCAAACAATACCAAAAAGTACAGGTTATAGACAAAGAAAGAATCTTCCTTGGTGGGGTGATAATTGTAATAAAGCTATTAAAAATAGAAATAGGGCATTCAGGCAAGTGAAAAAGCACCATACTTTGGAAGCAGTGATTGAGTACAATCGGTGTCAGGCAATCGTCTTGAAAAAATTAAAACAGCTAAGCATTTATTTTGGAGACAGTATTGTAATACTATAGGAAGAGAAACACAGCTATCAGATATTTGGGGAATGATTAAGAAAATGAGTGGTATTAGGAGAGAGTACAAAATACCAGTGCTAAACAATAATGGGGAAATAGCTATTACTAGTATAGACAAAGCAGAGCTTTTGGCACAAACTTTAGTGAAGATTCATTTTTCAGAAAACCTACCAAACACAATTAAACAAAACTGGGAAAGCACTTTATCCAAACACCTGAATACTTCAAGGGGCATGATAGATTTTCCATTCACTCTATTAGAATTGAAAAGGGCTAATCTGATATCAAAGCAGTCTTCACCAGGGAAGGATGGCGTATGTTATACGATGTCGCACATGGAGGACAGTGCACTTCAAATAATTTTAAAGCTGTTTAATAAAGTTTGGGAAACTGGGAAGATTGCTAGGGCATGGAAACAATCAGTTATAGTTCCAGTGTTAAAGCCACGGTTCCAAGGTTGTCATAGCCAGGAGCGACACTGGGGTTAAGCTCCCAGTGCTCATAAAATGCTCCTTATGGCGTGCGTCTCAAAAAGCCTCTGACAACTAAGTCCAACTCCTAGCCTGCCCGTGTGGTTTAGTCTCTAAGCCCAGCGGAACTGCTTTTACTAATAGGAGAAGGGGCGAGGGCGGATCTCTGGCGCCTTAAAACCAGATGCTTCGGGTAGATGGTGGCTTGTCAACCTGGGAAGGTAGCCCATCTAGGGGAAGGTAAACCCTGATTTCAAACCTCCACTGCCTTGCGGCACACCCGGTCACGGGAAAGGCTTCGGGAGTCAACCCTGAGGAAAAATCCGGAGTCGGAGACCCTAAGGCAGTTCTCTGTTGTGCTCAACATCGTTCTGGCAGCTCCTGCGACGGCGCTGGTGCCAAACTATAGCAGCCCTGCTGTTCCTTTGGATTCATCAGTGACGTGGAGAGGGGGGCATGCTGCATGAGTAACATCTTGTCCCCCATATCTTCCTGCTCAGGCTTGAATCCTACCAACGCCCAACGCTGGAAGGTAGAACACCGGTGCGCACCAGCCTGTTCAGCCACAGGTGGTACTGTTCCAGCAGAGTAGACGTTTAGGATTCTCTTCCAAGGTCATCATAGACCGACGGAGGCCGACGAAAGCCAGGGAAAGAAGCATCAGATCCCAATAATTATAGGCCAATAGCTCTTACCACACAGTTAGGGAAAACAATGGAATGAATGGTGACTGAAAGGCTGAATTACATTTTGGAAGGAAGGGAATGTCTTTCTCCTTTCCAAAGTGGGCTATGAAAAGGGAGAAATACTATGGATTCCATTTTACACCAAGAATCTGAAGTTAGGAAGGCCCAGGTAAATAGGGAAAATGTGATAGCTGTCTTCTTTGATGTAGAAAAGGCGTATGACACGCTGTGGAAGGAAGGGTTGCTGATTAAATTAAATCAATTTGGTACTGAAGGTAATTTATACAATTGGGTATTAGATTTCCTGTATGAAAGAACAATTGAGGTAAAAGTTGGTACAGAGTATTCGTCGGCCTCCGTCGGTCTATGATGACCATGGAAGAGAATCCTAAACGTCTACTCTGCTGGAACAGCACCGCCTGTGGCTGAACAGGCTGATGCGCGAATGACAGTCCCTGTCACACAGGTCACACTTGTGGGTGGTCTCCGTGCTGCTGGGTCTGTGGCGGTTCTTCCTGCGGGTCCTTTTTTCATCTGCTGCAGCAGTCAGTCTCTCTTCACCCGCCTTGAGCTGTCTGGTCAGGGTGCCTCTCCATTTGGAGCGGTCCGTTGCAAGGTCCTCCCAGTGCTCTGTGTTGATATCCAGGGCCTTCATGTCTCTCTTGCAGACGTCTCTAAAGCGCAGCTGTGGGCGGCCAACGTCTCTCCTGCCAGTTGCCAGTTCTCCATAGAGGACGTCTTTGGGGATTCTGCCATCCTCCATACGGTGAACGTGGCCTAGCCAGCGGAGCCTGCGCTGCCTGAGTAGAGTGAACATGGAGGGAAGGCCGGCGCGGGACAGAACTTCTGTGTTGGGCACTTTGTCCTGCCAGGATATGTCCAGGATGTGGCGAATGCAGCGCAAGTGGAAGGAGTTCAGTCTCTTTTCCTGCCGGGCGTATGTTGTCCACGTCTCACTCCCATAGAGCAGTGTGCTGATGACGCAGGCGTTGTACACTGCCATCTTCGTCTTGACAGAGAGTTTGGGATTCTCCCACACTCGTGTGGTGAGGCGAGCGAGTGTGAAGGCTGATTTTCCAATCCTCTTGTTGATCTCTGTATCAAGGGAGAGGTTGTTGCTGATCGTGGACCCCAGGTACGTGAACTGATTCACGACCTCCAGCTTGTAGTCATCAATGGTGATGGTTGGGGGTGCTTCCGTGCCTTGCGCCAAGACGTTAGTCTTCTTCAGGCTGATGGTAAGCCCGAAGTCCTTGCATGCCTGGGAGAAGCGGTCCATCAGGGTCTGAAGCTCCTGCTGTGTGTGGGTTGCGACTGCAGCGTCGTCTGCGAACAGCATGTCTCTGATTAGAGCCTCGCGTACTTTGGTTCTGGCTTTCAGGCGGGCGAGGTTGAAAAGCCTGCCGTCAGATCTTGTGTGCAGGTAGATTCCCTCTGTTGCTGTGCTGAAGGCATGCCTCAGGAGCATAGCAAAGAAAATCCCAAAGAGGGTTGGCGCAAGTACACAGCCCTGTTTCACTCCGCTGTGTATGTTGAATGGCTCTGAGACGTTGCCATCGTGCTGCACTATCCCCTGCATGTTGGTGTGAAACGATTCGATGAGGATCGTGGGTACAGAGTACATGGTACAGAGTACTCCAAAATATATCAGGTTGAAAAAGGTACTCCCCAAGGCAGCGTGTGTAGCCCTGTTCTGTTTAATATTATGATTAATGATATTTTGAAGGAATTGCTAGAGGAATAGGGAAGGCCTTGTATGTAGATGATGGGGCCTTATGGATAAGGGGACGTAATCTTGTGTACTTTCAGAGGAAGATGAAGGCAGCAATAGACCAAGCTGAACAATCGGCAAACCAGTGGGCTTTCAAGTTATTGTTTCAAAGACACAAGTGATTTGCTTCTCTAAAAGTCACAAAGAAATTTCTTTAAAACTTTATGGCCAAAAGTTAGAGCAAGTAAAGGTAGTTTGGTATTTAGGTGTGTTATTTGATGAAAAACTAACCTGAAAGCAGCATATTGAAAAACTAAAGGAAAAAGTAAGAAAATAAATAATATTTTGAGATGTCTGAAAGGACAGGACTGGGGGGCGTCTAGGGCCTCTCTGTTGAGGGTATATCGAGGACTAATGAGAGCGACACTAGACTGTGGATGTGTTACGTTCATGTCGGCTGCTGATTGTCACTTGAACCTTCTGGACACACAGCAGGCAAAGGCTCCTAGGATATGTTGTGGTGCATTTAAAACTTCTCCAGTATCAGCGATCCAAGTAGAGAAGGGTGAAATGCCCTTAAGATTAAGAAGAACCAAATTAATTCTGGCATACTGGATCAACTTGAAGGGGCATAAGAGGTCACATCCTGCAAAAGCTATTCTTAATGATTGCTGGGAACACAATGAGTCCCAACATTAGTGGTTTTGGATGGATAACTGATGCCACTGCTGAGCAGGCAGGATTAAAACACATAGATTTTAGCCCAACGGTCCTGTTGTCTGTTATTCCTACATGGCTGTTTGAGATGCCACTAGTAGATTTTGAAATACAACAACTGTGGAGGCAACATAAGCAAACAGCAACAGATTATGCAGTGCATAAATACTGTATATTGAACAGAACTTCAGAAACAGTCTGATAGCATTTACCGATGGTTCCAAGGACGCTACAGCTGGTTGTAGTGGAGCTGCGGTATACATTCCTCAGTGTAAAATATCTATCAATAAAAGAACCAGCAATCACTTATCAGCATACGCAGTTGAGCTAGTTGCCATTATATTAGCTCTACAGTGGTTGGAGATAAATTATAGGAGTAATGCAGTCATTGCTTCAGACAGTTGGGCAGCTCTCGGTTCAGTCACTGCAGTCATGTAGGCAGGACCTAATTGTAGAAATCCAATCCTTAATTTACAACCTCTACAGTAAAGGCCAGTCAGTAAGCTTTCTTTGGGTTCCAGCCCATGTTGGAATAGAGGGTAATGAGGATGTGGACTTAAACAGTCATTGAAGTTTGAGGCAGTGGATCTGGCGATCTCACTCAGTAAGGCAGAAGG
Organism: Pholidichthys leucotaenia; assembly: GCA_020510985.1. NCBI lineage: Eukaryota > Metazoa > Chordata > Actinopteri > Cichliformes > Pholidichthyidae > Pholidichthys > Pholidichthys leucotaenia. The sequence continues at coordinate 291,878,733 of CM035839.1, read as the reverse complement.
CAAATCAATAATTAACAAGTATATAGTGCAAAAGTCTCAAGAATATTGGGACTCAGTAGATACAGGAAAGATCTCTTCATGACTTTCAAAAGTGGGTGGTCTCTGGAATGAGACTTGGCAGAAACAGGAAAGAAGAGATACTCATCACCCGATTGAGAATAGGACATACTACTTTGAACCAGACGCTACATAGAATAGGTAAACACCCAACTGGCAGCTGATTGTGGTTCTCTGGAAACAGTTCAACACATTTTGTTGGAATGTCAGGGACACTGGGAACAAAGGAACCAAATCAAATCAAATCAAATCAAATCAAATCAAATCAAACTTTATTGTCATATTGCTGTACATACACGTGCACTGGGCTGCACGGTGGCGCAGTGGTTTAGCACTGTGACAGCACAGTTTACCCTCGGCCAGGGGATCGCGGGGATCATGAGATCGTGGGTTCGATCCCAGCCCCCGACCAACAGTGAGCTGTGTGGAGTTTGCATGTTCTCCCCGTGTTGCGTGGGTTTACTCCGGGATTTCTCCGGTTTCCTCCCGCATACCAAAAACATGTAGGTTTAGGGCGCTCGCGCACGCAGCGACCGGCAGCCGGTGGCTTGTCACCAGACTGCAAACCAAGTCTACCTACGGGTACAAATAAGTAACAAAAAAAAAAAAAAAAATACAACTGTAGTGCAGGCAAGATGAAATTGCGTTTCTCTCGGCATCCATATAAGAAGCAGCATGATTAAGACACACTCCCACATAGCTCCCACCCCCCCCATCCATTCACACATCCCTGAGACATACTTGGGGAAAAAGAATAACTAACTATAATATACAAAATGTCCATAGGTGCAGTAGTGTGTATGTGAGATTCCGGGTCAGCTGTTCAGCATCCTGACAGCTTGTGGGAGGAAGCTGTTGATCAGTCTGGTGGTTCTGCCTCTGATGCTCCGGAATCGTTTACCAGATGGAAGAAGTTCAAAGTGTTTATGCAGAGGGTGAGAACGGTCCTTGACAATGTTCAGTGCCCTGCTCCTACAACGGTTCTGAAAAAGTTCTTGGACAGAGGGGAGGGAGACTCCAATTACCCTCTCCGCCCCCTTGACTATCCTCTGCAGGGATTTTTTGTCTGACATACTGCAGCTGGAGTACCATGTAGCAATGCAGTACGTCAGAACACTCTCCACCACACCTCTGTAGAAGGTCCTGAGGATGCAGATGGGGAGAGAGGCCTGTTTGAGTTTCCTCAAGAAGTGTAGTCTCTGCTGAGCTCGCTTCCTGATCTCCAAGGAATTCTTGCTCCAGGTCAGGTCCTGCGAGATCTGCACTCCGAGGAACTTGATGTTCTCTACTCTCTCCACTAAACGGCCGCCGATGCTGAGGGGGACATGCTCAGGCTGTGACCGCCGGAAGTCGATAATCATCTCCTTTGTTTTGTCCACATTGAGCACCAGATTGTTCTCCCTGCACCAGCCCTCCAGGTCTCTCACTTCTTCCCTGTACATTGATTCCTCATCCCTCTGAATAAGTCCCACCACCGTGGTGTCATCTGCAAACTTAATAATCTGGTTCCCCTCGTGTTTGGATACACAGTCATGTGTTAGAAGTGTAAACAACAGTGGACTGAGTACACAGCCTTGAGGGGTTCCGGTACTCAGCGTGACAGAGTTGGAGATGTTGTTTCCAACCCGGACAGACTGAGGTCTCTCAGTCAGGAAATCCAGGATCCAGAGACATGTGGCGGTGTTCAGACCGAGAAGGAGTAATTTCTCTATCAGTCTCTGGGGAATAATGGTGTTGAATGCTGAACTGAAATCAATGTACAGGAGTCTGGCGTAGGTGTCTTTCTGGTCCAGGTGGGTGATGACAGAGTGTAGGGTGGTGACTATAGCATCCTCCGTGGAGCAGTTTGAACGATATGCAAACTGGAGCGGGTCGTGTGATGCAGGGAGGCAGGCTGTGATGTGTGGTTTGACAAGCCGTTCAAAACACTTCATCACAATTGGTGTAAGTGCAACAGGACGATAGTCATTCAAACATGACACCACTGGTTTCTTTGCCACCGGTACAATGATAGAGGTCTTGAAGCATCTGGGAACGATGGCCTGACTCAGGGAGATGTTATAAATGTCAGTCAGGACATCCGCCAACTCGCTCGCGCAGTCTCGGAGCACACGTCCCGGAATGTTGTCTGGACCTGCAGCTTTGCGTGGGTTGATTCTGGATAGGGTCCTCCGTGTGTCCGCTGTGTTAATGGTAAAAGCTGGTCCGACCGATGGTGGGAGTGGGCCGGTCCTCCCTCTGATTGTCGAGTTTGATGCTTCAAAACGTGCAAAGAAGTCATTAAGCCTGTCTGGAAGCGAAGCGTCGTCATCATCGACCCCCTGCCTAGACTTAAAGCCCGTCAGTGTCCGAACTCCCTGCCACATCTGCTTGGTGTTCCTAGTGTCACAGAGGTGTCCCTGGATTTTCTCCGCATAGGCGCGCTTTGCCACCTTAATTCCCTTTGAAAGCGCAGACCTGGCTGAGCGGAGGGCAATCCTGTCCTTCGCTCTGAACGCTGCATCTCTGGCTTTAAGCAGCGAGCGCACCTCTGCAGTCATCCAGGGCTTATGATTACCCCGCACAGTGATGGTCTTCACTGTAGTGACATCCTCTGTGCACTTCGCGATGTAGCTGGTGACCGTATCAGCATACTCCTCCACATCTGTCCTGTCTTCCTGGGAGGCTGCTATTTTGAAGATCCTCCAGTCTGTGTGATGAAAACAGTCTTGCAGTGCAGAGGTTGCACTCTCTGGCAAAATCCTGATTTGTTTCACTGCTGGCCTGCTGCGCTTCAATAAAGGTTTGTAGGCAGGAACCAGCATCACGGACATGTGATCAAAACGGCCGAGATGGGGGCGGGGTATCGCTTTATATGCATCTGTGTTTGTGTACACTAAGTCCAACATATTCTCTCCTCTGGTCTTAAAGTCTACACATTGTTTAAACTTGGGGAGCACAGTCTTTAAGCTGGTGTGGTTAAAATCCCCCGCAACCACCACAAAACTGTCCGGGTGTGACGTTTGGATTTTACTGATTGCATTGTGCAGTTCCCCGAGTGCCTTCTTAGCATTAGCTTTAGCGTTAGCGCTCGGCGCTATGTAAACACCAACTACAAACACGTTGCTGAATTCCCTAGGCAGATAAAAAGGCCGACAATTAACAATAAGGAACTCCGCCAACGGAGAGCAGTGTTTAGACACTAACGTGGCATTAACGCACCAGTTCTTGTTAACATAGATGCATAGCCCACCCCCCCGGCTCTTACCGGAGCTCGCCGTTTCCCTGTCGGCCCGGAACATCGCCATATCTTCCAGCTGAATGGCCTCGTCAGGAATGTTGTCGTGGAGCCATGTCTCGGTGAAAACAAACACACAGCAGTCCCTCCATTCTCTCCGGGTTTCTTTCAGCAAACGCAGCTCGTCTGCCTTGTTTTCGAGGGCGCAGACGTTTGATAGAAGAAGCGACGGTACCGCTGGTCTGGAGGGGTTAACCTTTAGCCTAGCATGGATCCCGGCCCTTTTTCCTCGCTTTTGCTTGCGTTCGCTCCGCTTCCGCTTCCTCCTCTCTCGGGTAACTTCCAGCGGGGACTCCGCCAAAATTCCATGCTGGCGTAGAATGTCGTAGAACCATCTGACTGCAGTAGTGGAACGGGCTAATTTAAGTTTTGGTTTGGAAAACAGGAACCTCAGTCAAAGAAATATATGTAGCTCTACTTAGATATTCAAGTACAATTGGATTAATCAAAAGAATTTCTTTTCTTTTTTTTTTTCCTGTCATTCTCTTGTCCACGCTCCAACCCGGTGGGTGGCAATGGTGCACCTGTGGCCTGGTTGCCGGCTGGCGATCAGATCTGGAAGAAGAAGAAGAAGAAAAGTGATATAAACAGTGACGCGGGTGACGACAACAAAATCTGGAAAACACCACAAAGCTATAAGATAAGATAAGATAAGATAAGCCTTTATTAGTCCCACAACGGGGAAATTCCAGGATTGCAACAGCACAGGGATAGCAACACTCAGAGCAACAATCAGAAGGCAAGAAAAAAAAACAAGCAAGCAAGAGCAGCTAATAAACATATGTACGTATTACTATAAAATATATATATATACACACACACACAGACACACAGTGCAGAGCATTGTAGCTGGATGGAATAAATATATGAATATATGAACACACAGTGCAGAGCATTGTAGCTAGATGGAATAAATATGTAAATATATAGACACCCACAGTACGGAGCATTGCAGCTAGGTGGAATAAATATGCAAGTATATAAACACACACAGTGCGGAGCAATGTAGCTAGATGGAATAACATGTAGATATATAAATATATAAACACCCACAGTACGGAGCATTGCAGCTAGACGGAACAAATATGCAAATATATAAACACACACAGTGCAGAGCATTGCCGCTAGATGGAATGAAACAGCATAACCGTCTACCCAGCTATCCTGCATGGTATGATTATGTGCCCATACACACTCTCACCCTCCATAGCGACCGGCATGCTCCTAGTTGTATGCCGGAGAGGACCACTGTGTAAGTCTATTGCATCTTCTGCATTCAAAAAACTATTAGTTTGTTACGTCTTTTTTGCTATCTCTGCGAGCAGCCCTGCTTAGGTTGTACAGTCTGACAGCCGTTGGTAGGAAGGACCTACGAAACCTCTCGGTTGTGCACCTGGGATGATGTAGTCTGCTGCTAAATGAGCTCCTCAGTGCATTCAGTATGTCCTGCATAGGGTGGAACTCGGACTCCAGCAGAGATGACAGTTTAGCCACCGTCCTTCTCTCTCCTATCTCCTCCATCGGATCAAGGCGCTGCCCCAGGACAGAGCTAGCTTTCTTAATCAGTTTGTTCAGTCTCTTCCTATCGGCTGCAGTAATGCCACTGCCCCAGCAGACCACTCCAAAAGTGATGGCTGATGCCACCACCGTGTCATAGAATGACTTCAGCAGCGCCCCTTGTACACCAAAAGACCTGAGTCTCCTCAGCAGGAACAGCCTGCGCTGTCCCTTCTTGTAGAGTGCATCAGTATTGTGTGACCAGTCTAGTTTATTGTTCAGATGAATACCCAGGTACTTATAGGATGTCACCATCTCGATGTCTGTTCCCTGTATATTTACTGGTACTGTGAGGGGCTGCCCATGCCTGCGGCAGTCCACCACCAGCTCCTTAGTTTTCCTCGCGTTGATCTGGAGGCAGTTCCGATGGCACCAGTCCACGAAGTCCTGGATAAGCCCTCTGTACTCAGCTTCATCTCCATTGGAGATGAGGCCAACGATCGCAGAGTCATCAGAGAACTTCTGTAGATGGCAGTGTGTTGTGTTGTGTGAGAAGTCCGCAGTATAAAGAGTGAACAGGAAGGGAGCCAGCACCGTTCCCTGGGGGGCCCCCGTGCTACTGATGATCGTGTCGGACACACAGTCCCGGGTTCTCACAAACTGAGGCCGGTTCGTGAGGTAGTCCAGGATCCATGATGACAGGTGCTGGTCCACCCCTGCGCGCAGCAGCTTGTCCTTCAGGATCATCGGTTGGATGGTGTTGAAAGCACTGGAGAAGTCAAAGAACATGATCCTCACCATATTCCCGGGCTTCTCCAGGTGGGACAGAGAACGGTGAAGGAGGAAGATCACCGCATCCTCCACCCCAATGCCATGCTGGTAGGCGAACTGGAGTGGATCCATCGCTGGTTCCACCAGGGGGCGGAGGTGAGCAAGGAGCAGTCTCTCCAGGGTCTTCATCAAGTGGGACGTCAAGGCCACCGGTCTGTAGCTGTTCAGGTCTTTGGGGTGGGAAGTTTTTGGTACAGGTACCACACAAGATGTTTTCCACAGCTGTGGTACCCTCCCCAGTTTCAGGCTCATGTTGAAGATATACGTCACAATCCCACACAGCTGGTCTGCACAGGACTTGAGGAGCTTTGCGCTGATGCCGTCCGGTCCCGGCGCCTTCCTCGCCTTGATCTTCCTCAGCTCCGTCCTCACCTGGGTCCTGGTCAGGGTCAGGATGGGGGGCTGTGTGTTGGGAGCGGGGGGGTGTTGGTAGAGTGGGGAGTGGGCAGCAGGACTTGATTTCTTTAGAGGCAGCAGTGGTTGTTGTGCAGTCAGGGGGGAGGGCGGTTGGTCAAATCTATTGAAAAACAGATTCAGGTTGTTCGCCCACTCCCTGCCCCCTGTGGCCTGGGGGGAGGTATTCTGGAGCCCCGAGATGGTTTTGAGGTTTCTCCAGACCCCGCTGATGTCGCTCTGTTGCAGCTTGTCCTCCATCTTCTTCCTGAAGCTGTCCTTGCCTTCTCTGATCTTTCTCCTCAGCTCCCTCTGTACGGACTTCAGCATCTCCCTGTTCCCTGACCTGAAGATCCTCTTCTTCTCTCTCAGAAGTGTTTTAATCTCAGGGTTGATCCAGGGTTTGTTGTTTGAGTGACGCCGTATGGTCTTGGTGGGAACGGATTTGTCCACACAGAAGCTGAGGTAGCCCGTGAAGGTGTGAATGAGGCCATCGATGTCCTCACCATGTGGATCGCAGAGCTGCTTCCAGGCGGTGGCTTCAAAACAGCCCTTTAGGGTGTCCATTGTCTCCTCAGACCATAACTCCACAGTGTGCATGGCCGGAGGTTGTCTGTGCACTAGGGGTTTGTACACCGGCCGGAGATGAACCAAGTTGTGATCCGATCTCCCGAGTGGGGGTAGTTGTGATGAGGTGTACGCCTCCTTAGTGTTTGCGTAGAATAAATCCAGTGTTTTATTGTCTCTAGTGTGGCATGTGACATACTGGGTGAACGTGGGTAGAATGGGAGACAGTGAAACATGGTTGAAATCGCCTGAGATGAGGAGAAGAGCATCTGGGTGTTCTGTCTGCAGCCTGCTGGTTACTGAATGGATGACGTCACGTGCTGTCCCAGCGTTCGCCGTCGGATTTGCATAAACAACAATGCAGATCACGTGTGAGTGTTCTCTCGGGAGATATGTAGGCCTCATGCTAACAGCTAGCAACTCAATGTCTTTGCTGCAGTGTCGTTGTTTAACAGTGATATGTCCCGGTCTGCACCAGTTGTTGTTAACATACATGATCACTCCACCGCCCCTAGCCTTGCCACTGTCTGGTGTTCGGTCAGCTCGTATCATGTGAAAACCCTCCAGCTCAATGTTAGCATCTGCTGCTAGTTCAGTTAGCCACGTCTCAGTAAACAAAAGGAGAGAGCACTCCCGGTATGTGCTATCATAACGGGAGATAGCCGCTAGCTCATCTAACTTTCCCAGTATCGACCGTACATTTCCCATGACAACAGATGGAAGGGAGGGTCTGTACCTTATATTTTTTGTCCTCCGCCTTACTCCAGCCCGGCAGCCGCGGCGTTTTCGCCTCAGTTCTCTCGGTATGTCGAGTATTTCCAATGGGACCGGGTGGCGGTTGAATGCTAGCAGCTGTTCTCTGCTGTATCGTATCCTGCTATAGACAGTGGCTCCGTCCACCGGCTCAGGAGACATTTAGGACGATCTGTGTGTCCGTGATATAAGTGGGGTGAAAAAAAAAGACGGATCAAAAGAGAGAGGAAGGGAAAAAGACTCGGAATCGAGCCGCTGTTGCAAAAGGCAGCCGACTCGTGTGGCGCCGAGAGAAAAAAAAAAAAAAAAAAAAAAAAAAAAAAAAAAAAAAGAGGAAGATGTCACGAAGCTACAAAGCTGTGAGGATTACGTCAGAAACCTATGAGGAAGACGTCACAAAGCTATAAGGAAATTATCCAAAGCTATGAGGAAAACGTCACAAAGTTATGAGGAAAACGTCACAGAGCGACAAAGCTATGAGTAAGAAGTCACAAAGCTATGATGAAAACATAATTAAGTCAGTGGCGGTAATGCACCTTTGACCTGGTTGCCAACCACCAATCAAATCTAACAGAAGAAGAGCCTCACCTCGGACGCAGTCCAGGGATGGATGGTTTTTTCGCACATGGGGAGTTGTTCAGAACTCCTTATTCAAAGATATAGAGTGATGATAATCAAGTCAGTGGCGGTAATGCACCTGTAAGCTGGTTGCCAACCGCCAGTCAAATCTAAAAGAAGAAGAAGAACAACAACAACAACAATCCAAGGACGGATATTTTTTTCACACGTAAGGAGTTGTTCAGAGCTCCTCATAAGAACTCCTTATACAAGGCCCACTGCCTGGGTGCGTTGATGGCCGCACGCGCAAGACACAGTCCAAGGACAGATAATTTTTCACACTCAAGGTGAATTCATTGTCTGCTAATTGTGCATTGAGGGTTTTTTTTTCTGGGTGATCGTAATTCGGCTCACTTGAGCTTACTTGAGCTTACGAGCGTTATTTTGATTAACTATGTTTTTTTTCTCTCTACCTATTGTTTTGTTCCCTGGCCTTTGCCCTCTATTCCCCTCCTGTTGACAGGCGCCTCCATGGCTTGCCGCGTCATTGGGAAGCGCCTATCAGGCGCGCCCAATGTCAAGTCAAATTCCTCGTATGTTTATTTGTTTACTTGTAAATGTGCTTGGCAATAAACTTTATTCTGATTCTGATTCTGATTCTGAGTTGTTCAGAACTCCTTATACAAAGATATAAAGTGATGATAATCAAGTCAGTGGCGGTAATGCACCTGTAAGTTGGTTGCCAACCGCCAATCAAATCTAAAAGAAGAAGAAGAAATAGAGTGAAGAAGATGAAGAAGAGGTTACCAACCGAGAAATCATGACTTTTGATACATAGTGATGTTTACTGAATGAAGTATGTGAAAAAAAAAAAAAAAAAAAAACCTCGGCCACACCTCAGATACAGTCCAAGAACGGATGGTTTTTTTCGCACATAAGGAGTTGTTAAGAGCTCCTGATATAAAGATATAGAGTGATGATGGTCAAGTCAGTGGCGGTAATGCTCCTGTAAGCTGGTTGCCAACTGCCAATCAAATCTAAAAGAAGAAGAAAGATATGGAGAGAGGGATTTCTTGAATTATATATAGCGTGATGCATATGTAGACATGTAGACATGGAAATCTCACTGAAGAAGAAGAAGAAAAAGAAGAAGAATTTTACAAAAACACTATTTACAAATTTACAAGGACATAAATAGCAAAGTAAAAAAGTGTGTACAAAATTTTAAAAAACATGCTGAACACACAAAATAAATCAGCTAACTAAAAAACGTGCGACACACAGTTCATTCTCACATACACTGCAAAGGACATCTCTATAACAGCATGTTTGCCTAAAACCATCCATGTTCCCAGTCATCTTAAAAAGCTGAACTCCAGTCTCAGTCTGGACCGGATGTTGCAGCGCCACACAGAGGCTGGTTATTGAATTTTGGTTTGCCTTCGACTTTTATTTTTTCTGCTAACATGTATTGCCAGCTTGGCTTCACCAATAATAAAATTCAGCAGTTGCCATTTTTCCTTACTTATTTTTTGGTATTCTGCACTTTAAATAAAAAGACCCACAGAAAAATTTTCACCAAATAAATTAAAAACTTTTGTTAAAAGAGTGAAGAGCACTGTAAGCCTCTTACACTCACTAAAAACATGAAACACTGTCTCTCAGAGACTGCAGAAAGGGCACTGGTTTGAAACAGTAGGATTAAGAACATAAATAAAAGCATTTGAGGCAGTAGCTCCATGTAAAATTCTCCACTGGAGATTTGCTGTCCATTTTTTAATTGGGGGTTTGTACAAAACTCTTCACTGTGGACTCACTCTGTCCCCAATCAGCTTCTCAGTCCACACAGTGGAGGGTCTGCTGTGCAGTCCTGTTTTGTTGATGACCTTAACACAATTGATGTACAGCGTTTTTTTGTCAGCATTGTGCAAGGTCAGCTGTCTGGAGTTGTGTGTTCTTAATAAATGACCAGTTAAAAGACCAAGATCAGGGCTCATGGAGATCTCTGGGAAAGTGTCAGTGTGGTTGGGCTAGGTTACTTCTCTACTGTGGTCCACCAGAAGCCATCTTTCCCTCTCATCGAACCTCTGCCTGCAAAGCTCCAGGACCCTCTGAACCACTCTGGCAGACCGGATACACAGTAAGGTTGCTACAGCCAGGGAGTCTGTAACTGTTGGTCCTGCTGCATTCACCAGTTGTTCAAGAGTCACAGTCTTTGTTGTCACTTAAAAACTTTTATCAGTATGTCTCCTGCCCAACCAGGTGAAAAAAGACATTGGACCTGTGCTGTGGATCCATAGAAAGGGCCTATAAATCACTCCCCCTTCCTCCTTTAGGATTCTCAGATCACAACTGTGTACATTTGCTGCCCACATGTAAAACTGCTCTCAGAAGAGGCAAGGTGGAGACGAGAGACATAGATGTGTGGACAGAAGATTCAGTGCACAGCCTCCAGGAATGCTTTGACTGTATAGACTGGGCGCAGTGGTTAGCACTGCGGCAGCACAGTTTACCCTTGGCCGGGGGATTGTGGGGATCGTGGGATCGTGGGTTCGATCCCAGCCCCCGACCAACAGTGATCTGTGTGGAGTTTGCATGTTCTCCCCGTGTTGCGTGGGTTTACTCCGGGATTTCTCCGGTTTCCTCCCACATGCCAAAAACATGCATGTTAGGTTAATTGGCTGTTCTAAATTGTCCCTAGATATTTGTTTCCTATAGGCCCTTAGAATAGAGGGTTAGTATTAATGAAAGCGCTTTGAGTGGTCTTTGTGACTAGAAAAGCGCTATATAAGTGCAGGTTAGTTAGTAGTTAGTTAGAGATGTTCACACTGGCCTGCGGGGATGATTTGGACTCTTTGGTGGACGTCACATGCTCATACATGTCTTTCTGTAAAAATAAGACTGTTCCACGTAAACGTGTCAAAATATGTCCCAACAACAAACCATGGGTTACAAAATCAGTTAAATCCTGCTTACAGAGGAAAGCACTTGCCTTTAAACAGGGGTCTGTTTCTGAGCTACAGGTTGCCACAAAGGAGCTGAAGGCCGAAATTTTAAGAGCAAAACAGAATTATAAATCAGAGTTGGAAAGCAAGATGGCAACAAAGAAATTTGGTTCAGCCTGGGCCAGTATGAAAACTATTGCAGGCCTTCAGAGCACAGAGCGCAGTAATCGTGTGTTTTTAGATGGTTTTAATTCAGACACAGAGCTGGCTAATGCTCTTAATTGTTTTTATGGTCGTTTTGACTCCTTTGATTTTAGCACAGAAATCCAAGATTTGAAACAGAAACTCAAAGACAATCAGCACTTTAATATTGAGATGCAGGATGTTAAAAGGGAGTTCTGCGCTGTAAAAGTGAACAAAAGTCAGGGCCCTGATAATATATGTGGGCGCTTGGTAAAGTCCTGTGCACATGAACTGAGTCCTATATTTCATTACATTTTCAATAAGTCCTTACAGACACAACATGTGCCTAAGATCTGGAAAGAAGCCGTGGTTGTTCCCGTTCCAAAATCCAGCTGTCCTAAAACGGTAAACGACTTTAGACCAGTTGCTTTGACTTCAATTTTAATGAAAATTTTTGAAAAACTGGTCAGATGTGAGGTCCTAAAGCAGACTGAGCAGGCATTGGATCCTCTGCAGTTTGCCTATAGGCCACACAGAGGAGTGGAGGACGCCACTGTCACTCTGTTTAACATGCTTTTTAAACATCTGGATTTTAATGGGACACACGCCAGACTTTTATTTGTGGACTTTTCCTCCGCCTTTAATACAATCCAACCTCATATCTTATTTGAAAGGCTCCTGCAACAATTTGATTTGAGCAATAATCTGGTGGGTTGGATTCTGGATTTCTTAACCAACAGGACGCAGAGAGTAAGGGTCAATGGTGCATTGTGTGACCTAAAGTGCTCTTCTAATGGCTCTTCTCAGGGGGGGGGTGTTGTCACCACTACTCTTCATCCTGTACACAAACATGTGTCGGAGCAGACATGACAACAGACACATTATAAAGTATGCTGATGACTCAGTTATTGTCAGTCTTCTCCAGGATGGTGAGAGTGGCCACGGCCCAGTAGTTGATGATTTTGTTCACTGGTGTGAGGATTCCTACCTGCAGCTGAATACTACAAAAACTAAAGACATGATTATTGACTTTAGGAGGAAAAATCCCAGGCACAAAGTCACCATACTAAAAGGCCAGACCACCGAATGTGTACAATCCTACAAATATCTTGGGACGATTATTGATAGTAATTTAAACTTTGAAGAGAACTGTGAAAGGGTGTGCAAAAAGGGTCAGCAACATTTGCATTGCTTGAGGAAACTTGCACACTTCCAAGTTGACCGAACCATAATGACAATGTTTTATCGGGCTTTTATTGAATCTGTTTCATCCTTTTCTTTAGTGTCATGGTTTGGTCAGATAAAACTGAAACAGAGGAAATCCTTGGATCAGGTAGCTAGATGGTCCAGTCGTTTGCTTGGTGAGCCACAGCTGAGCCTGACATCCCTGTACACCAGACAAGTACAGAGGATGGCTACCTCCATTTTAAATGATGACTCCCACCCTTTGCACTGCCACTTTCAGCTTCTCCTCTCAAGACGGAGGTTTGCTGTCCCAAAAAGTAGAACCCAGCGCTACAAAAACAGCTTTGTCCCTGCTGCTGTCAAAGAGTTGAACAAGCTGTAAAAATATATTGCACATAATTTAGGTACCTATTTATTAACTCCATTTTATATTTATTTATTTTTGTAGGATGTCACTTGGGTTCTAAATATTTTATTGGGTTTTAGACCTTTGAGTTTTTAACCTCTTTGACTAGTTTTTAACTTTTAATATGACCCTTCTCTCTTACCTCTGGTTTTTCCCTCATCTCTTTGTCTTTTTATACCCTGATTGATGGAGCCTTGAGTATTTTTATCATGTTTATAGTCAGCTTCATATGTGCCTGTGTTTGTGTCTATGTTGAATGTAATTAGTGGCTTGTAAATATGGATGTCACCAGACTGCAAAACAAATCTACCTACGGGTACAAATAAAGTAACCTGAACCTGAACCTGTTCTCAGGAGCGCTGCCATAAGCCCAGGAGTGGTCTCAATGCAGATGTCCAGCCTTGCTCCATGAATAAGCGGCTCCCTCAAGAGCCAAAAAAGAGAGTCAGAGTTGTTACGTTTAGCATTAAAAAGGTTCCAGGACTTAAAAACACTTTGATAAAATGGAGGCAACCCACTTAAATTTAAACATTTTGAATTAATTAAAAACAGAGCATAATCCAGTCCCAGATTACTCACACGCCTGAAGATGCAGCTGGCCACTTCTCTCCACATTAGATCTGCCGACCCCGTCAGAAACCTCTGCACAAGAGATTTTGGAGATTTCCAAAACATCTCGAATAAGGTAGACATTGTCTACCATGGACCTGCCCGGTACAAAGTACGTCTGGTCCAGATGGATGACCTGCTCCATATCTTCTCTCAGCCTGTTAGCCAAAGCCTTGGACAAAATCTTGTAATCTGTGCAGAGGAGGGACACGGACCGCCAGTTTTTTATGTCCTGTAAATCTCCTTTTTTTGGCAGGAGGGTGACCACAGCCCTGCAGCAGGATGTCGGCAGAGAGTCTGAACACAAACTTTCGTTAAGAACCTCTAAAATGTCAGGTGCTAAAATATCCCAGAAAGCTTTAAAAAAACTCCACAGTTAGGCCGTCTATTCCCGGAGCCTTCCTCCCCTTCATGCTCTGAAGGGCAGCAGACAATTTGGGTAACTGAAGAGGCCTGTCTAACTCCTCCCGGTAGCCACTGGTGTACAGAGAGGAATAGAACTCAACGGCGTGCTTTCTGATTTGTTCAGGCTCGATCAGTTCCTGCCCTGTGTTGGAGACCAAGGAGAAGATTACCTTTTTTGTCGATGATTCTTCTCCAGACTGAAAAAAGAAGCTAGAGGGAATATCCATCTCAGAGTGATGTCTTGAATTAGGGACCGGACTAGGGCGCTTTGTACTCTAGTGTCCAACAGCTGGGCTAAGGTCTTTTATTTTGGATTTGAGGACTTCAATACATCCTCGATTTCCTGTGGACTCAAGAGAGGTCTCTGACTCCACAATAGCTATCTCCACGTTTCTGATAGATCTGCAGGTGTCATGTGTGACATTGAATGCATACTGCTGACACAATAGTTTAATTTCTGTCTTAACACGGTAAGACAGAAATGTCTAAAAGCAGTCCAGAAAAATCTTAAAGCCTCTTTGAAACCTTTATCAAATATTAAAACTGAGTTAAAATGCCAATATGCACTCTTGGGGGCAAAATTCTTCATAAAAACCTGACACACAACAAGAGCATGATCAGTTAAACCAACTGGTAAAGTTTTACAAGACTTAAAAACATTACAGTGGTGCTTAAAACAATACAGTTGATCCAGTCGGGCTAAAGACTGCTGCTGGCTGCACGGTGGCGCAGTGGTTTAGCACTGTGGCAGCACAGTTTTACCCTTGGCCGGGGGATCGTGGGGATCATGAGATCGTGGGTTCGATCCCAGCCCCCGACCAACAGTGAGCTGTGTGGAGTTTGCATGTTCTTCCCGTGTTGCGCGGGTTTACTCCGGGATTTCTCCGGTTTCCTCCTGCATACCAAAAACATGTAGGTTTAGGGCGCTCGCGCACGCAGCGACCAGCAGCCGGTGGCTTGTCACCAGACTGCAAACCAAGTCTACCTACGGGTACAAATAAGTAACAAAAAAAACAAACAAAAAAAAAAAGACATCCTATCCTCTTTGAGGTGAGACCATGTGTACTGTCGGCAGTCAGTGTGAGTCCTTCTCCACACATCCACCAGGCCATAACAATAGACCAGCTGTCTCAGAGCCTGCTTGGAACCTGGATGCGGCTCTGTGTGGTTTTGATCTAAAAACTCATTTTCATCCATCCATCCATCCATCCATCCATCCATCCATCCATCTTCTTCCGCTTAATCCTTTTCGGGTCGCGGGGGTGCTGGAGCCTATCTCAGCATCTTTGGGTGAGAGGCAGGGTACACCCTGGACAGATCGCCAGTCCATCGCAGGGCCAACACAGAGAGACAAACAACCATTCACTCTCACAGTCATACCTAAGGACAATTTAGAATCCCCAGTTTTGACGCCAATTAACCTAACTTGCATGTTTTTGGCATGTGGGAGGAAACCGGAGAAATCTCGGAGTAAACCCACACAGACACGGGGAGAACATGCAAACTCCACACAGATCACTGTTGGTCAGGGGCTGGGATGGAACCCAGGATCCCCCGGCCAAAGGTGAGTTGTGCTGCCGCAGTGCTAACCACTCCGCCACCGTGCTGCCCAACTCATTTTCAGTACAATTAAAATCCCCACCCAATAATAAAAAATCCTCCGAGCAGCAACTGTTTAATTTATCATTAACCTTTTGTAAAAAAAAGGTTTTATATGGCTGAAGACCATATAAAAGCGGAACTTCCTGCCGTCCAGCTTGGGTGCTCAGCAATAATGGAATGGAGACGGGAAATCTGTGGTGGCGCCTTGCATGGCAGAGGCCCTTCTGATTCTACACATGGGGATGTGTGTGATTGACACTGTAGATAGGATAAAGCACAGTTTCGTTCTACTGTACATGTATGGTTG
Source organism: Pholidichthys leucotaenia (assembly GCA_020510985.1). Lineage (NCBI taxonomy): Eukaryota > Metazoa > Chordata > Actinopteri > Cichliformes > Pholidichthyidae > Pholidichthys > Pholidichthys leucotaenia. The sequence goes on along the minus strand of CM035839.1, from coordinate 291,863,158 downwards.
AATGACAATAATGGGTGATTTAAAAAACTCTTCTTCTCAGTACCATTGGTTGGAGCATAAATGTTAATAAAAAGCATAGTAAAATGTTCAAAACAGGCTTTGGCTAAAAGACATCTGCCTTTGATGAAATGCTCAACCTCCAGAGAAGTTGGAGCAACCTTCCGGGAGAATAAAAAGCCCACATCTCCACTGGCTGTGGTGTTGTGACTTAAAATCAGTTTTCCGTTCCACTCTTTACTCCAGTCTGCCTCTATGCTAAGATTGCTATGTGTTTCCTGTAAAAACAACACATCAATGTGCTTCATTTTTGCTGTTTCAATAACCAGTGCCCTTTTCTTTGGTTCACTGGCACCATTTACATTTAAACTCCCCACCTTAAAAACATCCATAATTAGAGGAGTATTAAAACCAGAGAAAAAAACAATTAAGAAGAAAAGTAAAAGAGAAAACATTATATTCTTCATCATCATTAAAAGCCAATTTGTTTTCTTACTTTATTCATCTGTTTTCTCAGTCTATAAATTTCCTGATCTGTAAGATCTGCTTCAGCCTTGCTTTTTATGAGCTGCCTGGCAGAGTTATAAAAAGCCTGCTTATCAGTTAATATTGCTGTATATCCAGTCCCTTCACGCCCTTGGTCTGCTGTAAAAACATTATTACAGGAAAAATGATGTCCTCCTGACTAACAGACAGTTACGTACTGTTGTGTGAAAAAGCACTGCTGTCAGATAAACAGGCCTCGCTGTCACTGTTCTCAGAAAGAGCCCCACCATCCGCAGCATTCTGTCTGACCATCAGCCGACCAGCTTTACCACCTGCAGACATAAGTGGAGCTCTGCTTCTATGGCGCTTAAGAGAAACCTGTTCGGATTCACACGCTTCCATATCTTCGATGTGAGCTGCAGCACCATCCTCACACAGACTCCGTGATGCTCCACCTGCCCTACACTGTCCACTTCCCTTAGGCAACATTATTAGAAAGCACTGTATACATTTTCATTGTTATGCAGATGACGCACAGCTATAGCCCATAACTGAGACAGGCAAGCACACGGTTGCTGCAGTTTAACAGAGCTTTATTAATAACAGAGTTGGGTATACATACAGGCCTATGGCACACGCCCCGCTGACCAGGTGGCTCCACTACGAAAGAGACAGAGCCTCTTCCACCCACACCTTTATACCATGGGCGGTGTCACCAACGGAAACCGGCAGTAGCCACCCTGGTCTAGCCCATGACCAACCCGGCCGCAGTCTTACTAATACAGCCTATTTAAGATAAGATAAGATAAGATAAGCCTTTATTAGTCCCACAACGGGGAAATTCCAGGATTGCAACAGCACAGGGATAGCAACACTCAGAGCAACAATCAGAAGGCAAGAAAAAACAAGCAAGCAAGAGCAGCTAACATACATATGTACATATTACTATAAAATATATATATACACACACACACACACACACAGACACACAGTGCAGAGCATTGTAGCTGGATGGAATAAATATATGAATATATGAACACACAGTGCAGAGCATTGTAGCTAGATGGAATAAATATGTAAATATATAAACACCCACAGTATGGAGCATTGCAGCTAGGTGGAATAAATATGCAAGTATATAAACACACACAGTGCGGAGCAATGTAGCTAGATGGAATAATATGTAGATATATAAAAACACAGTGCGGAGCATTGTAGCTAGATGGAATAAATATATAGATATATAAATATAAACACACCCAGTGCGGAGCAATGTAGCTAGATGGAATAATATGTAGATATATAAAAACACAGTGCAGAGCATTGTAGCTAGATGGAATAAATATGTAAATATATAAACACACACAGTGCAGAGCATTGTTGCTAGGTGGGATGAAACAGCATAACCGTCTATTTAGTTATCCTACATGGTATGATTATGTGCCCATACATATTCTCACCCTCCATAGCGACCGGTATGTTCCTAGTTGTATGCCGGAGAGGACCATTGTGTAAGTCTATTGCATCTTTTGCATTCAAAAAAAAACAAAAACAAAAAAAAAAAAACTATTAGTTTGTTACGTCTTTTTGCTATCTCTGCGAGCAGCCCTGCTTAGGTTGTACAGTCTGACAGCCGTTGGTAGGAAGGACCTACGAAACCTCTCGGTTGTGCACCTGGGATGATGTAGTCTGCTGCTAAATGAGCTCCTCAGTGCATCCAGTATGTCCTGCATAGGGTGGAACTCGGACTCCAGCAGAGATGACAGTTTAGCCACCGTCCTTCTCTCTCCTATCTCCTCCATCGGATCAAGGCGTTGCCCCAGGACAGAGCTAGCTTTCTTAATCAGTTTGTTCAGTCTCTTCCTATCGGCTGCAGTAATGCCACTGCCCCAGCAGACCACTCCAAAAGTGATGGCTGATGCCACCACCGTGTCATAGAATGACTTCAGCAGCGCCCCTTGTACACCAAAAGTACACCAAAAATTTACATACACAACATTCCCCCACCTTCAAAAAAAAAATGCCAAGCGCACAGATAGGTCCCCCCAAATTTGCTTCCTGACTCATGCACTAAAACAAATCAATTACAAAGACAAATAAACAACCTATCCATGCACACAAACAACTGGGGGGCCAAGTAGACTATCAGCACCCCCACACAGCTGGGTGGATTATTCTGCCGTCGAACACAGAACAAAGCCGTGTAACTAAGAAAATAAAATCAAAATAATCCCAGAACAGCTCCACACAAAATACACAATCACAAGACAAGTAATAGCTACTGGCAGTCTCCCCCCACCCAACACACACACCCCCACACTGGGCACATTCCAAAACGTTGGGTATGTAAACACTCAATTATGAACAATTTACATGGGCTAAACACACCCCACCACCCCAAAATTGGGCACATAAAACATTATTTCAATAAAATTTCCTCTCAAAATTAGCAAAATCACATAATTTGCACAAATGAGCCCCTCAGGTCAAAATCCTATAAATAAACACCACAATTATAACAGAAAACTTCCCCCACATAGTGCTCATACTCTTCTCTTTTCCCTTTTTTTTTTAATTAAACAGGGTACCAAACCAGCAGCAGACAAACGTAAACAAGAAAATAAAACACAACCGGACTGAGAAGAAAAAACAGACAAAATTCAAATAATTCTCTCAGTCCTCAGGCGGGTCTTTCTCCCGACGCTTCCGTCTCTTGACCTCGGGGCTCCCACCGCGCCATCTCATCTCTTCCACCTTGCGCAGCTCATTCGGATACCTCCAGGTCTGGTCAGACAAGCATAGAAACCCGTCGCTCTGAACGGCCTCCACTCGAAGCCGCCTCCTCCCGTCGCACCGCTCACGCGAGACGTGTTCACCTCTCATCTGGGCCTCAACCCTAGGCTGCACCAGATTACCAACCTGCAGGGAAGCCCGCAGCCTCCTCCTCCAATGACGTTGGGTCTGACTGGTTTCCACCAATCGTCCGGTCGACTGCTGGGCCCAGTCTGTGTTTTCCATAGTTGACCATCTTCCCGAGCGATGAAACAACTCGCTCTCTGGCCCCGCTCTTTCCGGATCCAGCGTGGGCGCCTCGTCCTTACAGGCTGCCTGTGAGGTCCTGTCGTGCCATTCCACGCCCCCAGTTTGGGCATCAAACAGACTGGCGTCGGGCCCAACCCGTGGCATCCTCGCGTAGCGCCGAACGTGCTCTCCTTCTTGACACATGTCCAACCAGTCCGATTCCCTTATCTCCACGCCATCCATCAGCGGCGTCAGACGGCTCCACAGTCCGCAGCCCGACCACTCCTCACTCGACACATTGGCAATCAAAAAACCCAGGCTATAAAATAGGTTACACCCCATGATGTTAACCCCCGCAGCGGTGACGTGGATGCGGGCTCGGGGCACCATGACCGACCTGTAACAGGCTTCTACCTCCATAAAGCCCATCACAGCCAGCCTATTCAGTCCGTAACCATAATAGGCTCTCTCAGGTTGTTTAATCTCTCGATGGGGAATCAAACTGTTCATGGTCGTCATGTTCAGCACTGAGATAACAGCACCTGTGTCAACCAACAGCGGAACCACAACACCGTCGAGCATGACATCACAGCCGATCCTCCCCATAGTCGTTGGGGAGACCGTATGCATGATGGTCGGATACTTCTGCGCAGCACCTGGGTATCTCCTATGGCTCCTGCATACGAAGTTGTCTCACGTCCTGGCAAAGTGGTCCCGCAGACCGCACTTGCCACAACGCTTTCCTATCGCTGGGCACACACTGGCTTTATAGCGGTGAACAGGGGACCCACACCCATAACAACGAGGTGTACCAGGGACAGACCGTATCTTCACCACTGTGGCATACGAGTCACCTCCAGCGTCACTGTCATTAGGGTCCCAACTCAGTGTCTTCGTGCGAGCCTCTTCAGGCAGGCCCCTCATGATGATCTCTGTTGCTTCAAAATGCTGGGAGAGCTCAACAGCTGTGGTCAACGTCAACTCTCCTGGAAACTCCAACAACCTGGACCGGACCGCTTCACTATGAACATGTTCCGCCAGTTGGTCCCGAATCATCTCCTCTTCCAGGCGTCCAAACTCACACCCCCTTGCTAACCTAGGGAGCTTGGCGACGAACGTCATCACCGGCTCCCCTAACTGCTGGCGGCGCTTTTTTTTTTTTTTTTTCCGGTTCCGGCGCCACACGAGTTGGCTGCCTTTTGCAACAGCGGCTCAATTCTGAGTCTTTTTATCTTCCTTCTTCTTTCTGATCCGGTGATAACTTTCTGATCCGGCACACCTTTCACTCTATATATATCACGGACACACAGATCGCCCCAAAGGTCTCCCGAGTCGGTGGACGGAGCCTCTGTTTACAGCAGGAGACAATACAGCAGGGAAGAGCTAGCTAGCACTCAACCGCCACCCGGTGCTAACGGAGAAACTCGACATACTGGGAGAAACTGAAGCGAAAACGACGCGGGTGCCGGGCTGGAGTTTAGGCGGCGTGCAAGAAATATAAGACAGAATAATAAAGAGCGATAGCAAGAACCAAGCAGACCGCCCGTAAATCTACTGGAGGAAAGGCCCCCAGGAAGCAGCTGGCCACCAAGGCTGCTCGAAAAAGCGCTCTGGCCACCGGCGGAGTGAAGAAGCCTCACCGTTACAGGCCTGGTACTGTGGCTCTGAGAGAGATCCGTCGCTACCAGAAATCCATGGAGCTGCTCATCCGTAAGCTGTCCTTCCAGCTTCTGGTGAGGGAGATCGCTCAGGACTTCAAGACCGACCTGCGCTTCCAGAACTCCGCCGTCATGGCTCTGCAAGAGGCCAGTGAGGCCTACCTGGTGGGTCTCTTCGAGGACACCAACCTGTGCGCCATCCACGCCAAGAGGGTTACCATCATGCCCAAAGACATCCAGCTGGCCCGCCGCATCCGCGGAGAGAGAGCTTAGACTTTCTGCTGCACATCCACCAACCACAATGCTCCGCACTGTGTGTCTATATACGTATATATATATATATTTATATTAATATGTACATATGTATACTAGCTGTTCTTGTTTTTCTTGCCTTCTTATTGTTGCTCTGAGTGTTGCTATCCCTGTGCTGTTGCAATCCTGGAATTTCCCCATTGTGGGACTAATAAAGGCTTATCTTATCTTAAAAATGGATGCACCGTGACACTCTCATCAGTGCGAAAATGGCGCGCCATTAATTCCACCACACCATCGAAATTGTCGGCCCCACCCAGACTGTCCAACATTCTCTGCCCCTCAGCGCCCAACTTATGGATTAACACTGACCTCGTATGGAGCCTCTCACGCTCACCGAGGTCCAAGACCACGAGGTAGTTGGTAAAAGACGAGAACTAATGAGGCCATGGCACGGGCGGCGTGCCCAGCGCCTCCAAAAAACTGCCGAAGTTCAGCAACAAAATTGTCCTTTCCCACTTTTACCTCTTCGCCAAATGTTATGTCCATAACTGAGACAAGCAAGCACATGGTTGCTGCAGTTTAACGGAGCTTTATTAATAACAGAGTTGGGTATACATACAGACCTACGGCACACGCCCAGCTGACCAGGTGGTTCCACGACGAAAGAGGCAGAGCCTCTTCCACCCACACCTTTATTCCATGGGTGGCGTCACCACCGGAAACCGGCAGTAGCCACCCCAGTCTAGCCCATGACCCACTTGGCTGCCATCTTACTAATACAGCCTATTTACATACACAACAGCAACCTCCTCCACGCTGTGCAGAGAGCCGACACCAGTTTTGATGCCATGCTTCCGCGTCAGCCTGGAGAAGGCCATCGCACCTGAGACACAGGCCAGCACCACAGAGCCTGGAAGACAAAAAAGAAAAACTAACCAGCCAAACACCACTAAGTTAACAAACCCAATGACATGGTTAGGGACCCAGGAGACAGACGCTGACACGAGTAGATATAAGACAATTATTCTTTATTAATATAATGTGTGTGTGGTGCGTGAGTGAGTGAGTGTGTGGCTGTCTGGTCACTGGAGCTGAGCGTATCCTGCGGCGACCTGGCAACCCTGGAACACACAAGCACAAACAATTACTACTGTTCGCTGGGATGAGAGATCTGAAGCTTGTGATGCTTACTTGCAGGCGCCACAGAGAAACTCCTGCTGGCTCCGAGTACCCGTGCGGTGTGGTGCTCGTGGTGCTCGACGTAGCGGAGGTGAGGAGGAACTCCGAGGTGGAGGAGATGGTGTCCGGTCAGCTGGGGAGGTTAGTCCGCCACCAGGGAGGTCCACCTGTACACAGGGGAATAGGCTAAGAGAGGATGAGTGCTGAGGTTGCTTACTTGGCTTGGCTTGATGTGATGTCTTGGTCTTGGCTTTGGCTTGAGGTCGTATCCTCAGCGCATTGCTGGGCAAAGGCGACAGACGACTCCGTGCAGAGCAGTCTGGGGTTCTGGCTTTTAAAGCCCGCTGATTACCACCTGCCGGTGTGTGCGCAGCTGATGATGATGATGACGGCTCAGCGGCCGCCATGACAGTACTCCCCCCTCTAGAGGTGCCTCCAGGCACCTGCCCAATCCTACCTGGATGCGCCCGATGGAAATCGCGGATCAGCTGCTTGTCGAGGATCAACGCTGGGCGAATCCAGGAGCGATGCTCAGGACCAAACCCCTCCCAGTCCACCAAATACTGAAGACCCCGACCCCGCCGGCGGACATCCAAGATGGCAGTCACCCCCCAAGCCGGATGGCCATCGATCATCCTCGGGGGGGCAGGAGCCGCTGGGGGGCAGGCACAGAGGGTCGGTGATGTACGGCTTGACCTGGGAGACGTGAAAGGTGGGACAGATGCGCATGGAAGAGGGGAGAGCAAGACACACAGACACAGGGCTGATAACACGAGAAATGACATAAGGGCCGATGAAGCGCTTGGTCAGCTTGCGCTTCTCAGCCGGCACACTGATGTTCCTAGTGGACAACCAAACTTTCTGACCCACCTTATAGTCCGGGGCGGGCCTCCTGTGGCGGTTGGCCACCTGGATGTTACGTTCCGTAGTCCTTAGAAGGGCTCTGCGGGTGATGGACCAGATCTGCCGACAACGCCTGGCGTGGACCTGCACTGAAGGAACCGCTACCTCCTTCTCCTCCTCAGGTAACAGTGGTGGATCAAACCCCAGGGACGCCTTGAAGGGAGACATCCCCGTAGCAGAGGACACCGTGGTGTTATGGGCGTACTCGATCCAAAGTAGAAACGTACTCCGAGAAGAGGAGCAGGAGGAGATGACACAGCGCAGCGCAGCCTCCAGCTCCTGATTGGCACACTTGCACTGTCCGTTGCTCTGCGGGTGGTACCCAGAGGAGAGACTAGCCGTGGCCCCCAGCATTGCGCAGAACGCCTTCCAGACTTGGGATACAAACTGTGGTCCTTGATCCGATACGATGTCAGCGGGGATTCCGTGAAGACGAACCACATGTTGAACGAGGAGGTCCGCTGTCTCCTGCGCTGAAGGCAGCCCTCGGAGAGGCACAAAGTGAGCTGCCTTTGAAAAGCGGTCCACTATCGTCAGAACGGTCGTGAAGTGACCAGAGGGGGGCAGGCCGGTTACGAAGTCCATGGCCACATGGGACCAGGGGCGAGAAGGGACAGGCAAAGGGTGCAGAAGACCCACCGGGGGGGATGATGATGATTTCCCGGTGGCGCATTGGTTGCAGGCCCGGACATAATTATTGACATCCTTCCTCAACCCTGGCCACCAAAAGGCCCTCTGGAGAAGGTCGGTGGTTCGGCCCACTCCCGAATGGCATGCCAGCTTGGACGCGTGGCCCCATTCGATTACCTGACTTCTGACAGAAAGAGGAACAAACAGACGGCCTGGGGGCCCCCCACCTGGATCAGGCTCCGTCTCCTGTGCTCTTCTGACCTTATCGCGGATCTCCCAAGACAATGCACCCACCACACAAGAGGACGGCAGGATGGTCATCTCCTGCTCTTCGGTGGACAGTGCGTCGAACTGCCTCGGGAGGGCATCAGGCTTGCCATTCTTGCTCCCCGGCCGGTAGGTGATGGTGAAATTAAACCGGCCGAAGAAAAGAGACCAGCGGGCCTGGCGTGTGTTCAATCGCTTGGCCGTCCTGAGGTACTCAAGGCTACGATGGTCAGTCCAAACAACGAACGGCTGGGCAGCCCCCTCCAGCCAGTGTCTCCACTCCTCCAGGGCGAGTTTCATGGCCAGTAGCTCCCTGTCTCCAATGCAGTAATTTCTCTCCGCAGGAGTCAGGCGGTGGGAGAAGTATGCACAAGGTCGGATCCTGCCATCCACCAGAGAACGCTGGGAGAGAACGGCCCCAACTCCCAAATCCGAGGTGTCCACCTCCACAAGGCATTGCAGCTCCGGGTCCACCTGGGTCAGAACGCAGGCCGAAGCGAACTCCTCCTTCAGTCTCCCGAACGCCGTGGCAGCCTCCTCACTCCAACGAAACAGCACCTTAGGGGACGTGAGAGCAGTCAGGGGGCAGGTGATGTTCCCAAAATTCTGCACGAACCGAAGGTAGAAATTGGCATAGCCCAGGAACCCCTGTAGCTGTTTCCTGGATGTGGGCGTGGGCCAGTCCACCACCGCCTTGACTTTGGCCGGGTCAGGGAGCACCTGATTCCGGGCGATGATAAACCCTAGGAAGGAGGTCTTGTCAGTGTGAAAGTCGCACTTTTCAGCCTTGACGAACAGCTGGTTCTCCAGGAGGCGCTGCAGGACCCGTCGCACATGCACCTGGTGCTCCTCCAAAGTGCGTGAGAAGATGAGGATGTCATCGAGGTAGATGAACACAAAGGAGTTGAGGAAATCCCGGAGGACGTCATTTATCAGGTGCTGGAACACAGCCGGAGCGTTGTTTAAACCAAACGGCATCACCAGATATTTGAAGTGGCCGCTTGGGGTCTGGAAAGCCGTCTTCCATTCATCGCCCTCTCTGATGCGCACCAGGTGGTAGGCGTTCCGCAGGTCCAACTTCGTAAACCAGGATGCCCCCTGGAGAGAGTCAAAGGCTGTGTTCATCAAAGGCAATGTATATTTGTCCTTAACTGTGATTTCGTTGAGGCCCCGGAAATCGATGCAGGGGCGCAGCGAACCGTCCTTCTTTCCCACGAAGAAGAACCCTGCACCCACAGCCGAGGACGAAGGACGAATAATTCCGGATGCCAGAGACTCCTTGATATATGTATCCATGGCCTCGCGCTCCAGGACGGACAGGCTGTATAGGCGGCTCGCCGGGAGAGGGACCCCTGCCCTGAGGTTGATCGCACAGTCATATGGACGGTGGGGGGGAAGGGACAGTGCCCGTGACTTGCTGAACACCGCCCCCAGGTCGTGGTAGACTTCAGGTACCTTGGACAGGTCCGGGGGTGGCGTCAAAGGAAGAAGCACCGAGACCGAGGGAGCACATGCCGCAGATTGGAGGCAGGCACTCAACCAGAAAGAACTCCACACTGTAATACTCCCAGCTTGCCAGTCAAAGGTGGGGTTGTGAAGCCGAAGCCAGGGGTACCCCAGGATGACGGGTGAGGAGGAGATGGGCAATACCAAGAACCGAATTTCCTCTCGGTGATTCCCAGAGACTATTATAGACACAGGGGCTGTCTGATGGGAAACAGATATCAGTGACGCCTTGGACAACGTGATGAGATTGACAGGAGGGCATAGAGGTTGACAGCTGAGGCCCATCTGGGTTGCCAGGTCTCTGGAGATGAAGTTTTGCTCAGCTCCAGAGTCAACTAAGGCATGTGTGGAGTGTTCTTTATGTTTATGGAGCAGCCTAATGGGGATGTGGTAACTAGTGAGGGGCTTTTTCTGGTTCTTGTCCGTGAATCCCCCTACTGTGATCCACAGACCTTCCCTTCTAACCGGTTCGGGCATTCAGCAACCCCATGAGACCCATTGCCACAATAAAAACATAGGCCCAGATCCCTGTGGCGCTGTCTTTCAGCCGCTGAAATTCCCGATTGCCCTATAATCATATCCTCCTGCTCCGGAAGTTCCTCTGATGAGGGCAGAGCGAGGAGGGGTGACTTAGCGGAGCGAGGGCGGGGTTTACTCGAACGGGAAGCTGTCCGCCGTTCGGCCGCTCGCTCCCTTAGCCTACTATCCAAGCTGATGGTGAGGGAAATTAACTCCCCTAACCTGTCTGGTTTGTCCCGTGCCGCTAGCTCATCTTTCAACTCAGAGCTAAGACTGCGGAGGAAGATACCACAAAGCGCTGGCTCCCCCTACCCAATCTCAGCGGCTAACACCCGGAAGTCAATGGCGTAATCGGCGGCAGATGTACTGCCCTGCCGAAGACTTAGCAGCCGTTTGGTTAACACCGCGCCCCGGTCTGTATGATCAAACACCTCCATGAACTCTGCCACAAACTGCTGGTAAGTCAAAAAAGGATAACTAACTGTATAAGCCCAGTCTAAGGCCCTACCCCCCAGCAGGTTGGTGATATACCCTATTTTGCTTTGGTCAGTGGCAAAGTCCCCCAGGACGCGGAGAAACACCGACTCACATTGGAGTAAAAACCCTCGCGCTTCCCTGAGCTTTCCGCTAAAGCGGGCGGGGGTTGGCACGGGAGTGAGACGATGTAAAGATGGTGAATTAGCTTGGCTAGTAGGAGCGGCTACGGGGGCAGGAGATGCCCCGCTCGCCAGGGGGAACTCCTGGTGTCCTTCCAGGCGGTCCAGCCGGCTGTTAACCTGAGTTAATTGATTGAGAATTGCTGTCTGCTGGTGTGAAATCATATCTACTCAGGCGCTAAGAGTGTTTAGGTGGCGCGACAGCGCGCTGTCAGCTGGGTCATCTTGACGGAGTCGTACTGACATGGTTAGGGACCCAGGAGACAGACGCTGACACGAGTAGATATAAGACAATTATTCTTTATTAATATAATGTGTGTGTGGTGCGTGAGTGAGTGAGTGCGTGGCTGTCTGGTCACTGGAGCTGGGCGTATCCTGCGGCGACCTGGCAACCCTGAAACACACAAGCACAAACAATTACTACTGTTCGCTGGGATGAGAGATCTGAAGCTTGTGATGCTTATTTGCAGGCGCCACAGAGAAACTCCTGCTGGCTCCAAGTGCCCGTGCGGCGTGGTGCTCGTGGTGCTCGACGTAGCGGAGGTGAGGAGGAAGTCCGAGGTAGAGGAGATGGTGTCCCGTCAGCTGGGGAGGTTAGTCCGCCACCAGGGAGGTCCACCTGTGCACAGGGGAAAAGGCTAGGAGAGGATGAGTGCTGAGGTTGCTTACTTGGCTTGGCTTGACGTGATGTCTTGGTCTTGGCTTTGGCTTGAGGTCGTATCCTCGGCGCATTGCTGGGCAAAGGCGACAGACGACTCCGTGCAGAGCAGTCTGGGGTTCTGGCTTTTAAAGCCCGCTGATTACCACCTGCCGGTGTGTGCGCAGCTGATGATGATGATGACGGCCCAGCAGCCGCCATGACACCCAAACTAATATTAACCACCAGTTGTGACAAAAGAACAGAAAAGAGAAAAAATAGCACAAGCTCTCAGTTTTTTCTCTCTTCCACTCACACTCCTCTCACCAAGAAGAAGAAGAAGTCCTTATAAGAACACCTTATAGAGTAATGGCCAGATAGTGTTATAGACATCATGTAGACATGGAAATCTCACTGTTTGAAGAAGAAGAAGAAGAAGAAGAAGAACAACAACAACATTGTTCAGAACTCCTTATAAGAACTCCTTGTACAAAGATATAGAGTGAAGAAGACGACGAAGAGGTTGCCAACTGAGAAGAATTCTGACTTTTGATATATAGAGTGATGTTTACTGAGTGAAGTACGTGGCGGTAAGGACTACAGCTCCTGACTGGATGGAGTGATGATATAGAGTGAAGTACGTGGCAGTAATGTCATGAACTGAGCCTGTGTTCTCCTCCTTGTGCTCCCTGGGAGAATTGGACTTTTTGGACTGTTCCTGCTCGTGAGTAAATTGTTTAGCATTTCTCTGTGCGGTATTGCTGCTACGCTTATCTGGTAGTGTTTCTCTCCGCAGCTCTACTGCTACGCTTAGGCTGTTGCCCAGTTTGCTTCACCTGAGTCAGTTGAGCTGTTCGTCTTTTTCTACCTGTAAGTCTTTATTTTGGAACTGTGTTATGTCAATAAATGTGTGTTTAAACCAAATACACATTAAGTCCATCATGCCCCATGGATGGACTTAAATGCAGGGTTCAGGTTCTGGTTCAACCTGAACCTGAACCCTGCATTTAAGTCCATCCATTCTTCTCCTCCTCCGTGCGCTGTGGAAAAGCGCACGGGGAGTTTATAACAGAATGGTCCAGCTAGTCAAAAGGAATTAGCGGGTTCACCCACACATCACTTTTTTCATAGTAAACTGTTTTTCTGGACTGACCTGTTTTTCGGAGAGCGTCATGCCCCGGTCTCGCCGAGGAAGAGGAACGGCAGCAGGGTTTCCGACGGTGGAGGAGGAATGGGCCGCCGAGTTCATCCAGGACTTCATTAATAACGCCCTCGCCACCCGGGGACCGAAGGAGAAGCTGGAGAGCCTGGACACAGCAGCTGGAATCTTGGAGGCGCATGCCGGGTTATGGAGCTACCCACAGTTAGCCGACCTCCTCTCCGCAGTCTGCTCGCTCCAGCGTTCTTTCCCCGGTCTGGTATTCCCCACAACATCGAGACAGAGGACCGAGAATCAGCAGACCGACTGCCTCTGTGACGCTTCACCCGACCCTCCTCTCGCTCCAGCACGATCCGTTCCAGAGAACAAAGGACAGCGTCGTCCCACGAGGAGACGCTGGGAGAAGCCCTCCTCTTCAGCAGTGGCCATTGTTGTTCCGGCTGCTGTGAGGTCCGCTGAGGTGATCCCGGGAACGCCCACCTCAGTCGCCGTGGAGACAGCTCCTCCACAAGCCCTCGAGAGGACCTACGTCACTGCTGGCACGGAGAGGGACGAGTGTCTGCCACCTGCAGCTGTGGATTTCATCAACCTGGATGACTGGCAAGTATTTTTTCAATGTAAATCATTCATTAACATTGAATCTTGCCTGTCTCCCGAGGGAGAGGCCCAGTACCAGCAGTCCACTGGGACCTCTCCTCCAGCTGCAAATAATGATTGTTTCCTTGCCCTCTCTGTGTCTCCTCCTTTAATTCCTGAGGGCCTGCCGGTACAAGAATCAAGCCATCAGACGATGGAGGAGGTTGAGGCCCTGGATGATCCTGCCCAGGGGCCCACACGGAGGCGTTTCCCTGCAGCCACGCTGGTGGACGAGGAGTGGTCGGCTCTGCTCGCTGTGCTCAACCGCCGGGTCAAAGAGGAGCGCCGTGAGAGGGAGGTCCGAGGACGCTCTTCCGCAGCTGTGAGGGCCCCCCCCTCCCCACACCTGCTCAACCCCTGGACTCTCCATCAGACGAGGAGTGGGTGAAGCTTCTCTCCGCAGTCAACCGCCGGGTCGAGGAGGAACGCCGGGGGGGAGGAGGAGATATCCCGAAGGCCTCTGGGGAGGCCCAATCCCAGGAGAACAGGCCCTTGTTAGTATAGTGGTGAGTATCCCCACCTGTCACGCGGGAGACCGGGGTTCGATTCCCCGATGGGGAGAGTTATATTTGGGGCTGCACGGTGGCGCAGTGGTTTAGCACTGTGGCAGCACAGTTTTACCCTCGGCCGGGGGATCGCGGGGATCATGAGATCGTGGGTTCGATCCCAGCCCCCGACCAACAGTGAGCTGTGTGGAGTTTGCATGTTCTCCCCGTGTTGCGCGGGTTTACTCCGGGATTTCTCCGGTTTCCTCCCGCACACCAAAAAACATGTAGGTTTAGGGCGCTCATGCACGCAGCGACCAGCAGCCGGTGGCTTGTCACCAGACTGCAAACCAAGTCTACCTATGGGTACAAATAAGTAACAAAAAAAAAAAAAGTGTTTTTTCATTCGACTCTCCCTGTTGATGAACAATTTTCTCTGCCTCCTGGCAAGGAGAATCAGGGTGTGCAGTCCCCTGAGCGCTCCGCCCCAGCGGCACATAGTTTTCCATCACCCAACCTCATCCAGCCTCCTTTGTGTGCCCCTACGAGCTTGCCCGCGTAGGAACCAGGTCGCTCGGGGGGGGGGGATCAGAGGTTCTGGAGGATCCTGCCCATGGGTCAGTGGAGAGGTGTCCCTCGGCCACCACGCCAGAGGAGCCGGGGGCGTGGAGGACGGAACACCAGATCACCAGGACTGCAACCACTATCACGCCTGTTGCAGGAACCGCCGCAGCAGAGTCTTTCCCCGGACCAGACTTCCAGCCGACGGGACCAGGACCATTGTCGTCGGCAGCATTGGAGTCCTGGACGGCAGTAGAGCTTGAGCTCAGGCAAGTTATCTCTCCTGTAGTTCATTCGCCTATGATCGAGAAGATCTTGTGTGGCTCTTGGGGAGGAGAGTCGGGTGCGGCTTCTGGCCACACCTGGGCTCTCCTTGCCGGGCTGTGCCGCTGCCAGCCCCCCTAACCTTTCCTCCTCTCCCATGCCTGTCGAGCCCCTCACTAGGGTCGCCGGAGAGGAGCTGCCACCACTGGGGCTGCCTACAGACGACGATGGGAGACTGGCTGCCCCAGAGGAGGTCGACGGGGGCACAGCACCAGGCGAGTTGACAGAGTCAATGCACCCCAAATCACCGGAGTCCTGGCCGGCGGTGGAGCCCGAGTTCAGGCAAGTGTGCACCACTGTGTCTATTCTGCACATGTCAATGTCCCACTCCCCGCCACATGGCAAGAAGGGCCCAGGGCAGCTCGAAGTAGCCCTCGGGGCCGCCCTGGCAACCCTGACCCGGTCTCTTTTTCTCTCCCTCCATGTTTGGAGCCCCCTGCCAGGGTCACCAGAGAGCAGCTCACCTTACCAGAAGCCATCGAGGATAGGGGTCCAGCACCAGGTGGCGTAAGGAGCACCACCTCCCTCGCTGGGGAGGTCACCGCGGGAGCAATGAGGCCCCCGATGGGGGTCACCACTGGTGAAACGGTGCTCCAACCACAGCCCATCACGAGTGCAGCCATGTCCCAGACCAGGACCATCGCAGGTGCTGCATAGCCTCAGCCGGAGGTCACCGCGGGTGCTGCAGAGCCTCAGCCAGAGGTCACTGCGGGTGTTGCAAGGCTCCCCCTGGGGTTCATCATGGGTGCAGCGGAGCCAGCCCGGTTGGGGTCTATCATGAGTGCAGTGGAGCCGGCCTGGTCGGGGCCCATCATGGGTGCAGCTGGGTCCCAAGCCAGGATCATCAAGGGCACTGCGGATCACCATGAGGACGCCAGGGTCCCCTTGTCCTCCCGGTCCTACGCCATGGGGGTTCCCTCCCTTCGGTCTGGTCACCCACCTGTGAGCTTCCCGGTAGGCAGGCCGCCTCCCGCCTCATCCTGCCGGCCCTGGTGGATGAGCAACGCTGGCCGGCCACCAGACGGATTGACTCCCTGGGTCTGGTGGTCCTTGTTTTCCGGCAGACCACCGGACTCTGTCCACTGGACCTTCTGCCGGGCCGGGGACTCTGGGCAGCCTCCTGAGTCCCAACGCCTGTGGACTTGGGGGGGTTAATGGTTACCCTGGGCGGACCTGGACTTTTTGGACTGTTCCTGCTCGTGAGTAAATTGCTTAGCATTTCTCTGTGCGGTATTGCTGCTATGCTTATCTGGTAGTGTTTCTCTCTGCAGCTTTACTGCTACGCTTAGGCTGTTGCCCAGTTTGCGTCCCCTGAGTCAGTTGAGCTTCCTAAAGTCTTCCTCGCTCTCCCAAGCGCATGTGTGCTATTCGTATTATTTTCCTGTGGCCACAGTACACAGTGGTCTGCCCGGTGTTCGCTCCTGCGTCAGCTATTTTGTGTACATCTTTTTCTACCTGTAAGTCTTTATTTTGGAACTGTGGTATGTCAATAAATGTGTGTTTGGTGAAATCCTGCGTTTAAGTCCATCCATCCTTCTCCTCCTCCGTGCGCTGTGGAAAAGCGCACAGGGAGTTTATGACAGGTAATGCACCTGTAAGCTTGTTGCCAACTGCCAATCAAATCTAAAAGAAGAAGAAGAAACCAGATAGAGGAGGACACTGTGCCGAGGAGACCCACGAGATGTGAGAATAGTGATGCTGGTGTCAGTTGCCACAGCCAAGATATATAGAGTGATGATATAGAGTGGTAGAAAAATGTAGAGAATGTGGAGAAAAAGAAAATATCGAGTACATCTTATTACACTGTCACAAGTACGGAAATGAAAGAGAGAGAATGAAAAATTAAGTTCAAGAGGCCGGTAGAGAATGGGGTTTAACTGGCATTCACTGGAGCATGAACTGGAACAGATGGAGATGGAGAGGCACTAAGAATCACAAGAAGAGCTCTTTTCTCTTTTTTAAATGACACAGGATTAAGTCATAGAATTTAGGGGTTAGGCTCAAATGACAATGTTACATACTCTTGTACAGTAGGTGGCGGAATGCACCTTTCGGTTGTTTGCTATCTGCCAGTAACCGAGAGAGAAGAAGTAGTTGAGAAAGCTATAGAGTGATGATATAGAGTGAAGTATGTGCACCTGTAAGCTGGTTGCCAACCGCCAGTCAATTCTAAAAGAAGAAGGAGAAGAAGGATATAGAGTGATGATAATCAAGTCAGTGGCGGTAATGCACCTGTAGGCTGGTTGCCAACCACCAATAAAATCTAAAAGAAGAAGAAACTACCAATCAAATCTAAAAGAAGAAGAAGAAGGTATGCACTAGGGATTAATTTAGCTGGTTGTCGACCACCAATCAAATCTAAAAGAAGAAGATGGACACAGCAATGATGAAATACAGTGAAGTACGCGGTGGTAATGCACCTGTAAGCTGGTTGCCAACCACCAATCAATCGAAAAGAAGAAGAAGGTATGCACTAGTTCATTAAAAAAACAAGAATGAGACTTCTCTGCTGAAAAAACAGCATACACTAGCATCACCATTTGTTGTTTTGCTGCTGGATTTTTTTCAGCAACTTCAAAATTTCAGAGAAAAGTTTACTTCATAAAAAATCTGTTATTTCTATGGGCAGGCCAGTTTATTCTTTTAACTCAGCTGTGTTATAGTTTCAAGGGTATACAGTCATGTGAAAAAAATTTCACACCCCTTTAAATATTCAGTTCTTTATTACAAAACTAGTGCATACCTGTGCATGCCTGTGCATACCCGTGCATGCCCGTAGAAAGCAAGTGTAAGCAAGCATCTTCTTCTTCTTTTAGATTTGATTGGCAGTTGGCAACCAGCTTACAGGTGCATTACTGCCACATACTTCACTCCATATCACTCTTCTTCTTCTTCTTCTTCTTCTTCTTCTTCTTCTTCCTCTTCCTCTTCCTCTTCTTCTCCTAGTTCTGATTGCCTGCTGGCAACCAGCTCACAGGTGCACCACCGCCACCCACCAGGTTGGAGTGTGGACAAGAGAATGGCAGGGAAAATAAACTAAATTCTTTTAATTAATCCAGTTGCACTTAAATATCTAATTAGACCTACATATATTCTTTGAATGAAGTTCCTAACATGTTTTCCAAAACAAAACTTAAATTAGCCCTTTCCATTACTGCAATCAGATGTTTATTTTGTTCCTGGTATCCCTGACATTCCAACAGAACTCCTTATACAAAGATATAGAGTGATGATAATCAAGTCAGTGGCGGTAATGCACCTGTAAGCTGGTCGCCAATCGCCAACCAAATCTAAAAGAAGAAGAAAAAAGAAGACATTCCAACAAAACGTGCTGAACTGTCCAGATTTATTGCTTCAAATTTTAATGATTGTTTTGCTAATAAATCCACATCCTCATTATCCTCTATTCTAAAGTGGGCTGCAACCCAAAGAAAGTTTATTGACTGACCTTCTTCTTTTAGATTTGATTGTAATCACTCTATATTTTTGTATAAGGAGTTCTTATAAGGAGTAACTCCTTATCTGTGAAAAAAAAAATCCGTCCTCATGCAAGGAATGGCTGCCTGACCTTTACTGTAGAGTTTGTAAATTAAGGAGTGGATTTCTACAATTAGGTCCTGCCTACATGACTGCAGTGACTGAATACTCTTGAGAGCTGCCCAACTATCTGAAGCAATGACTGCATTATTCCTATGATTTATCTCCAACCACTGTAAAGCTAATATAATGGCAACTAGCTCAGCTGTGTATACTGATAAGTGATTACTGGTTATATTTTACGCTAAGGAATGCATGCCACAGCTCCACTACGACCAGTTGTAGGATCCTTGGAACCATCGGTAAATGCTATCAGCCTGTTTCTGAAGTTCTGTTCAATATATTTATGCACTGTATAATCTGTTGCTGATTGCTTATGTTGCCTTCTCAGTTGTTGTATTCCAAAATCTACCAGTAGCATCTCAAACAGCCATGGAGAAATAACACACCACAGGACCGTTGGACTAAAATCTATGTATTTTAATCTTGTCTGCTCAGCAATGGCATCACTTATCCATCCAAAGCTACCAATGTTGGACTCATTGTGTCATGGGCAATGGGAGCGCTCCCCTCCCCTCCGGTCTTATCTCCTCCAGCTCATTTATTTTGTACTCTCTTCTAATACCACTCATTTTTTCTTAATCATTCTCCAAATATCTGATAGCTGTGTTTCTCTTCCTATAGTATTACAATACTTTCTCCAAAATAAACGCTTAGCTGTTTTGTTTTCCTGACGATTGCTTGACACTGTTTGTACTTAATCGCTGCTTCTAAAATATGACGCTTTTTCACGTCTGAATGCCCTATTTCTGTTTTTAATAGCTTTATTACAATTATCATCCCACCAAGGAAGATTCTTTCATTGTCTATAACCTGTGCTTTTTGGTACTGTTTGATTTGCAGACTCTATTATAATCGCGCCGACACTTTGACTAAATTTCTCCCCATCAGTAATGTCCTCACTATTTAGCTGCTCACATCTAGTCTTACACAGATATTTAAATTTATCCCAATCTGCCTTATCCAATTTCCATCTTGTGCCAGACTGCATCCCTTCTCCCGCTTCTAGACCAATTTTAACTCTTATTGGGTAATGATCACTCACATTAACTGACCAACTTAATACCTGCCAAGATGTGATTCCTGCAATCACAGTTGAAACCAAAGTTAGGTCTAAGACTTTCTGAGACTAGATTACTGCTAAATCTAATATCTTTCCCATCATTCATGCATATTAAGTCCATGTCCTCTAAAAAATCCTTCATCTTCTTCTTCTTGATTGGCAGTAACTGGTTTACCCGCCACGTACTTCACTCTATATTATTACTCTATCTGGTCAGGAGCTGCAGTCCTATCATCATTGCTGTGTCCAATCGAACCTTAACTCTATCTTCAGACATCACTCTTCTTCGTCTCCTCGTACTTCACTCTGTATCATCATTCTATCTGGTCAGGAGCTGTAGTACTTCTATCATCATCCATCCGTCCATCCATCCATCTTCTTCCGCTTAATCCTTTTCGGGTCACGGGGGGCTGGAGCCTATCCCAGCATCTTTGGGCGCGAGAGGCAGGGTACACCCTGAACAGATTGCCAGTCCATCGCAGGGCCAACACAGAGAGACACACAACTATTCACTCTCACAGTCATACCTAAGGACAATTTAGAATCCCCAGTTTGATACCAATTAACCTAACTTGAATGTTTTTGGCATGTGGGAGGAAACCGGAGAAATCCTGGAGTAAACCCACGCAGACACGGGGAGAACATGCAAACTCCACACAGATCACTGTTGGTCAGGGGCAGGGATCGAACCCAGGATCCCCCGGCCAAGGGTAAGTTGCTGTGCTGCCGCAGTGCTAACCACTCCGCCACCGGGCTGTCCTCTATCATCATTGCTGTGTCCAATTGAACCTCAACTCTATCTTCAGACATCAATCTTCTTTGTCTCCTCGTCTAACCTAAAAAAAAAAAAATCCTCAATTACTGTGCCATTTATATCTATATTCCTGCTATCCCACAGCGTGTTATGTGCATTAAAATCCCCACACCAAACCACCTTACCCTGTGCGTGTCTATTTACAGTGTTCAAAGTGTCAACTGTCAGTTCTTCTTCTTCTTTTAGATTTGATTGGAGGTTGGCAACCAGCTTACAGGTGCATTACCGCCACTGACTTGATTATCATCACTCTATATCTTTTCATGGATTATAGTAATAAATAATTGTTATTTGTCTTTTACTGCCCATATTTTTACCATTATTACCTCTGCCAAGGAGGTAATGTTTTTACCGGGGTTTGTCTGTCTGTCTGTCTGTCTGTCTGTTTGTCTGTTACCAACATAACTCAAAAACTTATGAACGGATTTTGACGAAATTTTCAGGAAAGGTGTGTAATGGCACAGGGAACAGATGTTTAGATTTTGGTGATAAGCTGAGAGTGCATACCTCCACCAAGGGCTTTGTTTGTATTTGTGCAGCAGGATTACACAAAAACTACTGGATGGATTTGGATGAAATTTTCACCAGAGGTGGTTCTTGGGATAGAGAGGAACCCATTATATTTTGGTGATGATCTGAGAATGCGTACCTCAGCCAAGGCTCTTATTGATTCATGTTCTTTTCCTATCTCCATTATTTTGTAATTTGTTCCACTAGTGCATACCTGTGCAGGCCTGTAGAAACCAACTGTAAGCAATTATTTCTGCATACCCGAAGAAAGCAGGTGAAATCAAGGGTGTGAGCAAGCACGTCAGTACTCATTCAGTGATGCCTGCCTTTGATCTTTGATTGTGTCACAGCGAGTCCTATGATCTTTGATGTCATAGCGAGTCCTGTGATCATGAGTGATGACTGCCTTTGACTGATGATGTCATAGTAAGACCTATGATCTTTGATGATAGTGACTCCTATGATACCTGCATTTGATCTTTGATGATGTCATAGCAAGTCCTATGATCTTTGCTGATGTCATACCAAGTCCTATGATCGTGAGTGATGCCTGCCTTTGATCTTTGATGATGTCATAGCGAGTCCTATGATCGTGAGTGATGCAGTCCAAGGATGGATAATTTTTTTCACACATGAGTCGTTATACATAGGAACATCATAGGACATTTCACACATAAGGAGTCCGTTATACATAAGAACATCATAGGTCACCATGTAGACATCATCAGATCATCAAAGGCAGTCCTATGATCTTTGGTCGTGACACACACACTGACAGACAGACACACAGAGATTTCTTGAATTTATAGAGTGATTATGATGCCCCTTCCTGAGTAAGTTTAATCATTACTTTACACTCCTGTTTATTCTGGGACTGTTCATCTTCTGATTCATCAGCACTCAATAATGCTCTTGATTGTTTTTCTTTACATTTACATTTGCTTCTTGTATACTCCACGAAATACAAACTTCCTCTTTCCCGCTTCCTACCTCCATTCCTCATAGTTCACTCCATTTTATCACCTTCCACTGCTTGCTAGGCCATCTCCTATCCACACCGGTTCAAAGTTCCAGCCTCTCATCGCCATCTATTTCTAGAGGGGATGCATTGGAGCACTTGAACTGTGAAGTCAAAACGTCACAAAGCTATGAGGAAAACATCATAAAGCTAAAGGAAAAGGTCACAAAGCGGTGAGTTTCATGCCACAAGGCTATGAGAATTACGTCATAAAGCTATGAGGAAAACATCACAAAGCTATGAGGAGATTGTCACAAAGCGATGAGGACAACGTCACAAGCGATAAGAGGAAAACGTCACAGAGCTATGAATAAGACGTCACAAAGCTATGGAGGACATCACAAAGCTATGAGTAGAACTTTGCAGAGCTATGAGGAAAATGTCACAAAGCTATGAGGAAAACATAATCAAGTCTGTGGTGGTAATGCACCTTTAAGCTGGTTGCCAACCACCAATCAAATCTTAAGAAGAAGAATTCTTGGCAGTTGCAGTTGCAGTTGTAGATACCATAGTTGCCCAGCACTGGGTGGCAAACACGTGTGGCAGCTTTGGTTTGAGTGCAGCAAAACATAAAATCACGCAGAATGTTTAGTCACAGTAGTAGACAGAGTTCCTTTTTTATCTTTAGATGTTAAGACTGTAATGATGTGTGGGTAAGCGCACGCAAGTGAAGAACTGGTTCTAAGCCTTTAAATATTTATTTAGCTATTTTTTGTCAAGTAATACAAGATGGAATGATACGATTAGCTGTCTACAATGCAAACAGTTGTGTACTGCTGTGACTGAATACTGTGCACCCTGGTGCTGCCGATGGTTTTTGCCACTCAGTGTTTCGTAACTAACATGAGTTCTGTTTGGTGACATCATATGCATACCCTAGGACTCGCTATGACATCATCAGAGGTCAAAGGCAGGCATCACTCACTGTCGAGTGTTGATGCTGTTTTTATAGAGTGAAGTACGTGGCGGTAATGCACCTGTAAGCTGGTTGCCAACCGCCAATCAAATCTAAAAGAAGAAGAAGGTAATGCACCTGTAAGCTGGTCGCCAACTGCCAATCAAATCTAAAAGAAGAAGTTGCTACACCCCCTCCTCTACCAGTTTCTCTGTCATTCCTTATAGATGTGTATCCTTGAATGATAAAATCCAACTGAGGTGTTAGCCATGTTTCCGGTATACAGATTACTTGGGGTTTTGTCTTGCATATCAGATATAAACTTTTTGAATTCTTGCCCATTTGATATTAAACTCCTGGCATTCCATTACATAATTGTGATTACCGTTATGACCCACCAGCCCATGATGTCTATAAACTTACAGATCCCCCACTTAACAAGTCCTCAACTGCTTCCCAATGTAGTCCCTTAATGCAAAGATATTTTTCTGCTGCTTTCACAATGATTTTTATTTTTTCTGTTTTCTTGGAAGTCTGCGCAGTGCAGTTTCTCACATCTACCACAGATAAGACAAAATTATTTTCCTTCATAACCAGAGAATCTTCCTTAATTATGCTGCATGCAATGCAGGCCTGCACACTTTCCCTGTTCGAGTCCACTCCCAGTTTTTTAGCTGGCACCTTTTTCGCAGCTTCTGCATATGTTAATCCCTGGAAGACTTTTTACCTGCTGAATTTCTGCTGCTCTTTTGCTGGCCTCACAACCTCGATATGCAGAGCTATGTTTAATTTTGCTCCTGTTTCACACTTACCATATTCATGTTCACCAGAGCATCTGGCACATCATTGTCTACCTTTGCATATCACTGCTACTCTTCTGCATGCCCATAAAAAGTTACTGTTCCCATGGCAACAGTAACTATGATGAAACCTGCTTTTGATCTTTAATGTTTGATGATGTCATAGCGAGTCCTATGATCTTTTAGTGAGTCCTGTGATACTGAGTGATGCCTGCTTTTGGTCTCATAGCGAGTCCTATGATCTTTAAGCGAGTCCTATGGTGTGACAGACAGACAGACACACAAGACATAGGCGATCCTATGATCTTTTAGCGAGTCCATTTAGCAAGCACGTCAGCACTCGTTCAATGATGCCTGCCTTTGATCTTTGATGGTGTCATAGTGAGTCCTATGATCTTTGATGATGTCATAGCGAGTCGTATGATCGTGAGTGATGCCTGCCTTTGGTCTTTGATGTCCTATGATTGTGAGTGATGCCTGCCTTTGATCTTTGATGATGTCATAGCGAGTCCTAGGATCTTTTAGCAAGTCCTATGATCGTGACAGACACACAGACACACACACAATTTCTTGAACTATGTATAGACTAGTGCATACCTGTGCATGCCCATAGAAACCAAGCGTAAGCATGCATTTCTGCATGCCCGTAGAAAACAGATGTAAGCAAGGGTTTAAGCAAGCACATCAGCACTCATTCAGTGATGCCTGCCTTTGATCTTTGATGGTGTCATAGCGAGTCCTATGATCTTTGATGATGTCATAGCAAATCCTATGATTGTGAGTGATGCCTGCTTTTGATCTTTGATGATGTCATAGCGAGTCCTACGATCTTTGAGCGAGTCCTGTGATGGTGACATTGTGACAGATTTCTTGAATTATATATAATGATGAGTGATGCCTACCTTTGATCTTTGATGATGTCATAGCATGTCCTATGATCATTGAGGATGTCATAGCAAGTCCTATGATTGTGAGTGATGACTGCTTTTGATCTTTGATGATGGCATAGCGAGTCCTATGATGCCTGCATTTTATCTTTTGATGATGTCATAGTGAGTCCTATGAACTTTGATGATTTCATAGCGAGTCCTATGATCGTGAGTGGTGCCTATATAGACATCATGTAGAGATCATAGGAACATCATAGGCGATCATGTAAACCACAGGAACATCATAGGTGGTCCTATGATCTTTTAGCGAGTTCTATGATCGTGACAGACACACACACAGACAGAGATTTCTTGAATTCTAGAGTAACTAGTGCATACCCCGGGCATGGTATGCACTAGTTACTAGTAACTTGGTTTCTACGGGCATGGACGGCCATGCCCATAGAAACCAAGTATAAGCAAGTATTTCTTCATGCCTGTAGAAAGCAGGTGTAAGCAAGCATGTCACCGCTCGTTCAGTGATGTCTGCCTTTGATCTTTACCTAATGTTTTTTCTGCACTGCTGCATATATTTGCATATATTTGCTTAAATTGCACATACTGTTAATTTCCGTATATACTGCACTGCTGTCCTTTGCACTTCTGATTGGATGCTAAACTGTGTTTCGTTACCTTGTATTCATACATGTGTAATGACAATAAAGTTGAATCTAATCTAAATGTTTTTGTCGGGGTTTGTCTGTCTGTCTGTTTGTTTGTCTGTTGGTTAGCAAGATAACTCAAAAAGTTTTGGACGGATTTCGATGAAACTTTCAGGCGTTGTTGGAAATGGTATAAGGAAGAACTGATTAAATTTTGGGGATGATCCGATGGCTGCCATTACGGAAAATGCCATTTTCGTGAATAACTACTGAACCACTAATCCTATCATTGGCAATCCAATTGCTAGTCATATGTTTTCATGGTCAAGGAATCTGAAAATGTACACACAAACACTGTATGGGGGGAACTGTGGCCGCCATTACGGAAAATGCCATTTTTGTGAATAACTACTGAACCACTAATCCTATCATTGTCAATCCAATTGCTAGTCATATGTTTTCATGGTCAAGGAATCTGAAAACGTACACACAAACACTGTATGGGGGGAACTGTGGCCGCCATTACGGAAAATGCCATTTTCGTGAATAACTACTGAACCACTAATCCTATCATTGTCAATCCAATTGCTAGTCATATGTTTTCGTGGTCAAGGAATCTGAAAACGTACACACAAATAGGGAGTCCTATGATCTTTGATGATGCCATAGCAAGTGATGATGCCATAGCAAGTGCTATGACCTTTGATGATGTCATAACGAGTCCTATGATCGTGAGTGAAATCCTGCTTTTGATCTTTGAAGATGTCATAGCGAGTCCTATGATCATTGATGATGTCATCATATAAACACCATAGGCTGATGGCATAGCTAGTCCTATGATGCCCGCATTTGATCTTTGATGATGTCAAAGCGATTCCTATGATCTTTGACGATGTCCTAGTGAGTCCTATGATTGTGAGTGATGCCTGCCTTTGATCACACACAGACACACACGCACAGATTTTCTTGAATTACTCTATGCTATGGTGTTTATATGATGTCATATAGATATCATGTAGCGATCATAGGAACATCATAGGTGATCCTATGATCTTTTAGCGAGTCCTATGGTTGTGACACACACACACACACACACACACACACAGACAGACACACAGAGATTTCTTGAATTTTGTATAGAGTGATGATGACTAGTGCAGGCACGCGAGTAGAAATCAAGTATAAGCAGGTATTTCTGCGTGCCCATAGAAAGCAAGCGTAAGCAAGTGGTGCCCGTGCATTTCTTCAGCATGCCTGCCTTTGATCTTTGACATGGTTATCATGGCAACAGTAACCATGGTGAAACCTGCCTTTGATCATTGACATCACCACTCGTTCAGTGATGCCTGCCTTTGATCTTTGACGATGTCAAAGGGAGTCCTGTGATTGTGAGTGATGCCGGCCTTTGATTTTTAACATGGTTACCTTGGCAACAAAGTCCTATGATCGTGATACACAGACAGACACACACACAGTCCTATGGTCATGACACACAGACAGAGATTTCTTAAATTATTTATAGAGTGATTAACATTCAAAGCAGTTTCCATAATAACAGAATAGAATCAAGTGGGTGGAGCAATGCATGTCCTATCATCTGTGATGTCACACATTCTATTTCCTGTAATGTCACATAACATCATAGGATGCCTGGTCTTTGATCAGTCTTGATTTATACCTGTGAGCAAGTGCAATTCTGACTTTCGAGAGTGATGATATAGAGTGAAGTACGTGGCGGTAATGCACCTGTAAGCTAGTTGTCAACCACCAATCAAATCTAAAAGAAGAAGAAGAAGAAGCAATTCTGACTTTCGGTGGGAAAACACACATTCCCTTGGCCTGTTGTTGATTTGTGTCTGACTTGCTGTTAAGCTTTGTTCTTAATTTTCTTGGGCTCAGTCACTGTTCTTTGCTTATTTAGGGTTACTTTGAAGCCAATTTTCTACACGGAAAAAAATCAGACATGGCTAGTCACAAGATGACCACC
This sequence comes from Pholidichthys leucotaenia, assembly GCA_020510985.1. Lineage (NCBI taxonomy): Eukaryota > Metazoa > Chordata > Actinopteri > Cichliformes > Pholidichthyidae > Pholidichthys > Pholidichthys leucotaenia. Next base: position 291,836,064 of record CM035839.1, on the reverse strand, counting down.
AAATTACACCAACTCCAGATGGAAAATCTGAAATATCGGCAATTATTAAACCATGATAATCGTATTGAACTTTTGGAAGAAAAAAAGGAGTTACAGCTGGCACTTAAGAACAAAAAATCTGAAAATGACCAGCTGCAGCTAAAGTTGGACCAACTCTCCAGGCAGCTGGAAAATGCCACAAAACGTATTGAACAGAAGGACGTTTTACTGGGAAATTGCCGGCAGCTTTCTGAACAAAACAAAGCATTACAACTCGAGCTTCAGAGGAAAAAATCTGAAACAGGCTGCTTGCAAGCAAAGCTGGACCAAATCTCAAAGCAGCTCGAAAACACCACAAAATGAATGAATGAATGAATGAATGAATTTATTTCGGATAGTACATTACAGGTTAAAAGAAACTGTATAATATAACAACAAGGTCAAATTAGACAAAGACTCCTACTACTATACAATTCCACGTGAGTTATCCGAAATGGGTGATGGCTGAAGCCGCAGCTTATATTGCCCACCCATATTCCATCCAAGAATTCAAAGGAGAAAAAAGAGAAAACAAGACAAGAGCGATTACAATTTAAAACAAGGCTAAGACAAAATATGACTGAGAGAAAAAGAAAACTGAGCTAGTCTAAGTTAAGCGGTTACTATTCAAAAACAAATCTAAGACATAGTGTCACAGAGAAAAAAGAAAAACTAAGCTATAACACAACACAGGCTGGAAATGTCAATCCTTATGTGAGTTTACATGTCGTAATATTGTCTTTGTTTTTTTCCAGTTCTTTACTGTAATAGTCTCTTTTACTACATCTTATTATATATGTTAACTTATTTTTGTATGTTTTATACCGCTGCTCTGCTTCTTTTGTCCTTTTCTTTATGAAAGCTTTATATAATAAATTTTTCTTTTTACACGCCTTTTGTAGTCCTTTGGTTAGCCATGGTTTGTCAGTAAATTTGTGTTTAAGCTTTTTTTTAACTAATGGGCAGTTTTTTTCATAAAGAGTGGTTACAATATTTGTAAATGTGTCATAGGCTTCATTTACATCTGATACATAGACTTCTGTCCAGTCTTGCTTCAGCAAGTCCTCTTTAAAAGAACTGATTGCGTTTGGTGATTTGTGTCTGAACGATTTTGAGATTTTTTCTGGGTTGGGCCCCGTGTGGCCATGGATAAGTGCAAAGATTGGCAAGTGGTCGCTTATATCATTTATCAATAATCCACTTTCTATTTTCTTGTCGAGAACATTGACAAACAGGTTGTCAATAAGTGTAGCAGAGTGAGCTGTGATTCTACTGGGATGTGTTATTGTGGGATATAGACTCATGCTGTACATAGAGTTCATGAACTCTGTAACTACATTTTGTTGATGTGGATTAAGTAGGTCAATATTGAAATCTCCACAAATTGCTACCATTTTCTTACTAGTAATATTATTGTACAGCTCGACTAATTTATCTCTGAATGTCTCAATGCAAGTTCCCGGCGTTCTGTATATGCAGCTTATGATTAGATTTTTTGTTTTGTCTAGGTCAATCTCAACAGTAACACATTCCAGAATCCCTGGTAGTGCTAAGGACATTTCATTTACAAGCTTACATCTATATAGGTCATCAATATACAGTGCAACACCACCACCCTTTTTTTGAGATCTGTTAATGTTAAACATCTGATATCCCTCTATTGCCATCAGGGGAGCCTGGTCTGCATTAAGCCAGGTTTCAGAGACTGCTATAGCTGTGAATTTTCTGTTTAGCTGTTTTAAATAGTCCTGAATCTGTGAGAAGTTTTTGTTAAGACTTCTGCTATTGAAGTGTATTATTGACAGTTTACCATCTAATTGCACTTGACTTTTGAATTGCTTTTCAGTGTAATATTCACAGTGGTTATGAATATTATTGAAAAAGTGGTTATCAGGATCAATATCATTCTCCATCTCTTGTGGTTTATGTTCAGCATAGTGGCATATTTTTAGAGTTTGAGTTTCCTCACTCTGTGTTTCATAGTCAGTGTTCATCTGTATTTATCTAAGTCAGTAGCATCTCTGATCATTATACTTTTTGCTTGCTCAGGTGTTCCATTTAGTTTAATCCAAATTCTACAATTTCTTGTCCAGGTTGACTGTATCTTATTATGTTTCTTTAGCATCCGTGCCTGCCGTGCTAATTCAGCGTTTTTTTTTGTCAGGTGTTCATTTAGGTAAACTTGAGTTTCCTTTAGTTTTTTGGCCTGCCTCAGTATGTCATTTTTCACCCTCCTGTTCACAAAGCGCATCACAATTGATTTCTTTGTTTTGTTATCTTTCTTCGGTAAAGCATAACAGGCTGAGATCGCATTGGCTTCTACCTTAATGTCTTTATCATTAAGGAACTGAAGCACTTGGTTTTCTAAGGACATTGATTCACTTATGGAAGCATGTTCACCACTCAGTTTCAAATGTCTTCAACCAAAGGACAATTTCAATAAAATTCATCTGGAGATTCCTGAAAAATACGAAGGATTACAGCTCCAACTTGATAAGACAAAATCTGAAAATGATCACCTGCAACAGAAGTTAGATCAACTCTCTAAGCAGATGGAAAAGCAGTTAAAGATTCACACGAATCTTCAATGGAAGGACAATCTAATTAAAAATCATCTGGAGATTTCTGAAAAATGCAAAGCATTAGAAGCCCAGCTTCAGAGGAAAGAATCTGAAAATGACCGCTTGCAACAAAAGTTGGACCAAATCTCAAAGCAGAAGGAGAACCTTTCAAATACTTACACAGTGTGTCTTCAGCAGAAGGACACATTACTTAAAAATCAAAAATATTTTGAGTTAAACCTAAAAAAGGTGAAAAAGGAATCGGACACCCTTGCAATCACTTGCAGCAAACAGAAGTCAGAACTTTCAAGTTTACAAACAGAAAAATCGAAACTAGAGAAAGACTTAGACGCATATCGAAAAGTAATGCAAACACGATATATAAAATGATTGAGGACCTGCAAAAATTAAACAAAACAAACAAATCTAAGATTGAAAACCTGACAGAGAAGCTATCAGCTAGCAAAGAGACCTGCAAGATGCAAGCAAAAGAAAAAACAAACTTGTTGGAGATGTTGAAGAAGGTGGCTGATGTCACCCAAGATGTGGATCCAATCTCTTGACAAGATAGATTCAGTCTAGGCTCATACCTTACACCGCTCTACCACCCATAGGGAAAAAAATTGAAACCGGACACAAACGCCAAGCCAACTTCAAAAGACCGTCAACGTCAATGCCACTCAAAAAATCTGTCCTACATGGTAAAGTAAAATCAATATTCTAACAGCTGTCCAACATGCTCCAAAGCCACAATCTACCAAACCTCCAGACCAATCCAGACATGGGAAGAAGAGTGGACCAAAAACCACAATTGAGATATTAGCTGAGACATCAGCTATTGATTTGGAAAGCGTTTAAAAGTTTATCCACTGCCTTCTTACAGTCTGCATGTTTTTCCTCATGATTTAGTATCCTCATTTTAACTCCAGCGCGCTCCAGTTTTTTCCTGAAAAAAAAAAAAAAAATCTAAAAATCACAAGAAAAACTGCAAATTTAAAGCCCCAGTATCCATTTACAAAGTCAGATAAATAAGTGCACTTTTTTCTTGTGATTTAGTGTCCTTGTTTTTCTCCGGTGTGCTCTGGTTTTGTTGTGAAAAAACAAATTAAAACTCACAAGAAAAACTCCAAATTTAAAGCCCCAGTATCCATTTACAAAGCCAAATAAATAAGTGTGTAGAGGAATGAATAAGAGGAAACATGAGCATTGCAGACAGACTTTATTCCTCTATCAGCAAAGTCAGACTGAACTTCAGGTGCAAAAGTGAACCTTTAAAACAGCTTACACTCTCTTCCTTGGCACCAGGAGTACATACATTACAACAGTGTGCATCACATCACAATACATTCATACCTGTCATCCCAGGTGCGAAGGCACCTCTTCACAGTTTTCTCCCCCTGGTGCTCTGGCGCCTACCTTTGCATCTTCTCCTTTCTTCTCCCTCATTTCCATTTCTTACCTCCTTCCCCCATTCCCCAAGTCACTGGGTGGGAGTAAGAACTCCCGTTGTGCCACCACACAGCGCCCCCCCCCCCCCGAACACCCAGAAGGGGCCTTAACCCTCTGGTACCTTGAGCTTGAGCAATCACCCATAACTGCTGAAATGTGGAGCCGCCAGGCCGACCGAAGTGCCTTCCTGTCAAGGTGGGTAAGAGAAAGACTCAGTTCCTGGTGGACAGTCCTCTTGAAGTGGAAAAGGTGGGGGGGGGTGGTTGTTGGTCTCCTGAAAACAGTTCTCTGAAGGGGGAAAACAACCCTGCGGACCCACCACACCCTGCGGACCCACCACAGGCAGTTGTCCACGCTGGGGAGCCTGGGCCAGCACCACCTGCTCATCTGCCAACACATAAGCGGGCTTAAGCCTGCCTATACAGATGGTTTCCTTGCGCCCCCCAAAATCTAACACAAAATGTTTTGCCCCCATTTCCAAAACTCTGAAGAGGCCGTCATAAAGCAGGCACGGCAGGGTTCTTACGAAAACAAACTCAGCATTCTCCAAATGCTTCGGAACAATAGTGCGGGGAAAACAATGGTGCACTGGCCCCAGAACATGCTAGCCTCTGCCCTGGAAAAAAAAAAAAGGGCAGCCAAGTTGGTATCGGGTGTGGGACTTTCTGGTAAAAATTCACCTGGGATCCGTAACGACTGACAAAAAATGAGCTCTGCTGGGGAAGCTGCCAAATCTTCTTTGGGCGCAGAGTGCAACCCCAGTAGAACCCAAGGCAAGCAGTCAATCCAATTCGCATCTATCAACAAGGCTCTGAGCGCTGCTTTAAGCGACCTGTGGCACCTCTCGCATAAACCATTTGCCTGCGGGTTGTACGCGGTGGTGCGATGATTTTGACCCCCAGGCTCTCGGCCATCGTGGACCAGAGTTCGAAAACAAACTGCGGACCCCTGTCGGAAGTGATGTCCAACAGGGAACTAAAACATATGACCCAGGATGACAAAAATGCAAGGGCTACATCGGCAGATGCGGTGGAAGCCAGCGGAACTGCCTCTGGCCAGTGCATAGTGCAGTCCACTATTGTCAAAAGGTGCATGAAACCCTGTGCTGGCAGAAGGGGACCCACTAAATCCATGTGTACGTGGTCAAACCTCCTGGCTGGAATCCGGAAAGGTTTGAGGGGGGTTTCGGTGTGCCTCTGCACCTTAGCCCACTGGTACGCAACGCATGGTGCAGCCCACTCCTTCACATCCTTGCATAAGCGGGGCCAGACAAATTTAGACCCCACCAGCTCTACCAAAGCCCGTACACCCGGGTGTGAAAGAGAGTGGACGGACTCGAAAATGCAGCTGTGCCAAGAGCTCGGAACCACCGGACGAGGATGGCTGGTGGAGATGTCACAAAGCAAGGGGGGGCAACCCTCTTGTACCACCCTGCTCTCCAGTTTATGTCCGGTACCTGTGGATCAGAGCGCTCAAATGTCCTTGTCCCCCGGTTGGTTGGCAGCCATGGCGTAAAAATCAATACCCACATAGACCGGGGAAACCAGCGGGCGCAACAGGCAGTCAGCCACAACATTAAGTTTACCAGCCACATGTTGAATGTCAGTAGTGAACTCCGAAATTGCAGCTAGGTTGCCGAGCCAACTACAGTTCCGAGACTTTGGGCATTGCGTAGGTTAGGGGCTTGTGGTCAACAAATGCGGTAAATTCGCGAGCCTCGAGCCAGAACTGAAAATGACGCACGGCCAGGTGGAGGGCCAACAGCTCTCTGTCAAAAGTGCTACACTTACGCTCGTTGTTGCGCAAAGTACGACTGAAAAAGGCGAGAGGTTGCCACAAACCAGAGACGTACTGCTTCACCACGGCTCCTACCGCGACGTCAGACACGTCTGTCGTGAGCACTATCTGCACCGATGGGAATGGGTGGACCAGCAAAGCCACATTAGCAATTCCGGTTTTGGTGCCTGTGAACGTCTGGACCCGATTTGAGGTCCAGTCAATGCTATCTGCGGGTTTCTTTTTTTTGGAGCACGCTGTATAGCAGTTGTAGCAGCTGGGCTGCTTGGAGAAGGAAACGGTGGTAAAAATTGACCATCCTAAAAGATTCCTGCAGCACCCTCACTGTCTGCAAACGTGAGAAATCTGACACCACTCGTACCTTGTCCGGCAGCGGAGCCACACCCTCCGGCAAGATGCAGTGGCCCAAGAAATCGATCACCAGCAGCCTGAACTGACTCTTCACTAGATTAACTGTCAGCCCGTGTGCTTCCAACCAATGGAAAACTTGCTTCAGATGACTCACTATGACATCATCAAAGATCATACGACTCGCTATGACACCATCAAAATTCAAAGGCAGGCATCGCTCACGATCACAGGACTCGCTATGACATCAAAGAGCATAGGACTCACTATGACATCATCACAGATCAAAGGCAGGTATCATTGAACGAGTGGTGACGTGTTTGCTTACACCTGCTTTCTACGGGCATGCAGAAATACTTGCGTATACTTGGTTTCTACGGGCATGCACGGGTATGCACTGGCATGCGCAAGTATGCACTAGTCATATTATAATTTAAGAAATCTCTTTCTGTCTGTGTGTTCCGCGCATATCTCCCGAACTGTTAGACTGGCTTCAGATTTTGTGCTTTGCTGAGGTTACCACGGTGTGCATCCCTGAATTTCAGCCTCCCCGGATATGTGGAAGTTTAGGAGGGGAAATCTTTAATGAACGTCTATAGAGACACTATGGACGTCACAGATCAATGGCAGGCATCACCGTGGTTGCTGTTGCCAGGGAGACATCAGAGGTAGGAATCACCATGGATACTGTTGCCATACATACACATCATCAAAGATCAAAGGCAGGCATCACTGAACGAGTGGTGATGTCAAAGAAATATTTTTGCTGTTAATTAACATCTGTTTGTTTTCTCCCATAGATTGAGTCCCCATCGTGTTGTTTGTGACATGGTTTAGGACCCAAGAGACAGACACTGACACGGGCAGATAGTGACAATAATCTTTATTAGATAGTGAGAGTGTGAAGTGCGAGTATGAGTGCGTGGATAGTGTTCTGGTCACTGGAGCTGAGCGCCCTGGACGGAGACCCGGCAACCCTGGAACAGACAAGCAGAAGACAATTACTTTTGTTCCTCACTTGTGATGGTCTACAGACAGAGAGGCTTACTTGGGTGCTACACAGGTTTCGTCCTGCTGAGATCCAGCGGCTGTGCAACGTGGAGGTGAAGATGTCCGTGAATGTGCTGGAGATACCACCCGTGGCTGTGACGAGGGCAGTCCTTCTGTTGACACCGGCTGTGACACCACAGACCGGGACGATGATAATCCTGACGATGACGAGGTGAGTGATTCCACAGAACGTGGTGATGATGATGTAGTTGCTGCTGATGACAGTGACTCCACTGATAGCGGTGGCCAATACTCCTGCAGCTGATACAATAACAGTTCTGGAATCTGAGGAGCAAGACGTACCGGTAGACGTGGTGGTAGCGAAGCGCTACGTGTGCGTGATGGCGTTACCCCGTCAGCTGGGGACGCAGGTCCGCCGCCAAGGAGGTCCACCTGTTCACAGGGGTATAGACAAGGGGTTGAATAGCAGATTGTTCTCTTACTTGGCAGGCTCTGATGAGAAGTCCTTGAAGAAGCAAGAGAGGTTCTCGACGAGACAAGAGAGGTTCTAGACGAGACGAGAGAAAGTCCTGACGAGGCCAGAGAGCGGAGTTCAGGCTCATTCTCCGACGAGGAGGACAGACGACTCCGTGCCGGGCTGTCAGCGACGCTGGCTTTGATGGTCTGTGCGCAGCTGGAGTTGATGACGCCAATGACGGCCCAGAGGCCGCCATGACAGTTTGCTCTCTGCATGTCTGTTCTTTTCGTCTTCTCTATCCCCTCACCCCCCAGCCAGTCGCAGCAGATGACTGCCCCTCCCTGAGCCAGGTTCTGCTGGAGGTTTCTTCCTGTTAAAAGGGAGTTTTTCCTCTCCGCCGTTGCCAAGCACTTGCTCACAGGGTATCGCCTGATTGCTGGGATCTTTCTGCAGTGGAGGGGGTTTCCCTACATTTGAAAGTGCTATGAAATGACTGTTGTGAAATGGCGCTATATAAAAAAAGTTGAATTGAATTGAATATAGACACTACAAATTCATGGGTTTGGGTTTTTTTTCCAAAAGCCGATAAATGCCGGGAGGTTTTTTTTTTTTTTTTTACAAAAGCAGATAACTCCACACGGAAAATCGGCACTTGGTATTTGGGTCACATGACTCATCTTGGCTGCCTTCCGGGTCTGCTTACTCTGAGTGATTTCCCTGGCTGTGTTCAGAATGTTCACTCACTCACTCCCTCCCTACTCGCTATATAGTGAATTTAGAGATAGTAGACTGTACAGTATACTCAATATAAAAATAACCGCTTTCGGACACTAGTTGGCTTGTTTTCTCGGCACAGTTAATGACGTTATCACGTGAGACAGTAAAATGTAACACAAATGGTGGTAAAAAATGAATACCTGCAAGTAATTTGTAGTAAATATATATTAAATCAAATGGTTTTTGCTGAATTATTAAATACTAGTGTATACCTGTGCATGCCCATGCATAGCCATGCATGCCCATAGAAAGCAAGTGTAAGCAAGCATTTCTGCATGCTCGTAGAAAGTTACTATTACCATGGCAACAGTAACCATGGTGAAACCTGCCTTTGATCGTTGACGTCACCACTGGTTCAGTGATGACTGCCTTTTATCTGTGATGCCTGCCTTTGATTTTTGATGATGTCATAACGAGTGCTATGATCATGAGTGAAGTTGGCTGTTGACCTTTGATGATGTCATAGCAAGTCCTATGATCTTTTAGTGAGTCCTGTGATCGTGAGTGATGCCTGCCTTTGATCTCATAGCGAGTCCTATGATTTTTTTAGTGAGTCCTATGATCATGACATCGTGACAGGGATTTCTTGAATTATATATAGACTGACTAGTGCATACCTATGCATGCCCGTGCAAACCCGTGCATGCCCATAGAAACAAAGTATAAGCAAGTATTTCTGCATGCCCGTAGAAAGCAAGTAAGTGTAAGCAAGCATTTCTGCATTCCTGCCTTTGATCTCTGACATGGATACCACGGCAACAGTAACCCTAGTGAAACCTGCCTTTGATCTTAGATATCACCACTCGTTCAGTGATGATGTCATAGCAAGTCCTATGGAACCTGCCTTTGATCTTTGACATCACCACTCGTTCAGTGATGCTTGCCTTTGATCTTTGATGTCACCACTTGTTCACTGATGCCCGCCTTTGATCTTTGAAGTCAGCACTTGTTCAGTGATGCCTGCCTTTGATCTTTGATCTTTGATATGGTTACCATGGCAACACAAAGTCCTATGATCATGACACACAGACAGACAGACACACAGATATAGCAAGTGTGAGAGTGGAACTTGGAACATCTGCACTACGATGACAGGATTCGCTGCTAACCTCAAGGACATCAACGACACCAGGAAGACTGCCATCATCAATAATGAGCTGAAGAGACTGGGAGTGGATATCGCCACTCTCCAGGAAACACAGTTGGCTGATGCAGGCACACTGAGAGAGAAGGACTACACGTTCTACTGGCAGGGAAAGGGCAGTGATGAACGCAGGGAACATGGAGTGGGCTTCGGAGTGAAGAACACCTTGCTGAAGATGGTGGAACCGGGCAGCAATGGCTCTGCACAATTCCTCACCCTCCGCCTCCTCACCACTCAAGGCCCAGTCACCCTCGTCAGTGTGTATGCCCCAACACTGACAGCCACACCAGAGGCAAAAGACGAGTTCTATGAGAATCTCGTAACAACTGTCAGGATCATCCCCAACTCTGAACAACTCATTCTCCTTGGAGACTTCAATGCCAGAGTGGGTGCTGACCACGACTCCTGGCCCTCCTGTCTTGGACCATTTGGCGTGGGCAGAATGAACAACAACGGACAGCGGCTGCTCGAGTTCTGCACATATCAAGATCTGTGCATCACAAACTCGTTCTTCAAGACCAAGCCCCAACACAAGGTTTCCTGGCGACATCCGCGCTCAAAGCACTGGCACCAGCTGGACTTGATCCCGACCAGGCACGCCTCACTGAAGAACGTGCTAATCACCCATTCATTCCAGAGTGCAGATTGCGATACAGACCATTCATTGGTGTGTTGCAAGGTCAAGCTGCAGCTGAATAAATTCCATCGTGCTAGACAGCCTGGAAAGGCACGGATTGACACCAGCAAGATGGCCCAACCAGAACTTGTTGAGTAGTTTGCCTCCACCTTTGAGAAGGAACTTGGTGTACCACAAGAAGGAGAATCTGCAAAGCAGAAGTGGGAAGAGCTGCGAAACATCATCCATCGCACAGCCTTGGCTACCTTTGGGAGGAAGACCTCAAAGTCACAGGACTGGTTTGATGCCAAGTTGACCGAGATGACCCCTGTCATTGAAGCCAAGCGCTCAGCACTTGCTGAGTATAAGAAGTACCCAAACGAGAAGAATCTTCACATTCTCAGGGCTGCGAGAAGCAAAGTTCAGCAGACTGCTCGGCGCTGTGCCAACGAGTACTGGACTCAGCTCAGCCAAGACATTCAAACCGCTGCCATAACAGGGAACATCTGTGGTATGTACGATAGCATCAAGAAAGCACTTGGTCCAGCTCAGAGCAAGATGGCCCCCCTTAAATCCTCCACTGGGGAGATGATCACAGAAAAGAACAAGCAGATGGAGAGATGGGTGGAACACTACTCTGACCTCTACTCCAGATGGAACACCGTGACACCGTCAGCCCTTGATGCCATCGACTGCCTGCCATCCATGAACGAACTTGACGCCGAGCCAACCATCGACAAACTCAGCAAGGCCATTGATAGCTTGGCCGCTGGCAAGGCACCCGGCAACGACGGCATACCCCCCGACCTGATCAAGCACTGCAAGACCGCCCTACTGCTGCCATTGCATGATGTCCTCTGCCAGTGCTGGAAGGAAGGTGCCGTACCACAGGACATGAGGGACGCCAAGATCATCACCCTCTACAAAAACAAAGGGGAGAGAAGCGACTGCAACAACTACAGGGGCATCTCCCTCCTCAGCGTTGTTGGCAAAGTCTACGCATGAGTTGTTCTCGTTCGTCTACAGAAGCTTACCGAACGTGTCTACCCCGAGTCTCAGTGTGGCTTCCGCGCTGAGCGATCGACGGTAGACATGATATTCTCCATCCACCAACTCCAGGAGAAATGCAGAGAACAGAACATGCCCCTGTACGTCGCCTTCATCGACCTCACCAAAGCGTTCGATCTGGTCAGCAGAGAGGGCCTTTTCAAGATCCTGCCAAAGATAGGATGCCCACCAAAGTTGCAAAGCCTCATCGAATCGTTTCACACCAACATGCAGGGGATAGTACAGCACGACGGCAACGTCTCAGAGCCATTCAGCATACACAGCGGAGTGAAACAGGGCTGTGTACTTGCGCCAACCCTGTTTGGGATTTTCTTTGCTATGCTCCTGAGGCATGCCTTCAGCACAGCAACAGAGGGAATCTACCTGCACACAAGATCTGATGGCAGGCTTTTCAACCTCGCCCGCCTGAAAGCCAGAACCAAAGTGCGCGAGGCTCTAATCAGAGACATGCTGTTCACAGACGATGCTGCAGTCGCAACCCACACACAGCAGGAGCTTCAGACCCTGATGGATCGCTTCTCCCAGGCATGCAAGGACTTCGGGCTTACCATCAGCCTGAAGAAGACTAACGTCTTGGCGCAAGGCACGGAAGTACCACCAACCATCACCATCGACGACTACGAGCTGGAGGTCGTGAATCATTTCACGTACCTGGGGTCCACGATCAGCAACAACCTCTCCCTTGATACAGAGATCGACAAGAGGATTGGAAAATCAGCCTTCACACTCGCTCGCCTCACCACACGAGTGTGGGAGAATCCCAAACTCTCTGTCAAGATGAAGATGGCAGTGTACAACGCCTGCGTCATCAGCACACTGCTCTATGGGAGTGAGACGTGGACAACATACGCCCGGCAGGAAAAGAGACTGAATTCCTTCCACTTGCGCTACATTTGCCACATCCTGGACATATCCTGGCAGGACAAAGTGCCCAACACAGAAGTTCTGTCCCACTCCGGCCTTCCCTCCATGTTCACTCTACTCAGGCAGCGCAGGCTCCGCTGGCTAGGCCACGTTCACCGTATGGAGGATGGCAGAATCCCCAAAGACGTCCTCTACGGAGAACTGGCGACTGGCAGGAGAGACGTTGGCCGCCCACAGCTGCGCTTTAGAGACATATGCAAGAGAGACATGAAGGCCCTGGAGATCAACACAGAGCGCTGGGAGGACCTTGCAATGGACCGCTCCAAATGGAGAGGCACCCTGACCAGATAGCTCAAGGCGGGTGAAGAGAGACTGACTGCTGCAGCAGATGAAAAAAGGACCCACAGGAAGAACCGCTACAGACCCAGCAGCACGGAGACCATCCACAAGTGTGACCTGTGTGACAGGGACTGCCATTCGCGCATTGGCCTGTTCAGCCACAGGCGGTGCTGTTCCAGCAGAGTAGACGTTTAGGATTCTCTTCCATGGTCATCATAGACCGACGGAGGCCGACGAAAGAGGAGCCAAATTAAAGTGCTGTAACTGCGGTGATGAACATAGCTCTGCATATCGAGGTTGTGAAACCAGCAAAAGAGCAGCAGAAATTCAGGAGGTAAAAAGTCTTCCAGGGATTAACATAGCCAGAAGCTGCAAGAAAAATATCTTGGCATTAAGGGGCTACATTGGGAAGCAGTTGAGGACTTTTTAAGTTGGGGTTCTTTAAGCTCACAGACATCATGGGCTGGTGGATCAACCGCCAATCAAATCTAAAAGAAGAAGAAGAAGAATGAGATGAGATGCAGATACGGACTAGAGCTCCTGACCAGATGGAGTGATGATGTGGAGTGGGGTGTGTGGTGGTGATGCACCTGTGGGATGGTTGCCGGCTGCCGAAAGAGTCTAAAAGAAGAAGAAGAAGATGATTGTTCGGAACTCCTTAGGGGAACTCCTTGTGCAGGGATGTTGTGCAGCTGCTAAAAGATCTATGGGAATGGGAACAGTTTTAGTGGATCACCCAGCTTCACCATTACTTCACCCAACTGTCTGCTGGGCCTCATAGTATAGAGTGATTCAAGAAAATCTGTGTGTGTGTTTGTGTGTGATCAAAGACAGGCATCACTCAAGATCATAGGACACCAAAGATCAAAGGCAGGTATCACTCATGATGATAGGAGTCACTATGACATCATCAAAGATCATAGGACTCATTATGACATCATCAAAGATCAAAGGCAGTCATCACTCATGCTGTGACATCATCAAAGATCAAAGGCAGGCATCACTCACAATCATATGACTCACTATGACATCATCAAAGATCATATGACTTGCTATATACAGTATATGTGGTGTCTTTTTGCCATAGGCACATAATAACCTCAGTGATGCATGGGTATGCATGGGCATGCACAGGAATGCACCAGTTATATATAGGGTGATGACTGTGTGACTGGCCTGGGTGGCCGACATCTTGCCAGGATGTGTAGAGTGATGATATAGAGTGAAGTGATGATATAGAGTCAAGTTCGAGGAGATGAAGAAGAGTGATGTCTGAAGATAGAGTTGAGGTTCGATTGGACACAGCAATGATGATAGAAGGATGACAGCTCCTGACCAGATAGAGTGATGATATAGAGTGAAGTACGTGGCGGTAATGCACCTGTAAGCTTGTTGCCAACCGCCAGTCAAATCTAAAAGAAGCAGAAGAAGATGATGTCAACTGGAGGAAAAACAGACTCACAGACAGACAGACATACAGACGTGGACAAAATTGTTGGTGCCCCTCTGTTAATGAATGAAAAACCCACAATGGTCACAGAAATAACTTGAATCTGACAAAAGTGGTAATAAATAAAAATTCTATGAAAATTAACTAATGAAAATCGCACAATGCTTTTGAATTGTGGTTCAACAGAATTATTTTAAAAAACAAACTCATGAAACAGGCCTGGACAAAAATGATGATACCCTGAGAAAAGACTGAGAATAATGTGACCATAGGGACATGTTCAACCAAGATGTGTCCTCTAAGTAACATCACAGGTGTCTACGAACTTGTAATCAGTAAGTCGGCCTATTTAAAGGGTGACAAGTAGTCACTGTGCTGTTTGGTGACATAGTGTGTACCACACTAAACATGGACCAGAGGAAGCAAAGGAGAGAGCTGTCTCAGGAGATTAGAAAGAAAATTATAGACAAGCATGTTAAGGGTAAAGGCTATACGACCATCTCCAAGCAGCTTGATGTTCCTGTGACTACAGTTGAACATACTATTCAGAAATTTAAGATCCACGGGACTGTAGCCAACCTCCCTGGACGTGGCCGCAGGAGGAGACAGATAATACGAATGGTAACAAAAGAGCCCAGAACAACCTCTAAACACATTCATGGTGAACTCCAAGGTCAAGGTACATCAGTGTCAGATCGCACCATCCGTTGTCGTTTGAGCCAAAGTGAACTTCATGGGAGACAACCAAGGAGGACACCACTGCTGAAAACAAGTCATAAAAAAGCCAGACTGGAATTTGCCAAACTGCATGTAGACAAGCCACAAAGCTTCTGGGAGAATGTCCTATGGACAACCGAGACAAAACTGGACCTTTTTGGCAAGACACATCAGCTCTATGTTCACAGACGCAAAAATGAAGCATACCAAGAAAAGAGCACTGTCCCTACTGTGAAAGATGGAGGAGGTTCTGTTATGTTCTGGGGCTGCTTTGCTGCATCTGGCACAGAGTGTCTTGAATCTGTGCAGGGTACAATGAAATCTCAAGACTATCAAGGTATTCTACAGAGAAATGTGCTTCCCAGTGTCAAGACAGCTTGGTCTCGGTCATAGGTCACGGGTCTTGCAACAGGGTAATGACCCAAAACACAGCTAAAAACACCCAAGAATGGCTAACAGCCAAACATTGGACTATTCTAAAGTGGCCTTCTATGAGCCCTGATCTAAATCCTATTGAACATCTGTGGAAGGAGCTGAAACATGCCGTCTGGAGAAGGCACCCTTCAAACCTGAGACAACTGGAGCAGTTTGCTCATGAGGAGTGGGCCAAAATACCTGCTGAGAGGTGCAGAAGTCTCATTGACAGTTACAGAAATTGTTTGATTGCAATGATTGCCTCAAAAGGTTGTGCAACAAAATATTAAGTTAAGGGTACCATCATTTTTGTCCAGGCCTGTTTCATGAGTTTGTTTTTTAAAATAATTCTGTTGAACCACAATTGAAAAGCAATGTCTGATTTTCAATGGTTAATTTTCATAGAATTTTTATTTATTACCACTTTTGTCAGATTCAAGTTATTTCTGTGACTTTTGTGGGTTTTTCATTCATTAACAGAGGGGTACCAACAATTTTGTCCACGGCTGACAAGTAGGCTTCGACGTGCTTGTATATGAGTCTGTTTATTTACAACCAATTTTCTTTTTCCTTTTCTTGTATATTTTAGATATTTCTTTATACAGAGATACTGTTCTGTTCTGATTGTAAAAACAAAAGTATGAGAGTTTTGCTGCATACAACCATGTATCACTCCTTTAATCTCTCAATTAAAAAATTAATTAAAAAAAGTGGAAATTGTATAAGAAAAAAAGTCCAAATTTTACCACAATCTGTTTCAAATTTGGGGCTGCACGGTGGCGCAGTGGTTTAGCACTGTGGCAGCACAGTTTTACCCTCGGCCGGGGGATCGCGGGGATAGTGGGTTCGATCCCAGCCCCCGACCAACAGTGAGCTGTGTGGAGTTTGCATGTTCTCCCCGTGTTGCGTGGGTTTACTCCGGGATTTCTCCGGTTTCCTCCCTCATACCAAAAACATGTAGGTTTAGGGCGCTCACGCACGCAGCGACCGGCAGCCGGTGGCTTGTCACCAGACTGCAAACCAAATCTACCTACGGGTACAAATAAGTAACAAAAAAAAAACAACTGTAATTTTATTTAAAAAGAATAAACAAAAATTAGCCATAAAAATACACAAATTTATAATAAATTCTCAAATGTAAAAAGAAAAGTCAATTTTACAAGAGGAAATTACAAATTTGAGGAAAATGGTTTTAAATTTAGATAAATTTACAGAGAAAAGTAGAAAACTATAAGAAAATTGTTATAAGTTTTGAAGAAAAACCTCAAACCTTCAAGACTGAAGTCATTACTCAAGCTTTTAAGTGGGTGCTTTTGGCATCCTTAACTCTACTAGAAATTTTTTGGTTGACTGATATGTGTGTGTAATGAAATGTGTAGTTATAAAAAGAGGTTCCTACTCACATGTGGTGATTTAAAACAAAACAAATCATAATGGTGGATGTGCAATGTTTGTGCAATCTTTTCATGGAGGTTTGACAGTTCATTTTTTATTCAGCTAAATGCACTTTGTGATGTGCCAAGGTCAGTTATGACCAGTGTTGGGTGTAACGCGTTACAAAGTAACTGCTTTGTAGTTCCAACTGCTCTTCTCCACGTGTACCCTCTAGTAATTCCAGCTCTCAAAGATGTGCACATTCCAGCACCTCCTCATCACCAAGGAGCTACACCTGCTGCCTTTTTCCCCACCGCTTCACTTGCTGTGTTTTTCCTGGTCACGTCACCAGCTGCTTCTTTCCCAGCCGCCTCACCTGCTGCTCCTCCCCTGGTCACCTCGCTCGCTGCCTCTCCTGCAGTTCATCTGGAGGCTGCCACTCCTGTGGCTCGTCCCAAGGCCGTCATTCCCACAGCTCATCCCGAGGCCACCGTTTCACCAGCTCATCTTGTGGCCGACACTCCTGCAGCCATCCTGAGGCCATCACGCCATCAGCAGCAGCAGAGCTGCTGGGGTCCTCGCCAGCAGAGGAGCAAGAGTTAAGGCAAGTCCTCTTCTTTGTTTTCTTAACATCAATATTAGAGAGGTTTTGCCTTGCTTCTTGTGGGGAGACTCAGTTGCAGCTTCCATCTGCTTTTGAGTTCTCCCCGCCAAGCTCTTCTGCTTGCTGTTATGGTGTGGTCCCTACTCTAACCTGTACCTCTTTCTCCCTGTCCGAGGTGGCTGCGTCAGAGAGGAATTCCTGCGCGTCAGGGCCAGATGCGCTAGCACCTCCACCATCTGTTGCTGAGGTTGGCACGCCCCAGTCATGGTCTCATCCTGAGGTCAGCGTTCCCCAGTCATCGTGTCATCCTGAGGTCGGCGGGCCCCAGTCATTGTCTCATCCTGAGGTCAGTGCACCCCCAGCCGTCTCATCCTGAGCTCAACGTGCCACAGCCACTGTCTTCTCAGCTCAACGCGCCGCAGCTGTCATCACCTGAGTTCGGATTTCCTGCTTGGTGTTCCCCAGTCTGGTGGCCCATGGACCTAGGTAGGCCACTCGACGCACTATTCTCCTGCATCTGGTGGTCCTCACGGCCACCAGACAAACTGTCTTCAATCATGGGGTGGTCCACAGACTGGGGTCGGCCAACTCTTCTCCCCTTTATCCAGTCTTGGACTGTGTGGAGGGTTTTTTGTGTTTTTTGGGGGCAGTCATAACAGATGTCATCTTCTATCAACTGGAACTGTATGAAGGCATTTATGAGAAAGGTCCTTGAAAATATGGCGGCTTCTGTGGCTCAACTTCCCCCAGAGTAGATGTAAGGTGAGCTAAGTCAGTGGGTAAATAAATTGACCAGATGATTTTTAAGCTTAAACCTGAACAGATTTTTTTTTACATATTATCTGTAGATATTACTTTTGTTCCAAATAGTATTTTTGATTTTTAGGCTGCATAAACATCACAAAAAGACTCTCAAAAAGTATCAAATTCTCAGTTGCTAAATTTTAATTTTGTAATTCTTTTTGCATCATTTCTGTTAAAAGAATGGTACACAAACAAGTTAAAATGTACAGGAATTCTCGAATTTATAATGCAACACCTGGCTGAAAAAATAAGTTATTCTCACTAACAATTCATTTTGTAATTGGTGAATATCTTTAGAAGGCCTAACAGTGTTGAACTTATGAGAAACTACCACCAATTGGAACACAATCAAAAACAACAGCGGAGTGCAGTTAAGGGTTCTCCTGTCTGACTCTACTGATGACTCAAACTTTGAATCAGAGAAAACATTGCTGGACCTGAGTCCAGAAGAGATATTCCAAAGAGTCATCGCTGAGATGAAAGTTTAATTTGTGTATCCGGGTATTTGGTGTATGCTTGATTTGCATGGCGAGTTTTCATCTAACTATCAAGAGCTCTGTAATAGGTCCTAAATGATCCATAAAAAAGACCACTGGCTCATTTACCCGGGAGCATTTGGCTCACTTTGCCTCATGGTCACAATTTTTGAAAAAGCTTGCTAGTTTAACAATCCAGACAAACATTTACAGAAATTATTGAGATAGTCTTACATGTGAGGAAATAAACACAAATAGCCTACTAAACATGTTGGGGTCTGCATTTGCTTTGAAATAACAGGCATTATACTTGGCATAAAGAAAATTTACTTTGATAAAACCAAAGTTGACCATCGTGGGTTCAATCCCACCCCCAGACCATTGGTGACCCTTCTGTGTGGAGTTTGCATGTTCTCCCCGTGTCTGCGTGGGTTTAATCTGGGTAGTTCGGTTTCCTCCCACAGGCCAAAGACATGCAGGTTAGGTTAATTAGCATCAACTGGAGATTCTAAATTGTCCTTAGGTATGAATGTGAGAGTGAATGGTTGTCTGTCTCTCAGTGTTGGCCCTGTGATGGACTGGTGATCTGTCATGATTAATAAAGCTTGACAGCACACATGCATGATGTCAAAGCACAGGAGGAATCACACAGAGGGGCACGTTTGAAAGTTTTATTAAATATCAAAAACCAAAGCGCACAGCTGCAGAAACAGTCACTCGTCAGAGGAATGGCCCTGTGGAGAGAAGACGAGAGCTGTGAGCAGAGGAATGGAGTAACTCAGAACTCAGAAAAGATTTATTGCCAAGTACATTAACAGATACTGATAACAGATCACTGATAACAGCTCACTGATAACATACGAGGGATTTGACTTGACACAGAAAATGAACCTGCATTTCCGGTGACACGGCTGCATCTGAAACGCGCCTGCCAACAGGAGGGTACAGGTAGCATGAGAAATAATACAATAGGAAGGAGCAAAAAAAATCATTGATTTCAGAATAGTGGTCATGTATGATCAATATTATGATTACAAAGAAAAAAAAAGCCCTCAATGCACAATCAGCAGACCAAAAAAGTTCACAGGACACAAAGAGAGCAGTGAGTGAATCATCTTTATCATCAGTTTGTGGATCAGTATGAGTGTAATGTTGAAAGCAGGTGTTGTATCAGTTAAGAACAACAAGGACTCTTTGGCAGGAGAAGTTTTGTTTGGCTACTGGCAATTGTCCTTGGCAATTGTCCATGCAGCTGCCTGTCCGAAGGCCATGAGCTCAGTGTTTTGAAAAAACAAAGACTGCAGATGATCAGGAGGATTTTTGTAAGGGAGAGATTAAGTCGAATAGTACTGATCACAGAGAAGGAACTTTATATTCTCTTACAGATTCAGTACTTAATCCTTCATTGCTGGGCGTTGAGTCCATCGTGGATAGACCTAAGCGTAATCATGATGTAATCCACCTTCCGAGACAGTTCTCCATTTGTCGCTATCAGGGTCTTCTCCATTTTTTCAATTTGATGGATGCACCTCGCCTGGCCAGCATTTTGATAGGTTGTATCCATCTTCAACAATTTGCGGTACACCAGGACAATCCCAGATCCAATCAGAACGATCCCAATCACCATTACTATGAAGACGTACAAATCTTCTACATCTTCGATAAAAAGATTAGTCAGGCACAAGAGTTTCCAATTACTTGTCTCCCGTAAATAGCCCGCAGCAGCCGTTCCTGCGGGGCAGACAACCTCCCCCGGGGCACTTTTCCTCGTTGAAAAGATAGTGTCAATTGCGTTCAAAGCCCAGCTTATTAATTCCATAATTTCTTTCTTTCGATAATCAGCAGTAAGACGCAGACAGACGACAGCAAGCTGGGATCCAGTTAGTTTGGGAAGGAGGAAATGAGTCGGGAGCAAGAGAGAAGAGAAAAGGCGTCTGCTCTCTTTGGAGGCAGAAGTGAGAGGGGGAGTAAGGGGAAATGGGTAAGCCAAATTGCCACTTACTTGGGAAATCCAGGGAGAACTGGCAGGACCCAGCGAGGAATAGACAAACCAGTAGGGTAAGGGGGGAAGATGAGCCGATGGTGCCTGACCGGGTGGAGTAGAAAGCTGAAGACGGTGAGATGTGGCAGGAGAGCGCGCAGTCCAAGAGACACACCTACACAGTGGCAGCAACCTGAGGAGAGAGGAGAAATAAGGTGGGACAGCGTGTTCACACTTATAGCTTAGACTTTGCTTGCCTATTTGCGGGCAGTATAACCAGATGAGCCAGCGTTGACTGCGTGGAGAGAGCCTCCTTAAGTACGCTGTTTGATGAGTGGGTGCAGGTGTGTCCTCTGCCTCAGGTGCTGTGACGAGTTGGTGAATGTGAGGCAGGATGGGAGGGGCGCGCTCTTGCTGCCCATGACGCCCCCGCCCCCAGGAGTGCCTCTTGGCAGTCCGGAGTTCTTTTCCAGGTGAGCACGATGATAGGCCCAGAGCATCCCCTTGTCCAGCACTAGTGACGAGGGAGTCCAGGACCGTTCCTCCGGGCCGTAGCCCTCCCAGTCCACTAAATACTGCAGACCACGGCCCCGATGACAAACATCCAATATGCGCCATACAGTGTAGGCGGGGTAGCCGTCGATGATCCGAGGAGGGGGAGGCGGCTTTGGGGGGGAGGGGGGGCAAAGAGGACTGGCCAAGAGGGGCTTGGGTCGGGGGCAGCTTCAGCTGGACCGACGCGTCGTTGATCACCCGGGAGATGGTGTAAGGTCCAAGGAAGTGGGGGGACAGCTTCTTCGATTTCTCTTTAAGGGGGATCTGACTTGCTGCCAGCCAGACCTGCTGTCCCACGACATACTTAGGGGCCGGAACCCACCTCCTATCAGCAGCGGCCCGGGTGCGTTCCATGGTGCGAGCCAGAGCGGCTCGAGTCGACCTCCAGACGCATTGGCAGTGACGAGCATGGGCCCCTACAGATGGAACCGAGACCTCCATCTCGGCCATGGGTAGGAGAGGCGGCGTGTACCCCAAAGACGCCTCAAATGGGGTGAGTCTGGTAGCTGAAGACACCGCAGAGTTCATGGAGTACTCTACCCAGGTCAGATGTGTGCTCCAGGATGATGGGTTATCTGCTGCTACGCACCGCAAGGCAGCATCCAAGGACTGATTGGCGTGCTCCACCTGCCCATTGCTCTGAGGATAATTACCAGAAGAGAGACTCACAGTGGTTCCCAGGGTCCGGCAAAAGGCCCTCCAGACCTGGGACGTGAATTGTGGACCCCGGTCAGACACAATGTCCATAGGGATGCCGTGGATCCGGATCACATGCTCGGTGAGGAGGACCGCCGTCTCCAAGGCTGAAGGGAGTTTCAGGAGAGCCACCAGATGAACCGTCCACAATGGTCAGGATCACCATCTTGCCACGGGAGGGGGGAAGTCCAGTGACGAAATCCGCGGCAATATGAGACCACGGACCACCAGGGATGGGGAGGGGGTGGAGGAGACCCGATGGGGGGGAGGAGTCCGATTTCCCCTGGATGCAGGTCTGACAGGCCTTCACATATTCTTGTATGTCCCGCCGCAGCATGGGCCACCAGAACGATCGCCGGGCGAAGTCCATAGTTTGAGCGATGCCCGGATGGCATGTGAAGCGACTGGTGTGGCCCCACTGGATGACTTCACTGCGGAGGGTGGTCGGGACGTACAGACGGTTCCGGGGGCACCTTACTGGCACAGGCTCCTGGGACTGGGCCTGGCGGACCCTCCGCTCGATATCCCAAGTAAGGGCTCCAAGGAAGCACGAAGGCGGTATGATGGTTTGGGGGGGAAGGGGGGGCTACCTCCCCGGAATCAAACTGCCGTGATAGTGCATCCGGTCTGGTGTTCCGGGCGCCAGGCCGGTAAGTGATGGTAAAATTTTAAATCGCTGGAAAAATAGCGCCCAGTGAGCCTGCCTGGCGTTCAGTCGGCGGGCCGACCTCAAGTACTCAAGGTTTTTGTGGTTGGTCCACAGGACAATGGGGTGAATAGCACCCTCTAACCAGTGCCTCCATTCCTCTAATGCCAACTTAATGGCCAGCAGCTCTCTGTCCCCTACGTCATAGTTCCTCTTGGCCGGCGTAAGCCAACAAGAGAAATATGCACACGGGCGAAGCTTCTGATCGGAAGGCATGCGCTGCGACAGCACAGCTCTGACCCCCAAATAAGATGCATCCACCTCGAGGACAAACTGGAGCTGCGTGTCGACCTGGGCCAAGATAGGTGTTTCTGTGAACAGGCGCTTTAATTTGGCAAACGCCTGTTCAGCTGTCTCAGTCCACCGAAAGGGAACTTTAATGGAGGTCAGCCGCGTCAAGGGCAGTGCCACCCCACTATAGTTCCTGATGAACCTGCGGTAAAAGTTTGCGAACCCGAGGAAGCGTTGAAGCTCCTTACGGGAGAGGGGAGTTGGCCAGTCTAACACTGCACTCACCTTGGCCGGGTCGGCAATCAGCTCCCCCTCAGTCACGATGAAACCCAAGAAGGTGGTAGATGTTGTGGAGAACTCACACTTCTTGGCCTTAACATAAAGCTGGTTCTCCAGGAGCCATTGTAAAACGGCTCTTATGTGGACCTCATGTTCCTCTGGCAAGCGGGAGAAAATAAGAATATCATCAAGGTAGACAAAAATGAATTGGTAAAGCATATCGCAGAGGATGTCATTTATTAACCGCTGAAAGACAGCGGGGGCGTTAGTGAGCCCGAATGGCATCAATATTCGAATTACCCCTGGTGTGTTTAAAAAGCCGTCTTCCACTCATCGCCCTCGCAAATGCAGACCAGATGATACACGTTCTTGAGGTCTAACTTGGTGAAAACCCATGAGCGCTGAAGAAGCTTGAACGCTGAGTTGATCAAAGGCAAAGGGTACTTATCTTTGATGGTAATAGCGTTAAGCTCCCGGTAGTCGATGCACGGGCGTAATGAGCCATCCTTCTTCCCGACAAAGAAGAATCCGGCTCCGAGCGGAACCAAAGATGGCCGAATAAGGTCGGCGTTCAGAGATTCCTTAATATACTTCTCCATCACCTCCCTCTCCAGGCCAGAAATACTATACAGCCGGCTGGACGGCAGCCTCGCCCCCGGGATGAGGTCGATAGCACAATCATAAGACCGGTGAGGCAGCAGCAACAACGGTCTTGATTTGCTAAAGACCTCAGCTAAATCGTGACATGCCCAGGAAACGAGGCTGAGGTCCGGCGGCTCGGCAGGGAAGAGGGAAACAGACAGAGATGGGAACACTCCGCTGAACACATTCTGTCATGATTAATAAAGCTTGACAGCACACATGCATGATGCCAAAGCACAGGAGGAACCACACAGAGGGGCACGTTTGAAAGTTTTATTAAATATCAAAAACCAAAGTGCACAGCTGCAGAAACAGTCACTCGCCAGAGGAATGGCCCTGTGGAGAGAAGACGAGAGCTGTGAGCAGAGGAATGGAGTAAGGGGAAATGGATGAGCCAAATTGCCACTTAACTTGGGAAATCCAGGGAGAACTGGCAGGACCCAGCGAGGAATAGACAAACCAGTAGGGTAAGGAGGGAAGATGAGCCAATGGTGCCTGACCGGGTGGAGTAGGAAGCTGAAGATGGTGAGATGCGGCAGGAGAGCGCGCGCAGTCCAAGAGACACACCTGCACAGTGGCAGCAACCTGAGGAGAGAGGAGAAATAAGGTGAGACAGCGTGTTCACACTTATAGCTTAGACTTTGCTTGCCTATTTGGGGGCAGTATACCCAGACGAGCCAGCGCTGACTGCACAAAGACAGCCTCCTTAAGTACGCTGTTTGATGAGTGGGTGCAGGTTTGTCCTCTGCCTCAGGTGTCATGATGAGTTGGTGAATGTGAGGCAGGATGGGAGGGGCTCGCTCTAGCTGCCCATGACAGTGATCTGTCCAGGGTATACCCTACCTCTCACCCAAAGATGCCCCCCCCACACACACACACACACACCCCACAACCCAGAAAGGATTAAGCAGTAGAAGATGGATGGATGGATGGATGGATTGATGGAAAACCAAAACATATTCTTAGCAGAAAAAAGTTCCTCTTCTCACGGGCTTCTCTCACAGACAGACAGACAGAAACCAGGTTCGTTTCCAGAACATATGGTCACATGACAACAGATGTGTGCAGTTTCCAAGTTACCAGGTGGGACATTTTACCCCTACAGTCTGTAACAGGGATATTACATTGTAACAAAAATTGCTCATAAGTGAAAAGAAAGCCCTCAGAGTTAAACAGCTGATCAACTAAAATAATGTTATTATGAAACCAGGAGTCAAAGAACAGATTTTTGTTTAAAAAGGATGTGCTTGCTATTCCAAATAAAATAATGATGACGAGAAAAGTTGTGCTAGTAGATGAGTGACCAGCTAGGAGATGCCTTCTGCCTTTGAGATCAGAATTCCACCTCTTAATGAAAGATCCCTTAACAGCCATTGGTTATTTTTTTCTTACTTTTTTGAAGAGCTCCTTTTTATTCGCCCGAAGGAGCTAGTGCAATGACGTGGCGTCTGTCCATCCTTCCACATTTCACGGGAATTGCTAGTCCTCCAAGACATTTGCCTCAATGCTTACCAGACTCACAATGATCCTCAGGTGGGTCTGCATCCATGTTGTGTTCAGGGTCAAAGGTCAGGAGGTCTGGGCACTTATGTGATTTCAGAAAAACCATTAATGCTCCTAGGCAATTTCCCCAGTGGACACCAAACTCACTCACAAGGATCCTCAGGAGGGTCTGTAGCCATGTTGTCAAACCAGTGTCAAGGTCAAAGGTCAGGAGATCTGGACACTTACATGATTTTAGAAAAATCAACTCGATTCTCATGAAATTCACTCACAATGACCCTCAGGTAGGTCTGCATCCAGGTTGAGGTCGAGGTCATTGTCAAAGGTGAGAAGATCTGGGGCCTCATGTGCAAAGACTTGCGTGGATTTCCTACTGAAAGATGACATACGTTTAAATCAAGAAAACGCCGTAAACAAAAAAAAATCCAGATATATGAAACCGTCTGTACGCAGGAATCCAAGCACATTTCCTTTGTACATTCGAATCTACTTGAAATTGAATGCACATGAGGAAATACTGGACTTCTCCCTTGACACGCCTCAATTTGAATATGCAATTAGATGCAAATAGTTATGCAAATAGATATATACAAACCCTGCACCTCTGATTCTCCTGTATCCACGATCAAAAATAATGGATTTAATGGAATTTCACGGAATGTGAGTTGGAGGTGCCCCTGAATGAGGTAAAGGCACGTAAAAACGTTTTAGTTGGTACACTGTCCTCCGGCATACGGGTAATTCAATAGCCTGCTCACAGCCCTATAAGATTAGTTTACTGCTTCTTTTATTCAGACAGAGATAAGAAGATGTTTATTTAACTTTGACATGTTTAGACTGAAGTCTGCAATCTGTTATGTATGGCAAAATATCTGGGTGAAGGATGAGGCAAGATGACTGGGCGAACAGAGCTTTATTGATGGAGCCAAAAATGTGGTAACACAGCAGGCACCTGGCACAGGGCACCGGTCAAAGAGGCCGCAATATGGATGTCCTCTGCCTTATATAGGGCGGTGTGGTGACCTGATGGGAAGTGCACGTCAACCCCCCCCCCCCCAATTTGGGACCCGAATCACACGCTAAAATAACAAAAAACAATGTACTAAAATGGCTTGACACATCCACACAAAACAACCTAAAATAGGGCTGACGGGTGGACTACCGAGCAGCCCACACGGCGGGGTGGATTATTCTGCCACCCATCTAAGGAAAAAGTCCATATATAAAACTAAAATCACAGGCCATGCTCCTAAACTAAAGAAAAACACAAAATAATCCCATATCTTAGCATGCATTTCAAAACACAAGAACTACAAGCAACAAGTATTTACAGCACTGTCCCTTGGGTGGACGAGGTAGAATTGCATGGGGGGCGCCCAGGGCAGCCTCTCAGCAAACGTGTCCCTGGAAGCAGCAGACCTCTGGGACGATGGTTGATCTTCCGGACAATGGAGCCCCGCTTCTTCACCACCAACACCGACTCCCGTCCAGCCTCGTCACCTAGAGCCTCTTCTCAGACGTGCCGAAACTGATTGCCATGCCTCGACGAGCCGTCGGACAACCTGAAGTATGCTGTGCTCAGCTTAGCCACTACGTACAGACACCCTTAGTTTTTAGCTGGCTGTCGTCTGGCCCATCTTCGCCGTGGACGTTCTTCACCCCGAACCTGAACCAGCCTGACATTTTCATTTTGGATATCCGCAATGAAAAAACATTCCAGATATCTATAATGTAATTTTGGACATCCAAAATACATTTTTACTCGTAGAAATAATATTATAGATATCCACTATTCGTATTATGACTATCTAAAATTCAATTTCAGATATCTGTAATTGAAACTGTGACTAGTAACAATTTGCTTACAGATATCTGTAAACATATTTTGGATATCTACTGGGAGATATTGACTCAAATCTCAAGTGTATTGTAGATGTCTGAAATAAGAGTTTCTCCTAGTAAGAATTCTATTTCAGATATCCAGAATGTTCATTCTAGATAGGAAGAACGTAAATGTAGATATCTGGAAGTGAAAATCCAATACACATGAATGGGGGGAAAAGTGATGAATTTCACTGTGGTTTTCTGAAATGTTCATTTTTACTAGGAAAAATTTGAATTATTGATATCTACAATACATATCCAGGTTAGCTATTAAATGCTAAAATGGCCACTTAAACTTTTTAAAGCTTTTCAGACATCGTGAAATTAGTTTTGACTAGTACAATCTACATTTTAGATATCTTGAAATATAATTTTTACAAGCATGAATGTTATTATGGATATCTGTATTTACAATTGTAACCATTAAGAATTTAATTTTGACTAAGTGGAAGGCAATTATAGATATGTAAAAGTTCACTGTAGATAGGAAAGGGGTTTGTTTTAATGTTAAAACGGCTTGCCATAAGCTGCTGAATCTTTGATTCCATT
The DNA here is from genome assembly GCA_020510985.1 of Pholidichthys leucotaenia. NCBI lineage: Eukaryota > Metazoa > Chordata > Actinopteri > Cichliformes > Pholidichthyidae > Pholidichthys > Pholidichthys leucotaenia. The sequence continues at coordinate 291,808,750 of CM035839.1, read as the reverse complement.
TTCCAGAGATTGCTGCTGGGTCGTGTTCATTGCGTCAGAGATGAGTCAGCAGAGGGCGGGGCAAACACGGACGAACACAACTAGACGGACAAGGGTCCGTCAGTCATACACGTTACGTTTAGAAAAGACAGATCCGCCGATTAAAACTAAAATCGTCCAAAGATTTGCTTTATTTAAACCTTAGTGGACAAAGCTGAAGACGATTTTGTTGTCAAACAGAAGAGAAGGTGTCGAGTTTTGTTATTTGAGTTCTGGAGGCATGAATGCAGACTTGGAGGAACAGGAAGACGAGCTGACCGCCCTCCACAGTATCTATGGACCGGAGGAGTTTGTCCGAGACGAGTCCAAGTTTGCCGGACAAATCCGAGTGTGTGTTGATCTTCCTGCAGACTTCAGCGTGACTCTGAAAGACGGTAAAAGATTAAAGCCACTTTCAAACTACAATTGGCGAGCTACAGTGGCGGGTTCAAATTTAGCGTATTTAACATCTCAACAACCACCGTGAAGTCGCTTTTAGGTTTGACTCCATTGCATTGGCTGACAGCTGACGGCTCAGTACCAAGAGCTCTTTGCTCCGAACAGGAGGGTTTCACTTAGGGCCCGTCAACAAATTACTAGTATAATTATGGGGGGAAATGCCTCTTTCTTCAATGGTTTAAATGTCAGGTGACCTCATCACTGGTTTTAGGTTTGACTTTTGATATTCGGCTCCATGGCATTGCCTGGCAGTTGATGGTTTAGTACTGTGTGTTATGTCCGAATAACATGAGACTGGAGCCACCCTCATCTGAACACTGAACTGACTTTATTATCGAGGACAACACAATATATAGACTCCAGCCATAGCCCGCCTGACGTCATTACCCCAACCCCCTTGGCCAGGCTACGGCAAGCCCCCGAAATCTCACACATAACACCATGCAAGCTCTTTGCTCCAAACAGGAGGGTTTCACGTAGGGTCCATCAACAAATTATTAGTATAATTATGAGGGAAGGGGGGGGGGGCAGGAGGAATGCGTGTTTCTTCAATAGCTTCAATATTATGTGACCCCATCACTCCAGAATCAGTCCTGACACACCTCTTTTTATTGGGTTTCATTGCTCCTTATATTTTGCTAGTGCATTGCCCATAGAAAGCAAGTACATATAAAACAGGTAGCGCAATCAGTCTTTACATGCCCAAATGTGGGCTATCTTTGAAAGTGTATATACACAAAGAAGTGTGTATGTAGGCACAACATGTAGACTATGACCAATAGAAACAGGAATGAATGGCACTAAGATTTATTTGATTGTGTGAATAATATTGAAAATGAATGGGACGTGAGGAGACAGAGCAATGGCTAAGCTTTTATTGATAATAATTACATATTTTGGCTGACCAACTCCATACTCAGGGATGCACGCCTTCTTAACCTCAGCAAAACACATATAAAGTCTGAGGTCGGTCTTATGAACGGTCCGAGAGATAATACGAGGAACAGACACAGACAGGTAGAGATTCCTTGCATTTATAGATAGATATTCATATTTATAATGGAAAAAATAGCATTTTTTTCCCAATGGCTTTCAGGTCATGTGACCAAGTCACTCAAAATCTGTCCTGAGTAATACTGTTACTTGAGCTGAATAGGACACGCCTCTTTCTATTTTGAATCATTGTTGCTTATATTTTAATGTTTTTTTATTCAGAAAAAGCTTTTTAAATATAAATAAATAATATAAATATATGGAGGAATGAAGCATAGTAAAAAGAGGTGTGCCCCATTCAGCTGAAGTAACATATTATTTCGGACTGATTTTGAGTGACTTGGTCACATGACTTGAAAGCTACTGGGGGGGAAAAAAACATTTTTTTTTTCTATCAACCTTATTTCTAGCCTCCATGATGCCTTGCATGAATTATGTGCGCAACTTCTGGTGCTAGTTTAGAATGTGGGGTTGTCACGGAAACGGGACACTTTTCTTTGTTAAAAAATGACTTCAGCATCAAAAATGTGGGGACGCAGCCTTTTGCACCTCAAAAAGAGTAATATAATCATACCACTTCCCATGACTATCGAGGGATGAGAAGATGACCTTAAAAAGTGGCCTCGCAGACAGTAGCTCCTTGGGTTAGCACCGCTGCTAAGATGCCAACACTAAACAAATAAAAGCTCTGAGATATATCAATGTTTCCACCGTAATAAAGTCAGTTGCATTTAGTTAAAATATGTTGGACATAATCAAATTTACCTCAGAGCAGACAAATAATCTAGTCAAAGCCACAAAGAACCACAACACCATGCTTGGGTCTTTAATGTTGGAGTAAATGCAGACAGCTGCAGCTGTTTGTTTTACCACGAAATTAAAATGCTCGTGCTGCTGTCATGCCATGAATGCTTGTTATTTAACTTAACACGTACAGACCTTTTCTGACAATTGTTCAAAATTATATTGATCTATATTTTGTGATAATTTAAAAATTAATGCATGCTGAAGCTGCTTATCAAGTCCATATTGTTCCAATGCAGTGCAACAAATGCCAAAAAAAAAACAAAAAACTATTTATCTTTCTTAAATTAAGCCTTGGGAAGCAAACTGTTACTATTTTTTTTATTTGTTATTTTACTTCATGCAGCCTTGCATCTGGTGACATATATAAACGTCAGATCTGTGACATTCATAAAAGTGAAAACATACCTGGTGCTGTTGTGTCTGTTCCACCAATCACAGGAACAGTCCTTTTTAGTTTTCGGTGCATGATCTACGCATTGCTGTTGAAGCCACAGATTTAGTTGTGCTTATTGTGAGGAGCCTCACACCACGAACAGCAACAAGTACCAGAACTACGCAAAAACATTCAAAAATATAAAAACTACAAGTGCTGAAATTAGCTGCCACTTGACTGCAAAACACGTACAGTATGTGGACTAGACATTAAAACAAATTTGAAACACTTTTAAAAAGGCTATTTTAAATGCTCCACTACTTCACTCTTGCTGACTGATTTAGCACTATTTCATCCGAAACCGCAAGTTGCGCCCATAATTGTTTCTACAGCATCGCCCTCAGGAATAAGATGGATAAAAATAATATTATAAAATACATGGAGCAATGAAACTAAACAAAAAGATGTGTACCCTTTTTAGCTAAAGTAATAGTGCTATTCAGGACTGAGTTTGAGTGACTTAGTCACATGACCTGAAAGCTACTGAAAAAAATGTATCAAGTTTCATTTCCTCACATCGCTGATGTCTCATGAATGGCCAGCCTGAAAGCTGGTGATGCCGGCCGCTACGGATTAGTTGAGTCATCGGTTTGTAGAAGTCTTTTATCCCCCCATGTCAAACTTGGTGGTTGATTGGTATATACTGATCGGTTGCTGCTCTTTGCCCTCAGTTTTAAAAAAACAAGGTTGCAAAATGACCCAACAGTTCACATAATTACTGTCATTTTTTCATATCGGTACTGAATAGCTTTACATTGACAAGAAGAGACACTGTGTTTGTGTGTGTTTATATTTAGAATTGAGTTCAGTTCAACTTTATTTATATAGCACCATTTCACAACAACAGTTGCCTCATAGCACTTTCAAACTGTAGGGGAATACTCCATAATTGTAGAAAGACCCCTGAGACGATCTCCTGTGAGCAAGCGCTTGGCGACAATGGAGAGGAAAAGCTCCCTCTTAGTCATAAAAAACCTCCAGCAGAACGAGGCTCAGGAAGGGGCAGTCATTTGCTGTGACTGGCTGGGTGGTAAGAGCATAGAGAACAAGAAAAAAAGAAACAGACATGTAGAGAGCAACAGCATGATGGGGACTCAGTCTATTGGAGAGAGCAAACGGATGTTTATGACCAGCAAAAATATTACATTGAGAGTGAAGAAAGGAGTGAAGCCCAGTGTATTGAGGGAGGTCCCCCAGCTGTCTAAACCTATTAGCAACATAGCTAAGGGAAGGTTCAGGTCACCTGATCCAACCCTAACTACAGGCTTTGTCAAAACAGAAAGTTTTAACCCTATTCTTAAAAACACAGATCGAGTCTGTCTCCCAAATCCAGATTGGCAGCTGGTTCCATAGGAGCTCTGCCTCCCATTGTACTTTTAGAGACTCTAGGTATTACAAGTAATCCTGTATTTTGGGAGCATAGTGCTATGTTAGGATGATAAGGTAGTATCAGATCTTTTAAATAACAAGGGACCTGAGGCCTCATGTATTAATGGTGCACATGCACAAAAACATGGCGTACGCTGACTTTCACACTCACAGTGGGATGTATAAAAACAAACGTGATGTGAGAATCTGTTGGCCAAGCAGTAAAGTTTTCACCTGCAGTGAGAAGTTGCGGGCTTGCCACAAAATTCTGTTTGGCTCTGTCAGGTGGGTCTGTTAAGCTACAAAACAGCTGAAACTCACAAAATGTGTTAAAATATCGTTTCTATCCATCCATTCATCCATCCATCCATTTTCTACCACTTTTCCGGAGGTCCGTGTGGTAAATGGGAAATGGCACTTTATTGTGAAGTGCAGTGTAGTGATGTGCACTTCCTGTCACGTCACCGCACTGCCCTATATAAGGGATGGGCAACCATATTGTAGCCTGTTTGACTGATGCCCATTGCCAGGTGCCTGCTGTGTAACCGCTACTTCCAGTTCCAATAATAAGCTGTGTTCGCCAACTCATCTTGCCTCATCTTTCGTCCAGGTATTTAACATACAAAACATTTGGCGATCAAGGATTAACTCATGGAGGCATGTATCACACCACTTCGTCCCTTCCTCGAGCTTCTGGGCAAACCACCGGTGCCTTGGCCTAGTTGGTTCGAGGCCTTCCAAACCTACATCACCGTGCTGGACCTCGGTAAGCTCGACAAGCTAAGGGCACGTGCGCTTCTCATCCATAACCTGGGTATTGAGGGCCAGTGAGTCCTGCAAACACTCGGAGCGTCGGACTCCTTTGAGGACGTCGTGGAGCTGCTAGCCAACCATTTCCACACCCCGGATAGCATGACTGTCCGGAGGATTCATCTTCAGCAGCGACATCAGCTGGTAGGTGAGCCTATTCACCAGTTTGTCGCTGACTTGAGGCAGCTACGTAGCAAATGTCGCTTTAGGCTGTTGGAAGATGAAATGGTACGTGACCAGCTTGCGGAGCACACGTGCAGCACCGCATTGCGGACTAAGCTATTCACAGCGCCCAATGACTTAACATTAGCCAGAGCTGTCGAGGTAGCTCTCCAGCTGGAGCCTGCAGACAAGCTAGCTTCGGAGTTAATCTGGCGCCAGTCACAGCGGCCGCCAGAGCCACCCACCATGGCAAATGTTGCGGACTCGGGAAGCGAGGATAGCTTGGATGACGATGTTACGGAAACCAATGCTGCCAGCTGAAGGTCTGCCCCGGGAAAACCCCTGTGCAAGGGTTGTGGGTCTGCAACGCACCAAAATAAGGTGAAGGACTGCCCGGCTAGGGGAAAACGTAGCAGATGTGGATGCTTGAACCATTATGCTAGAGTGTGCCATGTGTCTGAACCGGAGAAATGACTCCGCTCGCCCCCGACAACCATCCATTCGGTGTTCCCCAGCACAAATAGGTACACATACTGCACAGTGGAATTGGATGGCGTGGAGGTGCCGCTGCTGCTCGGGTGGAGCGGTCGTTACTGAATTGGGCCACGGTGAGAAAGTTTTTCCCCCACTACAGAAAATTATAGACAAGCATGTTAAAGGTAAATGTTATAAGACCATCTCCTAGCAGCTTGATGTTCCTGTGACTACAGTTGCACACATTATTCAGAAATTTAAGATCCACGGGACTGTAGCTAACCTCCCTGGACGTGACCGCAGGAGGAGACGGATAATACGAATGGTAACAAAAGAGCCCAGAACAGCCTCTAAACACATTCATGGTGAACTCCAAGGTCAAGGTACATCAGTGTCAGATCGCACCATCCGTCATTGTTTGAGCCAAAGTGGACTTGATGGGAGACGATCGAAGAGGACACCACTGTTGAAAACAAATCATAAAAAAGCCAGACTGGAATTTGCCAAACTGCATGTTGACAAGCCACAAAGCTTCTGGGAGAATGTTCTATGGACAGACGAGACAAAACTGGAACTTTTTGGCAAGGCACATCAGCTCTATGTTGACAGACACAAAAATGAAGCATACCAAGAAAAGAACACTGTCCCTACTGTGAAAGATGGAGGAGGTTCTGTTATGTTCTGGGGCTGCTTTGCTGTATCTGGCACAGGGCGTCTTGAATCTGTGCAGGGTACAATGAAATCTCAAGACTATCAAGGTATTCTAGAGAGAAATGTGCTGCCCATTGTCAGACAGCTTGGTCTCAGTCGCAGGTCACGGGTCTTGCAACAGGATAATGACCCAAAACACACAGCTAAAAACACCCAAGAATGGCTAAGAGCAAAACATTGGACAATTCTAAAGTGGCCTTCTATGAGCCCTGATCTAAATCCTATTGAACATCTGTGGAAGGAGCTGAAACATGCTGTCTGGAGAAGGCACCCTTCAAACCTGAGACAACTGGAGCAGTTTGCTCATGAGGAGTGGGCCAGAATACCTGCTGAGAGGTGCAGAAGTCTCATTGACAGTTACAGAAATTGTTTGATTGCAGTGATTGCCTCAAAAGGTTGTGCAACAAAATATTAAGTTAAGGGTACCATCATTTTTGTCCAGGCCTGTTTCATGAGTTTGTTTTTTAAAATAATTCTGTTGAACCACAATTGAAAAGCATTGTCTGATTTTCAATGGTTAATTTTCATAGAATTTTTATTTATTACCACTTTTGTCAGATTCAAGTTATTTCTGTGACTATTGTGGGTTTTTCTTTCATTAACAGAGGGGTACCAACAATTTTGTCCACGGCTGATAAGTACTGGTGCATTCCAAATAACCGTACATGTACGGGTATTTATTTCGCCCAAAAATGCAGCCCTATACGGTCTTATTTGGGTCTATACGCTTATTGGGATATGCCCTATGTCACCCTATATGGTTTTATTTGGGTCTATACGCTTATCAGAACGCGTGGACCTGAACGTAGGTCCCAGTCGTGGGTGTTCTCCGGAGTTTCGCCTGGAAACTCTGCGTCGTAAGTCTCCCTGAAGCGGAAGGAGAGCAGATCAGTCAGGCTGCTGCGTTCGCTTGTCGTCGGAGACTCACCGCCGGGTGCTGCGTTCGTTGCCATCAGGACACCAGCGAGGCTGTCCAAACCAGAAGGTTGCGTTGCACAAAGCGTGTGCATTTTCGGGGTCCCCGCCAGCTTTGACATGAAGGACATTTTTTCGAGATTTATTCAAAGCTTTACCGATTGAAGTGTGGCACTCGTATGTATATATTTTTTCAAGTGTGTGTGTACTAAGCAGCAGGTCCGCAGCCACTAAATCACTCCTCGTAATTGGCTGAAAAAGCTGTCGGAGGCACTTCCTTTTAGGGATGGGCATAATTAACCGATTAACCGATAATTGATCATTAAGAATTTCACCGAGGAAGTTCATTTTCGTCGACAAACAGTTTTTTTTTTTTTAAACAATCCGAATGTAGGTTATTAGGCCTAGTGCACGGCCGTCCTCAAACAATGCAATGCATTTAACTGTGCCACCGGCAAAATTTGGGCACCAGGGGGCAACATTACACCATCGCCGTACCCTGGCGTGCCTCAGTTGATACATGCGAGCTTCCGTAGGGCAATCGCCAAATCATGAAGAGGTTGCGGCGAAATGTTGCGTGGGACCATTTTAATTTAAAAAATGACCAGGTGTACTGCAATCACTGCAATGCAGCATACAAAAGAAAAAAGTAAAAGAAAGAAATATATGTTCCGTTATGTGTCCTGTATGTGTCTCCCGTTATTGTCTGGCTCGCAACTTGAAGCCTCCTTCGTTTGCGCAATGCGCATGTGTTCACGTTTTACTGCAAACTTGTCTTGTTAATAAATTCATCCTCGAAGAAAAACACTCTGTATTTTTTTATTATTATTCTCAATACATAAGAGTACAGTGATCCCTCACTTATCACGTCACCCATAAATAATACGTACGTTCATTCTCTCACGCTCTCTCTCATATGATACGTGTGTGTGTGTAAGTGTACATACATACATAGATGTAAATAAAGTGTACATAAATATGTTTTTAGAACTCTTTTATTCTTATAACAAGATACGTAACTCAAGATAAAGATGATTTACTGCACAGGTTAATGAGAGCTTTACTGCTCCTCAGGTGCTAGAGGCGCAGGATCGTCGAGGGAAGCTGCAGGAGGCGGCGTAGTGGCTTGACGGGAAGACTATTTCGCACAAAATGGCACAAGAGAACAACAAAAAGTTCCACGCGGCTAGACTAAGCAACACGAGCGATAAACAGCAATGAATGCGGTCTTCGTTTGTTGGGTGGCCGCTCGGCAGGGAGAGAAGCTGGGTAAAACGTCTCGGCCAATCAGCTTGCGGGGTGAAACGTCTCGGCCAATCAGCTTGCGAGATTCCCGAGCCGAGCCAACCAGAGAGGTGGATTTGAGTTGTGCGGCTCTCCGTGTTGATACCTGATGTTCTAATGTAGTCTACCTGCCTTGTTACCTACCTAAAAATGTTAATGATTAACCGATTATTAATCATTAATTCTCCCGACGATCGGTGAAGAAAATTTCACCGAATGCCCATCCCTACTTCCTTTATTTCCGTATTATCTTGGCTGTGTTCGGGATACACATTCCGGTTGTTTACAAAACAGTCTACATGTCGTCATGCCATGTGCCCGGGGCCATGCGCGGAGCAGCAGACGATGGCTTCTGAAGTGTTTGACCCGGTGTCTGACGGTTTTGATTTAAAGTTGAAGAAATACTCTATGAAACAGAAAGAGGAGTTGGGAAAGCAGGTTTGTAAGCTGATTTGCAATATTATGAATATACTGGTACATTTGTTGTATTATTTTTTTTTCAAATGTTTAAGCTTCACCATTAAATTTGGTAAATTTTAAATTGCTATTAATGTTCCTCTGATAAATTGTTCATACAATATTTTCAAAAGAAATAAAACCAATTCAGAAGGTGGTTTCTTTTAATTTTGTAGATATTTCAATATCTCAGGCATAATTATGAACATTATTTAACTTTGTATGTATTGTGCGTCCCTATACTATTATTGTGCACCTATACTTTTATTGAAATTTTAACAAATTTCCAGCCTATACTATTATTACGCCCTATACTCTTATTAAAATTTTCAGTTTTTTCCTACCCTATACTATTATTCCTACCTATACTCTTATTTGGAATGCACCAGTAAAAGGCTTCGACGTGCTTGTATATGAGTCTGTTTATTTATAACCAATTTTCTTTTTCCTTTTCTTGTATATTTTAGATATTTCTTTATACAGAGATACTGTTCTGTTCTGATTGTAAAAACAAAAGTATGAGAGTTTTGCTGCATATGACCATGTATCACTCCTTTAATCTCTCAATAAAAAAATTAATTAAAAAAAGTGGAAATTGTATAAGGAAAAAAAGTCCAAATTTGACCACAATTCAAAAGCATTGTCTGATTTTCATTGGTTAATTTTCATAGAATTTTTATTTATTACCACTTTTGTCAGATTCAAGTTATTTCTGTGACCATTGTGGGTCTCTCGCTCCATTGTCCCCTCACTCGTGAATGACACTCTGAGATACTTAAACTCCTCCACTAGGGGCAAGAGCTTGTCCCCAACTTGGAGAGGACAATACACCTTTTAGTTTAGTTTATTTGAAAAGGGACAATGCAATTTCATAAAACACATGATTACACATGGTTAAAAAAGCCAGAATTAGCCAAAAGGCTAGTTTTCATCTGTAGTCCCCTGGCCAAGATACAAAAAAGCAGTAAAATGCATCTACAAGAAAAAAACGTGGTTAGACATTTAATAGGGCACTAATATAACAAATAACATATACATAACAAACCGTACATTTAATTACAACATCAAACATCACAACAGACTTATCTTTTAGTGCTGGCAGCTGTAGGTGTTTATAAGCCACACTTTCAATTTTTTTTGTGAAGGCCTTGTATGTTGTAAGCAGTTTAACCTCCTCAGGTACTGAGTTCCACTCACTAACGCTCTTCACTGACCAGGCCGACTTACTGAAAGTGCTCCTGCGCAGAGGAATGAAACAGTCACCTCTGACAGAGCCTCGAGTGACACGCTCAGAGCTGTTTCTTTGGCTGATGAACTCTGCCAAAGGATCTGGAGCCAAATCATGCAGTACTTTATAAATCAAATTTAAATCTGCAAGTGTATGAAGACTATCCCAGTTTAAAAGACTGTATTTTTTTTTTTAAATTGCACAATGATGATAATGCCTAGGTTTTTTTTATCCATAACTGACTGCTTGTTTGTACAAAACTTCCAATGGTTTTTTTCCGGCTGAGGACCATGGACTCAGACTTGGAGGTGCTGATTCTCATCTTAGCCACTTCACACTCAATAGCAAACCGTTCCAGTATGGTCTGTAGGTCATTGGTCGATTAAGCCAACAGGACAACATCATCTGCAAACAGCAGAGATTGAGATCCTGTGGTCACCGAGCCTGACACCCTCCAAATCTTGGCTGTGCTTAGATATCCTGTCCATAAAAAATATGAACAGGATCGGTGACAAAGGCAGCCCTAGTGGAGTCCAACTTTCACTGGAAACGAGTTTGACTGGGTGTTGGCAATACGAACCAAACTCTTGCAATGGTCGTATAGGGACCGGCTAGCTCTTAACAATGAGCCCGATACTCCATACTCCCGCAGCACCCCCCACAAGAGACCATGAGGTATGTGGTTGAATGCTTTCTCCAAGTCCACAAAACACATGTGGACTGGTTGGGCAAACTCCCACAAACCCTCAATGATTTTCTCAGTAAAAAGTTGGACTGATGTGCCACGGCCAGGATGAAAACCACATTGCTCCTCCTGGATCTGAGTTTCGACCAGCGGTCAGATTCTCCTCTCCAGTAAAATTTCTACTTCAGTTAAAATGATTTGTCTATGAATTAGTGATTGAAAAACATGATTATTATTATTATTACAAGATTTATCTCCACAACTCAGCTTATTGAGCACAGTGAAACCCTCAAGAATAATAACTAATTTCCCTCAGATAGAACCTTCCTCATTCATAGACAAAATCCAGTGCCGCTGGAAACTGGATCCCATCTCTGTAAATGTGACCTAGAGATAAAAAAAAAAAAAAATTACCGGAGCCTATACAGTTGACTCACGAGGCAATGCACACATATCCATCTCTCCTGGGAGGATTTCTATTTGGCAAAATCCATTCTAATCAAGCCTCAGCTCCAGCACAATATGTGCCGAGACAACGAGAAGCCACTAACTGCAGACTACTCGGAGGCAACTGGATTGAGGATCCCTGCAGGTGAACCTCGGTGGCTGCAGTGGTGACATTTGCAGCTGTATCGGAGTGAAGCAATGTTTCCATACTCTAAAATATCTCTGTTTGGAGATTACAATCTGGAAATAAAAGGCTTCTCCCTGGCTGTTGTGCGTAATTTGGATTCTGACACAGATTTGGTTTGTAACTATAAATTCAGCTGTAAGATTGGAGTGGTATCCAGTGGTGTTTATTTACTTTATTTTATTTACTTATTTTACTCAGTAACATCACATCTGTCTTTGTGGATTACCAAGGGTTTTCGTTCACAGCCTTTTTTTTTCCGTGTGTCAACCCCCACCCCCCACCCAGTCACACTGTCATATAGTGATCCGTCTATAGACTTTATCTTTAATACCATTTTATTTTATTTCAGTCTGAGCCAGCTGCATTAACTGAGGTGTAGGCACAAGTTGTTGCTTCTGCCTACACCCTTTCTGTCTGCAATATGTTGTCATTTTCTCTTTCCTTTTTCTTTTTTGTCTTGTTATGATCCAACAGAAATTTTTTAAAAATGAATGAATGAAATGTCATTATAAAATGGTCCACTTGATAAACTTAGGTTTATTGTTGATTCCAGAGGGTCGGAACAAAATAAAATATTTTTTCTGACTTCCACCTCCGTTATCAACACCTCAGCGTCACACTCCATTAAGTTATTAATTTTTTATATTGTGCTTTCCCGCAGGATTGACGATCACTGTTTGACAGACGAGTGACAGAAGGGGCGTGGTGGAGTAAAGCGATTGTGCACGTGTGCTGACTTTTCACGTGAGGTGGGATGTATAAAGGAAGGGAGCGGAGAATCGGGTGTGCGCACAGTTTTATAAATCTGAAAATTTTTGTACGCACGTACTTTTCAAATTTTGTGAGTACACCATCTTTCAGTATGAAAGATGCTCAATCCTTTATACATAAGGCCCCAAATCATTTTGAGCAGGAATGGGCAACTTTGGTGGTACTGAGGGCCACAAAAGTTTTTACTCATTTTCCGAGGACCAGAGTTACATGTAAACCTTCAGTGGTGGTGGTGGGGAGTATTGTGCCATATTGTATCATTTCACAATTATGAACAAAAGCATCAGCAGATTAAAACGACCACACAATATTCTCTTAACTTTTGTTGCTGACATGGGATTGAAAGTGTCAGTGCTTCAGTTGCACTCTTGAGAGGTTGTCATGGCTTCAGTTACCTACCAGTTAGCTACCTTAGTTAGACTGAAGCCTCAGAGCTCTGAATCTTTTTTGGCACAATTAGAAGGAAAGCCTCAGTGCTTCATTGAGGCTTCATTGAGGCTTCACATGCTCATCACTACTGAGGAGCATTTATTGTTGTTTAAAAGCAGTCTACCTTGTAGATTTACTGCTTTTTTACAGCCTATTAATGTTGACTTTACTCCTGCTCTGATCGCTAGCTCTGTCCTTTCTGGTCTCAGCATGCAACACATACTTTGACACGGACTCCGGTGCTCCAGTGCACACCGTGCCCTCATGCTCGCTCGACCACTCACACAGTGGCACCTAGGTTTCGATTAGACCTACCCCTGCTTGCAGACTCTGTAATTGCATTCAAGAATGCTGTTCTAAATACAGTCAAATGTGATATAAATAAATAATTGATTTTTGGAAATGGACTGGCAAACCACACTGAATGAGGTTGGGGGCCACCAGTTTCCCATCCCTGATTTAGATCTGTGTAAGTGAGGACAAGGATTTTAAATTTAATTCTAGATAGATCTCTATGGGAAGCCAATGAAGGGTCAGAACAGGAGAGATATGATCTCTCTTTCTAGTACCTGTTAAAACTCTAGCTGTAGCATTTTGGATCAACAGACATTTTAGGACAGCCTGATAATAAAAAAATTACAATAATCTAATCTAGAACTAATAAAAGCGTGGGTTAGTTTCTCAGCAGAACTCCGAGACAAAATGTTCCTGATCTTGGCAATATTACGCAAATGATAAAATGCAGTCTTAGATATAAGTTTAATATGGGAATTAAAGGACAAGAACTGGCAGGAGATAGAGTAAACCCATCCAAACTAAGGGTCTGATTTGGGAAAGTATTTCTAAGGTTATTTGGGCCAACTAGAATGACTTCAGTCTTTATCTGAATTTAATAGTAAGAAATTACAAGTCATCCATGCTATGATTTCCTAAAGATGTGCCTCTAATTTAGTTAATTGATTACTGTCATCTGGCATCACTGACAAATATAATTGTGTCATTTGCATAACAATGGCAATTTATTAGATTAGATTAGATTACATTCAACTTTATTGTCATTACACATGTATGAATACAAGGTAACGAAACACAGTTTAGCATCCAATCAGAAGTGCAAAGGACAGCAGTGCAGTATATACGGTAATTAACAGTATGTGCAATTTAAGCAAATATATGCAGCAGTGCAGAAAGTTAAGAGTACTGTTATGTGCAAATAATGTACAATAAGTTAGATGGGCAGTTATGTACAGGTGAGGATGGTAAGAGATGGTGGTAAGAGAGTCAGCGGGGAACTAAGTTCAATAACGTGACAGCTGTTGGAAAGAAACTGTTCCTAAACCTGCTGGTTCTAGTCCGAAGGCTTCTGAAACGTCTTCTGGAGGGGAGAAGCTGGAACAGTCCATGAGCAGGATGGTTGGAGTCCCTAAGAATGCTGCGTGCCCGGCGCAGACATCTTTTCCTGTAGACATCCTCTATAGCTGGAAGTGGAGTCCCTGTGATGCGTTGGGCGGTTTTCACCACCCGCTGCAGCGCCTACCGGTCAGCGACAGAGCAGCTCCCATACCAGACTGTGATACAGTTGGTCAGGGTGCTCTCTATCACGCAGCGGTAGAAGTTGCCCAGGATGTCAGTTGACAGATGGTTCTTCTTCAGTGTCCTCAAGAAGAAGAGGCGCTGATGGGCCTTCTTGATTAGGCTGGTGGTGTTAACTGACCAGGACAGGTCCTCCGAGATGTGGGTCCCCAGGAATTTGAAGCTGGGGACACGTTCAACAGCTATGCCATTGATATGGATGGGGTCATGTGTCTCTCCCCTCTCCTTCCTGTAGTCCACTATGAGCTCCTTGGTTTTGCTGGTGTTAAGGAGCCGGTTATTGTCAGCGCACCAAGTAGCCAAGTGCTCAACCTCTGCCCTGTAATCTGACTCGTCATTGTCCCTGATGAGTCCAATCACCGTGGTGTCATCTGCGAACTTTATGATGGAATTGGATCCATACATAGGCCTGCAGTCATGGGTGAAGAGGGAGTAGAGGAATGGGCTGAGCACACAGCCCTGTGGTACACCAGTGTTGAGTGTGATGACGGAAGAACGGTTGGGACCTGACCTAACATGCTGGGGTCTGTTGGTCAGAAAATCCATAATCCAGTTGCAGGTGGAGGTGGAGGTACTGATTCCCAGGTCCCCAAGTTTAGTGAGCAACTTGGAGGGGATAACTGTGTTGAATGCTGAGCTGAAGTCAACAAACAGCATTCTTGCGTAGGTGTTCTTGTCATCCAGGTGTGAAAGTACATAGTGCAGCGCTGTAGAAACCGCATCCTCTGTACTCCTGTTGCTCCGGTAGGCAAACTGGTGAGGGTCCAGTGTAGGGGGCAGGCATTTTTTGAGCTGTGCCAAGACCAGTCGCTCAAAGCACTTCATGACTATGGGCGTCAGTGCCACAGGGCGATAGTCATTTAGGCACGATGGTGTTGAATGTTTCGGCACTGGTACTATTGAAGTTGTCTTGAAGCACGCTGGTACCACGGCCTGGGCCAGGGATAGATTGAAGATGTCTGTGAAGACCCCTGCCAGCTGCTCAGCGCATGCCCTCAGCACACGCCGAGGAATGCCGTCAGGGCCAGCAGCCTTACGTACGTTGACATGACTCATTGTGTTACGGACGTCGGTGTGGGTGAGTGTGAGGTGGTGGAGGTCGTCAGAGGGTGGGAAATTGATGTTCTTTTCGTTATTGTCCTTGTCAAAACGAGCATAGAAGTCATTTAGCTCATTGAGAAAGGGCACAGTCATGGCTATAGGTATGGAGTTGCTGGGCTTATAATCAGAGATAGCTTGAATGCCATGCCACATGCGTCGGGGGTCAGAGTCGCCAAAATGTTCCTCCACCTTCAGCTTGTAGCTGTGCTTGGCCTTCTTGATGCCCCTCTTCAGATCTGCCCTGGATGAACTGTAGGCCTGTGCATCACCAGATCTAAAGGCATTGTTACGTGCTTTTAGCAGAAGCAGCACTTCTCTGTTCATCCACGGCTTCTGATTTGGGTACGTGGTGATCTGTCTTTCCGTGGTGACACTGTCAATAGTGGTGTTGATATGGTCCAGGACTGAGTGGGTGTAAGAGTCGATGTTTATGTGGGAGCCACAGGTAGCCTGAGAGGTGAACATACTCCAGTCTGTGTTCCTAAACTTCTCCTGGAGTACAGAGTCAACCCCCTCTGGCCACAGTTTGATGGTCCTCACTGATGGCTTCACCCGGTTGATGAGTGGTACATACTTGGGGGTAAGGAACAAGGATAAGTGATCAGACTGACCTAGGTGGGGGAGGGGAGTTGCTGTGTAGGCTCCCACAATATTGGTGTAAACATGGTCCAATGTTTTGTCCCCTCTTGTGTGACAGGAGACATGCTGGTAGAATTTAAGAAGCACTGTCTTGAGGTTAGAGTGGTTGAAATCACCCGCCACAATAAATGCTGCCTCTGGGTGTGCAGTTTGTTGTTTGCTAATAGCTGCATGCAGTTCTTTCATAGCAAGCTTAGCATTAGCATCCGGAGAAATGTAAGTGGCTGTTATGATGGTACAAGTGAACTCGCGTGGCAGATAGAAAGGTCTACATTTAACCATGAGAAACTCCAGGTTAGCTGAGCAGTGTCTCTCAACAGTGACAGAGTTCGTGCACCAAGCCTTGTTAATATAAATGCACACTCCCCCACCTCTAGTCTTACCCGAGTCATCTGCTGCTCTGTCTGCCCGGAGCGTGTGTAGGCCGGCTAGCTCAATAGCATTGTCGGGTATTCCACTGTGAAGCCATGTTTCCGTGAAAATCATGATATTGCAGTTCATAAGTCTCTTATTGTTGGTGATCCGAAGCCGTAGTTCACTCATTTTGTTCGCCAGTGACCGTACATTAGCAAGGAAAATACTGGGTAGAGAGAGCCGGTACGGTGTTAGCGTTTGCTTAGCTCTTAGCCCACCGCGCTTACCCCGCCTTTGTTTACGGTCCCTACGCCGCCTGCGAGCACTTCCGGTCGGCCAGGAAGCCTGCCGAGGGTCGGGTGTTCTCCGGAGCTCAGGGATGAGACGTAGGTTGAGACGAAGGTTGCTGATAAAAAGATCGTTATTGTTACCTTGTAATCCAATGTCCAAAAGCTCATCTCGGGTGTAAGATGTAAAAGCAAAGCTGTTCTGAACGAACATACCCGAAATGAGCAGAAATAACACTGCTAATCCCCAAAATCTGATAGGACGCTGAGCCTTGCGTTGTGCACGCGCCGCCATCTTGGTCAAATTTATGCAATGCTTTCTAATAATATTACCTAATGGAAGCATATATAAACTAAAAAGAATAGGACCTAATACAGAGCCTTATGGAACTCCATGACTGAGCTTTGAATTTGGAGAAAACTCATTGACATGAACAAACTGGAACCTTTCAGATAACTATGATTTAAACCAAAAGTTCTGTTAAATCCAACAAAGTATTCTAATCTATCAAGTAAAATATTAAGATTAATAGTATCAAAAGCTGCACTAAGGTCTACAAGGACAAGTACAGAAACAAGTCCTTTATCAGATGCTATAAAAAGATTGTTAGTGACCTTCACCAAAGGTGTTTCAGTGCTGTGATGAATGAATAAGTCCACATCAATGGGGCCCATTGCACATTCATTTGATTGTGTTTGATTGTGTGTATAACTATGTGACAGCTAGCTAGATAGTGATACCATGTTTTAATTGAAAGTCATTCACAAGTTTAGATTGGATTTTGCATGTCATAGTTTTGAATTTTACTATTACTATCTATTATGCCCACTTAAAACACTGCTGATTATGCACGGTGTGCATAGCATTTGGGTATTACACCGCTACGTAGGTCCAGCTTTGCATGCGTTTGCTTGCAGTGCTACCTACGAGATTTGTTAGCTAGCTTAATGAGCCTGAAAACCACCTATAAAGATGCTGTACTCCTAGGTTAACCCCTTGCACTCCGGGCAATTTTCCTAAAAATGCCAAAAAATAACGTGCCCAAAGTAAATCGAAAGCTGTTATTCAACCCTTTGCAGCATCTTCATGGGGTTGGTCTCATTTAAAAGAAAACACTTTGAATTTTTTGGCAAAAAAAACATAATCTCTCTACGTGCTCCGGCCACTGAGTTACAGTCATCTAAACATACTGAACTTGAAGAAAATAAATTTGGCCACGGTGTTTTTTTGGATACAAATGCTTGCAAATAACACACAGTTGTCCGATCCGGCTGGAAAATGCAACAGAAATGTAGAACCAAGTGTTATCCAGCTGAGATCCAAATTTGGTAACAATACCACAAAAAATGAATATTTTACACAGCTTTGTTCTCAGGTAGTTCCCAGGCGTTTTGGAACTGTGCCAAATTGTGCCAAATGGCACAGTTTGGAAAAACGTCTGTAACTTTTGAATAATTCAATGTAGAATCTTCATTTTGGGCTCTAATGAAAGGTCACCTTCAGGGCTGTGTGTGTGTGTGGGGGGGGGGGTTCCCCCCCCCCGCTACAAAGGACGGAGTTCGGCCCTCGCTACATGATGGATTACACTCGTTGCATGTTTTCACAGCGGCTTCCCCCCCCTCGCTACTGTGTGTGTGTGTGTGTGTGGGGGGGGGGGGGTTGTCCCCCCCCCCCGCTACAGAGGACGGCCATCGCTACATGACGGAATAGACTCGTATGCTTCCCCCCGCAGACCGGGGGGCGTTCGGACCGTGAACCCCCCCCCCCGCTCCTCTTCTGCAGCGGGGGGCGTTCACGATCTGAACATGGCAAATGAACCGTTCATCGCGGCGCACGCACTTCGTACTTTGTGCGCCGTACAGTTGTAATTTACCGATCGGTCAAAAGTCATTTTTTGATTACAATTTTCAGGGATAAATAATAATTTAGCTTATAACACCTTACCTCTTCACAGCAGCAGAGTCCTGGCGAACTTCTGTTCCCCATTGTCAGACGAACGCGATGCTGGTCCGCTCGTGGATCCCGGTCAAAACATAATTCCATTATTGCCGTTTTGGCGAATGATTTACGACTTTTGTCGTCGGCCTCCGTCGGTCTATGATGACGGAAGAGAATCCTAAACGTCTATTCTGCTGGAATGAGTGCAGGTCCCACTTGTGGGTATTCTCCATGCTGCTGGGTCTGTAGCAGGTTCGTCCAGCGTCCTTTGTTTCCATCTGCTGCAACAGTAAATCTCTCTTCACCCAGCCCGAACTTCTGTGCTTCAATTGGCTCCTGCATTCACAGTAGGCGGGTCCTCCTTCCTAGGTTTTCATTCATTGGTTCTTCAAGGTTTCAGAAACCCAATTCAAGGCTCTTATTAGTCGAATGAGAGGTCAATCAGATTAACTAATCTGTTCGCTGCTGTGTCTGCAGCTTTTTTTTTCAGTGGCGCTTGGACGCCAACACCACCTACATCACCACAATCTGGACTGTGCGCCCTAGGATGCAGAGACTTGCCCACCCGCGGAACAACGGAGCACAAGTGGTTAACCTAACTTTGATGCAACATTGCACATTGTATCTGTACAAATGTTGTTCTACCTGTATGATGTTGTTACTGTATCTGTATGAATGATGTTAATAAAACTCAGAGGATTAGAGCAGTGTTTAAGTAATTTATATCAGAGGTCAGTAACATCTATAGTAAGGTGGAGGTATGACCTCTCTGAGTACTTTGTAGTTTAACATTTTCTCTTCTGTTACATAGTTAGATCAGATAAAAAGGTTAAAACTGAAAGGTCTGGTCAGGATTATGATGAAATTTAATATTTTATACTGGTATTTTTCTTTGAGGTGAAACTCTGAGACAGTACCAGATATCATTCCTTCCACCTGTGATCCTGACCTTTGACCTTCCCGATGATTATCCCTCTTCCTCTCCTCCCATCTTCACCCTCACATGCAGCTGGCTGACTCAGACACAGGTAATCACAGACACCACTGTGGATCAGTAAAGACTCTGTTGGTCACAGGTGTAAATGCAGATTTCAGAATCTCAGTAAACATCACATGAGCATCTGTCCTCTTTTCTCACAGCTGTCTGCTCTGACTGCTCAGCTCTGTGATCTCTATCAGGCCACTGGGGGCACTGTGATGCTCTTCTCCTGGATTCAGTTTCTCAAAGAAGATGCGCTGAGGTTCCTCAGCATCCAGAACCTGCTGGAGATTCCTGTTGATGAACATAACACCCTGCACCCTGAATCCACAGATGACCAACGTTGTGGTGTGTCTGATCATTATAGACTACACATCTCTGAAAATCCTTCAGCCTCAGATGGGAGCAGCAGAGACCCTTGGAGAGGCTTGGGGTTAGACTCCACCCAGGCTGGTCAAAATACTTCAACCTCTCAGCAAAGCCAGAGTGAATTGAAATCTCCTTCCTCAGAGACAATCCCAAAGCAAACTGCACACATTTCAGATGTTACTGCCCCCCAATCCTCAGAATTTAGTGCTGAACAGTTCTTAGATAAAAATGCAGCTTCAGTCTCATCATTGCTTCCCTCTGACTCCTCAAACCAGCAGGATCCAAGTGAACATGGAGCTTCTTTTCTGCTGGTCCACTCTAAAGATCCCCCTCAGGATGAAGACCATACAGTTCCTGGTCTCTCTTTAACTCCATCACAAATTCTCCTTTCTCAGATTTTAATCCACGATGCAGCACAGAAACAGAAAGTGTTTGCCACCACGGTGTTTGACTGTGGTGTTTGTTTCATGAGCTGGTTAGGTTCAGAGTGTGTGCATCTGCCTGAGTGTGGTCACATCTTCTGCCGTGGCTGTCTCAGTGAGTTCTGTAAGGTCCAGATTGCAGAGGGGAATGTCAGGGGAGTCACCTGTCCTCAGGGAGACTGCACTGCTGCTCCTACACCTGCACAGGTACAGTCTTCATCCACCTACCTTTTTCCATTTACTCATAGGCCTTCTGCTTTAAAGATATGGGACACTATTCAAGGATACATACATTTGCTGTACTATAGCAAATATAAATTGTTCTGTTACATGGATAAAGTGCAGTGCTGCAAATCTATCTATAAATGCAAGAAATCTCTGTCTGTGTGTTTGTCTGCCTGTCTCACATATATCTCTTAAACCGTTCGTCAGACTGGCCTCAGATTTTAAACATGGTTTCCTGAGGTTATGAGAGTGTGCATCCCCCAAAATGGAGACGCTCAGTCAAAATATGTAATTTTTATCAATAAAAGTTTTAGCCGCTGCTCCGTGTCTCTTCATGAGCTGGCTTTAAGAAGTGTGGGTGGCATTTCAGATTGACTCTGTGCTGATGGGACATTACACACCATCATGACCATACTGATTGGATAACACACAGCATCACGACCTGTCAGTCACCACAGTGTTCCCGGGACAAAACAAGGTAATGAAAGTTAGAAAGATAAAAAAAAAATAAATAATAATAATACTGAAGATTTAATGCTTAAAAAAATTATACTATAAAGTTGCCGTGATTGTGTAGGTCTAAAGGACAATTTGCCATATGTGGAGAATGAGGTGCACAAGCAGACTGGGCGGAACGTCAGCGGGGCCCAGGTCTGACAAATCAACACAGAATTCAGTTCAATTCAATTCAACTTTATTTATATAGTGCCATATCACAACAATAGTCATCTCATAGCACTTTCAAATGTAGGGGAAACCCCACAATTGCAGAAAGACCCCAGCAATCAGGTGATCCCCTGTGAGCAAGCACTTGACGACGGTGGAGAGGAAGAACTCCCTTTTAACAGGAAGAAACCTCTAGCAGAACCAGGCTCAGGGAAGGGCAGTCATCTGCTGCGACTGGCTGGGGGGTGAGGGGATAGAGAAGATGAAAAGAACAGACATAAAGAGAGCAAACATTAAAGGAGAGAAGCCAAGTACATTATTGGAGGTCACCCGGCAGTCTAAATCTATTAACAGCAAAACAAAGGGAGGGTCAAGAGACACAAGATTCCTCCCTAATCATAGGCTATATTGAAGAGGAAGGTTTTTACCCTATTCTTAAAAACAGATCGAGTCTGACTCCCGAGCCCAGAGTGGTAACTGGTTCCACAGGAAAGGCGCTTGAGATTCTTTTGGAGATTCTAGGTATTACAAGTAATCCAGCATTTTGTGAGCGTAGTGCTCTGTTAGTATGATGGGGTAATATCAGATCTTTTATATAAAAAGGGGCCTGATTATAAAGAGTTTTGTAAGTGAGAAGAAGAATTTTAAACTTAATTCTAAACTCTATGGGAAGCCAATGAAGGGAGGCCAGAACCGGAGAGATACGATCTCTCTTTCTAGTACCTGTTAAAACTCTTGCAGCAGCATTTTGGATCAACTGAAGACTTTTTAAAGATATTTTAGGACAACCTGATAATAACGAGTTACAATAATCTAATCTAGAGCTAACAAAAGCGTGGATCAGTTTCTCAGCATCACTCTGAGACAAGATGCTCCTAATCTTGGCAATATTGCGCAGATGATAGAAGGCAGTCTGAGAAACAAATTTAATATGTGAATTAAAAAACAGATTTTGATCAAAAATAACTCCGTTTCCTCGCAGAACTATTCAGCGAAAGAGTTGCCGCATCCAAATTAAGAGTTTGATTTGGAAAGGTATTTCTAAGGTTTTTTGGTCCAACAAGAATGACATCAATCTTATTTGGGTTTAATAGCAGAAAATTACAAGTCATCCAAGCTTTGATTTTCTTAAGACAGGCATCTAACTTGGCTAATTGATTACTATCATCAGGCTTCATTGACAGGTATAATTGTGTGTCATCTGCGCAACAATGAAAATGTATACAGTGCTTTCTAATGATGTTGCTTAACGGAAGCATATATAAACTAAAAAGAGTAGGGCCTAGCACAGATCCCTGTGGAACTCCATGACTGAGCTTAGAGTTGGAAGAAAACTCATTATTGATATGAACAAACTGAAGTCTATCAGACAAATAAGATCTAAACCACTGCAGCAAAGTTTCATTTAGTCCAACATAGTGTTCTAATCTATCAAGTAGAATATCATGGTCGATAGTATCAAAGGCTGCACTAAGATCTAAAAGGACAAGTACAGAAACGAGTCCATTATCAGATGCGATAAGGAGGTCATTAGTGACCTTCACTAAGGCTGTTTCAGTACTATGATGAATTCTGAATCCAGATTGAAACTCTTCAAATAAACCATTTCCCTGCAAGTGGTCAAATAATTGTGTAGCAACAACTAAGATTTTTGAAATGAAAGGCAGATTAGAGATTGGTCGATAGTTGCTAAAACTCCTGGATCAAGCGCTGGCTTTTTGAGTAAGGGTTTAATTACAGCAATTTTAAAAGCCCGCGGTACATGACCTGAAGTTAAAGAAGAATTGATTATTTGAAGAATACGGCTACCAATAAATGGGAAGACTTTTTTAAATATCCTGGTAGGAATAGGGTCTAAAAGACGAGATGAAGGCTTGGATGAGGAGATTATTTTATCTAACTCTAAAAGGTCAATTGGAGTAAACTTATCCAAACAGATATCAATTGAAAGAGTTGTAGTAGTTGCTGTACTTAAGTTTACGGTGGGAAGAATCAGTGATTTTATCTCTAATAAATAAAATTTTATGATTGAAAAAGTTCAAAAAGTTCTGACTAGTAAGCTCTAGGGGGATGCGAGGATTGACAGAGTCCTGACTCTTTGTCAGCCTGGCTACAGTGTTGAAAAGAAACCTGGGATTATTCTTATTCTCTTCTATTAATGCAGAGTAATAATTTGTTCTAGCTTTTCTAAGAGATTTTTTTATAAATTAAGAGATGATTTCTCCATGCTAAATAGATTTCATCTCAATTAGTGGAACGCCATTTTGTTTCTAATTGATGAGTCTTCTGTTTTAAGCTACAAGTTTCTGTGTTAAACCAAGGGGTTAGAAATCTCTAATTAGAATTTTTTTCTTTTTTAAAGGGGCCACCAAGTCTAGAGTCTGATGCAGAGAAGCTGTAAAACTATCTACCATGCTATCAATTACGGAAGGAGCAAGCTCTCCATCTTTTATTTCCATTGTGTTGACACATGGTATAGAGGAGACAGTCTGCAAAAATTTGGTAACATCATCTGAAAGACAGCTGCTGTAGTAGTTGTATAATATCGTGTGGTTGGGTAATCTTTATAAGAAGTGGACATCGACACCAGCGTGGATCTCAGAACAAGCCTCATTTAATTCTGTTGTCTTCCAACATCATTCAACACGTATATCTTCTACTAGTGCCACCGTGTGGCAAGGCATTACATTACATCCCCCCCTTTTAGATATTTACCATATCCCTTTATATATCTTATTTACTTAAATTCTAATAATAAAGAATATGGTCAACCACAAGATAACACAAAGCTACACTGTCACTACTGTGCGCTTACATTTTCAGAACATAACTTTTTCTTTTCATTTTCTTTTCAACATTTTTTTTTTTTTTCTAACTAGAAGGACAGGGTAGACTACCTGACCCTTCAGGCTCTGCCATAGGGAATTATTCTGCCCTGTTCACTGCAGGCCTCTATACTAGGTTTTACCAGTTCAGTCTTTCTGGTGGACGAGATACTCGCCCCGATCTGGTCACAGTCGCATCTGAGCTGGGCTGATCTGGCTCTGGATCAGGCTGATCTGGTTCTGGAAGAGCAGTGAGCTGAGCTCTGTTTCTTCTCAGTGTGCCCGACTCTGTCTCCACGTTGTACGACCTTGGAGTTGATGACGTCGACTGGACTGTCCCGGTGGTCTTTGCTGAGTGGATCCACACTCTCTGACCTGGTTCGAGAACCGGCAGCTCTCTTGCTCTGTGTCTCGCTCCATATGCTTTCTTCTGATTCTCTTTCAATCTTGCGTCTTTCTTTTTAAAAGCATGAAGGTCTGGCCACTTTGGTCTGAGAGTCTGTGGAGGGACCGGAACTGTCGATCGCAATCTTCTCCCCATCAGAAGTTCTGCTGGTGAGGCTCCATGAGCCAATGGGGTTGTCCTGTAAGTCAGGAGAGCTCTTTGGTGATCTTGGTTCTTGCTGAGTATCTGCTTTACTGTTCTCACCGCCCTCTCTGCTTCCCCATTGCTTTGCGGATACCTGGGGCTACTGGTGACATGTTCAAAGTCGTATTCCTGAGCAAATACTTTAAACTCTGAAGAGGCGAACTGTGGCCCGTTGTCCGTCACTAGTACCTCAGGGATACCGAATCTTGCAAAGATGACTTTCAGCCTCTCGACTGTGGTTGCTGTAGTAAGCGTTGGAAGGTTGGCTATTTCAATGTATCTGGAGAAATAGTCAACTACGACCAGGTAGTGGCTCTTCCCCCACTCGAAGAGGTCCGCCGCTAGCCTTTGCCACGGCCTTGCAGGTAAGGGGGTCGTGAGCAGTGGCTCTGTGCGATAGCTGGAGTACTGGCTGCATACTTCACACCTCTCCACAAGCTCTTTGATGTCCCTTGTCAAGCCTGGCCACCACACAGACTGTTGGGCTCTTGAAATGCACTTTGTCATGCCCAGGTGCCCATGGTGGATTCTCTCCAGCATGTCTCTTCGCATTGGCGCTGGAATGACAAGCCTTTCTCCCTTTAGGAGGATACCGTCAGCCACATGGATGTCAGCTCTGTGCGGCCAGTACTTTAGCAGCCTCTCTGGAACTGCTTGTCTGTGCGAAGGCCATCCTTTGTCTGTGTATGCCCTCAGCTGTTTCATTGTTGTGTCGTTGTTCTGCATGTTTTTAATTTCATCCAATTTTGTTTTTGTTGCAGGTATGTGTTCCATCACAAAGTCGATGTACACCTGACACTCTCTTTCCAGGCTGGCACTCTCCGTGCTGCTCTCTGGTCCCAGTGGCGCTCGTGACAATGCGTCAGCAGCCACCAACTGTTTCCCTGGTACATGAATTATCTTGTAGTTGAATCTCATCATTCTCAGTCTGAATCTGAGTATTCTTGGAGGTAAATCATCCAGTGGCCGGGTACCTAACAGTGATATGAGAGGTTTGTGATCTGTACGCACCGTGAAGTCCATTCCCAGGAGATAGGTGCTCAGGCGCTCGCACGCCCATGTCACGGCGAGAGCTTCTTTCTCGATTTGAGCGTACCGAGACTCTGTGGGTGACAGACTTCTAGATATGTACACCACTGGCCTGAATTCTCCACCTGGCTGTCGCTGCATCAGTACTCCTCCCAGGCCATATGATGAAGCGTCAGCCGACACGAGAGTTTCTCTTTTTGTACTGTACTGAGCCAGTACAGCTGGAGAGCTAAGCTCTTTCTTAACAGCTTCAAAAGCTGTCTTTTGCTGCGCGTCCCATGTCCACTCGCTGTTGCTGCGCAGCAAGTCTCTCAGGGGCTTTGTGAGATTGGGGAGGCGCGAGGAGAACTTGCAGACATAGTTCACCATCCCCATGAAGCGTCTCACCGCTTCAACGTTCTCGGGTTCGGGCATGTTCAAGATTGCTTTAATTTTGCTTGGGTCAGCCTCGATCCCGTCGGCACTGACCATATGCCCTAGGAATTTCACGTCCTTCACACTGAACTCACATTTTTCGTTTAAGGTCAGACCTGCCTCTTCAAGCTTCTTGAGAAGTTCGCACAGCCTGTTGTTATGCTCAGTCTGATCTTTGCCAAACACCAATATGTCGTCGGCATGGCAGAGTGCGCCTGGGGTGCCGTCGACAAGCTGGGAAAGTCTTAGCTGGAAATGTTCCGGCGCAGAAGAAATCCCGAATGGGAGTCTCCTGTAACAATACCTCCCAAATGGTGTAATGAAGGTTGTCAATGGCTCTGATTCCTCATGCAGGGGAACTTGCCAAAACCCTGCTGTGGCATCCAATTTTGAGAAGATGACGGCTCCGTCTAGCTTTGCTAGAGTCTCATCCACAGCTGGGAGTATGTGTCTTTCTCGACGCACGCTCTCATTCAGCCTTGTCAGGTCTGAGCAGATCCGGATTTTTCCATTGGGTTTGGGTGCAACCACCATTCCCGAACACCACTCGGTTGGTTCTTGGGTCTTTCGAATCACGCCCATCTCTTCCATCCTCTGGAGCTCTGATTTGACTCTGTCCATTAATGGTAGGGCTACATGTCTAGGGGCTGACAAGGCGTATGGCACAGCTCCCTGAGCTAACTCAATTTTATAGCTACCCTGCAGCTTCCCTAAGCCTGAGAATACTTTCGGGAACATTTTCTTGAATTTTTCATCAGATGCTAGCACTGCAGCTATCTGCTGCAACAGAGGTAGGCTCTGTATAGCTGGGAGCCCTAATAGTGGCATCACTAAATCCTTCACAACAAATACATCCTGCTCTGTTTTCTTTATGCCCTTTTTCAGGCAGGCTGTGAATGTGCCTAGCACCGTCAGTGGCAGGTTGTTGGGGCCACATAACATTCTCTGTGACTTCTTTAGGTCACCATCTCTTGTTTTGCAGTACATGGAGTCTGGTATGGCGGTGACAGCCGCTCCTTTATCCAACTTGAAGTTAATCAATTTTCCATTCATTTCTATGTCATTTCTCCAGACATCCTGTTTATCAGTCTCTATTGCTCCCAAGAAAGCGCTCTCTTCAGTCTCATACACCTCTTCAATAGCCTCGACACGTTGCTCTGTCCTACACACTGCAGCATAATGTCCTTTTCTTTTACATTTGCGGCACTCTGCCTCTCTCGCTGGGCATTGTTTCCATGCGTGTTGAGGACTGTGGCCACACCTTTTGCACGTGCCTGTACTCTGCGTCGCGTTGGTTTGAGTTCGTTTCGCCATATTGGGTTTCGCAGGGTTTTTTTCTCACAATAGCATCAACATTGCTTTCCTTAATTTCAGTCTTCTCGCGCCGTATCAATGGCTGTTGCTTTTTTACTTCTTCTCTTTGCCTGACTTGTGTTATTGTACTTTCCAGCGTGAGCTTTGGGTCTAACTGTAATTTCTCTGACAATTTAGCGTCTCTGATCCCAACTACTATCCGATCTCTTATCATCTCTTCAAGTAGAACGCCATATTGGCAATGCTCAGCCAGCTTGTACACGTCTGTGATAAAGTTCTCTGCCGTTTCGCCAGGCTGTTGATATCGGCTGTTAAATCTGGCTCTCTCATAGATAACGTTATGTTTGCCAATAAAATGCTCACCTAAGGCTTTGCACACTTCATCGTATTTCTTCCGTTTGGCTTCCTCCAAAGTTATTGTTGTCATAACGTCATCACTTTTCTCCCCCATTATGTAGAGCAGTGAGTTGATTTGGTATTCCTCATTCTTCTCTGCTAATCCAGATGCTATTCTGAATCGCTCGAAGCGTCGTAGCCACTGAGTCCAGCTACTGGGCTCATCGAAGTTAAAACTTCCTGGCGGTGGTATCGTGAATATTTGATCCATTTTGTCGTTCCTCCCTTCCTTTTCTTAGCGAGTAAACGAGCTAGCAACTTACTTGCTTCTCCGCCGGCGCAGTCACTGACGAGGGAAAAAAAAGTTTTTCTTTTCCTCTCTCTCCCAACTCTTTCACACAGGCGACCCTCTCTCCTGTCGGATTCTTGTCACCAACTTCTGACACCATGTATAATATCGTGTGGTTGGGTAATCTTTATAAGAAGTGGACATCGACACCAGCGTGGATCTCAGAACAAGCCTCATTTAATTCTGTTGTCTTCCAACATCATTCAACACGTATATCTTCTACTAGTGCCACCGTGTGGCAAGGCATTACATTACAGTAGTATTTTTCTTTAGGAGTCAAATAATCAGAAATAGGGAAATCAAAGGTTAACAGACAATGGTCTGACAGTACAGGATTATGAGGAGACACTACCAGATTTTCTATTTCTATACCATAAGTCAGAACAAGTTCCAATGTGTGGTGGAGATAATGAGTAGAATTTTCTACTTTCTGGGAAAACCCCATTGAGTCTAATATTGAATTGAATGCCTTATTAAGACAGTCACTATCTACATCAACATGTCTATTAAAATCCCCTACTATAATTATTCTATCTGATTTCAGCACTAAATCAGCAAAAATTTGGCAAATTCAGATAAAAACTCTGAGTAGGCTGAGGGAGGACAGTAAACTATGGCAAAAAAAAAAAATTGGGTTTAAGCTAAGATTGCTAACATGCCTCATACTGAGGACCAGGCCTTCAAAGGAATTAAAACATGATTTTTGCTTTACATTAACTAGTAATTTAAATGGTAATGGTAAATTGCCACTACTCCACCTCCATGACCAGAACTTCTGGGATTATGATAGTTTAGATAACCAGAGGGAGTTGATTCATTTAACCCCTTGAACTCTGTGAATTCTGCGGGTGGTCACATCTCTGCATCTTAGTGCGTCTCAGTGTGCACTGAAAAAAAAAGCTGTATTTCTGGTCTTCCAGTACAGACACAGCCTTGTTACAACCTGAGAAAAAAGCTGTGTAATATATTCATTTTTTGTGGTATTTTTACAAAATTTTGATCTGAGCTTGAGAACAGTTGTTTCTACATTTCTGTTGTTTTCCAGCCAGTATCTGAGAGCTGTATGTTATTTGCAAGCATTTGTATCTAAAAAAAACACCCAGGTGAACTTTCTTGTTACTCAGTGGCAGGAGCACTTAGAGAGATTATGACTGTTTTGCCAAAAAAATTCAGAGTGTTTTCTTTTAAATGAGACTAACCCCATGAAGATGCTGCAAAGGGTTGAAGAACAGCTTTTGATTTACTTTGGGCATGTTATTTTTAGGTGTTTTTAAGGAAGTTGAACAGAGTTCAACAGGTTAAACCAACATAATCATCTTGCCCTAGCCAACTCTCTGTAAGGAATATTAAATCAATCTGATGATCAATTAATAGATCATGGACTAGTAGAGACTTGGGAGTTAGAGACCTAATATTTAACAAACCACATTTAATTTTTAAATTATGAGGAGGAAGAGAGGCCAAATCATTAAATTTAGAGACTTGATGTTTAATTTGAGTTTTATCAACTTTTTATTGAATCACTTTGCGATGTTTATGCATTATATTTTTATTAACTTTGGGGGGAGTAGACAAAGGTTCTCTGAGGAGGAAGACAGGGGTTGAGGGGTGGCAGATGAGGAGGAGCTGCAGAAAGGCGTGTATTTATCAAGTTATGTTGTATTTGTCTTGGGTTATAATATTTTGGGTAACGGGAGACAGACACAATCTATGGGGTTATAAATTGAAGACTGATCTAAACAGTGAGGATTATTTGGATTAATAGGATTAATATGAGAAGTGGAAACAAAGAAGGGCTGGTTAGCAGACCCAGGAACTTCAGGGTGAGTTAACGCACCAAATTTCAGCCACTGTACTGAAAAACGCTGAATGGAATAGAACAGATTGTCCCTCAAAACACGTGCACCAAGTCTATTTGGATGGATACTATCTGGCCTCATAAATGATGGGCGGTTCCAAAACAGGTTGAAATTGTCTACAAAACTAATGTTAAAAGTAGGACATGTAGAACACAACCAGGTATTAAGACAGAGTTCTGCTAAAATAATTGCAACCTTGTCAGAAAGGTGCCAATGGCCCAGAAATAAACACACGTCTGCCACAGTTCATAAGAGCAGACAGAAGGCTCTTGAGGTCACTCTTTAAGATCTCTGACTCTTCATCTGGGTTGTTGTTGCATCCAACATGTACAATGACAGTTTTAGCGTGGGGGAATTCATTTAATAAGTCAGGGGTAAGAGCCTCATTGTCTGACACTTTAGCCCCAGGAAAAAATTTAGTGACACAGTACCTACTTCTGACGTTCCTCATAATCGAATCACCAATTACCAACGTCGTCTGGGGGGGCCTTGCCGGTGGTTTCTGAAATGGTGGATAATTTTGCCGATGTTGTTGTGATGGCAGGGTGATGCGCTCTCTTCTTTTTGGAGGTGGTGTATAGTTTGGCACACCTAAAATAGTTTTAATCTGGGGCTTGCGAGTTTGGGCCACTGCTGAAGGAGGAGGAGGAGGAGGGGTGGCCATGGGAGGATGATCGACGTCCAGGTGGGGAAAATCTTCCAGGGAAAGGATGTTGAATCTGTTTTCCAGTAACAGAGGAAGAGAGGAGGCGCGGCCATGTCTGGTCAATCGCCGATGTTTGCTAGTTGGCCCAACCAAGGTCCAAGGTGCGCATTGAGGATGTGAAAAACCACCTGGGGCTTTGGTTTATCTCCGAGCTGAAGCCAGTGTTTATTGTTGGGGTTCTGGACAGCTGAGGAGACTGGAGCAGGGGTGGAAGTGGATGGCGATGTGCTAAATTCACCCAGGTAAGTAGCTGTCTCTGCCAGCTGCAAGTTGGTTGCCGGGGCCGATGTCCACCAGAACATGCCAGGAGAAGCAGTGGCCAGACCTGGCTCAAAGGCACACTAACTGATGGCGATTAAAAAAAACAGATCCATCGGTGTTCTGTCGGCATATCTATCAGAACAGCTGATATATGTGCAGGACATACAGGACAATTGAAACTGTGTTTCTCTCTCTCTTCAGTCATGTGCGCAATATGAAAAAAAGAAAAGGAATAAGGCTGGAAAAACAGCAACAGCAGTCTATGTACAGTAATGCTACCCATAGTGCAAATAGCGACAAAAGATAGACTTGTTCCAGACGATTTATTACACACTCACACTTCACACTTCTCAAGCAAAGAACAGACTGAACATTTAAGCAGAAACTCTCCTCTTAAGCTTCATGGCATTTACATCACACACAACATGACATTTGCATCACACTGCATTCAACATCCTTCATCCCTGACTCCTTCCTGCTATCTCACCAGGAATCTCCTGCTCTTTGTTCTCCCAAGCTTATCCACTGTCTCCTGTCTGAGATGCTAGATAAGCTGGCTCCCCCAAGGTGCAACACCACCACCCCCAGCATCTTAGATAGGACAATGGAATAACAGTCCACATGCTGTGATAGAATAATAGAACATCAGTCCGCATGCTGCTTGGGCTTCCGTCTCCTCCCTTATCTGCTGTAACTGGGGTTTACTGCCTCCGCGGCGCTGCTGTGCCGGTGGGGGGCTGCTGGGAGTGTGTCTGACTGCGGGTGGGCTGTTGCTGGGGGGGGGGGGCACTTCGGTCTGTCCGTGTGGCTGCTCTGGCGAATCGTTTCCCAGGGGAGCTCTCCGTGGGGGTCTTCCACGCCGAGGGGCCTCAGCCAACAGCACTTGCTCGTCTGCCACAACGAAAGCGGGTTTGAGTCTCTCTATGCCAATTTTTTCCCTCCTACCCCCCAAGTCTAGCAAAAAATGCTTATCCCCTGTTTCCAGCACTCTGAACGGTCCATCATAGGGTGGGCGCAATGGAGGGCGGTGGGCGTCGTGTCTGACAAACACGAACTCCACGCTCTTCAAAGTTTTAGGCATGAAAACATGCGGAAAACTGTGGTGGGCAGGGCCCAGCAGCGTGCCTGTGTTTGCGCTACGCTGCAAAAGCTGAGATGGGCAGCTGTCCGGCGCGGGATTATCTGGTAGAAATTCCCCGGGCAGCCGTAGTGGCTGTGCAAAAACAAGCTCTGCCGGGGAAGCTTCCAGATCCTCTTTCGGCGTGGAGCGCAACCCCAATAATACCCACGGCAGCCTGTCTACCCAATTTGCATCCGTCAATGAAGCCCTGAGTGCTGCTTTCAGTGATCTATGAAAACGCTCGCATAACCCATTGGCCTGTGGGTTGTACGCGGTTGTGCGGTGAATTGTAACACCCAGGCTGTGGGCCATCGCGGACCAGAGTTCGGAAACAAATTGAGGGCCCCTGTCGGACGTAATGTCCGACGGGACTCCAAAACGCGCCACCCATGCTGTTAAAAAAATGCGTGCTACGTCTGCGGACGTGGTTGCCGCCAGCGGGACTGCTTCTGGCCAGCGCATGGTGCGGTCCACCATTGTCAGGAGGTGTGTACACCCCTGTGATGGCGGGAGGGGGCCCACGAGGTCCACGTGAACATGGTCGAACCTCTTAGCCGGAATACGAAATGGCTCCAAAGGAGCCTTCGTGTGTCTGTGTACCTTGGCTCGTTGGCACGCTACGCAGGCTGCCGCCCACTCTTTCACTTTTTTTTTTTTTTGGACTTATTTTGTACCCGTAGGTAGATTTGTTTTGCAGTCTGGTGACAAACCACCAGCTGCTGGTCGCTGCGTGCGCAAGCGCCCCTTAACTCCCTAACCTGCATGTTTTTGGCATGTGGGAGGAAACCAGAGAAATCCCGGAGTAAACCCACGCAAACACAGGGAGAACATGCAAACTCCACACAGATCACTGTTGGCCGGGGGCAGGGATCAAACCCACGATCTCACGGTCCCCGCGATCCCCCGGCCGAGGGTAAAACTGTGCTGCCACAGTGCTATCCACTGCGCCACTGTGCAGCCTGTGTTTGCGTAGGCTCAGCCACACAAACTTCTCTCCCACCATTTTGACCGACGCGCGCACTCCTGGGTGCGCCAGAGTGTGAACCGACTCAAACATGCGGCCGGGACCACCGGACGTGGGCAACCCGTGGAGACGTCGCAGATTAGGGGGGGGGCACCATCTTGCAGCACCCTGCTCTCCAACCTTAACCCTGTTGGTCCAGACTGAAGCGTGCGCACGTCTGCATCGCTAATCTGCTCCGCAGCCATGGCTGCGTAATCTATCCCCACGCAGACCGGGGCCACCACGGCGTGCAAGAGGCAGTCCGCCACTACATTCAGTTTACCAGACACCTGCTGAATATCGGTAGTAAACTCTGAGATCACGGCCAGCTGTCTCTGCTGCCGGCCCGACCACGGTTCTGAAACCTTGGCCGTCCCGAACGTTAGTGGCTTGTGGTCCACGAACGCGGTGAAGCTGCGCCCTTCCAGCCAGAACTGGAAGTGGCGTATGGCCAGGTGAAGAGCCAGCAACTCTCTGTCGAATGCGCTGTATTTACGTTCGCTGTCGCGCAAAGTTCTGCTGAAAAAGGCGAGCGGCTGCCAAGCCCCGGCGACGCACTGCTCCACGACAGCCCCTATGGCCACGTCTGAAGCGTCGGTGGTGAGCGCTATGCGGGCCGACGGGTCCGGATGCGCCAGCAGTGCGGCGTTTGCCAGGGCTGCTTTAACTTCTGAGAACGCCCGCTCTCGCTCCGGGGTCCATTCGACCCTATCCGCGGGTTTCTGTTTCTTGAGCGTGGCGTACAATGGTTGCATGAGCTGCGCCGTGCGGGGAAGGAAACGGTTATAAAAGTTCACCATTCCCAAAAATTCCTGCAGCGCCCTGACTGCCCACTTTGCGCCGCTGCCCACTTTGTCGGGCAGCGGGATCGCTTCTTCCGGAGAGATGCGGTGCCCCAAAAAATCAATCTCTGTCACGCCGAACTGGCATTTCGCCGGGTTGATTATTAATCCGTGCTCCTCCAACCTCCGGAAAACCGTCGTGAGGTGGGTTTCGTCTTCGTCTTCGGACGCACTGGCTACCAGGATATCGTCCAGATAGACGAACATGAACGGGAGATCGCCCAGCACTGCATCCATCATGCACTGGAACGTCTGTGCCGCTCCTTTTAACCCAAATGGCATGCACAGGAACTCGAATAAACCGAACGGAGTTATTACCGCTGTTTTGGGTATGTCCTCAGCGTGCACTGGGACTTGGTGGTAACCGCGGACCAGGTCTATTTTAGAAAAAATGCGTGCTCCGGCAAGCTGAACGGAAAAATACTGTATGTGCGGAATTGGGTAGCGGTCGTGCGCTGTGGCGTTGTTCAACCTGCGGAAATCACCGCATGGTCGCCACGATCCCTCAGCCTTAGGGACCATGTGTAGCAGGGATGCCCATGGGCTGTTCAAGCGCCTAGGTTGGCGAACTCCTCGCGCGCTATGGCCAGTTTAGCTGCGTCCAAGCGCCGAGGTCTTGCAAAAACGGGCGGCCCACTGGTGGTGATAAAGTGCTCCACCCCATGTTTAGCGATGGCCGCGGAAAACGTCGGGACCGTGAGTGCTGGGAACTGAGTGAGCAGTGTGTGGAACTTACCGCCTGTAGCTGTGACGTTGGCTTGTGCTGTTGGCTGGGTCACTCGAGCTATACAGGGGAGAGAGTCAAAGGACAGTGCATTAACCAGGCGCCTGTTAGCAACATCAACCAGTAAACCATGTGCACACAGAAAATCAGCCCCCAGTATATGGTAATTCAGTGCTGCTACGACAAAAGTCCACTCATATGTACGGCCGTGTAGAAATAAGAGCAGAGTCCTCTCACCAAAGGTCTTAATATCCGAGCCGTTTGCTGCCAACATCTTGGGGCCGCTAGGTCCTGCCAGCTGGTCAGCGTAGGTTGGCCGGATGAAGCTCTTCTGGGCTCCGGTGTCCACGAGGAAGCGCCTCCCCGAGCGTGCGTCCATCAAGTAGAGCAGCTTGTTCTCTTCACCGAGGGTCGCGGCTGCTACCAACCCCCAGCCTTGGCGTTTCCCGAGCGCTTGAATTGGCACGGTGGCACACATCTGCGTGCCTCCTCTCCGAAGCGGCGGTGGTAGAAACAGAGCGTGTCTCTCTGGCGCTCCTTGGCCCCCGCTGCTGCTACCGTCGGTGGCTCCTCGCCTCCTCTGGTCGTCTCACTGGGCTCCGCCGCTGCCGAGTTGACTATGATCGCCCTGGTGGTGAGGATGATCCGGTCTGCCTCCTGGGCTAGCGCACGGTAGTCCCGCGCGGCCAGCAACGGCGAATTGGCCAGGGCCGCTCTCGCCGCTGTTGGAAGGTTCCGGAGGAAGAGGCGGGCAAACAGAAAGTGCCTGTCATCCGTGCCCATTAACGCCAGCATCTTCTCCATCAGGTCTACGGCCGAACCATCTTCCTGACTCGGTCCGCGTCAGGAGCCTCTCTGCTCTCTCACAGTCCGAGAGCGTGTAGCGCTGGATGAGCACAGCCTTGAGCACCTCGTATCTGTTGCTGGCTGGTGGCTGATCGAGCAGGCTCACTACCTGTTGAGCTGTGCAGGCGTCGAGCGCTGGGACCACATGGTAGAATCTGGTGTCATCTGCCGTTACTCCCCGGAGGGCGAACTGAGCCTCGGTGAGGTGGAACCAAGAGCGCGGGTTGTGCTGCCAGAAATCCGGTAGCTTGACTGACACCGCACACGCATGGCTGGAGGTTCCAGTCCGCGCTGTCTGTGGGATGGCTGCCGCCTCGCTGTAGCTTCCTGACCGGGCCGGCTCCGGGGCTCTTGCCTCGTGTTCCATAATACGTCTTGGGTCGCCAGTGTGGAGCGTGTAAATGAAGAGGCAGATTTGTTCCAGACGATTTATTTCACACTCACCCTTCACACTTCTCAAGCAAAGAACAGACTGAACATTTAAGCAGAAACTCTCCTCTTAAGCTTCATGGCATTTACATCACACACAACATGACATTTGCATCACACTGCATTTAACATCCTTCATCCCTGACTCCTTCCTGCTATCTCACCAGGAATCTCCTGCTCTTTGTTCTCCCAAGCTTATCCACTGTCTCCTGTCTGAGATGCTAGATAATCTGGCTCCCCCAAGGTGCTACACCCTAAGGTTTAATGCTTAAAGAACTAGAAAAGCACTCGGAGAGCGCAGACCTCCGCCAAGCACCACAGTTCCCCCCATACAGTGTTTGTGCATATGTTTTCAGATTCCTTGACAATGAAAACCTATGACTAGCAATTGGATTCACAATGATAGGATTAGTGGTTCAGTAGTTATTGATGAAAATGGCATTTTCCATAATGGCGGTTTAGCGCCACAGTTCCCCCCCATAGAGTGTTTGTGTGTACGTTTTCAGATTCCTTGACCATGAAAACATATGACTAGTAATTGGATTCACAATGATAGGATTAGTGGTTCAGTAGTTATTGACGAAAATGGCATTTTCTGTAATGGCGGTTTAGCGCCACAGTTCCCCCCATAGTGTTTGTGTGTACGTTTTCAGATTCCTTGACCATGAAAACATATGACTAGCAATTGGATTCACAATGTTAGGATTAGTGGTTCAGTAGTTATTGACGAAAATGGCATTTTGCGTAATGGCGGTTTTCTTGTGGACGGTGATCCGGATCACCACCAAAATGTAATCATCTGTAGGATACCCCATTTCTGACAATCTGTGAACATTTCATGAAAATCCATCCATAACCTTTTGAGTTATCTTGCTAACAAACAAACAGACAGACAGACAGACAAACCAACGCCGATGAAAACATAACCTCCTTGGCGGAGGTAATAATTATACCATAAAGTTGCTATGATTGCATAGGTCTATTGGATAATTCGGCATGAAGAACACCAGGTGTGCTGGGGGAGCAGCTGCTGAACTGGTGGATCGCAGTGCTTCGGAGGCACACGGGTAAACCAGCAGCCAATGGGTCTCAAATATTTGTAAATGTGTCCTGTTATAGTACTGCATGAGTTTGTTGACGATACGCAGAAGAAATTCAATATTACACTGAACTCCATCACTGAACAGTGATATAAACTAAAATAATTACGATGACTCAACAACTCCCATTCCCCAAAGTGCAACATACACTATTATCTTGACTAAGTGATAAAAGATCACACAAATAAGCGATCTGACAAACAAATCAACAAGGGTTCTGAAACAGTCGCCAGTATTGGCTGTCCCATCCATTTTCAATAATTGGGTATTCTGTAATTAATATTCACACAATCAAATAAATCTTAGTGCCATTTACTCCCTTTTATATTTGTCAAAGTTGTCTACATATAGGCTACACCTCTTTGTATTCCACTTTCAAACACAGCCTACATTTTGGCCTGTAAAGCCTGACTGGGATACCTGTTTCAGACAGGAATACTTGTGTTCTATGGGCAATGCAGTAGTTACAAATAATCCGGGGCCGCTGTAGCGCAAGTGTAACGTGGTCAACCTCTGATTGGACGGTTGGAGGTTTGATTCCTGTTTTCTCCTCGGTTTGCATGTCAGTGTCCTTGAGCAGCACATTGAACCCCGTGCTGCTCCTGGTGGGTCAGGCCAGCACCTTGCATGGCAGGTTAGGCTGCTATCAGTGTGTGTGTGTGTGTGTGTGTGTGTGTGTGTGTGTGTGTGTGTGTGTGTGTGTGTGTGAGTGGGTAGATAGTTGAATCTGTAAAGCGCTTTGGTCATCCAGGGATGAGAAAGAAGTGCTATATAAGTGAATGCCATTTACCATTTTAATCTGACATAGATTTTAAATCCTGCATACGTAAATCCATTCTGGCCATTTCTGTTTCCAGTGTCCAGAATGTGTCCTTATATTTTAAAAGATTTAAAAGATTGCACTAATCATTTAGTCTGGCACTCATTCTCTAGCACAGTGAAGAACATCTTTTGTCCAATATATTCACTAGCCCTCCTTTGTGCATACCCAAACTGTCTCAGCCTTGCCTCTCTTACTTTGTCTTCAAACCGCTTAACCTGTGCTGTCCCTCTGATTTATTCATTTCTAATCCTGTCCCTCCAAGTCACTCCCGATGAGAATCTTAGCACCATTAACTCTGCCACCTCCAGCTCTGCCTTCTGTCTTTTTACAGTTCCCCCATCTCCAAACCATACATCATAGCAGATCTCACTGCTATCTAGTAAATCTTCCCTTTCACTCTTGCTGTTATCTTTCGGTCACAAGTTACACCAGTCACTGGTCTGCACCCACTCCTCCTTGCCTGCAATCTCATCTTCACCTCTCTTGTGCACTGTCCTTTCCTTTGGATGGTTTACCCCAGGTATTTACACTCATTTACCTTCATTAGCTCTATTTCTTGCATCCATTACACCTGCCGCCTTCTCATTCACACACATGTATTTTGTCTTGCTTCTACTGACTTTCATTCCTCTTCACTCCAGTGGATACCTCCACCTGCTCTCTACTCTCATTACAGAGCACAGTGTCATCTGCAAACACCATAGTCCACAGAGACTCCTGCCTCACATTGTCTACCAGTCATCCATCACCATGGAATACAAGAAGGGGCTCCCTAATGTAATCCCATTCCCACCTTGAATCCATCATGCACTCCTACATCACAACCTTACCAGCTTCTCAGTTCTCATACATATCCTGCACCACCCTCACATACTTCTGTCACTCCTAATCTCATATAGTAGCACACTTCCTCACTTGGTATTTTATTTCTGACCTTCTCTATACTTCTCTATCAACACTCTGAAAGCAAACACTGCATCTGTAGTATGCTTTCTTAGATGAAACTCCTGCTGCTGCTGCTCAGTTGTCACCTCTCTTCTTAATCTGGCTTCAACAACTCTTTCCTGAATCTTGATCGTGGGGCTGATCAACTTTATGCCTCTGTAGTTACTACAGCTCTTGAGCATCACCTTTGTTCTGGAAAGTCAGTACCACAACTCTTCTTCAGGCATCCTCTCACAGTCCAAGGCCACTGCAGCCTCTCCTAAACATCTCCATACCTCCACAGGTACAGTGGTGTGAAAAAGTGTTTGCCCCCTTCCTGGTTACCTCCGCCAAGGAGGTTATGTTTTCATCAGCGTTGGTCTGTCTGTCTGTCTGTCTTGTCTGTCTGTTTGTTTGTTTGTTTGTTTGTTAGCAAGATAACTCAAAAAGTTATGGATGGATTTTCATGAAATTTTCAGAGATCGTCAGAAATGGGGTATCCTACAGATGATTAGATTTTGGTGGTGATCCGGATCACCGGGAGAACTGTGGTGCTTGGCGGAGGTCTGCGCTCTCCGAGTGCTATTTCTCATTTTTTTGTATGTTTGTCACACTTTAATGTTTCAGATCATCAAACTAATTTAAATATTAGACAAAGATAACACAAGTAAACACAAAATGCAGTTTTTAAATGAAGGTGTTTATTATTAGGGGTAAAAAAAAAATAATCCAAACCTACATGGCCCTGTGTGAAAAAGTGATTGCCCCCCCCCCGCCCCCCGTTAAAACATAAATTAACTGTGATTTATCACATCTTTGGAAAGCTAAGTTCAATTTCTCTAGCCACACCCAGGCCTGATTACTGCCATACCTGTTCTCACCTAAGAAATCACTTAAAAAGGGCCAGTCTGACAAAGTGAAGTAGACCAAAAGATCCTCAAAAGCTAGACATCATGCTGCGATACAAAGAAATTCAGGAACAAATGAGAACCAAAGTAATTGAGGTCTATCAGTCTGGAAAAGGTTATGAAACTATTTCTAAAGCTTTGGGACTCCAGCAAACCACAGTGAGAGCCATTATCCATAAATAGCGAAAACATGGAACAGTGGTGAACCTTCCCAGAAGTGACCTGCCGACCAAAATTACCCCAAGAGCGCAGTGATGACTCATCCAAGAGCTCAGAAAAGACCCCACAACAACATCCAACGAACTGCAGGCCTCACTTGCCTCAGTTAAGGTCAGTGTTCATGACTCCACCATAAGAAAGAAACTGGGCAAAAATGGCCTCTATGGCAGGGTTCCAAGACGAGTTTGAACCACTGCTGAGCAACAAGAACATAAAGGCTCGTGTCAGTTTTGCCAGAAAACATCTTGATGATCCCCGAGACTTCTGGGAAAATACTCTGTGGACTGACAAGACAAAAGAACTTTTTGGAAGGTGTGTGTCCCATTACATCTGACATAAAAGTAACACAGCATTTCAGAAAAGGAACATCATACCAACAGTAAAATACGGTGGTGGTAGTGTGATGGTCTGGGGCTGTTTTGCTGCTTCAGGACCTGGAAGACTTGCTGTTGTAAATGGAACCATGAATTCTGCTGTCTACCAAAAAATCCTGAAGGAGAATGTCCGACCATCTGTTTGTGACCTCAAGCTGAAGCACACTTGGGTTTCTGCAGTAGGACAATGGTCCAAAACACTCCAGCAAGTCCACCTCTGAATGGCTTAAGAAAAACAAAATGAAGACTTTGGAGTGGCGTAGTCAAAGTCCTGACCTGAATCCGATTGAGATGCTGTGGCATGACCTTAAAAGGTGGTTCATGCTCAAAAACCCTCCAGTGGGACTTCCGGTTATGGCTGCCACGTAGGATGGACGTGTCTCGCTCTGCTCTGCTCCTGGAGGAAAAAAATCGGCAAATAACTCTCTCATTTGGGACAGAACGTATCCCAGCATTTGGGCGAGGATATGTCGGCGAAGCCTAAGGCTGGAAAACCAGGAAAAGGAAAAAGCGAGCCGCCGAAACAGTCCAAATTAACGGACTTTCAGGTCTGTGACGCAGCAAACAAAACTCCATATATGGCGGAGGAGGCTGGCAACAGTGCGATATCTGCGGGGAATGGCGCAGATGCGCTGATGGCTGCCATGAGTTCAATGAGAGCGGACTTTTCCTCTAGATTTGATGGGATTATGACAGCGTTGGAAGGAATAAGAAAGGAATTGGGTGACTGTGTAGAACGAACGGCGCAGATGGAGCTCCGTCTCGCTAGTGCTGAAGATGACGTCACCCGTCTTCAATTAAAGGTGCGCACTTTGGAAAAAAAAAAAAAAATCTCTGGAAGATAATATTTTGGATTTGGAATCTCGGTCGAGACAGAATAATTTGAGGCTGGTGGGTCTTCCAGAGGAATCAGAAGGTCGGGACGTATGTTCCTTTCTGGAAAAGTGGATTCCGGAGGTGCTGGGCAGCGAGGAGTTGCAATCAGCAGTGGTTCTGGAAAAAGCACATCGTATTGGCCCACGGAGAGATAAGGGACCGCCGAGGACCTTAATTATGAAGTTTCTTAGCAACAGAGACAGGATGAAGATCTTCAACGCTGCACGTGCTAAAGGAGAGATTAAACACCAGGACCAGCAGGTGCGGTTCTACCCAGATTTGGCCACAGGAATCCAGCAATTGAGGAAGCAGTTTGATCCCGTACGTAAGGAGCTGCGCAACCTTGGGATTCGTCATGGTGTAATCTATCCTGCGAGACTGCTGACCACGTATGAGGGCAGAACCCACATCTTCAAGACCCCAGAGGAGGCGCAGGAGTTCATCAAGAAGATCAAAGAAGAAGAAGAGACTGGTGGGAGCTAAGCATGAACAAAATATAAGGTAGAATAATTAAGCATTTGCACAGGCATCTGACTGACTTGAAGTAAATAGTAAGTTTACAAAATATAGATTGTATTATATATTAAAAAAACAAAACAAAAACAAAACAAACAAACAAAAAAAAAACTATGATGTTCAAAGTTGTTAAAAATTTTGGAGTTAAGTTGGAAAACTACAGAGGAGAGTTAATGTTACGTCATTAAAAGCAGTAGAGTTAGGGTGATTGGGAGGATGAAGAAGGAGTGGCTTAGGCTGTTCCCCGTGGGTGTGGAACGGTCGATGGCTATATCGGGAGACAGAATTTTTCTTTTGATTTTGGGGGGTTTGCCACAAGTGTGGGAAGGGGAAATTTGTTTGTGTGTAGTTTGTAGGATGAATGTTCAACCACTCATGTTTTTGCTTCTCTGTATGAGCATGTTTACACTGCAAGGTAATCCCAAACTCTCTATTGATCATGGACCAAAGTGTTAATCTTAATTTAACTTCATGGAATTGCAGAGGTCTACAAAATTTAAAAAAACTTAAACAAGTTATGAATAAAATAAAGGACATGGGTTCAAGAATTGTGTTTTTACAAGAAACTCATCTGATAGAGGAGGATGTTAAAAGAATTAGGAGTAGATGGCAGGGAAGTGTATTCACCTCTTCATTTTCATCCCGAGCCAGGGGAGTTATGACTCTCATACATAAATCAGTTCCTTTTCAAGTGAAAAATGTAATTGGAGACAAATTTGGAAGATATGTAATCATTCAAGGTTCTTTGCTATTAGAAAATATAAATCTTGTGAACTTATATGGTCCCAATATAGATGATCAGAAGTTCTTTGCTAATTTATTTCTCATCTTATCATCACTT
Organism: Pholidichthys leucotaenia; assembly: GCA_020510985.1. Lineage (NCBI taxonomy): Eukaryota > Metazoa > Chordata > Actinopteri > Cichliformes > Pholidichthyidae > Pholidichthys > Pholidichthys leucotaenia. The sequence continues at coordinate 291,766,312 of CM035839.1, read as the reverse complement.
ACAGGGCAACATATAATAGCAGGGGATTTTAATTGTACATTGAATCCAGGTGTGGATAGATCAACAGGACTGGATTGTACGCACATTGGATGTAGGATGACTATTAATCATTTTATGAAAGAATTGAGATTGTTAGATATATGGAGAGAAATGAAACCACAAGTTAAAGCCTATTCTTGTTATTCCAGTACCTACAAGACATTCTCACGTATTGATTATTTTTTGATTTCCACAGAATTAAGGTCCAAGATTCAAAACTGCTTTTATGATAACATCGTGATCTCTGATCATGCACCCTGTTGTCTAATATATGTAGATAAAAAATTGACAAAGGAATCAGGTAGATGGCAATTTCAGCATAAATGGCTTCAGGATGAGGAATTTGTCAAGTATATAGAAAAACAGATAGACGAGTTCTTTGACATCAATACTACACAAACATCAGCATGTGTAAAGTGGGAGGCTTTCAAAGCTTTTATTAGGGGACATATTATTAGTTATACAGGATCAAAATCTAAGAAGACTCGAGAGGAGAGAGCTAAATTGGAACATAAAATAAAAAATCTTCAGGAAAAAGTGTATGCAGGAAGTGACCCAAGGTTGGAGAATGAATTACTGATTTTGAGAGCTGAATACGACAAAAAAATCAGCGAATAGAGCTGCCTCGAGTCTTCTAAGATTGAAACAATCTTTTTATGAACAAGGTGAAAAATCAGGAAAATTATTAGCATGGCAGATTAAACAATTGGAAATTAAAACACCAATTACCAGTATTATAAGTAACGGACAGGTAGTTATAGATCCTTTAGAAATTAATAGAGCCTTTAGAGATTACTATGAAAAATTATATGATACCAAAAATGAACCTGATTTAACAAAACTAAGTGGGTTTTTGAACGAACTATCTATATCGTGTATTCCAAATGAAAACAGGGAGATATTGGAGTCTAAAATTAGTCAAGAAGAAGTTGGGCTAGCCATTGATAATATGAAATCAGGAAAAAGTGCAGGACCAGATGGTCTTCCAGTTGACCTTTATAAAAAATTTAAGAATAAATTAATAAAACCTTTTTTGGAAATGGTTTTAGAAGCATTTCAAAATAATAATTTACCATCATACATAAATAATGCCTTAATTATACTGCTGCCAAAACCAGGTAAGCCCTCTAATAAATGTGAAAATATGAGACCAATAAGCCTATTAAACGCCGACCTTAAGATAATCTGTAAAATTTTAGCAAGACGAATACAAGAAATTTTACCAAATATTATTAATCGAGATCAGAATGGCTTTATAAAGGGTAGACAAGGCTTCCATAATGTAAGAAGACTATTTAATATTATTTATTTTAATAAAGAAGCACCGGATACAGCTCTCCTATCATTGGACGCCGAAAAGGCCTTTGATAGAGTTGAATGGCCCTTTCTTTTTGAAGTCCTACAAAGGTTTGGACTTGGAAATAATTTCATAAAATGGGTTCAAATAATATACAATAATGCTACAGCAGAAATCCTAACAAATAACAATATTTCAAAACCAATAAAAATCAATAGAGGATGTCGACAAGGCTGTCCACTTTCACCTTTACTGTTTACTATGGCAATTGAACCTTTAGCGATAGCGATACGTTTACATTCACAAATATATGGAATTAAAGTTGGACCAACAGAACATAAAATCTCCCTGTACGCCGATGATATAATTTTGTTTATGTCGAATCTAAAAAAATCAATTCCAACCTTGTTGAATTTAATAAAGAATTTTGGGGAAATATCAGGATATAAAATAAATAAAACTAAATCTTCAATATTAATGCTAAATGAGACCCAGAGAAATTACCCAGCCCCTGAGGTAAATCAATTCAATGTTGTAAATCAGTTTAAATATTTAGGAATCCAAATTATGCCTAAGCTAGAATCAGTCGCCAGTGTCAACTATGAAGCCTTAATGACAGATATCAATGAGTTAACTCAGAGATGGATGTCACTACCAATGTCGATGATCGGGAGAATCAATATACTTAAAAGTAATATTTTACCTAAAATACTTTATTTATTTCAATACATTCCCTTATCACCACCTTTAGATCTATTCTCAAGAATAAAAAAAAAGTTAGTGGAATTTATATGGAACAACAGGAGGGCTAGATTACGTTTGTCTTTATTATATTTACCATTTGATCGTGGAGGTCTGAAATGTCCAAATTTTATGTTGTATTATTGGTCGGCACAACTGAGGTCTATGACATATTATTTTTCATCAAATGATCTCCCTCACTGGACTGAAATGGAATCATACAATTTACCTTTACCTCTTCCCATATTCATATACTCAGATTCGGCAAAAAAATTACAAAAACAAGTTAAAAATCCATTTGTAAAGCATATGATCAAAATATGGTGTGAAGCTAAAAACTATTTAAAAGAACCACAGTTATTGTCACAATTTAGTCCAATATGGGGTAATCAATATTTTAAACCAGGGAGAGCGGACGCTGTATTTAAAGTATGGAATTTAAAAGGGATACAAAAGATTCAGGATTTATATTTGCCATGTGCAGACAACATAATGTCTTTTGAAGAGCTGAGGATCAAATTTAATCTCAATAGAACACATTTTTTTAAATATCTTCAACTTAGAAACTTTATTCGATCAAATCAAAATAAAGCTCTCACTCGACCTATTTATTCATCCTTGGAAAAAATGATGATGAAAGATAGTAAAAGAAAGGGTATTATTTCAGAGTTGTAATATGCGAAGGGCAGATCCTACCACAAAGTGCTCTTGGGGCTGTTTGCTTTCGGCTTTAGGACTGTGACTAGGATTCTTCTTTGACTTGGCACAGAGGCGTCGTCTCTTTGAATTTAGTCTGCTGGTAGGATCATTAGCTTCCCCAGGCAAGCCCGGGTACTGGCGGAGGGCGCGACGAGAACGCTGATCCATTGCCCCCCACCAACCTCCCAAGGAGACAGTGGTCTACACTCAATCGCTTCAGGACTGGACATGGCCCCTGCTTGGCCAGCCTTCACAGATGGGGCAGTAGCCCTAGCCCACTGTGCGCATGTGGAGAGGAGCAAACTATGGAACACATCATAGAGGCTTGCCCACTCCAAAGACTGGAAGGAGGATTACACACCCTCCATACAGCAAACCAGGAGGCAATTGCTTGGCTTAAGGACTTTGCATTCGCTAAATAAATAAATTTCAGAGTTTTATAACTTATTGACACTATCTTCAAGTGAAAATTCACTGAAAAGATTAAACTACTGGAAAGAAGATCTGCAAATTGAAATTTCAGAGGAACAATGGGAATTGGCTTGTACAGAAGCTCAAACCAAATCAATAAATACACGCCTTAAATTGATACATTTCAAATGGTTAATGCGGATGTATGTTACACCGGAGGAGTTAAATAGATATAACAAAAATATACCAGATACATGCACAAAATGCATGGAAAGTAAAGGAACCCTATTTCATTGTTTATGGGAATGTAGATTAATAAGAATGTTTTGGGAAGAGGTGAGGGTAACAATTGAAAAAATAATCTCAAAACAAATCATATTGAATCCTAAACTGTTTTTGTTGGGTCTGTACCCAGAAAAGCATAATTTTAATAAAAGTGAAAGAACATTCATAGACCTCAGTTTGCTTAATGCCAAAAAATGTATTGCACTATTATGGAAAAAGACTCATAGACCAGATGTGACTCAGTGGTTAAGACAGATGTTAACAAACCTTCCATTAGAAAGAATAACATATATACTAAAATCAAAGGAAATTGTGTTTGAGAATATATGGAGACCTTTTATTGATTATGTAAAAAATTTAAACATAACTCTTGAAGAAGAAGGTGAATGATGTGTGTGGACCTTGTAAATTCCAAACTGGTGAACATAATATGTATACTTATGTATTGGATTGTCTAGACTAAACAGAGGAGCATTGTTGAAGACTTGATTTTGTTGGTGGTTGTTGGTGTTTTTAGTGCATTTTTTTTTTTTGTAGTACTTTAGTGTTAGTGTTTGATTGTTTGTATCATGTTTGTTAAAAAAAAAAAAAAAAGGTTCAATAAAGATATTGTGGAAAAAAAAACAACCCTCCAGTGTGGCTGAATTACACCAATTCTGCAAAGATGAGTGGGCCAGAATGCCTCCACATCACTGTAAAAGACTCATTGCCAGTTATCGCAAATGCTTGATTGCAGTTGTTGTTGTTGCTAAAGGTGACCCAACCAGTTATTAGGTTTAGGGGGCAATCACTTTTTCACACAGGGCCATGTAGGTGTGGATTTTTTCCCCTTAATAATAAACACCTTCATTTAAAAACTGCATTTTGTGTTTACTTGTGTTATCTTTGTCTAATATTTAAATTTGTTTGATGATCTGAAACATTTAAGTGTGACAAACATACAAAAAAATGAGAAATCAGGAAAGGGGCAAACGCTTTACACACACCAGTGTATGTCATCTGGACCAACTGCCTTGCCACTCTTCATAGCTGCGCTCACTTCCATCTTGCTAATCCTCGGACCTTCCTGGTTCACTTTTTTTCATCCGATCTCCATTCTCTTTCTTGTGTTCTTCATTCATCAGCTCTTTAAGTACCCTTTTCATCTACTCAACACTGTCTTCACTCATTAAGGCACCAATATTATTTATACCCTTTTAGCAGGGCAAAAATTCCTCATAAAAATAATGGATAAACTCTTACATTACTTGATAGACAATTGCAACATTTTTTGTGCTGGGAAAACTATTCATGCTTGCATATTCACCAAAAACTTTACATTATATGGACAAAAGTATTGGGCCACTCTTCATAATCATTGAATTCAGATAGTTCATTCCAGAGAAATCTCAATGCTTCAGCTTCCTGAGACATTTAGTATAATTCTGTGCTTCATCTTTGTGGGAATAAAGTTGATCTTGGGAAAGGCCCTTATCTGTTCCAACATGACCACCCCACTGCATAAAGCAAGGTCTATAAAGGAATGGATGGGTGAGTGTGATGGGGAAGAACTTGACTGGCCCGCTTTGAGTCCTCAACTTAACCCCATCCAGCACCTTTGAGATGGAACTAAAATGAACTGGAAGTATCTGATCTCACAAATGCTCTCATTTGCTCTCAGTGGGCACAAATTCCAACTGACACATTCCATAATCTTATAGAAAGCCTTCTCAGAAGAGTGTATGCTGTTATTGCTGCAAACGGGACCAATGCTATATCATTGCCTTTGGATTTAAAAGAGGATGCCAAACAAGTAATGTGCAGGTATGCATTTGTCCATATAGTGGATTGTCATGAATGTCCCTCAGGGCAGAGAGAGACAGACCTAGGCGCTGAATTGTGTTGTGACATTTATTAACAGAAGAACAAAAAAACAGAAACTGTGAAAAGCTTTCAAAAATACAAACAAGGAAAAACTTAGTCAGTGTTCCAGAGGTGTGGGGAGCTGAGTGAGCAGGTAACCTGATCAATCAACTACTCACAGCTTGAGAAGGCAGGGAGACAGTGTGAGTAGAAGGTGGGAGTGTCTGGGGGAGAGGAAGGGCTCTGAGTGACAACAAACCAAAAGATATATACAAAGAATTGACAGCATAATAATAGCAAACAGAACTCAGAAAATAAATTAAGTCTGAGCTCAGAGGGGAAAATAGAGCTCAGACTCATGACAGTGGATTAGTCTTTCAAGTTAAAAAATAATGTTTTGTATGAAATTCATTCATTCATTCAACCTATCACAGTAATTCGTGTCATCAACCCCCCACCCTGCCCGACTGTTTTACTTTTTTGAAGGTGAAAAATCTGGTCGGGGAGGAACTGTTCAGCCGCTATGATCGTCTCCTGCTACAATCTACTCTGGATGGCATGTCTGGTGAGTTTCAATACATCAAATTCTGATTTATCTGGTGACCATCTTTAGCTCTATAACAGTCTCTTCTTGTCCTCTCAGATGTGACGTACTGTCCGCGGCGTTCCTGTGGTTCACCTGTTATCCAGGAGAAGTCCAGCACTGCAGCACTGTGCTCTGTCTGTGGCTTTGCCTTCTGTGTGATGTGCAAAAAGACTTACCATGGTACAGAAGACTGCCAGACAGAGAAAACTGTGAAAAAAATGATTGAGGAAGGCTTGCATGGCCGTGTAGCGCTTCCACAGTCAGAAGGTACACAAATATATATACATTTTCTTTATTTAAAATCCAGATCTACATTTTAAAATAAATAAATTCTAAGCTAAGTGAGCTTTGAAATAGAAGAAATCTAAAAAACGAGGGGGGGGGGGGGATCAATAATTTCAATAAAATTGGCTGCCTCGTGCTTCTCTCCTCCCTTCCCGGTCCTAAGCCCCTCTTAATCTGAAGTGTACATCTATGAGGCATGTTGACTTTTGTCTTGCAGCCAGTAGTGAAGCCTCTTGCTCATAAAATCTGTGATTGAGGGAAAAAAATGTCACGGGTGTGAAACCTTGTGCAGACTGAACCAGCTAGTTGTTTTGTCAGAGCACCTGCTCTAAAAGTTGCTATAGGATGATAATTGATTTATTCCTAAATCTAAATAAAATTATTCTGCCTACTCAAGCTTTAATTACAGCATAAATCATCCTTCCAAACTTCAAATATCCAGGGATATTGTTTTGTGGCTCAAAAGCTCTTTACCAAAATTATTTTCCATTCTATAGGGTTTGATTAATGACCGGAGAGGTGGCAAAGTGACAGAGCATCCTCCCCTCAACAGTCATACCAAAGACAATAAAAACGGTACTCTCTTCCTTATAACTTGGTGCTTAGTATAATAGAATGGGGAAAGGGAAGTTAACACACAGAGCTACCAGGAGATTGACCCTCCACTGCAACTTTCACTAGTAACAGCAGCTGTGTTGCCTAGGGTTATAGAACTGGAGATAGGTGCCACCCTATCATATGGTGTCCCACAGGCTGTGCAAGGGAATCAACTTAAGGTTTGATCGCACCATGGTTGTGGTACAATTTCTAATATATATTGGATACAACTGAGTCGTTTTTAGGTTAGATTAATTTAACTTGTGCATTGGCGTATCCATCCATGTATGAGGACAGTGGAGAGCTGGTTCAAGTTCATTATACTGTGATAATGTGGTGGCACTGCATGGGGGGTTCTCCACCCAGAGTCGGAAGCCGGGAGAAGATGGAACAAAGGACTGAAGGAGGAAGTGGCACCGGGGAGTCTCAGACGTAACAGAGAGGACTATTCGTCCCCCGGGGAGTTCAGGAGACGCCAGAGCCGCTGGAGGAAGAGAGGGTGTGAGAAGCGGGACTGGCATTATATGATGTTAATGTGCCACGCATGTCTTTGTCCACTGATTGTAGTGTTTTGGCTTCCTGGGTCTCATCGGACGGAAATAAAGGTTATGAAAAGGAGGTGCCCAGAGACCCAGATAGAGTATTTTCTGTACTTGATGTTGGAAGAGGAATAAAGTTCATGTGTTGTCTAGCTCGTTGCCTCGTCTGCTTCCCTCTTCAACATTGGTGACCCCAAGACGTGCCATGGAGAATGAGCTGAGCACCACCCCAGAGACAACCCAGAGGGAGAGCACCAGCACCACTTGTGCTGTCACAGTCAAGCTCCCAGACTTCTGGCTTGACAATCCGACCGCGTGGTTCTTTCATGTAGAAGCCCAGTTCGCACTCTGCGGGATCACAATGGATGACACGAAATATTACCATGTGGTCGCTGCACTGGATGTGCGCACCATGCAACAGGTAATGAGCCTGCTCCAGGAGCTGCCGACCCAGGGAAAATATGAAGTGCTCAAGTGGATGCTGCTCCAGCGTTATACCCTGTCTGACAGTGAGAGGGCAGAGAGACTCCTAACACATTCAGAGTTACGTGACAGATCAGCCGTGGAGCTCATGGAAAGCATGTTAGCACTGAGGGGGAAGAACAACAAATCTTTCCTGTTTGCCCACCTGTTCCTCAGGAACCTACCTGCTACAGCGAGGGCAATCCTGGCCAACTCACCACAGCTGGTGACCAAGGACTACCGTGCCCTGGCGCAGGAAGCAGACTGCATCATTTTAGCAATCAGAGCTCCCAGCATGCATGCAGCAGCACCAGCATCCATGAGGGACTCCAGCGAGGTCGAGGAGCCGTTGATGGTAGGCAGGACAGATGCCAAGAGATGCAGGAACAAGGCGATCTGTTTATATCATCGGTGTTTCGGCTCAGATGCCCAATGCTGTTTGCTGCTGTGCCTATTCAAGAAGCCGGGAGCACGGCACAGCCAGCAGTCAGTAGCAGTTCCGACCGCTGGCCAACTGGCCAGCGCGAGAGGAGTTTGCCAACTTGGAGCAGCTGGGCATTGTCAGGCGCTCCAACAGCCCGTGGGCATCCCCGCTACACATGGTGCCTAAGGTCGATGGGTCGTGGCGACCGTGCAGCGATTTCTGGCACTTGAACAACACCGTGGAACACGATCGGTGTCCCATCCCACACATCCAGGATTTTTCAATGCATCTGGCTGAGATGCGTGTTTTTTCGAAAGTGGATCTGGTCCGCAGTTACCACCAGGTCCGGGTGCGCACAGAGGATGTTCTCAAAACAACAGTAATAACTCCTTTTGGCCTTTTCGAGTTTTTACACATGCTGTTCAGGTTAAAGGGCGCCATGCAAACCTTCCAAAGAACGATGGACGCAGTGCTCCGTGACCTGCCTTTCATTTTTGTTTTTGTCTACTTAGACGACATTCTGATGGTTAGCGCGTCTGAGGAAGAGCACCTCGCCCATCTCAAAATGGTTTTCTAGAGGTTGGAAGTGCACAGGCTTGTATTTGACCCGGTGAAATGCCAGTTCGGTGTGCCAGTGATTGATTTTTTGGGCCACCGGATTTCGCCGGAGGGCGCAATTCCGCTGCCTGATAAGGTGCACGCCGTGTCAGACTTTCCATGTCCGCAGACCGTGAGGGCCCTACAGGAGGTTTTGGGAATGGTCAACTTTTATAACAGTTTCCTTCCCCGGGCAGCCCAGCTTCTGCAGCCTTTGTACACTACGCTTAAGAAAAAGAAGCCCACAGAAAACATCGACTGGACCTCCAAGCGAGTGCAGGTTTTCGCAAATCCCAAAACAGTGCTAACTGACGTCGCTTTGTTAGCCCACCTTGTCCCGTCAGCATGGATAGCGCTCACTACGGACGCGTTGGAAGTTGCCATAGGGGCAGTGGTTGAGCAGTACATCTCCAGTTCGTGGCAGCTGCTCACATTTTTCAGTCATACTTTGTGCGACAAGGAATGCAAATACAGTTCATTCGACAGAGACTTGTTGGCCCTCCACCTGGCAACGCAACTTTTTCAGTTTTGGCTAGAAGAGTGCGAGTTCACCGCGTTCATGGATCATAAACCGCTAACGTACGCGATGTCAAAGGTCTCGGAATCGTGGTTGGCCCGGCAGCAACGGCATATGGCCACGATCTCAGAGTTCATGACTGACATTCAACACATTGCTGGTAAGCTCAATGTCGTGGCCGGTTGCCTGTCGCACGCGTTCGTCTCCCCGGTCCGCATGGGAATAGATTTCCCCGCCATGGCAGCAAAGCAAACTGAGAAATGCGGACATTTGCACGCTCCAGTCGACGCCTACTGGGTTAAAGTTTGAGAGCAGGGTGGTGAGAGAAGGGTGCCCTCCCTTGCTCTGCGACATCTCCACCAGCCGCCAATGCCCGATTGTTCCGAGCTCTTGGCATTGGCTGCCACATTTTTGAGTCAGTCCACTCCCTTTCGCATTCCGGCATGTGCGCTTTGGTTAAACTGGTGGGGGCGAAATTTGTCTGGCTGCGTTTGCGCAAGGATGTGAAAGAGTGGGCTGCAGCATGCATCACGTGCCAGTGGGCCAAAGTGCACAAGCACCACCAGAGCTCCCCACGAGCCGTTCCAAATCCCGGCCAGGAGGTTCGACCACATCCACGTGGATTTGGTGGGACCCCTCCTGCCATTGCAAGGTTTCACGCACCTTTTGACAATCGTGGACTGCACCACACGCTTGCCTGAAGTGGTCCCGCTGGCTTCCACCACGTCCACGGAAGTGGCTCGCGCTTTTTTGTCAGTTTGGGTTGCACGGTTCGGCTCCCCATCGGATATCACTTCCAACAGTGGTCCGCAATTCGTTTCGGAACTCTTGTCCACAATGGCCCAGAGCCTGGGGGTGAAAAATCCACCGCACTACTGCGTACAACCCCAAGCTAACGGGTTATGCAAACGTTTTCATAGGTCACTTAAGGCAGCGCTCAGAGCTTCGCTCACAGATGCAAATTGGGTCGACTGCCTGCTGTGGGTTCTTTTAGGGTTGTGCTCCACGTCTAAGGAGGATCTGGCAGCCACTCCGGCAGAACTAGTTTTTTTCTCAGCCGCTGCAGATCTCTAGGAGTTTTGACTGGAAAACCCCGCGCCCGGGGCCAATCTGCCTATGCAATTTGCACAGTACAGAGGCTGTTAACATGCCGGGCCCAGCCTACCATTGTTTTTCCCGCACCTTCGTCCTGAAAAGCTTACAGAATGCCAGTTTTGTTGTTGTCAGGCACGATGCACACAGGACCCCACTGCGCCCACCGTACAACGGACTGTTCAGGGTGCTGGAAACTGGGCAAAACATTTTGTCTTAGACTTGGGGGGTGTAGGGAGACCGTCTGCATCGACAGGCTGAAGCCCGCTTTTGTGTTGGCAGATGAGCAGGTAGTGTTGGCCCAAGCTCCCCGGCACGGACGCCCTCCTTCGGTGGCTCCGCAAGTTGGTGTTCCCTCGGTAGAGACCTGCGCTTGCGAAACTAACATGTTCCCCCACCACCACCCTTTTTCCCTCCACAGACTAATGTGCCCGCCTGCACACCTCGCCAGCAGGGTGTTTTGACCGGACCGGCGACCCCCTGCTACAGCCGCTATGGGTGCCGGTTCAAGCCCAAAGGACGGGGGGGTTAGTGCCCTTTCTGGATGTTTGGTGGGGGGGGGGGCTGTGTGGTGGCACTGCGTGAGAGGTTCTCCACCCAAAGTCGGAAGCCGGGGGAAGATGGAACAAAGGACTGAAGGAGGAAGTGGCACCAGGGGGGTTTCAGACATAACAGAAAGGACTGTTCACCCCTCAGGGAGTTCAGGAGACGCCAGAGCCACTGGAGGAAGTCAGGGTGTGAGAAGTGGGATTGGTGTTATATGATATTAATGTGCCACGCATGTCTTTGTCCACTGATTGTATTGTTTTGGCTCCCTGGGTCTCATGGGACGGAAATAAAGGTTATAAAAAGGAGGAGCCCAGAGACCCAGATAGAGTATTTTCTGTACTTGATGTTGGAAGAGGAATAAAGTTCATGTGTTGTCTAGCTCATTGCCTCGTCTGCTTCCCTCTTCCACAATAGATGATTTGATGGCTAAAAGGAAAATCTAAATTGTAATCAGCAAGTAGATAGTGTAAATGTAACATGGGTCTATTTCAACTGGGGCTGCACGGTGGCGCAGTCGTTTAGCACTGTGGCAGCACAGTTTTACCCTCGGCCGGGGGACGGCGGGGATCACGAGATCGTGGGTTCGATCCCAGCCCCCGACCAACAGTGAGCTGTGTGGAGTTTGCATGTTCTCCCCGTGTTGCGCGGGTTTACTCCGGGATTTCTCCGGTTTCCTCCCGCATACCAAAAACATGTAGGTTTAGGGCGCTCGCGCACGCAGCGACCAGCAGCCGGTGGCTTGTCACCAGACTGCAAACCAAGTCTACCTACGGGTACAAATAAGTAACAAAAAAAAAACAAAACTATTGAATTAACACCAGTATGTGCAAAACACGATGATATATACAATCTTAAAAAGGTTTTGTCAGTAACTTTATATAAGCACCTCCCTCAAACATCACATTCAAATCAATGCAATCTTCTGACAATATGTCTTAGCACTGTGTCTCATTTTAGCAGATTAGGAGTTCCACCTGCCTGTGTGCTAGACATGCTCTTATGTGATAAGAGGAAGGATTTCCTACAGTATGTTCATTTTGTGTGATTGCAATGCCCTGTGTTGCACCTCAGAGGGGCTAAAAGCTCTTTGGGATGACTATGTCGGAGGCAGTAAAGAGAGACGGCACCTCCTGGAGAGCAGGTACGGCCGACGAGTCCTAATGGACACTCTGACAGATGATCTAAGTGAGAACTGGATGACCACCAACACCAAGTTCTGTCCTCACTGCTTTAAAAGAATAGAGGTATGCATTCATTTACTGATTGATCTATAAAGATTTACTTTGCACAAATACACACAAACTCATGAGCACAAAGTGAGGACTGCTGTTTCCAACTTTCTGACTGTCTTCATATATGTGTTTTATTTTGTGTTGCAGAAAAATGGAGGGTGTAACTTTATGAAATGCACTCAGTGCTGGAAATATTTCTGCTGGAGGTGCCTCACCAGACTGACATTTGTAAATGGAGGACAGCACTTTCAGGAAAGCTCTTGTTCCACCTACTACTAGCCTCCTTTGTCCCTGTGCTACATCACTACTACAAGCATGGAGTTAATGGAGTTTAAAAGTGTTAAAAGCACTGTACAGGTGCATCTCAGTAAATTAGAATGTCATCTAAAAGTTGATGTATTTCAATAATTGTCATTTCTTAAATGTCTGTGTGTCACGATCATAGGATATCATAGGACGGCCCATGATGTGCCTATGATGTCCCTATGATGTCTTGCATGACAGGAGAGCCTATGAGGTTCCTATGATGTCTGCATCATAGGACATCAAGCCCGCCTTCATGTCTTTGTGTCATGTACAGTGATGCCTGCCTGACAGCATATGATATGATGCTGTCCTTGATGTCTTTATGATGTCATATACTGTGAACATCAGGACTCGTGATGCTGTCATATAGAGAAAAGGACCATGCCGTCATATACACAATAGGACATAGCACTTTAAACCACACCCATTTGAAGCAGTAAATCTGGAAATCTTAAAAAATATCACTTGATAAATTCAAGAAGTCTCTTTCAGTTTGTGTAAATCTGGAAATCTTACACCCATTCGAAGCAGTACATCATTGCTATGCCATCATCAAAGATCATAGGTGTAGTGTTATTTAATTTATAATTATGATCAGGTATAAAGTTTATTCAATTTAGACTTGAAAGTGTAGGTGTGTGTGGACAGATGTGGGATCGTCGCCACCAACACTCATAAATAAGAGGATAGCGCACTCGTTAAGGGGCACCAGCTCACCTCTTTCTCGATGAACAATTTATTAATTATCGACCTTTATACCTTAATTATCAATCAATTAATTAATCAGTCAATTAATTAATCCATCAGTTTCAAATTATGAGTTCTACTGGGGCTTTGAACAATCTCAGAAACAGGAATAGATTCCCAACAACTTCTCTCATTTTACAGATTTATTTAAATGAAATGATGATTTACCTCTTGCACTCCGGTGTACCGCAGGCGGGCACCTCTCTGCGTCCTAGGGCGCACGAGGGCGTCCTAGGAGGCACTGAAAAAAAAAAGCTGCATGTCCGTTCTTCCACTACAGACACAGCCGCGAACAGAAAGCCAAAGGAGTACTTTGATTGGTTTAGATGTGATTGACCTCTCATTCGACTAATAAGAGCCTTGAATTGGGTTTCTGAAACCTTGAAGAACCAATGACTGAAAACATAGCAAGAAGGACCCGCCTACCAACGGCTGTGAATACAGCCAGCCAATTGAAGCACAGAAGTTCGAAAGCTGTTTTGTGTAAGGCTGGGTGACACACAGGCGTTCGCCAGTCTTTTTTTATTACTACTGTTCTTATTTGTTTTGAAAAATCGTTCGCCAAAACCGCAATCATGGAAGCGCAAAACCGCAATAATGGAATTATGGTTTGATCGGGTCGCGTGACCAGAACCACGAGTCCGTAACAAGCGGACCAGCTTCATGTTCGTCTGACAATGAGGAAGAGAAGTTCGCCAGCTACGCTGCTGTTGCGGACAGGTAAGTATTATAAGCTAAATTATTCTTTATCCCTGAAAATTGTAATCCAAATGACTTTTGACCGATCGGTAAATTACAACTGTGCGTTATTGCAACGTGACGGGTCCGTCATGTTGCGAACGGCACCCCTGTCATGTTGTGAACGCTCCCCCCCCCCTACTCTTCTGTAGCGGATTGCTGATATATTGCAGATATTTTAGTCCAACTGTGAGTAGTAGACCGCGGCGCACCGTCACCGCTTTCTGTCATGTAGCGATGGGCGATGTCCGTCCTCTGTAGCGGGGGGGGGGGGAGTTGTTATCTTCTACATTACAAATATTTTCGTATAATTTTTAGTGCACTGTAGGTTATTTTTTTCTTGTAAAAAAAAAAAAAAGCCACACATTTTTTACGTGGCATGCTTCTGTTACGGGTCCCGGGGAGGTGACCACAATAACAAAAAGAAATAAGTTTTAAACGTGAAAAGACGTGATCCTCCGTGTCTGCTCTTGGGTCTGTAAAATACAGAAAGAGTCTTTGAAAGACAGAACACAGGACCACTCGTGTCTTCAGATAGTACTCTTATTTCCTTTTCATTTTCATTTACAGGCAGCATCACATTTTGTGCTTTATATGTCATCTTCTTTTACATACTGTAAATAATGTTCTTTTTCCCTCAGTCACACAGTGCATGAACTACACTACATCTGACATCTCAAATTTACATACTTCACAAATCACAATTTACTTATACAGGACCTTCAATTACTAGACTGACTCCCATTAATTAGGACAAAACATAGGACTTAACTATGACCTTAGACTAGTTTAGACATTGCACTTAGATTAGCTGACCTGGACTTAACAAATTATTTTACAAACTTGACAATAGGCAAATATACACAGGACACACTCTGACTATTAATTAGCATCAGGAGACTTTTACATTCACACGGAGCAAAATATACTTGTATTAAGTAAAATGTTTTATATGAGCTAACAGTCTTTCCCAAAGTTAAATTTGACTGGTGCGAAACCGCTACCGCGACGCGGCTCACCTTTGATCTCCGGCGCCAACTGCAGCTTGAACTTGTATAAAACTTATCAAAACGCCACACCAACATCACAGTATTACTCGTCGCGACACACAGAAATAACACGGAGCTTAAGGCTCTTATTTATGGCATTTTTAACCAAATACTGACCTGTAAAATACAGAAAGAGTCTTTGAAAGACAGAACACAGGACCACTCGTGTCTTTCTCCAGATAGTACTAAAGGGGGGCCGGAAGTGCACCCTATTTGTTTACCTGGGGTGGAACGACCGCAGTGCCTAAGGTTCCGCTGCTTACTCTTAAATATTTATACAGGGCTACATATCAAATGTTAATATTATTGATCGTCCACAATCTCAAAATATATTTAGATACTCTTAAAATAAAAATAAAATGACAGTCTCTCTGTATTATTTCCAAATGTGGTGCCCTATTTGGGTGTACCACACGCTCCCCAACAACAAAAGTGGCTCCTGACACTTAACAGTAACAAATCAAAATCTCAACACTAATGAAGTCTCTATTCAAAAGTCTCTGGAACGTCTTTCTTTTCATCTTCAGGTATTATCCAAGATCTGGTTAGTTTAATAGCAAGGAATAGCATACTGACATGGCAAGTAGTTAGAGGTGAAAGGAGGAAGATAAAAAGGTTGAGGATAGAAAGAAGGGTAGCACATAAAAGGATATGGTGTTGACTGCTGAACACTGACAGTGTTCACCGACGGACGAGTCTGGAAGGCTGGCTGGCCCAGGGACGGATAGGTGAACACCATGTTGGGTCGTCTCTGCCTGGTGGACTGCCTCAGACGTGGTGGCGACTCAGGACGGTGGTCTGGCTCTGGACTGGGCACCGGCTCAGGATCAGCTGCAGGTCCGGGACTAGGAGCAGGAACATCTTGGTGGAGATGAAGCACTTCCCTGTCGTCGTTTGGTTGAAGTTGGTCCACGTTTTGTTCGCTTTCCCTTTGTATTTCTTGTCCTTCTTCCGTAATATTGTCTCTGTCTTGTTCAGATTGAATAGGAACTTGTACTTGTCTTTGCTGTGTTGTTCCCTGTCTTCTTTGTGACTCACATTGAACTTGGTCGACTGGACGCTGACTTTCTTGCAGGTGTCTGGGAACACGAAACCAATAGAGGGGTTCGTCTTCTTCTGAATCACTCGCTTCAGGACTGTTTGACTTTTCCAGTGTGTTTTGTCTGATATCGGTAGGTCTGTTGTTTCTCTTTTGTGACTTGGCAACTGGACTTTGAACGATGTCGACTGGTAAGTCGTTGACTTGGAGAAGCAAGTTTCTGTGTAGGGTACGGATGGGACGACCTCCTGTCTCTGGACTTACTTTGTAGACGGGGTTGTCTCCAACCTGCTCCCTCACGATGTAGACTGTTTGTTCCCAGTAGGGCCTTAGCTTGCCAGGACCACCTCTTTCGCCCAGGTTCCGTACAAGCACTCTGTCTCCTACTTGCAGGACTACACCTCTGCATCGTTTGTCATAGTTTGTCTTTCCTTTGGAGCTTGACTGTTGACTGTTTGTACTTGCGATCCTGTACGCCTCTGTCATTTTCCTTCTATTGTATTTGACCTGCTTTCTCAGCTGCTTGCTCTGGTACTTGGGGCGCGGAGTTGAAGCTTCGACAGAGGAGGAGTTTACTGGCTGGGACTTTGACTCTGTACTGATCTCTGGCTGTCCCTTGACAGAGACCGTTTCCCGCTTCCCTGATTCTTGGGGTCGCTTCAGACATCCAATTGCTCTGTGTCCCGACTCCCCGCATACAAAGCAATGACTACACTCCTGTAAGCTTTGTTCAGTACATTTCGGACAGAGATAGGTTTTCTTTTGGTTGGCTGGAGGCTGAGAACGCTGAGGGGAGGAGTTTACAGCTTTCTGTTCCATGAAAGTTGCCACCATCTTGGTTAGAGTCTCTACTTGTGCAGCAAGTTGTTTGATTGTCTGTGAGACTTGTTGGTCTTTGGCTGTCGTGTCCTTTGTTGCAATCACAGCGCTTTGCGCTGACTTCAGACGAGGGGTTTGTCCTAACCTTCGCTGGTGCTCATTCTCATCACTGATTATCTTTGTGACCTCACTAAGAATCTCTACATCTGTTACATTGTTGTTTGATATAAGAGGTCTTAGTCGTTGCCGTAGGTCTGCATACTTCACTCCCAGGCCTTGATAGACTGTGTGCAGAAACACTTCCTGGATTGTCCTTGGGTCATACGAGATGTCTGCATTGGCTTGTTTTGACTGAAAGATAAGTTTCTGTTTGAGTCCAATCATGCGATACAGGAATTGCTGAGGGGACTCCTGCTCAGTTTGTTGGGCGCACATTAACTCCTGGAATATCTCTGTTGTTGCCTTTTCTCCAAGGTGGGATTGGAGAAAGCCCTGAAGTTCAGAAAGAGCCAGTTCATCTTTGAGTATGAGCATGTCCCTGAACGTGCCAGGCTTTACAATTCTCAGTACCCCCCTCACGATCTCTGTTTCAGAAAATCCTTCTTTCAATCCTTCATTGATCTGTCTTATGAGACTGTTATAACTGATTTCAGAGCTGTTGTCTCCAATTTGTCCTCCAAAAACCTTGAATTCTCTCCGAAGCAGGTAGGAAAGGTCTTTGAGAGTGACATGTCTTTCTGGACTACCTTGTTCCCTTGGCTGCGGTTGTGAATGGCTCTGACGACTGGGTGCTGCCGGTGGTTGGAGTGTCACAACTTCACACAGTCTTAGTCTTTCACCCAGTGTCTCATATGCTTTCCCCAGTTCCTCTACAGACTCTGCGTTTGCGTTCACACTAGCTTGAATGCCTGGTGGAACAGCAGATGGTGATGGTGGATCTGGCAACATATTGGATGGATGAGGACTTGACTTGGTTGGTGTTGCAGCCTGATCAGCTGGATGCGTGGTGGAGCCGCTCATTTGTATCACTTCAGTTAGCAGATCATCCAACATTAGCAACTGACTCATTCCCTCATCTTCAAGTTTCAGCAGAGTTGGGGACCGTAAATAGGAACTGACGTAGTCCATACAGCTCTCATTATCGTCTTCACTAAGCTGTGTGTCCTTGTCTCCAGCTGCAAGGCTCTTTGTTAGCCCGAAAAGATCCTTACTTGAGAGGGCAAACAAGCGTCCTCTGATGCTCCATATCAGTTCTTTCCGTGCTGTTGACATGGTACTTTAGCTATCTGTAGTTCGAGTGTTGTATTATCTGTACAGTGACTAGGCTGCGTTTTACCTTCTTGACAGCAGTGCAGTTCCACTTTTGGTTGAAGATCCTTTCTTTCTCTTTGATCTTCCTCCTTGGACACCCACTGACTGACGTGTCTGATGTAGCAGCTTGGCAACCGTTGTCTCGTAGTTCTGGTATCACTGGATCTTCCCTCGATAACTGAAGAGGAGAGATCCCGGACGAGCCCCCACAGTTTGTTACGGGTCCCGGGGAGGTGACCACAATAACAAAAAGAAATAAGTTTTAAACGTGAAAAGACGTGATCCTCCGTGTCTGCTCTTGGGTCTGTAAAATACAGAAAGAGTCTTTGAAAGACAGAACACAGGACCACTCGTGTCTTTCTCCAGATAGTACTCTTATTTCCTTTTCATTTTCATTTACAGGCAGCATCACATTTTGTGCTTTATATGTCATCTTCTTTTACATACTGTAAATAATGTTCTTTTTCCCTCAGTCACACAGTGCATGAACTACACTACATCTGACATCTCAAATTTACATACTTCACAAATCACAATTTACTTATACAGGACCTTCAATTACTAGACTGACTCCCATTAATTAGGACAAAACATAGGACTTAACTATGACCTTAGACTAGTTTAGACATTGCACTTAGATTAGCTGACCTGGACTTAACAAATTATTTTACAAACTTGACAATAGGCAAATATACACAGGACACACTCTGACTATTAATTAGCATCAGGAGACTTTTACATTCACACGGAGCAAAATATACTTGTATTAAGTAAAATGTTTTATATGAGCTAACAGTCTTTCCCAAAGTTAAATTTGACTGGCGCGAAACCGCTACCGCGACGCGGCTCGCCTTTGATCTCCGGCGCCAACTGCAGCTTGAACTTGTATAAAACTTATCAAAACGCCACACCAACATCACAGTATTACTCGTCGCGACACACAGAAATAACACGGAGCTTAAGGCTCTTATTTATGGCATTTTTAACCAAATACTGACCTGTAAAATACAGAAAGAGTCTTTGAAAGACAGAACACAGGACCACTCGTGTCTTTCTCCAGATAGTACTAAAGGGGGGCCGGAAGTGCACCCTATTTGTTTACCTGGGGTGGAACGACCGCAGTGCCTAAGGTTCCGCTGCTTACTCTTAAATATTTATACAGGGCTACATATCAAATGTTAATATTATTGATCATCCACAATCTCAAAATATATTTAGATACTCTTAAAATAAAAATAAAATGACAGTCTCTCTGTATTATTTCCAAATGTGGTGCCCTATTTGGGTGTACCACACTTCTTTTGTGTGGGGGGCTTGTTTATTCATTCATTCATTGATGAATGAATAAACAACCCCCCCCCCACACACACACAGCCCTTCACCTTTCATTAGAGCCCAAGATGAAGCTTCTGTACTGAATCATTCAAAGGTTTTTCCAAACTGTGCCATTTGGCACAATTTGGCACAGTTCAAAAACGCCTGGGAACAACCTAAGAAAAAAGCTGTGTAATATATTCATTTTTTGTGGTATTGTTACAAAATTTTGACCTCAGCTGGATAACACTTTGTTCTACATTTCTGTTGCATGTTCCAGCCCGGATCTGAAGCTGTGTGTTATTTGCAAGCATTTGTATCCAAAAAACACCCAGGCAAAATTTATTTTCTTCAAGTTCAGTATGTTTAGATGACTGTTACTCAGTGGCAGGAGCACTTAGAGAGATTATGACTATTTTGCCAAAAAATTCAAAGTGTTTTCTTTTAAATGAGACCAACCCCATGAAGATGCTGCAAAGGGTTGAAGAACGGCTTTTGATTTACTTTGGGTACGTTATTTTTTGGCGTTTTTAGGGAAATTGACCAGAGTGCAAGGGGTTAAATGACATTACATTCAAATAATTTGTAAGCAGGTGAATTAATCAACATTAACCATCACATTACTTGTAACTAGGATAATGAATTACCGAATGTGAACACTGGTAAAACCATGGAACTTCAGCATGAATTTGGAACAGTTGAAATGGAAGACAGAGTAAAATTGGACGCAAATTTATGAAGAAAAATATAACTAATCATAGAAAACTTCTGAATTATTCTAAGAAAGTAAAAACATTATTTTAATGAAAAAAAGAATATTAATTCTGCATCTGATTTTTGATTTTGATTTTGTATACTTTATTGATCCCCAGAGGGGAAATTGAGGGCATCCACCTGGATGGATGAAGCAGCCATGGTACGGTGCTATCCCTTTACCATTCACACACACATTCACACCTAGGGCCACTGTAGAGTCTCCAGTTAACCTAACCTGCATGTTTTTGGCCTGTGGGAGGAAACCGGAGAACTCCTGGAGTAAACCCATGCAGACACGGGGAGAACATGCAAACTCCACACAGATCACTGTTGGGCAAGGGCTGGGATTGAACCAGGGATCCCATGGCCAAAGGTGAGTTGCTGTGCTGCCGCAGTGCTAACTACTGCACCACCACACTGCCAACATCTGGTCAGATTTTGAATTATTTCCAAATTTTGGACAAGTCATTCAGCAGCTGGATCAAGGAATATGGCTCACGTTAATCCGGGTTGAAGTTCTGTTGAGATGATCCCAATATTTGCCAGCAGTTATTCGGGCAAAGTTCAGTCACAGGCTGATATTTGATGATGATGATGATGAGGCTTTTACGCTCCGCCAGTGGGGAGCTCTTGTCATGGCAGCTTTCAAAGTCCACAGTCACAAGATGTGATTTTGACTGTATCAATCAGAGCTGGAGCTCAGGTCAGGCAACATGAGGCTGGTTTGCTTCTTCTCCTTCTTCGTTGGCAAGTGGCTTTCTTCCAGGGTCCGGAAAAACTTGGAATGTAATAATAATAAAAAAAAAAAGATCGGAATAGCAGAATTTTAGGGAGATTAAGATAAAACTCGAGCACCAAAGACACACGTAGAGTTGGCTGAAATAGCTTCCAGTGTGAAGACGAATGGTCAGTCAGTCCTTTAAAAAAAAAACAAAAAAAAAACACGGTGAGTTTAAAAAAAGTTTAACAGGATAAAAAGTTAGAGAAACACCTGTGAATGTAGTGCGCTCGAGTCACTTATGATTTTCCCTTTTCTGTCTGTTATTTAGTCTTGTTTAATATGGGAATTACTTTGTGCTTTTATTTTGACAGCGTTGCGGCAGCACTTCCGCCCGTCAGGCTGCTCGTGGGCTGTCACAGCTGCGGGCACTTAATTCCTCATCTGTTTCACCTGGTTGTGGTTTGTTTGTGTACTGTTTAAGATCACAGTGGAGATTCATTCCTTGCTGCAATTTCACCCAACTTAGGCTGGAGTCCCCACGCCCGACTCCAGTCTGTTTCCAGTGTTAGGTTTTGCCCTCGTTGTATTACTTGTAAATGACTTTTTGATTCTCTGTATTTGTTCAGTTATTTTGACCTCAAAGGGTCAAAATAACTGAACAAATACAGCTGCTGCTGTACAAATACAGCAAATACAGCTGCTGTCCAGAGATTGGTCTCTGCCAATCTCTGGACAGCAGAGATTGGCAGAGACCAGTCCAGTTACATGACTTGAGGAAACTTTCCTGAAGTGACACACATATCTTAATACACTGAAAATTCATTAATATACTTATGTTTAAAATCTAAGCTAGCTTCAGTGGTTTAGGACTACTTCAGTGGACATGCAACCTTATAACTAGTAGTTTTAAATTAACATGCAAGAATAAAATATGATATTTTGAAGCATTAAAACATTCATGCACACATTTAAAATCAAGGATTAATATAAATTCTTCAAACCCATATGATTGTCCCACACAGAATGGTAGGCCAGAGTCCATTTGCTTTTCCAGGGTGTCCTGAAAAAGAGAATAATCCGAAAATTGAGGGTTTTGTAAAAAGGTAGTCATTAATGTCAGGGAATAAAGTTCAGCTGGTTAAATCCAACATGCCCCTGAGTTTTCAGAAGGTGGCAATGTTGAGCTGTGGATATTTTCTAGTGACCATATGATGCATTTAAAGTTTATGGGATTCTGTCTGGTAAATGTCAAATGGTTGATAACATGTAACTGTCTTAGTTGGGGGCAGAGTTTCAGTTATTTATGAGGTAAGTTAATCCGTTGAAAGCATTCCTTATGCTTGCTTATCAAAGGAATGTTGGTTCAGCTGTGGTCCTGGGATGAAAAGTAATTCTTTGACAAGACTTTTCCTGGGTGAAACAATGTCTTTAAGATGAAGGATAATTTTATCGATGAGCCAAAGTCAGATGATGCTACATAGGACATCTTCAAAGATCAAACGCAGGCATGACTCATGATCATAGCACTTGCTATGACATCATCAAAGATCAAAGGCATCACTAAGACACCATCAAAGATCAAAGGCAGGCATCACTGAATGAGTGCTGACATGCTTGCTTACACCTGCTTTCTACGGGCATGCAGAAATACTTGCTTATACTTGTGTCTATGGGCATGCACAGGTATGCACGGGTATGTACAGTACAAGTTATATAGAGTTATTACACACAGGATGATGTATTTCAAGTGTTTGTTTCTTTTAATTTTGATGGTTATGGCTTATAGCCAGTGGCAGTCCTGGCTTGTATGACATCCTGGGTGGACTGCCTCCCCATCCCCACCCCCCCTTCCACACACACACATTTAAACTTTTTTTTTCTTTCATAAATGTCTTTCTTGCAACTTTGTCCTGGCAAGTTTATTACTTTAAAAAAAAAATTAAAAAACGTTTGCCATGTTTTACTTTTTTCTTCATATTTTCATGATTTTTCTTGTACATTTGCTCCTATCCTCTCACTGGTAAGTGCATCTCAATAAATTAGAATGTCATCAAAAAGTTGATTTATTTCAGTAAATCAATTCAAAAAATGAAACTCGTATTGATTCATTACACACACAGTGATATATTTCAGGTGTTTATTTCTTTTAATTTTGATTATTATGGTTTGCAGCTAACAAAACCCCCAAATTCAGTTTCTCAAAAAATAGAATATTACATAAAATTAATTTTTAAAAAACTGATTTTTTTTAAATTTAGAGTCAGCACAGCCGCCTACCGGGAAATTTTAGAGCACTTCATACATCCCTCTGCTGACAAGCTTTATGGAGATGCTGATTTCATTTTCCAGCAGGACTTGGCACCTGCCCACACTGCCAAAAGTACCAAAACCTTGTTTAATGACCATGGTATCACTGTGCTTGACTGGCCAGCAAACTCTCCTGACCTACATTAACCCCATAGAGAATCTATGGTGTATTGTCAAGAGGAAGATGAGACACCAAACCCAGCAATGCAGATGAGCTGAAGGCCGCTATCAAAGCAACCTGGGCCTCCATAACACCTCAGCAGTACCACAGGCTGATCACCTCCATGCCACACCGTGTTGGTGCAGTAATTCATGCAAAAGGAGCCCTGACCAAGTATTGAGTGTGTACATGGATGTACTTTTCAGTCAGCCATCATTTCTATTAAAAATTCATTTTTAAAAAACTGATCTTATGTAATATTCAGGGTTTTTTTTTTTTGAGAAACTGAATTTTGAGTTTTCATAAGCTGTAAGCTATAATCATCAAAATTAAAAGAAAGAAATGCTTGAAACTGTGTGTAATGAATCTATATAATATACGAGTTTCACTTTTTACAGAGCTGTACCTGTATACATTTTGGGATCTACATTTGCTTTGAAATAACAGGCATTATACTTAACATCCATAAAATTTACTCTGATAAAACAAAAACACATTATTCACAGCAAAAATTTCAAACCATCTTCCCATGGGCTTCTTTCAACCACAGACGGATAAAAACAATGTTTGCTTTCTGAATATGTGGTCACATACTCCTCTGGTTCCCAGTTCAGAGTTCCAGCAGATAAGAGCAACAGGTGCATGTACAGTATTCCTTCATCCCCTCTGCTATCTCGCTTCTGAATTGTGATTTGGCCAGGCCAGCATGTGGTGCTGTTTGATTGATGTATTTGGGGACCTGCTGATGACGGTGATTATAAGGATATTGATAATGGGCAATCTCTGTTGGTCAGGTCTTGTTAATTATTGGTTGGATTTTTATGATTTGTTGATCTTTATTAATCTTTGTTATTCAGTGCATCACTTTATGTACACTTTTCTCTTGTCCTGTTTTATTGTCTTGCTGCATCACAAATCGCCCCCTTGGGGACAATATCAATACAACTGAATTGCATTACATAACAAATGTGTGCAGTTTCTTAGTAACAGTCGGTGGTCAACTTTCCCCATTCTAGTCTGTGTGATTTGTATATGTAAAGGCCTGTTTGGCTTGTTTTTCATGACCATACCAACAGCAGAGGTTGCTGCTGGATCATGTTCATTACATCATGGATGAGTCAGCAGAGGGTAGGGCAAACACAGACCAGGAACACAAACATAAGGCAGAGAAGTCGGCCATTCATACACATTATTTCTTTGAATAGACAGATCCACCAATTAAAACTAAAATTTCCAGAAACTTACTTTATTTAAACCTAAGCAGGAAAAGGTGAAGAGACTTTTCTTCACAAACATAGAAGAAAAGGGGTAGAGTTTTGTTATTCAAGTTCTGGAGGTATGAATGCAAACTTGGAGGAGAAGGAAGACGAGCTGATCGCCCTCCAGAGTATCTTTGGTCTGGAGGAGTTTGTCCGAGATGAGTCCAAGTTTGCCGGACAAATTCAAGTGTGTGTTGATCTTCCTGCAGACTTCAGTGTGGCTCTGAAAGATGGTAAGCCATAAAGTGAAAGTTACTGAATTATCAATATGATGCAATTGATGCTAATTAAACTCACACTATTACAGCAGCATTTCAGTAAAGAAATTTATGTCAGTGGTCAATAACATGTATAGTAAGGTGGAAGTACTTGAACTTGAATCTGACAAAAGTGGTAATAAATAAAAATTCTATGAAAATTAACCAGTGAAAATCAGACAGTGCTTTTGAATTGTGGTTCAACAGAATTACTTTAAAAAACCAACTCATGAAACAGGCCTGGACAAAAATGATGGTACCCCTAGAAAAGATTGAAAATAATGTGACCACAGGGACATGTTCAACCAAGACGTGTCCTCTAATTAACATCACAGGTGTCTACAAACTTGTAATCAGTCAGTCGGCCTATTTAAAGGGTGACAAGTAGTCACTGTGCTATTTAGTGACATGGTGTGTACCACGCTAAACATGGACCAGAGGAAGCAAAGGAGAGAGTTGTCTCAGAAGATTAGAAAGAAAATTATAGACAAGCATGTTAAAGGTAAAGGCTTTAGGACCATCTCCAAGCAGCTTGATGTTCCTGTGACTACAGTTGCACATATTATTCAGAAATTTAAGATCCACGGGACTGTAGCCAACCTGACCTGGATGTGGCCGCAGGAGGAGACGGATAATACGAACGGTAACAAAAGAGCCCAGAACAACCTCTAAACACATTCATGGTGAACTCCAAGGTCAAGTTACATCAGTGTCAGATCGCACCATCTGTCGTTGTTTGAGCCAAAGTGGACTTCGTGGGAGACGACCAAGGAGGACACCACTGTTGAAAACAAATCATAAAACCAGACTGGAATTTGCCAAACTGCATGTTGACAAGCCACAAAGCTTCTGGGAGAATGTCCTATGGACAGACGAGACAAAACTGGAACTTTTTGGCCAGGCACATCAGCTCTATGTTCACAGATGGAAAAATGAAGCATACCAAGAAAAGAACACTGTCCCTACTGTGAAACATGGAGGAGGTTCTGTTATGTTCTGGGGCTGCTTTGCTGCATCTGGCACAGGGTGTCTTGAATCTGTGCAGGGTACGATGAAATCTCAAGATTATCAAGGTATTCTAGAGAGAAATGTGCTGCCCAGTGTCAGACAGCTTGGTCTCAGTGGCAGGTCATGGGTCTTGCAACAGGATAATGACCCAAAACACACAGCTAAAAACACCTAAGAACTGCCAAGAGTGAAACACTGGACTATTCTAAAGTGGCCTTCTATGAGCCCTGATCTAAATCCTATTGAACATCTGTGGAAGGAGCTGAAACATGCCGTCTGGAGAAGGCACCTTTCAAACCTGAGACAACTGGAGCAGTTTGCTCATGAGGAGTGGGCCAGAATACCTGCTGAGAGGTGCAGAAGTCTCATTGACAGTTGCAAAAATTTTTTGATTGCAGTGATTGCCTCAAAAGGTTGTGCAACAAAATATTAAGGGTACCATCATGTTTGTCCAGGCCTGTTTCATGAGTTTGTTTTTTAAAATAATTCTGTTGAACCACAATTCAAAAGCATTGTCTGATTTTCATTGGTTAATTTTCATAGAATTTTTATTTATTACCACTTTTGTCAGATTTAAGTTATTTCTGTGACCATTGTGGGTTTTTCTTTCATTAACAGAGGGGTACAACAATTTTGTCCACGTGTGGAGTTAGATTAAAGGTTAAAAAAATGTTGAAACTGAAAGGTCTTGTCAGGATTATGATGAAATTTAGTAATCTATACTAGTGTTTTTCTTTGAGGTGAAACTCTGAGACAGTACCAGATATCATTCCTTCCATCTGTGATTCTGACCTTTGACCTTCCCGATGATTACCCCTCCTCCTCCCCTCCCACCTTCACCCTCACATGCAGCTGGCTGACTCACACACAGGTAATCACAGACATCACTGTGGGTCAATAAAGACTCTGTTGGTCACAGGTATGAATGTACATACATTTCAGAGTCTCAGTAAACATCACAGGAGTATCTGCCCTCTTCTCTCACAGTTGTCTGCTCTGACTGCTCAGCTCTGTGATCTCTATCAGGCCACTGGGGGCGCTGTGGTGCTCTTCTCCTGGATTCAGTTTCTCAAAGAAGATGCCCTGAGGTTCCTCGGCATCCAGAACCTGCTGGAGATTCCTGCCGATGAACATAACACTGTGTACCCTGAACCCACAGATGACCAATATTGCGGTCTGTCTGATCATTATAGACTACACGTCTCTGAAAATCTTTCAGCCTCAGATGGGAGCAGCATAGACCCTTGGAGAAGTTTGGGGTTAGATTCCACCCAGGCTGGTCAAAATACTTTAACCTCTCAGCAAAGCCAGAGTGAATTAAAATCTCCTTCCTCAGAAACAATCCCAAAGCAAACTACACACATTTCAGATGTTACTGCCTCCCAAACCTCAGAATTTAGTGCTGAACAGTTCATAGATAAAAATGCAGCTTCAGCCTCATCATTGCTTCCCTCTGACTCTTTAAACCAGCAGGATCCAAGTGAACATGGAGCTTCTTCTCTGCTGATCCACCCCAAAGATCCCCCTCAGGATGAAGACCACACAGTCCCTGGTCTCTCTTTAACTCCATCACAAATTCTCCTTTCTCAGATTTTAATCCACGATGCAGCACAGAAACAGAAAGTGTTTGCCACCACGGTGTTTGACTGTGGTGTTTGTTTCATGAGCTGGTTAGGTTCAGAGTGTGTGCAGCTGCCTGAGTGTGGTCATATCTTCTGCCGTGGCTGTCTCAGTGAGTTCTGTAAGGTCCAGATTGCAGAGGGGAACGTCAGGGGAGTCATCTGTCCTCAGGGAGACTGCACTGCTGCTCCTACACCTGCACAGGTACAGTCCTCATCCACCTACCCTTTCCCGGTTTAAAATAGGTCTTCAGCTTTAAAGATTTAGGATGCTATTCAAGGATACATACATTTGCAGTACTATAGCAAATATAAATTCTGTTACATGGAAAAACTGCATTTCTGTTTTAAGAAATGATCTCTCGTAAATTAAAGGTCTACAAGAATCCATTCTAAGAATTTCCATTGTTTCAAAATATGTCGTTCTATTTTAGCTGAGGATGATTGTTTAGTCCAGCACTCATTTTCTGGCAGAGTAAAGACAGACTGAAAATATTTTGAGTAATTAAGGGTTGAACAGTGTAGTTCTGTTCCACTTAGGGGTTGTCCAAATAAGCTACAAAGCAGTTTTCTATTTCTTGCATCTTGTTGGTTTCTAAACATTTTCCCTATTAGTCATCCTTTTTAGTGGTACAAAAATTACAGTCATCTTAAATGTAATAGAAGCATATATTCATAAATACATACTGTAGCTTGTTGAAGAAGTGGGACATTTGCACATCCACCAGCCATAATGCTCTGCACTGTGTGTCTATATATATACATTTATAGTAATATGGACATATGTTTGCTAGATGTTGTTTTTTCTTGCCTTCTGATTGTTGCTCTGAGTGTTGCTGTCCCTGTGCTGTTGCAATCCTGGAATTTCCCCATTGTGGGACTAATAAAGGCTTATCTTATCTTATCTTATCTTATCTTATTTGAGGCGCTTTTCCACTAAGGTCAGTAGGGTACGGTTCGGTACGGTATGGGACGGTACAGTTCGGCCTGCTTTGTTTTTCCACTGCACTAGGTCCCATTTGAAGTGGGTGGGAATATAGTTACAGGGAGGCGGCGCAACCCTCTCCCTCCCGTTACGTAAAACCAGCGTAACTGGCGTAAAACAAGCATAACGTTACGCAAAACAAGCTGGCAGGTTATGCGGCGTCTGCCTTCTCTGGTGTCTTTTTTTGCCTGAATAAATGCGAAACTACACACTCTGGAAAAGTACTTGACCATTTAGGAATCCATAGAGCAGTATAAAGGAGAAGCCATGAGGATACAAACAACATCACATATCAAGGTAAGCTAATGATTGCTAATGCTATTTTGCTTTTAAGTCTGCCGTACAACATTGTAATGTTGGCAAGTTATCGATATTAGGTACTAAAATATGTGTATTCTCTGTGTGTGTGTTTCAGATGGCTCTCTTGTGGCAAAAATATCGCTTCAAATGTTGGGCGTTAACGTTCAACACAGTGATGTGACCCCAACTTCACGAACGCGAAGTGGCTATAATGTCTGTAGAAATGTTTAGCTTCTGATCTGTGTCAAAATCATGGAGAGACTGTTGAGACATCATGGAATTTATCTGCTCCAGCCAGTAGTGTCATGGCAAAATGTGGATCAGGTGCCATATTATAGCATACAAGCCGTTAAATATATATTTCAACAGGTAAACAGTACTGAGTTAGGCATAAGATATATTTAACAATGATTTAACAATGATTTTTGCATTTTAAGCCAAAACAAATGGATCTAGGATTAAAAGTAATTAAAATAATGCAGTCACAAGGTTACATGGAGAAATACGTGGATTAACTGGAAATATATCGTACTGAGTATTGCTGACTACATGTAGATACTGTATAAATATATATTCTCTGCATCAACGGTGAACTATACATGTATTCATCTAGTATTGTCCTGGGAATTTTGACAATAAACCTTTGTACTTTTGCAGATGTCTCGATTTTGTTTTACAGTCTTCAGCAAATAATTGTTTTGGTTACTTTTCTTAAAAATGAGCCATTATTTTCAAAGTCACTGATAAATGGTTCGTACTGTTGACTCTTTTCCCACCGGTATCTTAACAGACAAAAATAGAAAATCATGATGCAAACACATAAATCACTAAATTGTTCATTCCAATCAGCAGCAAATTACAGATTATTTAGAATGTGCAAAATTCAAACTGTAAAAAAAAAAAAAAAAAAAAAGGAAACTGGAATGGGTCACACACGCCGGCCACACTGTCTCACTGACAAGCAACTGGTCGGCCCCTCGTACTGGTCCTGGTTCAGCAGATCTTCAGCCTGCATCTCTGTAAATAGTGAGGCAAGGACTGGTTTGGGTGGATCGTTTTCCCCTTGCCTAGATGAAAGACAGAAATGGGTGGTGGATAATTAAAGCAAGTTTAAAACATATTTGAGAAATGAATGAATGAATGAATCTTTATTTCGGATAGATTAGATTAAAAGAAATGAACAGAATAATATAACAAAGGGGAAAAAAATCCAATAAGGTCAAATTAAACAGCAACTCCTCGGATTATACAATTCAACATAACTTATCCGAAATGGGTGATGGCTGAATCCGCAGCTTATATTGTCCACCCATGTTCCATCTAGGAATTCAAAAAGAAAATAAAATAAGAGTGATTACAAATCAGAACAAAGCCAAGACAAAACATGACAAAAACTAAGCAACAGCACAACACAGACTGGATATGATAATCCTTATGTGATTTTACATGTCATCTTGTATATATGTTTAGAGTATTTCTTCCTTTAGTTTTTGTTTAAATTGTCCAAGTGCTGTACATGATTTTAATTCAGCTACAAAAGCGTTCCACAGTCTGACTCCTTGCACTGAGACACAGTGTTGCTTGGCGGTAGTTCTCACTGAAGGTTTTTGAAATATACATGTTCCTCTGAAATGATATTGTTTCTCCCTTATTTGGAACAACTTTTGGATATTTGCAGGCAGTGATTGAATCTTAGCTTTAAACATTATTACTGCAGTTTTAAAGGCAACCAGATCTTTCAACTTGAGAGCTTTTAATTTAAGAAAAAGTGGGTTTGTTGGTTCCCTGTGAGCAGCTTTGTTTATTATTCTAATAGCTCTCTTCTGAAGCATAACGACTGGATATATGTTTTATATGTGTTTCCCCATACTTCAGTACAATATGTCATGTATGGGTATTGGTATCCTCTCTGAAGAGCTGGAGCAGGTGGCTGGGGAGAGGGAAGTCTGGGCTTTTCTGCTTGAACTGCTGCCTCTGCGACCCGGACCTCCGGAAAAGCGGTCGAAGATGGATGGATGGATGTCATGTATGGGAGTATTAATGAATGATGCAAAGTATATAGTGTGGGTTGATTCAGCAAATATTTCACTCTGTGCAGTATTGTGATTGATTTGCATATTTTACCTTTAATATAATTAATATGTGACTTCCAACACAGTTTTTTATCGATTATTACACCAAGGATTTTAATTTTGGATACCCTTTCAATCTCTACACCATTTACACTGAGTTTAGATACTGAGTTGTTGTGATGGTGTGAAATAATGTTATCAGTAAAAGTTTAGCCACCGCTGTGTTGCCCTGGTTTCAAGTGGGGGTGGTGTTTTGTGCTTGTATTGCTAAATACAAGCACAAAAAAAGGATAAAAGGAAGCACTACAATGGGTCTCAGATATTTGTAATGTGTTGTTTTACTGGATGAGTTTAAAGATGAAATACTATAGACTACACATATAAACTAAATTCTAATGGTGACTGAACAACTCCCATTCCCCAAAGTGCAAGATACACTATTATGACTATAACTCATAAAGGATCACAAAAATGATCCGATAAAAAATAAATAAACAAAAATAAATAAACAAGCGGTTTACCTATACTTTAACTTAAAAAGCAAAAGATTTGACTATAAATATGATTGATGTGTTGTTTACCTGTCACAATACTGCTGTCAAAACGTCGCCATTCCAAGCAGATCCTGTTTGGACTCTACAGTCAAAATACACACACCTTAAGTTCATACACAGCACGAAAGTGCAACATGTAAAAAACACCTTTTTAACCCGGATTACAACTAGCTTATTTCATCAGATATTGTCAACACAAGGCAACATACTAGGACGGACGTAGCATTGAGCTAGGTCATCGTTTAAACACGATTAAGTTTTCGTCTGTCGACACTGAACTTTCCACTGGTGGGAAATTTAATGTAAAACATGAATATCACATCACTCACCGTCCTATATATCACAATATCACGGCTTCAACTGCTGAAGTTGGGTGCGTCGCGGCTGCACATTCAATTCAATTCTGGTGGCTGGGTCTAATTCCCGGTGCGTCTTCGTCTATTTTCTAGTGCTTCTGCTTGTGATCCCCACTGCAAGCTCAGTCTGCTTCCCTCTGCATTCTCTCATCAGCCGAAACGCACAGAAAACTCTGCTGGACCGTGGTGTTGATTTCTGCTGATTTCTGTTAAGCCATTCTATCATTGTTGTTTACAATATCACTTGTTCGCGGGCTCACGGACGAAAAATTGCAAATGGCGGCCAGCCAGAGATTCTGGAACGTCAACGTAACGCCCACTCTCATGACGCTATGCCCGGACCAATCAGTGGCCAGTAGTGGGTTGACGTAACAGTGCCGGTACGCTTCGGACCTGCTCTGGATTGGTCCCGATAAAATAGGAACAGTTCCAATTAAACAGAACCGTAAGGACTTCCGGTTCCTAATGGAAAAGCGGACAAAGGGTGCTGAACCGTACCGAACCATACCGAACTGACCCTAGTGGAAAAGCGCCTTTGTTGTGTTGAGAAAAGATTTAAAGATTTTATTTGTCAATACTACTATATGTACAGGACATACAGGAGAACTGAAATGGCATTTTTCTCTCTCTTCAGTGGTGTGCTCAATATAAAAAAAGAAAAAGGAATAAGGCTGGAAAAACAACAACAGCAGTCTATGTACCGTAATGCCATCTGTAGTGCAAATGGTGACACAAGACAGACCCAGACCTTCCATAATGCAAATAAAGTTAAACAATGAAACCCAGCAATCCTATATACAGAAAAAGTAGAGCAGTAATACTCATAGTTGCAAGTTCAGTGCGTTAGTGTAGGTGCAGACAGTGACAGATAGGACTGCACGTGATCAGTATTGCAATAACAAACAGCAGCAGTTATAGCATTTGTGCAAATGGTTGCAGTAAAGTGCAGAAACATACAGCAGCAGAAGTATTACTGTTGGTGTGCCAGTCTTTCTGTGCCAACACCTGAGGTAGTTATTGTGCGGGTGAGTGTGTGCATGAAAACTATTAATGCATGTATATTCACCAAAAGTAAGTTAAGTTAATCCCTTCCACAGCATGTGGGACACCATGTGATATATGGGTCGGCGCCTATCTCCCTTTCACTGAACCTAGGCCACACAGCTACTGTGAGTAGTGAAAGCTACAGTGGGGGGGATCAGTCCTCTGGCAGCTCTGTGCATTAAACTTTCCTTTCTCCATTCTATTATGCTGAGCACCAAGCTAGATGCCGGAAAGTACCATTTTTACATGGTCTTTGGTATGACCCAGCCGGGATTTGAACTCATGACCTCCCAGTTGTGGGGCAGATGCTCTACCAAAAACGCACCGAAAATCAAGCATTATATGGACAGAAGTACTAGACCACATTTTATAATCATTGAATTCAGATGTTTCATTCCAGAGAAATCGTAATGCTTCAGTTTACTAAGGCATTTTGGACAATACTGTGCTTCCAACTTTGTGGGAACAACTTAGGAAAAGTCCTTTTCTGTTCAAACTGTGTCCTGGTGCACAATGCAAGTTCTATGAAGACATGGATGCATGAGTTTGGTGTGGAAGAACTTGGCTGGCCTGATCCCTGATTGAAGGCTTGACCTCAACCCAATAAAACACCTTTGGGATGAATTGGAACTAAAATGAACTGGAAGTGTCTGATCTTACAAATGCTCTCATGGATGAATCTGCAAAAAATCCCATAGAAGCCCTCCATAATCATGTAGAATGCCTTCCCAGAAGAGTGTAAGCTGTTATAGCCACAAGGAGGGACCATCTCTACAGTGGTGCTTGAATGTTTGTGAACCCTTCAGCATTTTCTACATTTCTTCATAAATATAACCTAAAACATCATCAGATTTTCACACAAGTCCTAAAAATAAAGAGAACCCAATTAAATAAATGAGACAAAAACTTTTGGTTTTTCATTTATTTATTGAGGAAAATGATCCAATATTACGTATCTGTGCATGGCAAAAGTTTGTGAACCTTTGATTTCAGTATCTGGTATGACCCGCTTTGCATTAATAACTGCAAACGTTTCTGATAGCTGTTGATCAGTCCTGCACATCGGCTTGAAGGAATTTTAGCCTATTCCTCCATACAGAGTAGCTTCAACTCTGGGATGTTGGTGGGTTTCCTCACATGAACTGCTCGCTTCAGGTCCTTCCACAACATCTCAGTTGGATTAAGGTCAGGACTTTGACTCTGCCATTCCAAAACATTTACTTTATTCTTCGGGCACATTCAGACAGCCATTGTTTGGTCCAGACCAAAGGATCAAACTGGATTGTGCGGATATGTAGTTTGGTTTGTTGGTGCCATCTGAATGCACAATGGAACTCCGGTGCGCACCAAACAAGTGAAGTCTGGACCCCCTGAAAATAGAGGTCTCGGTTCTCTTACAAACGAAGTCTGCTGTGCTCCGCTTGCAGTGTGAATCCAAACGGAGTATCCAGCGGACCAAAGGGTCCCTCGGCATTTGTGTAACCATAGCAACGTGTAGTCTGAGAAGAGGAAGTGGAGTTTACCATAGTACATTTTGGGTAGGAAATAACAATAAAGATAACCGTGCGAATCCAAGAAATTCTTTTACCTGTGTAAGCCAAGGAGAAAAGTTAAAAAAATGTCTTGTTTATGGCGGACAAACAACCTGGCTGAAGGGAACGGATTTCCATTTTCTGTCATGGCCAATCGATGAGCCTGATTTTTCTTCTTTGCCAAGATTTTTTCTTCCTGGTCACTGGTGGTTTCAGCAACAATGCCCCAAATGAACAGTTGTTGTAAGTGTGTGACGTTGTCCAGGCAGTTTGGTCTGCTGCAGTGTGAATGTAAACCGAAGCAAATGAAGGTGTGAAAATTCTCGTCATTCCCCGCCCAACCAAACCGAGACCCCCTTACTATCCTGATCTGAATGCAGCCTTCTTTAACCATTCTTTGGTAGAACGACTTGTGCGCTTAGGATCATTGTCTTGTTGCATGAACCACTTTCTCTTGAGATTCAGTTCATGGACAGATGTCCCGACATTTTCCTTTCGTATTTGCTGATATAATTCAAAATTAATTTTTCCATCAAGGATGGCAAGCCAACCTGGCCCAGATGCAGTAAAACAGGACCAAACCATATTATCATCACCACTTTGTTTCACAGATGTAATAAGGTTCTTATGCTGAAATTCAGTGTTTTCCTTTCTCCAAACATAACACTTCTCATTCAAACCAAAAAGTTCTATTTAAGTCTCATCTGTCCACAAGACATTTTTCCAAGAGCCTTCTGGCTTATCCATGTCATCTTTAGTAAACTGCAGATGAGCAACAATGTTCTTTTTGGAGAGCAGTGGCTTCCTCCTTGCAACCCTGCCATGCATACCATTGCTGTTCAGTCTTCTTCTGATGGTGGACTCATGAACATTAACATTAGCCAATACACTAGAGGCCTTCTGTTACTTAGAAGTTACCTTGGGGTCCTTTGTGACCTCGCCAACTATTATGTGCCTTGCTCTTGGAGTGATCTTACTTGATCCACCACTCCTGGGTATGGTAACAATGGTCTTAAATTTCCACTGCATTACCATTTTACACATGGGGAAGAAGGTCACCTCAGAAAGGGCTTTTATTTTTAAAGATGTTGCTTTCAGTCTTAATGATCACCAGCACACCTCACATTTCCCTTTTTGCCATTTCTCTGAGATTTTTGTTGTGATGGTGGTGCTATGTTTGAGGCTAATGTTAGTTTTTAGCTTTGATTGTCAGACTTAGTAATATTGGCTACTGACAAATATTGGCTGAATTTTAGAGTTTAAGCAATAATGTAATAACCCCACAGAAGTTCTCTCATGACTCTGCGATCGTCAACCTCATCTCTGATGGGGATGACGCGGAGTACAGAGGACTTATTCAGGACTTTGTGAACTGGTGCCTGCGGAACTGCCTCCAGATCAATGTGAGGAAAGCCAGGGAACTGGTGGTGGACTTCTGCAGGCGTGGACAACCCCCACAACACCAGTAAACATCCAGGGAAGAGACATTGAGATGGTGACATCTTACAAGTACCTGGGTGTTCACCTGAACAATAAACTGGACTGGTCACACAACACCAACACACTCTACAAGAAGGGACAGTTCAGGCTATACCTCCTGAGGAGACTCAGGTCGTCTGGAGTGCAGGGGGCACTCCTGAAGACCTTCTATGATTCTGTGGTGGCATCAGCCTTTACGTATGGAGTGGTCTGCTGGGACAGCGGCAGCATGGCAGCTGACAGGAAGAGACTGAACAGGCTGATCAAAAAAGTCAGCTCTGTTCTGGGGCGACGCCTCGACCCAGTGGAGGAGATAGAAGAGAGGAGGATGGTGGCTAAGCTGTCATCTCTGCTGGAGTCCAAGTCCCACTCTATGTGGGACACACTGAATGCACTGAGGAGCTCATTTAGCAGCAGGCTGTGCCATCCTAAGTGCTATGCAACCCTAAGTGCTCGAGGGAGAGGTTCCGCAGATTCTTCCTACCTACGGCTGTCAGACGTTATAATCTAACCGGTGCTGCTCATAGAGGCCGTATCAAACATCACATCTTTGCACAATAGAGATCGTCCCCTCCAGTACACAACTAAGACAGTTACAATTATTATCGAGGGTGGCAACAACTCTGTTCATTCAATGAAGATATAAAACAGCAGAAAAGAAAATGCAGAGCAGCAGAGATAAGGTGGAGAAAAACAAAATTAATTGTTCACTACCAAACTCTAGGTATGTGAACAATTGAAAATATATAACATGGTCAAACAAACCAGAAACACTCACTTCTCCAAAATAATAAATACTCACAAAAACTAGAAAAGCAGTCAGAGTGCAAACCTCCGCCAAGGCTCCTTCCATCCCTCATGGATCACCTCCAAAATGTAATGGGTTTGTTTAGGAGGATTCTTGCTAACACAGTGTGAGAAGATAAGAGCCTTGGTGGAGGTATGCATTTTTGGATCATGACCAAAATGTTATGTTTTCCTCTCTAGTCTGTAAAATTAATTTTTGAACAGTTAGCAGAATCTTTTCAGTAACCAACCAATAATCACAGAAGAAATACTATTTCTCAGCTTAACTTTTATTGAACCATGCAGGGAGTCAGAGTGCATGGCGATGGGACCTCCCAGCTCCCTCTCCTGGAAAGGACCTTGCACAAAGGAATTCACAGCTAAAAAAAAAAAGGCTTCCAGTTAGTGGGGTGTTTCCCAGTAACTTTTCAACAATACATATCCATTGTCCAAACTATCCTTTTGTCGTCCAGATGGCTTCTCCTCTATCCTGCTAGTTCCTGCCTTTATGGCTTTATGGCTTCCTCTTAGCGTCTACATGGCTTCTCTTTTGCCCTACACATGCCCATATATGGAAACAGGAACAAAGACTTTCCTGTGGAGTATGTGTGTATGTGTAGAGCTAAAGAACTTTTTGTGTGTGTGTGTGTGTGTGTGTGTGTGTGTGTGTGTGTGGGTGTGGGTGTGTGTGGGTGTGTGTGTGGATCCAAGAGATATGTGTAAGCAAGCACTTTGTGTAATATGTAATTAACTAATCTTCACTATTTATATATTATAACAATTATTTCCTCTTTTGACTCCATTTTCATGGAGTCAATAACTATAATAAACAGGTATCAGACACCTGATGTTATGTTCATGTGTGATGAGTGAAAAACCTATAAGCAGTATATACTTTCATGAGTAATCGTTGTTGGCAGAACGGTGGCGGAGTGGTTAGCACTGCGGCAGCACAGCAACTCACCCTTGGCCGGGGGATCCCAGGTTCGATCCCAGCCCCCGACCAACAGTGATCTGTGTGGAGTTTGCATGTTCTCCCCGTGTCTGTGTGGGTTTACTCTGGGATTTCTCCAGTTTCCTCCCACATGCCAAAAAAACATGCAAGTTAGGTTAATTGGCATCAGGTGGGGATTCTAAATTGTCCTTAGGTATACAGTAACTGAGAGTGAATGGTTGTCTGTCTCTCTGTGTTGGCCCTGCGATAGACTGGCGATCTGTCCAGGGTGTACCCTGCCTCTCGCCCAAAGATGCTGGGATAGGCTCTAGCCCCCCCCCCCCCCCCCCCCGAAGGATTAAGCAGAAGAAGATGGATGGGATGGAGTAATCATTGTAATGCAATTTCTTTTCAGTCTTCATTCTTTGAGCATTTATTCAGGAAAAAATCTCAGCTTGTTTCTACTACCTTTGACAACCATATCAATGAGTTATCATTAGTAAACATTGGTAGAAGCCAATGCGATCTCAGCCTGTTATGCTTTACCGAAGAAAGATAACAAAACAAAGAAATCAATTGTGATGCGCTTTGTGAACAGGAGGGTGAAAAATGACATACTGAGGCAGGCCAAAAAACTAAAGGAAACTCAAGTTTACCTAAATGAACACCTGACAAAAAAAAACGCTGAATTAGCACGGCAGGCACGGATGCTAAAGAAACATAATAAGATACAGACAACCTGGACAAGAAATTGTAGAATTTGGATTAAACTAAATGGAACACCTGAGCAAGCAAAAAGTATAATGATCAGAGATGCTACTGACTTAGATAAATACAGATGAACACTGACTATGAAACACAGAGTGAGGAAACTCAAACTCTAAAAATATGCCACTATGCTGAACATAAACCACAAGAGATGGAGAATGATATTGATCCTGATAACCACTTTTTCAATAATATTCATAACCACTGTGAATATTACACTGAAAAGCAATTCAAAAGTCAAGTGCAATTAGATGGTAAACTGTCAATAATACACTTCAATAGCAGAAGTCTTAACAAAAACTTCTCACAGATTCAGGACTATTTAAAACAGCTAAACAGAAAATTCACAGCTATAGCAGTCTCTGAAACCTGGCTTAATGCAGACCAGGCTCCCCTGATGGCAATAGAGGGATATCAGATGTTTAACATTAACAGATCTCAAAAAAAGGGTGGTGGTGTTGCACTGTATATTGATGACCTATATAGATGTAAGATTGTAAATGAAATGTCCTCAGCACTACCAGGGATTCTGGAATGTGTTACTGTTGAGATTTGTCACGCCGCGCCATTCATCAGCGGCGCCACCTGCTCACGCACCTGCTACTCGTCAGCGGCGAAGGATAAAAGCCGCCTCGCCCTGAGCGTCGGCCTGAAGCCGTAGACTTCATTTCCTTGTATGGACTTCTACCACATTCTCTTCAGCATCCTCATCTCCGGTAAGAAGTTCACTTACCTCATCTCTCCAGTCTGCTCCCCTGTGCACAGGTGGATTCCTCGGCGGCGGACAATCCCGTCCCTCGTCTCTCCTCGCTGCTGCACCGAGCCCTGCAGGTGGCTGTCTCCCGGGCTTCCATCCTTGAAGCGCCAGTCATCTGCCCAAACAAGTAAGCTTCTCTCCCTCGCCTATTCTCCTCCCGTGTTGGTGTGTGCTCATCACCCTGTGTCTGATTTCTCCCATAGGGTTGCCGGCTGAACGGTCTCCTGCCTCTGGGTCCGAAGCAGACGCCACCACCAACACATTAACATTCCGCAGACACGCACCCAAACATCCCTGTTGTTAATAAACAGTTTGAACTACTCTGAGCCTGTGTGTGTGCGTCTCCTGAGCCGAACGTTATGTCAGTACGGCTTCAGCAGAGCGGCTCGGCGGACGGCGGGCTCGCACACCGGTTTACCATCCTCGAGGCTCGGGTGGATCAGATTGTTTATCAGCAACAGGTGGTTCTTAATCAATTATTAGAGCTGACTAACCGATTGAACCGCTTGGACCCCCAACAGCCGTTCCTCCCGACTCGCCAGGGTGGCGCGGCTCCTGCTGTTCCAGCGGCCGTCCAGCCGGCTCCAGTGGCACCGGTTCGGCTCACGCCGATCCCGACCCCCGCCCGCTTTAGCGGTAAGCTCGGCGGAGCGCGGGGGTTTATTATGCAGTGTGAGTCCGTGTTCCACCGTGTGCCCGGAGATTTTCCCTCGGATCACAGCCGAATTGGTTACATAGGGAATCTTCTGGAGGGGCGTGCGTTAACCTGGACCTACGCCGTAATGGCGAGGCCCAGTTATGCCACCCTCACCTATGACCAATTCGTGAGGCGCTTTCTGGAGGTCTTTGACCACTCACAAACCGAAACGGTCCAGGTCGATCGGCTTCTCGCTCTCCAGCAGGGAAGCCGGTCGGCAGCGGACCACTCGGTCGACTTCCGGGTAGCGGCGGAGGAATTGGGCTGGGAGGAACGCTCCCTCTGTGGCCTGTTCCTCCGCAGCCTCAATAGTGATCTGAGGGATGAACTGGCTGGTCGGGATATCCCTGGGACGCTAGCGGAGCTGACGTCCTTAGCGATAAGTTTGGATAACAGGCTGCGCGAGCGCTCCTCGGGGCGGAGGTCTTCTTCTTCTCGCCCTCGTGGAGCCTCGCCGCACCTGTTCCAAGCTCGCCCCCTGGCGGCGCCGCCAGCATCGCGCCCCGAGGAGTCGGAGCCGATGGTGACGGGCTGGACTAAACTTTCCCCTGTGGAGAAACAACGCCGCCGTGAGTTGGGCCTCTGCATGTATTGCGGAGGCGACCAACACACCGTGGAGCGTTGTCCACGGAAAGCCAGTCGGTGGGGTCCGCGAGTCACTGTTGGAAGCCTCGCGGATGTCAATCGGTTAGGATCACCTTCTCAATTGAAGCTGCCCATCCGTTTCTGCCATAACCCTACTGGGCACCTCACCCACGCACTGGTGGATTCGGGCGCAGAAGGCAGCTTCATTTCACAAAGCCTGGCAACCCGATTGGGCATCCGCTGCCAGGCACTCAACACTCCCATCTCCCTAATCCACCTCTCCCGTGCCACCCTCGGGAGAGTGACACATCAAACTGTTCCCCTACCGGTCATCATCTCGGGAAACCACCGGGAGGAAATGACCTTTTACGTCCTTCCCAACTCTGTGTCGCCCGTCATCCTGGGGTATCCCTGGCTCCGCCTTCACAATCCGGTCCTGGATTGGAAATCAGCTGGGATCTCGGCATGGAGTACGTTCTGTATGGGCACCTGCCTTCAGTCCGCTGCCTGCTCTCTGTCCGCTCCTCCCCCTGCTACGGACGCTGCACCCCCGGACCTGTCTCTGGTGCCCCCAGAATTTCACGACCTGGGTATAGTGTTCAGCAAAGCGAAAGCTATGTCTCTTCCCCCTCATCGGCCCTATGACTGCGCCATCAACCTCCGCCAGGGGGCTCCCTTACCCTCTGGTCGCCTTTACAGCCTGTCTGCGCCGGAGAAGGAGACGATGAACGCCTACCTGAAGGAATCATTGAGTGCTGGGATTATCCGCCCATCATCGTCACCCGTGGGGGCAGGGTTCTTCTTCGTGGGGAAAAAGGATGGGTCCCTCCGCCCTTGTATCGACTACCGGGCCCTCAACAATATCACGGAGAGGGACCGTTACACCCTGCCTCTCATGGACACTGCCTTCCACTCCCTCCAGGGGGCGACCTGGTTCACCAAGCTGGACCTACGCAGCGCTTACCACCTCGTCCGGATCCGGGAGGGAGATGAGTGGAAAACGGCCTTCCGTACCCCGAACGGCCACTTTGAATATCTGGTGATGCCGTTCGGGTTGACCAACGCTCCTGCAGTCTTCCAGCGCCTCATTAATGACGTCCTCCGGGACTTCATTGGCCTTTTCGTGTTCGTCTACCTGGACGATATTCTCATCTTCTCCAAGTCCAGGGATGAGCACCAGGTCCACGTGAGGCGGGTCCTCCAAAGGCTGCTGGAGAATCGTCTGTACGTTAAGGCGGAAAAGTGTGAATTTTACGCCAGGAGCACATCCTTCCTGGGGTTCATCATCGCCCACGATAAGGTGCTCCCCGACCCAGAGAAGGTAAAGGCGGTGGTGGAATGGCCCACACCTGCATCTCGGAAACAGGTGCAGCAATTTGTTGGCTTCGCCAATTTCTACCGCCGCTTTGTCCCCAACTTCAGTGCCATCGTGGGACCACTGACCCGCCTCACGTCCCCGAAGGTCCCGTTCCGGTGGACCGAAGAGGTCGCTGCCGCCTTTGAGGCGCTGAAGGCGGAATTCTCCTCCTCCCGGGTCCTTCGCCAGGTCGACCCCGCGCTGCAGTGCATTGTAGAGGTAGACGCCTCGGACACGGGAGTGGGAGCAGTGCTGTCCCAGCGGTCACCGGACGATGGCGCCAAGCGACCGTGCGCTTTCTTCTCCCGGCGCTTGTCCCCGGCGGAGAGAAACTACGATGTGGGGGACAGAGAGCTCTTGGCCATCAAGCTCGCCCTGCAGGAGTGGCGCCACTGGTTGGAGGGGGCAAGCCTGCCGTTTGTGGTCCTCACGGACCACAGGAACCTGGAATACTTACGGTCTGCCAAGCGCCTGAACGCCCGCCAGGCGCGCTGGTCTCTGTTCTTCGCCAGGTTCCAATTTTCCATCACCTTCAGGCCTGGCTCTAAGAACGTCCTGCCTGACGCCCTCTCCAGGCAGTTCGCCCCCGTGGAGTCGGAGGAGGCGCCCCACTCCATCCTGCCCAGGTCGTGCGTCGTGGGAGCCGTCTCGTGGGACATTGAGAGCAAGATCCGGAAGGCACAGGAGGTGGAACCTGACCCTGGCGGCGGACCGGAGGGGAGGCTGTTCGTGCCATCCGCGGTCCGAGGAGAGGTCATCCACTGGCTCCACACCTCCAAGCTCACCTGTCACCCTGGCACCTCCCGGATGATAGATCTCCTCCAACGGTCCTTTTGGTGGCCAGGCCTGCGGAGGGATGCAGCCCGCTACGCCCGGGCTTGCCCAATCTGTGCCACCTGCAAGTCGGGAAATGCCCCTCCAGCGGGTCT
Source organism: Pholidichthys leucotaenia (assembly GCA_020510985.1). Taxonomy (NCBI): domain Eukaryota; kingdom Metazoa; phylum Chordata; class Actinopteri; order Cichliformes; family Pholidichthyidae; genus Pholidichthys; species Pholidichthys leucotaenia. The sequence continues at coordinate 291,723,573 of CM035839.1, read as the reverse complement.
GCTCCAGCCCCTGCCCGTCCCTGGCAGGCCCTGGTCGCACATCGCTCTGGATTTCGTCACCGGACTCCCCATCTCCAACTCCTATGACACCATCCTGACCATCGTGGACCGCTTCTCCAAGGCCGTGCACTTCGTCCCCCTGCGAGGCCTCCCTACTGCCCTGGAGACGGCGGACCTCCTCGTCCAACACGTGGTCAGGCTGCATGGGATTCCGGTGGACGTGGTCTCGGACCGGGGCCCCCAGTTTTCATCTGAGGTTTGGAGGTCTTTCTGCAACGCCATCGGAGCCAAGGTGAGCCTCTCCTCTGGCCATCACCCCCAATCCAACGGGCAGTGTGAGAGGACCAACCAGGAGCTGGAGGCTGCGCTCCGCTGTGTGTCCAGATCCAAACCCGCGTCCTGGAGCAACCATCTTGCCTGGGTTGAATATGCCCACAACACCGCTCGCTCTTCTGCTACAGGGATGTCCCCCTTCAAAGCGTCCCTGGGTTACGACCCCCCGCTGTTTCCGGAGCAGGAGAGTGAGGTGACTGTCCCGTCAGTTAGGGCCCATCTCAGGCAGTTCCGCTCCACCTGGGCTGCCGCGCGCCATGCGCTATTGCGCACAGCGGAGCGCAACAGGACTGTGGCGGACCGGCGTAGGAGACCTGCCCCGGCGTACAGAGTTGGGCAGCTTGTTTACATTTCCACCCAGGACGTCACTCTAAAAGGCGAGAGGAGAAAGCTGGCACAGCGCTTCATGGGTCCCTACCCCATCACCCGGATCATCAACCCGGTGGCTGTGCGCGTGGCTATTCCCCCCTCCCTCCGCATTCATCCTACTTTCCACGTGTCGAAGGTGAAACTGGCGGTTACTGACCCCCTTTGCCCTCCTCCTGCAGCGCAACCCGCGCCCCGGATGATTGGTGGCCATCCGGCCTGGTCCGCCTCCTCCATCCTGGACTCCCGGCGCCGGGGTCGTGGGTTGCAATACTTGGTGGACTGGGAGGGCTATGGGCCCGAGCATCGACAGTGGGTGCCCCCGTCGTTTGTGTTGGACCCATCGCTCATCGCGGACTTCCACCGAGCGCACCCGGATAAGCCATCGCCAGGAGGCGCTGCTAGAGGGGGGAGTACTGTCACGCCGCGCCATTCATCAGCGGCGCCACCTGCTCACGCACCTGCTACTCGTCAGCGGCGAAGGATAAAAGCCGCCTCGCCCTGAGCGTCGGCCTGAAGCCGTAGACTTCATTTCCTTGTATGGACTTCTACCACATTCTCTTCAGCATCCTCATCTCCGGTAAGAAGTTCACTTACCTCATCTCTCCAGTCTGCTCCCCTGTGCACAGGTGGATTCCTCGGCGGCGGACAATCCCGTCCCTCGTCTCTCCTCGCTGCTGCACCGAGCCCTGCAGGTGGCTGTCTCCCGGGCTTCCATCCTTGAAGCGCCAGTCATCTGCCCAAACAAGTAAGCTTCTCTCCCTCGCCTATTCTCCTCCCGTGTTGGTGTGTGCTCATCACCCTGTGTCTGATTTCTCCCATAGGGTTGCCGGCTGAACGGTCTCCTGCCTCTGGGTCCGAAGCAGACGCCACCACCAACACATTAACATTCCGCAGACACGCACCCAAACATCCCTGTTGTTAATAAACAGTTTGAACTACTCTGAGCCTGTGTGTGTGCGTCTCCTGAGCCGAACGTTATGTCAAGATTGACCTAGACAAGACAAAAAATCTAATCATAAGCTGCATATACAGAACGCCGGGAACTTGCATTGAGACATTCAGAGATAAATTAGTCGAGCTGTACAATAATATTACTAGTAAGAAAATGGTAGCAATTTGTGGAGATTTCAATATTGATCTACTTAATCCACATCAACAAAATGTAGTCACAGAGTTCATGAACTCTATGTACAGCATGAGTCTATATCCCACAATAACACATCCCAGTAGAATCACAGCTCACTCTGCTACACTTATTGACAACCTGTTTGTCGATGTTCTCGACAAGAAAATAGAAAGTGGATTATTGATAAATGATATAAGCGACCACTTGCCAATCTTTGCACTTATCCATGGCCACACGGGGCCCAACCCAGAAAAAATCTCAAAATCGTTCAGACGCAAATCACCAAACGCAATCAGTTCTTTTAAAGAGGACTTGCTGAAGCAAGACTGGACAGAAGTCTATGTATCAGATGTAAATGAAGCCTATGACACATTTATAAACATTGTAACCACTCTTTATGAAAAAAACTGCCCATTAGTTTAAAAAAAAGCTTAAACACAAATTTACTGACAAACCATGGCTAACCAAAGGACTACAAAAGGCGTGTAAAAAGAAAAATTTATTATATAAAGCTTTCATAAAGAAAAGGACAAAAGAAGCAGAGCAGTGGTATAAAACATACAAAAATAAGTTAACATATATAATAAGATGTAGTAAAAGAGACTATTACAGTAAAGAACTGGAAAAAAAACAAAGACAATATTAAAAATACATGGACAATAATCAACAGTATCCTTGGAAATAAAAGCAGAAATACCAGCTACCCAACTAACATTCCAAAAAATAATAAATCGACTCCGAATGTGAATATAGCTTCACCTGCAGATGAATTTAATAATTTTTTTGTTAACATTGGACCTAAACTGGCCCGAGAAATACCCACTACGGCGCCTACAGGTGATACAATATGCAATAACACTGCTGTAAAAGACACCATCTTCATAAAGAACACAGACGAAAGAGAGGTCATTGAAATTGTTAAATCGTTCAAAAGTAAAACATCTACTGACTGCGATGGTATTGATATGCTACTAGTCAAAACTGTTATTGAATGCATAGTAAAACCACTGACGTATATCTGTAACCTGTCTCTCCAATCAGGTATATTTCCCAATGCAATGAAAATAGCTAAAGTAATTCCGATTTACAAGACAGGCGACAGAGGGGAACTCTCCAACTACAGACCAATTTCACTATTACCGTAATTTTCCAAGATACTTGAAAAAATATTCTATGAGAGAATTGACAACTTCATACTGAAGAATGATTTATTGTGTGAGCAGCAATATGGGTTCAGACACAAAAGGACAACAGCATATGCCTTAATGGAATTTACAGAAAAAATATCAACAGCCATTGAAAATAAAGAGTATTCAGTTGGGAGTATTCCTGGATCTTAAAAAAGCATTTGATACAGTAGATCACAATCTATTATTAAAGAAACTACAAAATTGTGGTATTAGAGGGGTAGCACTGTCCTGGTTAAGAAGTTACTTAAAGAATAGATATCAGTTTGTATGTGTTAACAACAAAAACTCAGAGCTACTGAAGGTCACCTGTGGAGTCCCACAGGGTTCAGTTTTGGGACCATTATTATTCAATATGTATATAAATGATATATGTAAAGTTTCAGAAAAAATGGACTTAATATTGTTTGCTGATGACACTAACCTGCTATGCAGTGGAAACAATTTGGAACAACTTCTGGATACACTCGGAAAGGAATTAGGAAAGCTGAAACTGTGGTTTGATTCAAACAAATTAACGCTCAATTTAAGCAAGACAAAATTTATAGTCTTTAACAACCATCACAACTACCCAGTACCCAAACTCAGTGTAAATGGTGTAGAGATTGAAAGGGTATCCGAAACTAAATTCCTTGGAGTAATAATTGATAACAAACTGTGTTGGAAGCCACATATTAATTATATAAAAGGTAAAGTATCCAAATCAATTGCAATATTACACAGAGTGAAAAATTTGCTGAATCAACCCACACTATACACCTTGTATCATTCATTAATACTCCCATACATGACATATTGTAATGAAGTATGGGGAAATACATATAAAACAAACATATATCCACTCTTTATGCTTCAAAAGAGAGCTATTAGAATAATCAACAAAGCAGCTTACAGGGAACCAACAAACCCACTTTTTCTTAAACAAAAAACTCTCAAGTTGAAAGATCTGATCGACTTTAAAACCGCAATAATAATGTTCAAAGTGAAGAATCTATCACTGCCCGCAAATATCCAAAAGTTGTTCCAAACAAGGGAGAAACGATATCACTTCAGAGGAACATGTATATTTCAAAAGCCTACAGTGAGAACAACCACCAAGCAACACTGTATTTCAGTGCAAGGTGTCAGATTATGGAACGATTTTGGACCTGAATTAAAATCATGTACAAAGCTTGGACAATTTAAACAAAAACTAAAGGAAGAAATACTCCAAACATATTTACAAAACGACATGTAAACTCACATAAGGATTGACATTTCCAGCCTGTGTTGTGTTATAGCTTAGTTTTTCTTTTTTCTCTGTGAGACTATGTCTTAGATTTGTTTTTGAATAGTAACCGCTTAACTTAGACTAGCTCAGTTTTCTTTTTCTCTCAGTCATATTTTGTCTTAGCCTTGTTTTAAATTGTAATCGCTCTTGTCTTGTTTTCTCTTTTTTCTCCTTTGAATTCTTGGATGGAATATGGGTGGGCAATATAAGCTGCGGCTTCAGCCATCACCCATTTCGGATAACTCACGTGGAATTGTATAGTAGAAGGAGTCTTTGTCTAATTTGACCTTGTTGTTATATTATACAGTTTCTTTTAACCTGTAATGTACTATCCGAAATAAACAAATTCATTCATTCAGTATTACAATTTCAATATCAAAAATAAAAACTTAAAAAACTTCCAATAAAGACACAATTTCCAATAAAGACACAATTTTCAACTGCTACATCATGCTTTAGTCATTATAGGCATATTGTCAATACCATCATTTTTGTTTGCAGAGACACTGGTAGACATGATTTAAACCTGACTGTCCTCATCACTTGAATCCTTGTCGCTCTCCTCCACTGGCATGCAACAGCAGCATGTACTGTTTTTTGTTTTTTGTTTTTTTTTCAATAAGGCCTCTAAGATGTTACTGCATTCCCTGTTGTAACAGGGAATGCAGTAACATCTTACACACATAAGGATGGCAATTCTAATCATAAGGGATAATATTATGTTGGGTTTTTTTTCACTCCTGCCCACCATCCAAAGAAGGATTGTAGCCAGACAGTGAAGACATCGGGTTCATACTCAGTATCCTGGCCAAACTCAGCCCTAAGAATATTCTTTCCAACCCCTGTCCAAGGAAATAGTGCGAGTGTGACCTTTTGGCCAATGCTCCTATGTTTAAATTCAACTGGTATATCCGTTGCTCAGACTGCATCATGTGGTTTGTATTCCAGGTCCCTCTTTCAATGCCCTAACTGTCTGACTTAATCCAGCTACATCATGCTAGTGTGGTCAGTCAGCCGTACAGGGGCGCAGACACCTCCCAGTTAGAGGGCAGGTGTGAGCAGACCCTATACCCACAGAGCCACCATCCTCCATTTAGTTCAAAGGTGTTGTTCTGCCCTGGCGCCACTTACACTGGGACCACGACTGCAGAGGATGGTTTGGAGGAACTGTTTGAAATGTTCCTAAGTCCTGAGCAGGACAAATTTGTTTTATTTGTCCTACTAGCAAGGAACTTTGCATATCCCCACCAATAGTTAGTTGTGAATACCTGTTCTACATATCTTGGTGTGTGTTTAAATATAGTGTTATTGTTTCACAATTAGGATATGGATGACTAGTAGACCATGCCTACGCTCTCTAAGGGGTCTTTTCCAAGTACAGTTACTCCAACATAATATTGTCCAGATTAAGAGTCATCGGGTCCTGTGTGACTGAACACATCAGCCCAATTACATGGAGGAATGCACATGTACTCTTTTCATACATCACAGACTCGGATTTATAGTGCATGGAGTGGTCATAATTATATATATCACAATAGTCAAACTGGACTACACAAGCTTTATCTTCAGTGCACGTTAATGGTGGGTGGTGTCCTTTCATCCTTAATGTCAATGTTTATTGATCTGCCAATTACCTTTTAAAATAGCTACTGAGCTGCACAACAACCATATCAGGAGGGCTACGACAGGGACAAGCATGAGGAACACACATGTGAGTCATTCAAAAAATTGGAATCTACATCAGTATTCTCTGAGGGGTCTTTCATTGTTAGCCGTTTTGAGTGTATTCTTCCTGCTGTAGACTCTTAATTTCTTCACCAAGTTTGAGACAATCAAGTCAGCTAAAATACCTGACTCCCTTTGTATCCCCAGACTTCCTCCACAACAGCAACACTCTCTATGGCTTTCCTCCTATAGTTTCTATGGTTTGTTTTGATAATAATTTACAGTGTGCAAGATGTACCCAAGTGTCTCTGCCTTGTGCTTTTATAGCTGTTAAATGGCAATATTACTTTATATGGCCCCTGCCAGGGGGCATCTGACCAGGTCTTCTTTTCACAGTCTTTGTAAGTTCTTGGTTTCCTGGTTTTATGGTGATAGTTCCTCCTGTGTGTTCCTTCCTAGGAAGAATAGCATGAACAGAATCTTTTTGAGTCAACATTTGTAACATGTTATCTGCTAAACAAATTTCTTCATCTTCTGGGTTAAATGGTCTAAGAGGGGGTGCTAATTAAGGCTTTTCATATAATGGAGTTCATATAATGGAGTCCATATAATGGAGTTCATATAATTCCATTTCATATAATGGGTTCCAAGGTTGTCATAGCCAGGAGTGGCACTGGGGTTAAGCTCCCAGTGTGTCACCATGGGGTGAGACGCCGGCTCGGCGCTCAGCCCATGCTCCTTTTATCCCTGCCTCTCATTGGGCAGTGCCTCAGCTGGTTCCCAGCTGTCAGTGTCACGGGACGGCTGGGGCCAATTAATCCTCATCAGCTGGGGCGCTGTTAATGAGTATAAAGAGGAGCAGCTTCGATTATTCGGGGCTGCGACATAAGCACTGCTAGGCTGAAGCCCCTTCGTCTGGTGTCAGCCTCAACTCCCCTTGCAGCATTCCGGTGTTTGTATCCCGCTGTGAGTATGCACGTCTTGTTACCCCCATGTCCGGTACGAGCTACCTACCCCTGCGCTGTGCAGCCTGAGAATGTACGTCTGTATGAGTGTCTGTGCTCTCCTCATCCCTTATCCCTTACCCAGAATAAAACATCTCGACTCACTGGCTTGTCCCTGGCTCTGATTGCCCGGCTCCCTAGAGCCGGATATGACAGTATGTCGCAGCCAGAAGAGTTGCCGGCGGCCGTGAGTCGCTGTGGAAATGTACCTTTCTGTCCGGGTGTCAGCGCTGCTAGCATGCCGTTTCCCAGGAGTCACTTCCGGCGCCAGGGCGACGAGCTGAGGTCCATCTCGGAGGCTGTCGACGGGACATTCTTCACCCTGCACGACGCCTCCAACGCGAGACGCTGGCATCCGGGCCGTGCTGAGGAACTCCTGGACTGTCACCCTCACTCTCTGTACCATCTGGAGCACAGTGCCAGGATAGACGCTTCAGGTACACAGCGAGAGAAGCTCCACGGGGTGGATGGAAATCCCGGCAGGGAGTCGAAGTGGGCGACGTCTTTCCCCGCTTCGGAGTCCCGTTCCTGCCGTCATTCCAGTCCGGGAGTTCGCGCCAACCAGAGGACTTCCCCCGACCTGCGCCACGTCACTCGGGATTCCCTTCGAGGAGCCGCAGCTGACAGCAGTTATGTCCGGGGTCGAGTGGCTGTCGCGAGCTCTACTGTGTTTCCTGTCACCACCTTCAGGCATGTGGCGGCGGCAGTGAGATTGATGGTGAGGACTTCAGGGCTACGAAGCCTTCCCGTGCTCGACGCCTTCCTCGTCTCGATCTCCGATCTGGAGCGGCGAATCCTGGGTTTCCCCCTCGCTTCGTCCCCTGGGAGTAGTCGTCGTCACATCGCCGAGTCACCTCTGCACGAACCTCGTCCGGATCCAGTTCTGGGTCATCGTCAGGACCGTTCCTCCCACGCAGCTGTCATCCCTTCGCCTCGTCAGTGTGGAGATTCTACAGCCTCGTCCCCTGAGCCTCGTTCCCCCGCTGTCATTCCTGGACATTCGGGCTGGCTCACCCCGGCTGTTTCCCCCTCCTCCTCGACGCGCTTCCTGACCGCTGTGTGTGCCTGGAATCCCGGCCTGGTGAGCTCTCTGCTGGAGACAACGCGAGCGATCCTCAGACGAATTCCCGGGGGGTCCTCCGTTATCGCCGGGCGGGGAGAGGAAGAAGCAGAATCCACTACAGCAGGCGATACTCAACCTCCAGGGGGCAGGCAAGTCATTGTTTTTTCACACCTGCTTAATGATTTGCTCTGTCACATCCCTGGAGGAGAAGTTCAGGGTTCGCAGCTCCCTGAACTCTCCCCACCTGCTGTAACCTGTATGCCTAATCCCGCATCCTCTGTGTCTCTCTCCGCCGAGCGGTCCCCGGCTCCGGGTCAACGTGGTGGGATATGGAGAGGGCCTGTGGTTCCGCAGCTACATTGCGGACGGAGGAGGGGGACTGACTGCTGCGTGGAGTCTACGCCGACGACTGAGCGTCCCTGGGTCTCCACGGAGGAGCGGTTCGGTCCAGCGGGACGAGATTCTTCTGGCTTCACGCCGAGTGGGTCGTCGGCGGGGTTACCTGAGCTGGAGGGATCTCAAGCTGCGCTGACCATCGTGCTGGCTGCGGGGCCCGACGCGGCTAGATGGGAGCCTGACAACGACCTCCTGACGACGGATCCTGGATCTTCGCAGTCCTGGACGGCGTCAGAACCCGAGATCAGGCGAGTGCTCTCCTTTCTTTTCTTTCTTTTTATCTTTGAGCACTTCAGCCTATCTCCAGGGGAGACGAGCAGAGTGCAGCCGCCCGCTGCGTCTGAGCTCGTCTCGCCGGGTTCTGGCGCTGCCGGTGATCCTGATCCCGGTTCTGTTTTCTCTTCTGAGCCTTCTTCCAGGGTCACCGGCGAGGAGTTGCTGTTCCTCGTGGTGCTGGAGGGTCCGGGTTCAACGTTGGAGGTCGGTTCTGGTGCAGTGTCCAACGTGGGTTCGCCCGAGACCCAATCGGGGTCCAACGTGGGTTCGCCTGAGGCCCGATCGGGGTCCGACGTGGGTGCTGCCCCAGTGTTGTCCAGGTCCGGTGAGGAGGTGGCCGTTTCCCTGAGGCCCGCCGCCCTCGTCATCGGCTCTCCCCTGAGCCTCTTCCACCGGGATCCGCTCTGACCCTTCGTCCGTCTCAACGGTCCTGGTGGTTGAGTGATGCGGGTCGACGACCCGACCCGCAAAACTTTCGGTTCGGCGATCTGGTTTCCCCCCACTGGTCTGTTTGCCTTTGGGCGGCCTGGTTCGGCAGCCGTTGGACTGGATTCCTGGGATCTGGGCCCAGAGTTCGCCGTCCGAACATTTCTCTTCCCCGGGTTGCCAACTGGACAATGGGCGGGGAGATTACCAGAACAATTCCGGCCGTTTTGGACTCTGCCTGCCGTCTCCTCGGGTGTCCTTTACTTCTTTTATTATTATTGAGGTCACTCGGGTGTAGTTTCTTTGTCCATTAGGGGAATATATGTTTTTGTGCTGTGTGTTGTTTTTTTTTTTAACCATACTCAGCATTTTTATCGTATTGTTATCCTGTTACCCTGTCACCTTTTTTTCCTCTTGGTGACTCGCCTTATGTATCGCGCTGTGTATTGCATTTTCTTATCTTTACTCAGCGTTTTCATTCATCCTTACCTTAGCCTTGGCCTCGTCGGTGCATCATGGAGTATGCGTGTGGTTTCCTGTTCAACCATACTCTGTGATCACCCCATTCTGTCTTATTATCCTCGTGGGGGGCCTTCCCTGGCCCCGACTTTAACATTGACTGTGTGTGTTATTGTTTGAAGTAATGCGTTTCATTCCCACTTAACTGTACTTCATTATTACCCATTTGTCCTTGTCACCTCTGTTTCTTTAGGTGATCTTTTATATATTCAGTGCTGTGTGTTTTGTTTTCTTTAGTATCCATGCACAGCGTTTTTCATCATTTTTTGTCCTGACCTTTGTCTTGTTGGTGCATTATGGAGTAGTGTGTTTTGTTCCCCTTAACTATACTCTGTGATTGCTTTATTCATTCCTGCCACCTTTTTGGTGGGTTTTTGGTTTTCTTTTTTTTGCCCCGATCTATACGTTATTTGTATGCTGTCTGTAGTCGTATTTGGTATTTTCCCTACCTGTGTCCTAACTCAGTTTTCTCCCTAACTGTGCTCTGGGTTAATCCTTTTCCCTGTGTTGTAGGGTATTGTATTTGGGTTTTTTTTTCTCTGCCCTGCTGCCCTACATTGGTCTATTGTTTTTTTTTTGTCCTTCCCTTTGCATCTTCCCCTCCGGTCCTGCCTCCCTTCCGCCCACCCTAGGTGGGGAGGGGGGGGGGTGCTGGGATGTTCCTGGTCGTTCGGGAGCCCGACCGTGAGGGGGAGGCTCTGTCACCATGGGGTGAGACGCCGGCTCGGCGCTCAGCCCATGCTCCTTTTATCCCTGCCTCTCATTGGGCAGTGCCTCAGCTGGTTCCCAGCTGTCAGTGTCACGGGACGGCTGGGGCCAATTAATCCTCATCAGCTGGGGCGCTGTTAATGAGTATAAAGAGGAGCAGCTTCGATTATTCGGGGCTGCGACATAAGCACTGCTAGGCTGAAGCCCCTTCGTCTGGTGTCAGCCTCAACTCCCCTTGCAGCATTCCGGTGTTTGTATCCCGCTGTGAGTATGCACGTCTTGTTACCCCCATGTCCGGTACGAGCTACCTACCCCTGCGCTGTGCAGCCTGAGAATGTACGTCTGTATGAGTGTCTGTGCTCTCCTCATCCCTTATCCCTTACCCAGAATAAAACATCTCGACTCACTGGCTTGTCCCTGGCTCTGATTGCCCGGCTCCCTAGAGCCGGATATGACACAGTGCTTATAAAATGCTCCTTATGGCGTGCGTCTCAAAAAGCCTCTGACAACTAAGTCCAACTCCTAACCTGCCCATGTGGTTTAGTTTCTAAGCCCGGCGGAACTGCTTTTACTAATAGGAGAAAGGGCGAGGGCGGATTTCTGGCGCCTTAAAACCAGATGCTTTGGGTAGATGGTGGCCCATTTACCTGGGAAGGTAGCCCATCTAGGGGGAGGTAAACCCTGATTTCAAACCTCCGCTGCCTTGCGGCATACCCGGTCACGGGAAAGGCTTCGGGAGTCAACCCTGAGGAAAAATCCGGAGTCGGAGTCCCTAAGGCAGTTCTCTGTTGTGCTCAACATCGTTCTGGCAGCTCCTGCGACGGCGCTGGTGCCAAACTGTAGCAGCTCTGCTGTTCCTTTGGATTCATCAGTGACGTGGAGAGGGGGGACATGCTGCATGGGCAACATCTTGTCTTCCATATCTTCCTGCCCAGGCTTGAATCCTACCAATGCCCAACGCTGGAAGGTAGAACAGAATGACAGTTACCGGTTATAAGCCACCGCTCAACTGGCATAGAGCGTGGCGCCAGGGGTTGTTCCCAACGGTGGGAGGGATCATTTGATCTCACTGGACAGCTACCGCCCGCCTCAAGCTGGGCAGCCCCCAGCCAATAAGGTGTTGTCCCGCCACAGCCTGCTTTCCTCATTGGGTGCATGGGTATGAGGTGAAGTCCAAATGGCAGGCTGAGAACCTTTGCACCAGGCAAGACAACAAAACAAAAGAGACCAACTTTAAAACTGGGAACTTGGAATGTCCGCACTATGATGACAGGACTCACTGCTAACTTCAAGGACATCAGCGACACCAGGAAGACTGCCGTCATCAATAATGAGCTGAAGAGACTGGAAGTGGATATCGCCACTCTCCAGGAAACACGGTTGGCTGACGCAGGCCCACTGAGAGAGAAGGACTACACGTTCTACTGGCAGGGAAAGGACAGCAGCGAACACAGGGAACACGGAGTGGGTTTTGCAGTGAAGAACTCCTTGCTGAAGATGGTGGAACTGGGCAGCAATGGCTCTGCACGACTCCTCACCCTCCGCCTTAACACCACTCAAGGCCCAGTCACCCTCGTCAGTGTGTATGCCCCAACACTGACAGCCACACCAGAGGCAAAAGACGAGTTCTACGAGAATCTCGCAACAACTGTCAGGATCATCCCCAACTCTGAACAACTCATTCTCCTTGGAGACTTCAATGCCAGAGTGGGTGCTGACCACGACTCCTGGCCCTCCTGTCTTGGACCATTTGGCATGGGCAGAATGAACGACAACGGACAGCGGCTGCTCAAGTTCTGCACACATCATGATCTGTGCATCACAAACTCGTTCTTCAAGACTAAACCCCAACACAAGGTTTCCTGGTGACATCCGCGCTCAAAGCACTGGCACCAGCTGGACTTGATCCTGACCAGGCGCACCTCATTGAAGAACATGCTAATCACCCGCTCATTCCAAAGTGCAGATTGGGACACAGACCATTCATTGGTGTGTTGCAAGGTCAAGCTGCAGCTGAAGAAATTCCACCGCGCCAGACAGCCTGGAAAGGCACGGATTGACACCAGCAAGATGGCCCAACCAGAACTTGTCGAGCAGTTTGCCTCCACCTTTATGAAGGAACTTGGTGAACCACAAGAAGGAGAGTCCGCAAAGCAGAAGTGGGAAGAGCTGCAAAACATCATCCACCGCACAGCCTTGGCTATCTTTGGGAGGAAGACCTCGAAGTCACAGGACTGGTTTGATGCCAAGTCGTCCGTGATGACCCCCGTCATTGAAGCCAAGTGCTCAGCACTTGCTGAGTACAAGAAGTACCCAAACGAGAAGAATCTCCAGATCCTCAGGGCTGCGAGAAGCAAAGTTCAGCAGACTGCTCGGCGCTGCGCCAACGAGTACTGGACTCAGCTCAGCCAAGACATTCAAACCGCTGCCATAACAGGGAACATCCATGGTATGTACGACTGCATCAAGAAAGCACTTGGTCCAGCTCAGAGCAAGACGGCCCCCCTCAAATCCTCCACTGGGGAGATGATCACAGAAAAGAACAAGCAGATAAGCAAATGGGGGGAGCACTACTCTGACCTCTACTCCAGACAGAACACCGTGACACCGTCAGCCCTTGATGCCATCGATTGCCTGCCATCCATGGATGAACTTGACGCTGAGCCAACCATCGACAAACTCAGCAAGGCCATTGATAGCTTGGCTGCTGGCAAGGCACCTGACAACGACGGCATACCCTCCGACCTGATCAAGCACTGCAAGACCGCCCTACTGCTGCCATTGCATGACGTCCTCTGCCAGTACTGGAATGAAGGTGCCGTACCACAGGACATGAGGGATGCCAAGATCATCACCCTCTACAAAAATAAAGGGGACAGAAGCGACTGCAACAACTACAGGGGCATCTTCCTCCTCGGCATTGTTGGCAAAGTCTACGCACGAGTTGTCCTCGTTCGTTTACAGAAGCTTGCCGAACGTGTCTACCCCGAGTCTCAGTGTGGCTTCCGCGCTGGGCGATCGACGGTGGACATGATATTCTCCATCCGCCAACTCCAGGAGAAGTGCAGAGAACAGAACATGCCCCTGTACGTCGCCTTCATCGACCTCACCAAAGCGTTCGATCTGGTCAGCAGAGAGGGCCTTTTCAAAATCCTGCCAAAGATAGGATGCCCACCAAAGTTGCAAAGCCTCATCGAATCGTTTCACACCAACATGCAGGGGATGGTGCAGTACGACGTCAACGTCTCAAAGCCATTCAGTATACACAGCGGCGTGAAACAGGGCTGTGTACTTGCGCCAACCCTCTTTGGGATTTTCTTTGCTATGCTCCTGAGGCACGCCTTCAGCACAGCAACAGAGGGAATCTACCTGCATACAAGATCTGACGGCAGGCTTTTCAACCTCGCCCGCCTGAAAGTCAGAACCAAAGTACGTGAGACTCTAATCAGAGATATGCTGTTCGCAGACAACGCTGCAGTCGTGACCCACACACAGCAGGAGCTTCAGACCCTGATGGACCGCTTCTCCCAGGCATGCATGGACTTCGGGCTTACCATCAGCCTGAAGAAGACTAACGTCTTGGCGCAAGGCACGGAAGCACCACCAACCATCACCATCGACGACTGTGAGCTGGAGGTCGTGAATCAGTTCACGTACCTGGGGTCCACGATCAGCAGCAACCTCTCCCTTGATACAGAGATCGACAAGAGGATTGGAAAATCAGCCTCCACACTTGCTCGCCTCACCACACAAGTGTGGGAGAATCCCAAACTCTCTGTCAAGACGAAGATGGCAGTGTACAACACCTGCGTCATCAGCACACTGCTCTATGGGAGTGAGATGTGGACAACATATGCCCGGCAGGAAAAGAGACTGAATTCTTTCCACTTGCGCTGCATTCGCCACATCCTGGACATATCCTGGCAGGACAAAGTGCCCAACACAGAAGTCCTGTCTCGCGCCAGCCTTCCCTCCATGTTCACTCTACTCAGGCAGCACAGGCTCTGCTGGCTAAGTCATGTTCACCGTATGGAGGATGGCAGAATCCCCAAAGACGTCCTCTACGGAAAACTGGCGACTGGCAGGAGAGACGCTGGCCGCCCACAGCTGCGCTTCAGAGACGTCTGCAAGAGCGATATGAAGGCCCTGGAGATCAACACAGAACACTGGGGCTCCAGATGGAGAGGCACCCTGACCAGACAGCTCAAGGTGGGTGAAGAGAAACTGACTGCTGCAGCAGATGACAAAAAGACCCGCAGGAAGAACCGCCACAGACCCAGCAGCAAGGAGACCATCCACAAGTGCAACCTGTGTGACAGGGACTGCCATTCGCGCATCGGCCTGTTCAGCCACAGGCGGTGCTGTTCCAGCAGAGTAGACATCTAGGATTCTCTTCCATGGTCATCATAGACCGACGGAGGCCGACAACGAATTAAGGCTTTTCATATAAACTTCAAATGGCACATTTTCATATAAAATAGTATCAAGGTAAACAATAAATCCAATTCTGTCCTGTTTGTGCCATTGTTTTCTTAATCTTCCTATAATGGTCCAGTTATGTTGTTCCACAAATCCTGCAGACTGTGGATGATATGCTGCATGGTGTTTCAAATCACTATTCAACACTTTCCCTAAATGTGAAATAATCTGTAACCATATCCACTATAACTAAACAGTATCTCTTCCCTTCACATGCAAATGTTCTCAAATGGGTATGTTAATGATGGAAAACTACCCTTCTCTGGTCTTGACATTGCCCTGGACATTATTTTGTGCACAAATTTTACATTATTGGCAGAATTTTGTAGCAAACTTTTCAAACCCATGGCTGTGATAACTAATAGCCAATATCACCATCCCTCCCTTGAACACATGACAAAGTCTATGTGTTCAAGTAGCAAAATAGTGAAATATTTTTTGTGGGAGGATGGGTTTACCCTTTGGTCAGGTATAAATTTGAGAACCTTGATTAAACACAGCACCTTTATTTAATCACTTATAGACTCCAGCTTGCAGAGATATGTTTTGTTTGCATATTTCTTCATCAGGAGATGCCAGCAATATGTCATAAAGGAGCAATTGGCTTCTATTAGGAGGCATAAAATGTGGAAGATTTGCTGACACTGACTAAGAAAAAATTGTAGGAGACTTCCAGTACCCCTGTGGTAGTACACACTCAAAAAGTACACACTCAAAAAGTGAGTTTGTACTTTTTGTTTTCAGATGTGAATGCAAACCAAAATTGATGATCTGGGTGTGCTGGTATGCCAAAAATGCATTGCTAATGACTACCACTGTGAAAAATTGCATTTGAAGTTTTAGTTCATTCAACAATGTGTGTGATTCTGTAAACAATGAGCACAAAGAATTATAGCTTTGTTAATTCCTGCAGGTCCTGCATCATCAGGATGTTTCCCTCAGGAATGGGGATGCTAAGCATGACACTGTGACATCTGCTCTTTTTTTTTTAGCTCTTTTACAACCTGTTTGACACCTTTTTGAGTTTCTAGACGGAGAGGATATTGTCTTTTATAGTGTGATGTTATAGTGACATACCCTGCCCCCTATTATTAGACCAACATCTGTTTTATCTTTTTACCATAATGAATTTAGAATTTGCTTCAAATTTGCTCATCCTCTGTTAATGTTGAGATTGGTCATGTAGGAGATTTCTGGGTGTCAATTGTGCACAGCCTTTTGTGCTGTGGTTACTCAGTTAAGTGACAATGCATATTATCATATCTTACAGTCTGATGATGGCTTTCCATGGATGGCTATATTCCTCAACAGAGGTGACAAAATGTCAACATTTTCCCAATCCATGTGTTTGGGTCTAACCAGTGAGATGTGTGGAACTCCCCATTGTTTAAAATGTCTCTTATCCTCATCAAATAGGACAATGGATGTTCCCACATATCCCCTTGGTGAACAGTACAAGTTTTTTATGACCAATCTGGAGGATAGATTTTTTTCAAAAAATGTTTGTTCATAATTTGGATCAGTTCCGTTCAATTGCCTACAGTACATGGTACAATGATATTGATGTGGAGATTGCCAATCAGTAGGAACTGTGGATGTAAAATGTTGTGATATCACTAAACATGGTCCGGCTGTGACCAGGTCGAGTGAGTATCAGTATTTTGGTTTGGAAGTCTCATGAGCTACGTTTACTTCCTCAACATGTGGGTAGCCTCTGAAAAAATAAACCACCCTTCAACAATGTTACCAGTAGTAGGATCCTTTACTTTCACAGATTTGACAGATATTATTTGGCATTTGCAAATTTAACTGTTACTTTTTCTTCTGACTTTGCAAAGCCCTGAATGTCATTACCTGAAGTTACTGATCTACATGCACCTCTGTCACATAAATTTAATCGAAGTACCTTGAACATCCAACATCAACGTCTGGTAAACACTATACTGTTAACATTAGATCAAAGTCAGGTAAATGGAAGATGTCTGTTATGTCATTTTCTGTATATGTTTAGGAGTGAGCCCACTTATCTGTTTTAGTCTTAATCATGCAGTCCATAGTGGATATGGCTCATGGGCTCCTCCCCCTCCCAGCGGCTGATTTTGCTTTTAGGGACACTCTCTTTGCCAGTGACCCCATTGTCCACACTGATGCACTCATTTCCACTGTGGGAGTGTGTTCCTTTCTCAGCCACGGCTCCTCCTCCTCCATTCCTGTACTCCTCCCCCTCCTTCTCCTCTTTGGCTTCCTTGATAAAAGACAGATTCATGGGGAGCCTCAGACCCCCATGGGTCAGCCATCAAATAAATAAGTCCAGGTTTTTCTTTAATTTTTTTTATTTTCCTTTCATACCTAGATTCCCAACACCAATCTGTTATTATCTTGAAATTTAGTACAATGTCATACAATATTTACAAGTGATCCAGACCAGCTGAGAGTTTTGCATAAATAGTTTGCTGTTATTCTAAGTTTAGTTTTCACTAAATAACTGTATTTTATTTGTCTGAATCAAGTCTAAGACTTTAAACCCTATAAACTAGATTTTATACTTTGATTTAGGTTATATCCATCCATCCATCCATCTTCTTCCACTTAATCCTTTTTGGGTTGCTGGGGGGGGGGGGGGGCTGGAGCCTATCCCAGCATCTTTGGGTGAGAGGCAGGGTACACCCTGGACAGATTGCCAGTCCATCGCAGGGCCAACACAGAGAGACAGACAACCATTCACTATCACAGTCACACCTAAGGACAATTTAGAATCCCCAGTTTGATGCCAATTAACCTAACTTGTGTAACAATATGTGATTAATAATTATGATCAGGTATAAAAATTATTTAATTTGTGTTAATGTATCGGGACCTGAGATGAACTCTGGGTCCATACACACAGAAAAAGTTAATAAACACTCGTAGGGGCACCAGCTCCTCTTTAAGGAGCACTTTAATCCTTAATTTCACTTTATACCTGTTTAATCACTCAATAAATTAATTAATAATCAGTCTCAAAATTTTAGTGAATTCGATACTGGGGACTCTGAAACCAGACTCAGAACGAAATAAATTCCCAACAACTTCTCTCATTTTCACATATTTATTAAATGAAATGATGATTAAAAGACATTACAGTCATTTCATTAACCATTAAATTAAACTTGTAAATGATACATTAGCAATGTGAACGTTTGCAGAGCCAGGGTTAAAATGTAAGCTGAATTTAGATCAGTTTGAAGTTAACAGATTATGGAAAACAACGCAAATTTATGGGGAAAATTAAACTAATTATATGGAGAATTCTGGATTACTCTTAAGAAAATTAAAATGAAATTTTATGGAAAAGAGGAGTTATATTAATTGCTCTTTAATTTTGTATCTGATCAGACATTGAATTATTCTCAAATCTCAGATGTTTCATTCAGCAGATGGATAAAGAATGCTGCTTACGTGATCCAGATTAGTGAAGATCCTTATGCGTCATCGTCTGTAGTTCATAGATGGCTCCAAAAGTCGAAATATTTGACCAGCAAATATTCTTGCACAGTACAATGGCTTTCCAGCCTATTGTCATAAGATGAGGTTTTGTTGATGTTTGATCACAAGGGCTGTGATCCAGCGTAATGGCGAGGTTGGTTTCTTCAGCTGTGTGGTGGTGACCTGCGTCTCCCGAGGGAATTCGAGAATAATTACAAAAAATCTGATCCAGTAGCAAAATTAAAAGAATTTTCAGACTTTGTGGAGATGAAATTAGCTTATAGTGTGTAAGTTGGTCAATGAAATTAAAAATAAAGTCATGGCAAGTCAAAGTCAAATGGCGAGTTTAAAGAAAGTTTCAAGAAAAAGTTATAAAAATAAATGTCTAGAAATGGAGTTTGACTCCAAATTTAGGATTTGAGCTCAAGAAAGAAAAAGATTAGTTCCTAGATGTTTAAAGAGAAACAAAAAAACACGTGGGAGGAATGTCCTTTGTTCTTCCGTGGTGAAGAGATCACAAGTCTTTGTACTCCCAAAAATGCTCTGCTGTGAAGTGACGAGAAGTGGAAGAAGAAACGAAAGAGGGCAAAAGAGGAAGAAGCGAGGGGTCTCCCTCCTTTTATCTGTGGAAAACTTTTGCAGGCCTCCATGATTGACAGGAGTCCCCAGCAAATAGGCTTCCTTCGTGGGCGGGTTTTAAGAACTTTAGTCCAATAAACAAACAGGCTTTTTTCTGTAACAACCACAACGCTGAAAGAGCTGTTGTCAAGCAGGGATTGGCCACTGTCGGTCACATGATTTGAGAAATGTTTTGGCAAATCTCCTACACATCTTAAAACTGGAATATTCATCCATACACTTATGTATAAACTCTAACCTATTTCAGTGTTCACGCAACTTTATAACTAGTGTTTTTAAATTAACATGCAAGAATAAACATTCATTTAAACATTTTAGCATTCAAATATTTAAAATCAAGGATTAATATATTTCAAACCTATTATGGATTGTCCACATCAAAAGATCAGAGTCCACCTGCTTTCCATGGTGTCCTGAAAAAGAGGAAGATGCTGAGAAGTGAGTCTTAACAAAGATGTGATTAAAAGGTTCACTGGTTAAATCCAGCGTGTCCCAGAGTTGCCAGTAGAGGGCAGTGTTGAGCTGTGGATATTTTGTAGGCTATAGGGCGTTCCACTAGAGTCTGTTCTTTGTCTCCAAGTTTTATGGGCCAATAAAATGTTCAGGAGGAATATCCTGAGACTGGTTTAACAAGGGAATGTGAGTTCAGCTGTTGTCCTGGGATGAAAGAGCAGTTCCTGGCTGTCCTTTTCCTGAGTGAAACAATGTCGTTAAGCTGAAAAATAAGTTTTATTGATGAGCCAAAGTGAGATGATGCTACACTTGCATGTTTTTTTGGCCTGTGGGAGGAAACCGGAGAAATCCCGGAGTAAACCCACACAGACACGGGGAGAACATGCAAACTCCACACAGATCACTGTTGGTCAGGGTCTGGGATCGAACCTGGGGTCCCCTAGCCAAGGGTGAGTTGCTGTGCTGCCACAGTGTTAACCACTTCCCCACCACGCTGCCCTGATTTAGGTTATAATGATAATTTTTAAATTATCCTTAATTATTTTTTAATTGTAATGATTTAGGGTATAATTAAAAATAATTAGGGATGATTTGAACATTATCATTTCATCTTCGTCCAAATCATATCAGATGCAAAAAGATTCTAAATGTTGTTTTCTCAGTAACATAACACTGTTCCACTGTTCTATAGAACAGTGCAGTGAGAAATGTTTTGTCCAGCATGACAGTATTGTTTGGATGATCACTAATTGATCAACAGGTATAGGATCAGAAGGATATAATTCTGATTTTTACTGCTTTGGCATGAAGTGTGCACCTTGCATCTTGGTTAGGGTGCAGAGTTGGAAAAATAAGGGGAAAGTAATCTTTATTTCCACACTATACTGTGAATTTTAGCTGGAGTAATTTTTTTTATTGCGTTTATGCACACATTCTAAACCCATATTGTTGAAATGTCTCATAATGCTCTGCAAAGTGGGTGAATCTCAGCTCAATGCAATATGGATATGTACAGTTTTGAAAGCAGATCACAGCACCCATCTGGAATCTAGTTTCAGGTATATTTTATGCCATAGTTTAAAATAATGCTGCTGTTCCAAGACAGTAAAAATGTTTTTTACAACATAGCATTACATTCAGGATTATGCTGTGTCTTCATGTTGGTCGCTTCAGAACTCCTGCCATAACTAATCTGATTTTTCCCTCTCACACACAGGAGAATTCTGTTTTTTTTTTCCTCTTCTCTTTCTCTCTCTTAGACTTTTAATGAATGAAACTGCTGGTTAGTTACTGTGAAATGTGACTTTAGCGGTAGTTTTAGGCATCAGTTATGCAATCTTCAATTCTCATGAACATGTGCTGACTACAGATGATTCACGAATGCTGTTTATGCACGCGTGGAGAACTTATGAGCAGTTTGTTGACTCTAGAGTGGCTTGTTAGTATGAACACAGCTTACTGGCAAAATGCACATGATTTACACAGACTAACACTAAAATGTTCTTGAATGAGATTCAATATTTGAGACACTATCAGAAAAGTAAATGGAAAGCAACAATATAATGTATTTTACTTACGTGTGGTCAGTTTGATCATCTTTGTCCTGTCACTCGATGTCCCTTTTTTTTTTATTCTTTTACTGTAGTCACAGAGGGAGGAGGGAGTCATTAGGCGATGGTGTGGAGGGGGTGACCGCAGCCAATTCAAGTGGGTCTGAAGAGGAACTCACACGGTCGCTGGGGTAGGGAAGCGGATCCGGCACAGAACCACAGCCACCACCATCGTCTCGGGTTAATGGAGAAACAGACAAACCATTAACCCTTAAGCTGTGTGATTCTGTGTGCCCCTAGTACCAGAGCACAGCGCTGCGCCTGTCAACTGATATAATGTGCCAAACACTCCCCAGCTGGACTGAGGATTTGTACTGATCATGCCAGTTCACAAGGTGGCAGGCACGCGTTGGAGGACTCATGGATGACACATAATACACCAAAGAGGAAGAAATCCATCTTCTTCTTCTTCGTCTTTGAGATTACAAAACAAAATGGACGGTACCAATCGTTGTGGACATAGGCGATTGCAGACAGAGGAGCAAATTCGGAGGATTTGGTCCCGAATTTGCCAACTATGATTCTAAAAAGAGATTATTTAGCTTATGAAGGTAGATGTTTACATGTTCTTATTACGCAGGGAGCGCGAAGCTCGTTGTATAGTCACATGGCCCGGAGCGCCATGTGAATGTAGAACAATCACCGGTTGCATGTCGTCATAAAAGATAAAATGCCGCAGAATAAAAGTGAAATTAAGGTGGAATAATCAATAACAGTTTCTGGATGTAGGAGAGAAAGCTAAAATGACCGGGAGAGGACATACGCGATCGCAGACGGAGGAGCAAATTCAGAGGATTTGGTCCCGAATTTGCCACCTGTGATTCTAAAAAGAGATTATTTAGCTTATGAAGGTAGATGTTTACATGTTCTTATTACACAGGGAGCGCGAAGCTCGTTGTACAGTCACATGGCCCGGAGCACCATGTGAATGTAGAACAATCACCGGTTGCATGTTGTCATAAAAGATAAAATGCCACAGAATAAAAGCGAAATTAAGGTGGAATAATCAATAACAGTTTCTGGATGTAGGAGAGAAAGTTAAAACGACCGGGAGAGGACATACGCGATCGCAGACGGAGGAGCAAATTCAGAGGATTTGGTCCCGAATTTGCCAACTGTGATTCTAAAAAGAGATTATTTAGCTTATGAAGGTAGATGTTTACATGTTCTTATTACACAGGGAGCGCGAAGCTCGTTGTACAGTCACATGGCCCGGAGCACCATGTGAATGTAGAACAATCACCGGTTGCATGTTGTCATAAAAGATAAAATGCCACAGAATAAAAGCGAAATTAAGGTGGAATAATCAATAACAGTTTCTGGATGTAGGAGAAAAAGCTAAAATGACCGGGAGAGGACATACGCGATCGCAGACGGAGGAGCAAATTCAGAGGATTTGGTCCCGAATTTGCCAACTGTGATTCTAAAAACAGATTATTTAGCTTATGAAGGTAGATGTTTACATGTTCTTATTACACAGGGAGCGCGAAGCTCGTTGTACAGTCACATGGCCCGGAGCGCCATGTGAATGTAGAACAATCACCGGTTGCATGTTGTCATAAAAGATAAAATGCCACAGAATAAAAGCGAAATTAAGGTGGAATAATCAATAACAGTTTCTGGATGTAGGAGAAAAAGCTAAAATGACCGGGAGAGGACATACGCGATCGCAGACGGAGGAGCAAATTCAGAGGATTTGGTCCCGAATTTGCCAACTATGATTCTAAAAAGAGATTATTTAGCTTATGAAGGTAGATATTTACATTTTCTTATTACACAGGGAGCGTGAAGCTCGTTGTACAGTCACATGGCACGGAGCGCCATGTGAATGTAGAACAATCACCGGTTGCATGTCGTCATAAAAGATAAAATGCTGCAGAATAAAAGCGAAATTAAGGTGGAATAATCAATAACAGTTTCTGGATGTAGTAGAGAAAGCTAAAATGACCGGGAGAGGACATACGCGATCGCAGATGGAGGAGCAAATTCAGAGGATTTGGTCCCGAATTTGCCAACTATGATTCTAAAAAGAGATTATTTAGCTTAGGAAGGTAGATGTTTACATGTTCTGATTACACAGGGCTCCTCATGGATCGTCACCTTATCGTGGTGGGGGGGTTTGCGTACCCCAGTGATCCCAGGAGCTATGTTGTCCTGGGCAATTTGCCTCTGATAGGGTCACCCAAGACGAACTGGTCCTGGGTGAAGGGCCAGACTAAGAATGATCCAACAGACTCTCATGATAAATTCTAGATCAAGGATTCAGTGTACCTCGCCCGGCATGAGGTTACCAGGGCCCCACCCTGGAGCCAGGCCTGGGGAAGGGGCTCGACGGCTAGCATCTAGTGGCCGGGTTTCCACCCATGGGACCCGGCCAGGCTCAGCCCAAAGGAGTTACATGGGTCCGCCCTCCAGTGGGCTCACCACCTGCAGGAGGGATCATGGGGGTCCGGTGCTATGTGGATTAGGTGGCGGTCAAAGGCGGAAACTTTGGTGGACTGATCCCAGACTTCTCTAAACTGGCTTTTGGTACGTGGAATGTCACCTCTCTGGTGGGGAAGGATCCTGAGCTGGTGTACGAGGTTGAGAGATACCGGCTAGATATAGTCGGCCTCACCTCAACACACAGCTCTGGTTCTGGAACCAGTCTCCTGGAGAGGGGCTGGAGCTTGGCCTTCTCTGGAGTTTCCCCAGGCGAGAGGCGACAAGCAGGGGTGGGTATTCTTGTATCCCCCCCACCTTGTTGCCTCTGTATTGGAGTTTTCCCCGGTGGACGAAAGGGTTGCTTCCCTGCGCCTTCGGGTTGGGAAACAGGTCCTGACCATCATTTGTGCCTATGCACCAAATGATGTTTCAGAGTACCCACCCTTTTTGGAGTCTGTGACTGGGGTGCTGGAGGGTGCTCCTCTTGGAGACTCCATTGTCCTACTGGGGGACTTCAATGTGCATGTGGGCAACGACAGTGAAACCAGGAAGGAGGTGATTGGGAGGAACGGCCTGCCCGATCTGAACCCAAGTGGTGTTCAGTTATTGGACTTCTGTGCTAACCACAGTTTGTCCATAACAAACACCATGTTCAAGCATAAGGGTGTCCATATGTGCACCTGGCACCAGGACACCCTAGGTCGCAGGTCGATGATTGATTTTGTTATCGTGTCATCAGTCCTGCGACCGTATGTCTTGGACACTCGGGTAAAGAGAGGTGCAGAGCTGTCAACTGATCACCACCTGGTGGTGAGTTGGATCCGATGGCAGGGGAGGATGCCATTCAGACCTGGTAGACCCAAACGTATAGTGGGGGTGTGCTGGGAACGTCTGGTTGAGGCCCTGTCCGGGAGGTCTTCAACTCCCACCTCCGGAAGAACTTCAACCACATTCCGAGGGAGTCTGGAGACATGGAGTCTGAATGGGCCATGTTCTCCACCTCTATTGTTGAAGCGGCGGCCCAGAGCTGCGGCTGCAAAGTGGTTGGTGCATCTCGTGGTGGCAACCCCCAAACCAAGTGGTGGACACCAGTGGTGAGGGGGGCCATTAAGCTGAAGAAGGAGTCCTATCAGGCTTGGTTGGCTTGTGGGACTCCCAAAGCAGCTGATGTGTACCGGTAGGCCAAGCGGAGTGCAGCTCGGGTGGTTGCTGAAGCAAAAACCTGGGTATGGGAGAAGTTTGGTGAGGCCATGGAACAAGACTTTCAGTCGACCTCGAAGAGATTCTGGCAAACTGTCCAGCGGCTCACAAGGGAAGCAGCTCCCTGTCTCCACACTATGTATGGTGCAGATGGGGCGCTGTTGACTTCAACTGGGGATATCGTCGGGTGGTGGAAGGAATACTTGGAGGATCTCCTCAATCCCACTGATACGCCTTCCACAGAGGAAGCAGGGCTTGTGGACGAGGGAGACGACTCGCCTATCACAGGGGCTGAGGTCGCCAAGGTGGTTAAAAATCTCTTTGGTGGCTGGGCCCCGGGGGTGGATGAGATTCGCCCTGAGTACCTCAAGGCCCTGGATGGTGTAGGGCTGTCATGGTTGACACGCCTCTGCAACATTGTGTGGAGGTTGGGGGCAGTGCCTTTGGCATGGCAAACCGGGGTGGTGGTTCCTCTTTTCAAAAAAGGAGACCGGAGGGTGTGCTCCAACTTTAGAGGGATCACACGCCTCAGCCTCCCTGGGAAGGTCTATGCCAAGGTATTGGAGAGGAGAGTCCGGTCGTTGGCCGAACCTCGGATTCAGGAAGGCAATGTGGTTTTCGTCCTGACCATGGCACATTGGACCAGCTCTTAACTCTCTCGAGAATTCTCGAGGGTTCGTGGGAGTTTGCCCAAACAGTTTACATGTGTTTTGTGGACTTGGAGAAGGCATTCGACCGCATGTTTTCTGGTCTTTTGTGGGGGGTGCTTCAGGAGTATGAGGTATCGGGCTTGTTGTTACGAGCTATTTGGTCTCTGTACGACCGTTGTGAGAGTTTGGTTCGTATTGCCAACACTCGGTCAGACTCATTCCCTGTAAGAGTTGGACTCCGCCAGGGCTGCCCTTTGTCACCGATCCTGTTCATAATTTTTATGGACAGGATTTTCTAGGCACAGCCAAGGAATGGAGGGTGCCATGCTTGGTGACCACAGGATCTCATCTCTGTTGTTTGCAGATGATGTTGTCCTGTTGGCTTCATCCAGCAATGACCTACAGTTCTTGCTGGGATGGTTTGCCGCTGAGCTGAGTGTGAAGTGGCTGGGATGAGAATCAGCACCTCCAAGTCCGAGTCCATGGTAATCAGCTGGAAAAAGGTGGATTGTCCTCTCCGGGTTGGGGACAGGCTCCTGCCCCAAGTAGAGGAGTTTAAGTTTCTTATTCGGGGTCTTATACACAAGTGAGGGGAGAATGGAGCGCGAGATTGACAGATGGATTGGAGTAGCATCTGCAGTGATGCGAACGTTGCACCGGTCCATTGTGGTGAAGAGAGAGCTGAGTTCTAAGGCAAAGCTGTCAATTTACCAGTCAATCTACGTTCCTACTCTCACCTATGGTCACAAGCTTTGGGTAATGACCAAAAGAACAAGATCGCGGATACAAGCGGCTGAAATGAGCTTTCTCCATAGGATTGCTGGACTCACCCTCAGAGATAGGGTGAGGAGCTCAGTCATCCGGGAAAGGCTCAGAGTAGAACCGCTGCTCTTCTACATTGAAAGGAGTCAGTTGAGGTGGTATGGGCATCTGATTAGGATGCCTCCTGGACGCCTCCCACTTGAGGTGTTTCGGGCACGTCCCACTGGGAGGAGACCCCGGGGCAGACCCAGGACTCGGTGGAGAGACTATGTCTCCCAGCTGGTCTGGGAACGCCTTGGTATCCTCTCTGAAGAGCTGGAGTAGGTGACTGGGGAGAGGGAGGTCTGGGCTTCTCTGCTTGAGCTGCTGCCTCCGCGACCCGGACCACCGGAAAAGCGGTAGAAGAAGAAGAAGAGAAAAGATATTACACAGGGAGCGCGAAGCTCGTTGATTTCACCTGCCGGTGCCCAGAGCGCCATGTGACTGTAGAACAATTGCCGGTTGCATGTCATCATAAAAGATAAAATGCCGTGGAATAAAAGCGAAATTAAGGTGGAATAATCAGTAACAGTTTCTGGATGTTGGAGAAAAAGCTAAAATGACCGGGAGAGGACAAAATAATGACCAGAATGCTGCAAAAGGACGCTGCCTTGCCAGCGGTAAGTGACAAATGTCTTTGTTTGTTTGTATGCAAATTAGATGCGTAAATTTACTCCTATCTGAAACTTTGGATCATATTCTACATCTTTCTAATTGACAGTAAGCCATTATCTCTTACCACTTTCAAGTTATAGCTTTAGAAAGTTCTGACATCTGATCTGAATACAGTATTTTCTTAAAAAAAATCTTTACCACTGTTGACCACTAGGGGTTATGTCGCAGTTTGGCAACATACACAGTTAAGAGGTTAAACAACGTTTTTTTTTTTTCCCCTTTTTTCTTTTTTCATTTTTGTCATGCTTATTATTTTTTCATCTCCCCGTGGCAGCGTCAGTCTCTTATTCTTGTGTTTTTTTCTTCCCTTCTTCCAGTCACTTCTGCGTTTTGGTCTTTTCCCTTAAATCCTGCACAAAACTTTCACATTCATCAGCCTTCAGTTTTCTTCTATAACTAAGCTTCCTTCTCCATTTCTGTCCACTCTCAGCATACAAAATTCACTTCACCATACACACATCTTCACAACATTTATTTTCCTTCTTATTTTTTCCTTTTATCTTCAGTAGTGTTTTGAATAAAACCTATTTTTATATATTCTCC
Source organism: Pholidichthys leucotaenia (assembly GCA_020510985.1). NCBI lineage: Eukaryota > Metazoa > Chordata > Actinopteri > Cichliformes > Pholidichthyidae > Pholidichthys > Pholidichthys leucotaenia. The sequence goes on along the minus strand of CM035839.1, from coordinate 291,696,289 downwards.
ACCTAGGATTTTCACAACACATTCCCTTTTATAATTAGGAATAAATCTGCTTATTCTCTCCTCTGCCCGGATTAAAGTTGAACCTCTTCACTCTCCAGCTGATTGTAGATAGCCTCTTTATTGCCTCACTGCTCGAAACCTGCTGATGAGCAAGTGGGGGAGGTCTTTCTTTGTTTTTTTTTGTTTGTTTGTTTTGTTTTGGGGGTTTTTGCCGTGCACGGTCTTAAAGCTTTCCTTTCAGTCAGAGAGATACTAAGGTCCCTAAAATTGTTGGAAAAATTTCCTTTAAAGTTAACTTGGAAGCTCGATTTGGAGGTAAAGGATTCAAGGATTCAAAGGATTCAAAGATTTTATTGCTAATACTACTATACGTGCATGACATACAGGAGAATTGAAATGGCGTTTCTGTCTCTCTACATTGGTGTACATTTTATAAAAAGAAGGAAATTGGGCTGGATTAAAAAAAAGAAAAACGAAAAACAAGAACAAACAGTGACAGCAGCAGTCTATGTACAGTCTATATACAGTAATGGAACCCGTGGCGCCAATGGCAGCCAGAAGGACTCTGACCTCCATAGTGGTAAATGATTAGTTTAGGTAAATGATCAGTGGTAATAAACCCAGCAATTCTATATTCGGACAGCTAGAGATGAATAGCCATAGTGCATTTCAATGCGGTGGTGTAGGTGCAGATAGTAACAGATATGATTGCAAATGATCAGTATAGCAGTGATATACAGACAGCAGTAGATATGGCATTTGTGCAAATGGATGTGATTAAAGTGCAGAGACATATAGCAGCGAAAGTACAACAGAACAACAGTATTATTGTTGGTGTGCCAGTCTTTCTGTGCCAACATCTCAGGTAGTTGTTGTGCAGGTGTTACCGTCTGGGAAGCGGGGGGAGTGAACAGAGTTCAGGGTCCTGATGGCCTGATGAACGAAGCTGTTCAGCAGTCTTGTGGAGCGGGGTCCGGAGGTTACGGTACCTTTTCCCCGAGGGCAGGGGGCTGAAGAAGGCGTGTAGGGGATGTGAGGTGACGTCTGTGATGTTGGTGGCTCTGTGGGTGAGGCAAGTGGGGTAGATGTTCAAGATGGGGGACAGGGGGCACCAATGATCTTGCTGGCTGCATCCACTATGCGTTGAAGTGTCTTCCGGCAGGTGGCAGTGCAGCTTCCATACCACACCGTGATGCAGTTGGTGAGGATGCTCTCAATGGTGCCCCGGTAGAAAGACTGCATGATGGGGGTGGGACTCGTGCTCTCCTCAGTCTGCGGAGGAAGTGGAGGCGAGTTTGGGCCTTTGTGGCCAGTAATATGATGTTGTTGGTCCAGGTGAAGTCCTTAGAGATGTGTACCCCCAGGAACTTGGCGCTGTTCACCCTCTCCACAGCTACACCGTCGATGATCAGAGGGGGGTGCTTTGTGTGACCCCTCCTGAAGTCAACCACAATCTCCTTGGTTTTTCCCATGTTCAGGAAGAGGTTGTTGTCTTTACACCACTGGACCAGTTGGCTCACCTCATTTCTGCAGTTGGCCTCATCGTTGTTGGTGATGAGGCCCACCACCGTCATGTCATCTGGAAACTTGACAATGTGGTTGGTGTTGTAGGATGGCACGCAGTCATGGGTCAGCAGGGTGAAGAGCAACGGGCTGAGTACATACCCTTGTGGGGCCCCTGTGCACAGTGTGATGGTCTGGGAGGTGTTGCTGCCAACCCGCATGCTCTGTGGCCTCCCTGTGAGAAAGTCCAGCACCCAGTTGCAGAGAGAGGTTTTAAGTCCTAAGTTTCTGAGTTTTTGTATTAGGTGCTGGGGGATGATTGTGTTGAATGCTGAGCTGAAGTCCAAGAACAGCATGCGCACGTACAAGTTTTTTGAATCCAGGTGGGTGAGGGCTGGATGAAGATCAGCAGCGATGGCATCTTCTGTGGATCTGTTCGACCTGTATGCAAACTGGAATGAGTCGTGAGAGGAAGGCAGGGTGGACTTGATGTTCTGCATGACTAGCCGCTCGAAGCACTTCATTATAGTGGGGGTCAGTGCTACTGGCCGGTAATCATTGTAGCTGGATGGGACGGGCTTCTTCGGGACTGGTATTATGGTGGAAGTCTTGAAGCATGTGGGGACAACAGCTTGAGACAGGGAGATGTTGAAGATGTTGGCCAGGACATTCTTAACTCCTCTGCGCAGTCCTTCAGGGTGCGACCCGGTATGTTGTCTGTCCCAGCTGCCTTATGTGGGTTGGTCCTGCAGAGGGTTCTCTTCACGCTAGCCGGATCCAGACTTAAGGCCAGCTCGTCCGGAGGAGGAGTGGTCTTCTGTGCTGGTCTGCTGTTTTGTGCTTCAAATCGGCCAAAGAAGTTGTTTAAATTGTTGAGCAGTGTGATGTCACTCACACAGGTCTGAGGTGGAAGTTTGTAGTTGGTGAGGGTCTGTATGCCTCACCAGAAAGAATGTGCATCTCTGGTGTTGCTGAAGTGTCTAGATAGTTTCTTACTGTACTGTCGTTTTGCCTCCTTGATGCCACAGGACAGGTTGGCCCTAGCTGTTGTTAGTCCTGCAGTGTTGCCAGCCCTGAAGGCTGCGTCTCAAGCCCTCAGGAGTCTGTGGACCTCTGCTGTCATCCATGGATCCTGGTTGCAAACAGTGATGGTCTTGCAGTGAGTAACATCATCCGTGCATTTGGCTATGTATGCCACAACAACCTCAGTGTACTCCTCTAGGTAAATCTATGAAAGAATGCAATTCTTATAGTTGACCACAAGATGGAGGCAGTTCCGTCTGCATTCAAGGAGGAGGAGACACAGTGACGTCGCTTGGACATGTTCTAGCTGCCACAGCTCCAAGATGGCGCTCAGGATTGACTCATCCTGGCGATTTGCAAGATGGTGTTTACACTGCTTAATCTGCACATGCGCAGTTCTCATGCAACGGGAATGCATTTCAGTCACACGCAAATGTGAATGCGCATTGTGGCCACGAAGCCTACTGACCACAAACCATGCCTTGTTTTTACAAAGAAACTTAAGAGCTGTTTCCTTAAATTCAGCTCTAAACATGCAAGAATAATCTTACAACTTTAACTTAGTGTACAGTTCAACACTGTTACCTCAAACACTTTCATCTCAGTAACTTTTATCATGCTTTAAACCCAATTTCTCAGTTCAGTTCAGGTGAGCAGGTGAACCCCCCTCCATGGGAAAAAAAAAACAAAGACTCGCCTTCGTGACGAGAACTGCGGTGTTTTAGTTAAATCACCTATATCCCACATATACCATCAACATGCACAATATTTACAGAGTTATTATGTATATGTCCCTGCCGCTTTATTTGCATATACTCTTTTATCTTAGCTTAACTTTATGTAGAGGATACTTTCATTGAGCCGCATCTGGTCATCAATATAAGCGGTATCGTATCATAAAATTCAGTCCTATACTGATTTTAACAAGCTATCTTTATTATTATGGACAGTCGTTCACTACCGATGTATTTTAAGATCTTCTGCTGTACTATAAGTTATTACAATAATTAATACTTTTACTCACTTAGTGATGTTATTTAAGGTCTTGTATTAGAATTAATCCTTTTACTCACTTGTTGATTAAATTTGAGAGTCTCATAATTATTCTATATTACTCTCTCACTGATTAAATTTGAGTCTTGTAATTATTATTCCTATATTACTCACTCCTTGATTAAATTTGAGAGTCTTGTAATATATTAAAGTACTTTATTTATCCTCACTAATTGATGTAAAAAAGTTCTTGCCTTGCAAATCTTATTTATAGAAAGTGGCTCTTTGATCTGTCCCTAACATATGAATGCATGCATGATTTTGACTCCCTGTGTGTTCTTACAGTCATAGAAAATAGCCACAAAATATAACATTATCTTTATATTAAGTTTTCCAATAGAATTTAAAAAACAGGACCAAAGACTTACTTTGACTGAATGTCACAGACAATCCTGCAGAGATTTTAGAAGAGGTTCTGCTCACCTTCTGATCAGTTAGGGCCCTGGATTGTCCACGACATGCAGGCAAAGGCTTTGTCTCCCAATGTCCATCATCAAAGTAGTTGGCAAACTGCCTGAATCCTCCACCAAAATTGTAAAATTTAATTTTTGGACAGTTAGCAGAATCTTTTCAGTTAACCAACCAATAATCACAGAAGAAATACTATTTCTCAGCTTAACTTTTATTGAACCACGCAGGGAGTCAGAGTACATGGCCATGGGACCTCCCAGCTCCCTCTCCTGGAAAGGACCCCGCACAAAGGAATTCACAGCTATAAAAAGACTTCCAGTTAGTGGGGCGTTTCCCAGTAACTTTCCAACAATACATATCCATTGTCCAAAGGATCCTCTTGGCATCCAGATGGGTCCTCCTCTATCCTGCTAGTTCCTACCTTTATGGCTTCATGGCTTCCTCTCAGCGTCCATAGGTCTTCTGTTTTGCCCTACACATGCCCATATATGGAAACAGGAACAGAGACTTTGCTGTGGAGTATGTGTGTGCGTGTGTGTGCATGTGTGTGTGTGTGTGTGTGTGTGTGTGTGTGTGTATGCAAGCACTTTGTGTAATATGTAATTAACTAATCGTCACTATTTATTTATTATAACAAGTCCAAGGACCACCTCTAGTGAAAATTTCATCCAAAATCCATCCAGTAGTTTTGGAGTATTCTTGCTAACATTGTGTGCAAAGATAAGCGTCTTGGTGGATGTATGCATTCTGGGATCATGACCAAAAATGGTATGGGTTCCTCTCTCATCCAAGGACCACCTCTGGTGAAAATTTCATCCAAATCCATGCAGTAGTTTTTGTGTAATCCAAACAATGTCCTTGGTGGAGGTATGCACTCTCAGATCATCACCAAAATTTAGTGGGTTCATCCTTGGCCAAAGGGCTACCTTTGGTGAAAATTTCAACAAAATCCATGTAGTAGTTTTTGCATAATCCTGCTGACAGACAAATGGATGAACAGACAAACTACCACAATTGTATAACCTCCTTGGCGGAGGTAACAATCTCAGAATCCTTTTATCCACCATAGATCACCTGATTAACCCTGATTTTAAGAAGTTCAGCATGATGTCAACAGACTCACTGTGTGAAGATTTTGCAGACCACTTCAGAAGTAAAATAGAGGTTATTAGATCTAATCTTTAATCACAAGAGGCTGTTTTTAGTACTGTGGAACCATTGCTTTTATCTGAGGTAACACTGGAGAGTTTTGCCTTGGTTGATGCTGAAACTCTTGGTCGAGTTTTCTCCCATGTAAATCCAACAACCTGTCTTTTAGATCTCATTCCCACATCCCTTTTAAAAATATCTTGTGTATTTTTCCAGGAGGAAATTTTAAAAATAATGAACTACTCTTTCCAGATGGGTGTTTTCCCTGCTGCCTTTAAAACGGCAGTGGTGAGACCCCTCCTAAAGAAGAGTAATTTAGGTCCTGAAAACCTTAATAACTACAGACCAGTATCCAACTTACCATTTTAAAAGGAACTCCGATTATATTGGCATGTTAGCTCTATATGCTTTATTTTTATGTTAGTAACATAACTATAATTAATTTTTTTGAAAATAATTCCCAGTTTTATATATTTTTAAAAAACTTTATTACGATGTAAATCGCCATTTTTGTTTACGTCGCAATGCATTCTATGTAGTGACGTAGAATGGTTGCAGCCGTTTTTTCTGTCTTATACAAGCCAAGAAGCGAAGCTACGAACTACTGCCATTTGTCAGTGAAAATGCCACATTGCGCGGCTTTTGGATGTAATTTCCAATCAAAGGGAAATAAAGAGAGCGGGGTAAGCCTCCATAGCTTTCCTAAAGAGGGAAAGTTGAGGAAAAAGTGGGGGCGGCAGCGGCTCAGGAGGTAGAGCAGGTCGTCTAATAACCCGATGGTTGGCGTTTCGCATCACGCTCTCCCCAGATATCCTGCCGTTGTGGCCCTGGGCAAGACACTTCACCCGCATTGCCTCCAGTGCCCATAACACTGGGTATGAATGTGTAAAAATGTTTAAATGCTCAGTGGTGGCCAGAGAGGCCGTTGGCACGGATTGGCAGCCACATTTCCATCACTCTATGAGTGTCTATGATCACGCGCTATAGCGCATGCTTGATAAAGCTGACATATACTGTATATTAATCACGCTATGATAAAGCACTACATCGCTCAAAGCGTGCACTTGAGACATGTCTATGATCAAGCGCTATAGCGCACGCTTGATAAAGCTGATATATATATATTTATCACACTATGATAAAGCGCTATATCGCTCAAAGCGCACGAGAGTGCGCTTTGCGCACGCTCAAGTGAATCACGGTTCGAATTTTGTCACAGTTCGAATTTTTATCAAGCGCACGCTTGATAAAGCTGATATATATATATTTATCACGCTCTGATAAAGCTCTATATCGCTCAAACACACGCTTGAGCGTGCGCTTGAGCGATATAGCGTGCGCTTGAGTGTCTCTCCGCTCCGCGAGTGTCTCTCCGCTCCGCGAGTGTCTCTCCGCTTTGAGTGTCTCAAGCGTGCGCTTGAGGAAGCATTATTTTAAGGTGAAACTTATATATTGTTGATTTACTTACAATAGAATGCTCAAACACAAAAGATTGTCTGCAAGCATGATGGGCACTGAACTGATAAACATGGACTCTCAGCAACATAAAGCAGTTTCTCTGTTGCTTTCTCAGACTGCAGGTTGAACGTCCATAAGCAGTGCTCCAAAGTCGTTCCAAATGACTGCCAGCCAGATCTTCGACATGTCAAGCCAAGCGTGCGCTTTGAGCGATATAGTGCTTTATCATAGCGTGATTAATATATATGTCAGCTTTATCAAGCGTGCGCTATAGCGCTTGATCATAGACATGTCTCAAGTGCACGCTTTGAGCAATATAGTGCTTTATCATAGCGTGATTAATATATATGTCAGCTTTATCAAGCGTGCGCTATAGCGCTTGATCATAGACATGTCTCAAGTGCACGCTTTGAACGATATAGTGCTTTATCATAGCGTGATTAATATATATGTCAGCTTTATCAAGCGTGCGCTATAGCGCTTGATCATAGACATGTCTCAGGTGCACGCTTTGAGCGATATAGTGCTTTATCATAGCGTGATTAATATATATGTCAGCTTTATCAAGCGTGCGCTATAGCGCTAGATCATAGACATGTCTCAAGCGCACGCTTTGAGCGATATAGTGCTTTATCATAGCGTGATTAATATATATCAGGTTCAGGTTACATTATTTGTACCCGTAGGAAGATTTGTTTTGCAGTCTGGTGACATCCATATTTAGATTTAGATTTTTTTTTTTGATTTAGTATACTTTATTGATCCTCAGAGGGGAAATTGAGGGTCATCCACCACCTGGATGGATGAAGCAGCCACGATACGACGCTATCCCTTAGCCATTCACACACACATTCACACCTAGGGCCACTTTAGAGTCTCCAGTTAACCTAACCTGCATGTTTTTGGCATGTGGGAGGAAACCGGAGAAATCCCGGGGTAAACCCATGCATACACGGGGAGAACATGCAAACTCCACACAGATCACTGTTGGTCGGGGGCTGGGATCGAACCCACGATCCCACGATCCCCCAGCCAAGGGTAAACTGTGCTGCCGCAGTGCTAACACTGCGCCACCGTGCAGCCCAAGCCACAAATTACATTCAACATAGACACAAACACAGGCACATATGAAGCTGACTATAAACATGATAAGAATACTCAAGGCTCCATCAATCAGGGTATAAAAAGACAAAGAGATGGGTGAAAAACCAGAGGTAAGAGAGAAGGGTCATATTAAAAGTTAAAAACTAGTCAAAGAGGTTAAAAACTCAAAGGTCTAAAACCCAATAAAATATTTAGAAAAATATTTAGAACCCAAGTGACATCCTACAAAAATAAGTAAATATAAAATGGAGTTAATAAATAGGTACCTAAATTATGTGCAATATATTTTTACAGCTTGTTCAACTCTTTGACAGCAGCAGGGACAAAGCTGTTTTTGTAATGCTGGGTTCTACTTTTTGGGACAGCAAACCTCCGTCTTGAGGGAAGGAGTTGAAAGTGGCAGTGCAAAGGGTGGGAGTCATCATTTAAAATGGAGGTAGCCATCCTCTGTACTTGTCTGGTGTACAGGGATGTCAGGCTCAGCTGTGGCTCACCAAGAAAATGACTGGACCATCTAACGACCTGATCCAAGGATTTCCTCTGTTTCAGTTTTATCTGACCAAACCATGACACTAAAGAGAAGGATAAAACAGATTCAATAAAAGCCCGATAAAACATTGTCATTATGGTTCGGTCAACTTGGAAGCGTGCAAGTGTTCTCAAGCAATGCAAATGTTGCTGACCCTTTTTGCACACCCTTTCACAGTTCTCTTCAAAGTTTAAATTACTATCAATAATCATCCCAAGATATTTGTAGGATTGTACACATTCGGTGGTCTGTGTAGAAGAGCTCGGAATGACGAGGCGATGTGACTTATAAACCAAAGTTTATTATCAGCTTTGCTCCTCTAACAAGTCTCTCATCTAGTGCAGCAGCAGAAGAAGTGAGAGAGCGAACACATTCGGCTCTGTGTACTTATACTCACACACAACAAAAGACAAGCATACAAAGCTGGCATCCCCCATTAACTTAATTATCCTCCTTTGTCTCCGTACCCCTCCACCTGGCCCTGGGAGGTCAGGGCGACCTATCTGGTCTCCACCGCAGTGCCTCGGATGCTCTTTGATCTTCACTGGCAGTTGAGACCCTTTGTCCTGTTCTGAGGTGTGAAGTCGCTTTACATATGTAATCACCAAACATTCTCACAGGCTTATACATATGTAGGTTATGGGATATATGATTAATATAGACCACAGCCCCCCCCAAACGACTAAGAAAAGGACAATAGGAAAATTCACAGTTTAAGATAATTATTATGACATACTAACTGCTATACCTCTTGACAAAGAAGAAACTTTCCAGCAGCTATGCTCCTGTAGAGAATTCAGTGGTAATCATAACAGCATAGTAATATCACAAGTCAGTCCTAAACTGTTACAGCACAATTAGTGAACAACTTTTGAGTAGTTTGCATCAGTTCTTGTGCCGTCTGGGCTTTAATCTTCTTCCGAATCTGCTGTGGGTCCGTTCGGGCGTCCTGGTGGGACCCTCCTGTAAGGAATCTGCAGCTTGGGAAGGAGAGTGATTATTTGTTCCCTGCAGGGGGGCTGAGTCTTTTCTCTTGGGGGGTCTACCCCGCCGAGGTGCTCTCGCCAACCGTACAGGCTCGTCTCTCAACAAGAAGGCAGGTTTAAGTCTGTCAATGCTGACTGTTTCTTTTCTGTCCCCAAAATCAAACACAAAATGCTTATCACCAGGTTCCAGCACTCTGAATGGTCCATCGTATGGTGGGCGGAAGGTTGGTTTTAAAGCTTCATGCCTAACAAAAACGAATTCAGCATTTTTTAAAGCTTGGGGGACAAAAACCCGTGAAAAAGAGTGATGTGCCGGCCCGGGGAGAGAGTCCGGTCCGTTGCTGCCTAAAAACCTCGGGGCTGGAAGATGCCCTGGCTCTAGGTTCTCTGGTAAAAATTCACCTGGGAGCCTGAGAGGTTGTGCAAAAACTAATTCTGCTGGGGAGGCGTCTAGATCCTCTTTAGGTGCAGCACGCAACCCCAATAAAACCCAAGGAAGTTTATTTACCCAATTTGTATCCGTTAGTGAGGCTCTGAGGGCGGCCTTAAGAGACCTGTGAAAACGCTTGCATAACCCATTAGCCTGAGGGTGATAAGCGCTGGTGCGGTGAATTGTCGCTCCTAAGCTGCTGGCCATGGCTGACCAAAGCTCCGAGACAAATTGAGGCCCCCTATCGGACGTGATGTCCGATGGGATGCCGAAACGTGCCACCCAGTTTGTCAAAAAAACGCGAGCGACTTCCTCCGCTGTGGTTGACGCCAGAGGGACCGCCTCCGGCCAGCGCGTAGTACGGTCTATCATTGTTAACAGATGTGTGAAACCTTGGGAGGAAGGTAGTGGTCCCACAAGGTTGACATGAACGTGGTCGAACCTTCTAGCAGGGATTCAAAAAGGCTCTAGAGGGGCTTTTGTGTGTTTGTGTATTTTGGCGCGCTGACAAGAAATGCAAGTCTTTGCCCATTCTTTTACGTTTTTGCGCAGGCCAGGCCACACAAACTTTTTGGCGACCATTTTAACCGAAGCGCGCACACCTGGGTGCGCGAGGGAGTGAATTGAGTCGAAAATACGGCGGCGCCATGCAGCTGGGACTACCGGGCGAGGTTGGCCGGTTGAGATGTCGCATATTAGGGGGGGGGCACACCGTCGCGTAAACCCCTTTCCTCCAGCCTTAACCCTGTTGGTCCAGACAGGAGTGCGCGCACGTCCGCATCACTACTTTGCTCCTCCGCCATGGCTGCATAATCTATCCCTACGTGGATTGGGGCTGCGTATGTGTCCGCATTGGCGAAGAGTTCTGCGGCTGAGGTAGTATAATCTGTCTCCTCGCGCTCTGGCGATGTCACAGCGCGAGAGAGGCAGTCTGCTACCACGTTAAGTTTGCCTGCCACATGTCGAATGTCTGTGGTGAACTCTGAAATCGCAGCTAGCTGTCTTTGTTGCCTGCCTGACCACGGTTCAGAAATTTTAGCCATCGCAAAGGTGAGCGGTTTGTGGTCTACAAAAGCCGTGAAACGCCGCCCCTCCAACCAGAACTGGAAGTGGTGGATGGATAAATGAAGCGCTAGCAGCTCCCTGTCAAAGGTGCTGTATTTACGCTCAGTTTGGTTTAGCGATTTGCTGAAAAATGCCAAGGGTTGCCAGGTTCCGCCGACGTGTTGTTCTACAACCGCCCCTATGGCCAGGTCTGAAGCGTCTGTGGTTAGCGCGATGCGGGCCGAGGGATCAGGGTGAACCAACAATGTGGCATTAGCTAGGGCACTTTTTACTTCCGCGAAGGCGCGTTCGCGCTCCGGGGTCCATTCGACCGCGTTGGAAGGTTTTTGTTTTCTAAGCGCGTCATATAGGGGCTGCATGAGCTGAGCTGCGCGGGGGAGGAAACGGTTGTAAAAATTAACCATTCCCAAAAATTCTTGCAGCGATTTGACCGTTTGTGGCCGTGGGAAACTTTTTACTGCGTGAACTTTGTCTGGCAGTGGGACTGCCCCCTTCGGTGAAACTCTGTGTCCCAAAAAATCAATTTGTGACACGCCGAATTTGCATTTGGCTGGATTGATTATTAACCCGTGCTCTTCTAGTCTCTGAAAAACCATAGTGAGATGCTGTTCGTGTTCCTCCTCAGATGAGCTGGCTACCAGCATATCGTCAAGGTAGACGAACACGAAAGGGAGGTCACGTAATACTGCATCCATCATCCGCTGAAAGGTTTGAGCGGCGCCTTTGAGGCCAAAAGGCATCCGCAAAAATTCAAAAAGACCGAAGGGGGTTATTACAGCTGTTTTAGGAATGTCTTCCGCTCTAACGGGGACTTGATGATAGCCGCGGACCAGGTCTATTTTTGAAAAAATGCGCGCACCCGCCAGATGTAGTAAAAAATCTTGGATGTGAGGAATAGGGTAGCGGTCATGCGCTGTCGCATTGTTTAATCTGCGGTAATCGCCGCACGGTCTCCAAGAACCGTCGGATTTCGGGACCATATGAAGCGGTGACGCCCAGGGGCTTTTTGATCGCCTGATAATGCCTAGTTTTTCAAGGGTGGCAAACTCGTCCCGAGCTATGGCGAGCTTGGTCGCGTCTAAGCACCGAGCTTTGGCGAAAACGGGTGGGCCCGTTGTGGGAATAAAGTGTTCGACCCCGTGCTTAGCCACTGTAGCTGAGAATTTGGGAATTGTGAGTGCTGGAAATTGGGTGAGGAGTTGACCAAACTTACCTCCTGCTGTAGTGACGCTGGCCTGCACGGGTGGTGGAGAAACTCGAGCTGAGCAGGGAATAGAAGCAAAGGACAATGCATTAACCAAGCATCTGTTCGCTAGATCGACTAATAACCCATGTGCACACAAAAAGTCTGCGCCCAACAAGTTAAAACTCACCGCCGCTACAACAAATGTCCATCTGTAGTTGCGGCCATGGATGCGGAGGGGCAGGTTCCTTTCGCCAAACATGTCGATGATGGAGCCGTTGGCTGCCACCGCTCCATTGCCCCGGGGGCCCATGGCCCAGTCTGCTTGGGAGGGCATGATAAAACTCAGTTGAGCTCCCGTGTCGATGAGGAACTGCTTGCCGGTGTGTCCGTCTGTCACATATAGAAGCTTGCTTTTTTCGCCGAGAACCGCCGCTGTTAACGGTTCGGCTTTGGCGTTTCCCGAATTCGTGAATTTGCAGGGGGGAACGCACTTGTAGGCCTTTTCGGCGAAGCGGTGGTGGTAATGACAGACGTCGCTCCGTCTGTTACGTCTTGGCCGTGTCGCTGTCACGGCGGGCGGATTCTGCTCCGTGGTTTGTGGCTCCCCGTGGCTCCGGACATCTGCGTTGAGGTCTGCGGATGCTGCTGTGGGTGTCTGTTCCTTGCAGGCGTTGACGAGTCACTGCGCTTTGTGAGCCAGCGTGCGGAAGTCTTGCTGGGTGCTGCATTGCATGTTGGCAAGCATCCCTCTCATGTGTGGCGGCAGCGTTCTGAGGAATATAAATTGGAAAAGGAAATTGTCGTTGTCCTCTTCTTTAAGTTGCAGCAAGTCCTCCATGAGGCCCTTGGGTCTGCATCCTCTGTGGCCGTAGACCGCCATGATCCTCTCGGCTCTCTCCTCGGCAGAGGGGACGAAATTCGCCACGATGGTCGCTTTCAGTTCTCTGTATTTGTCCTGGGCCGGTGGCCGCTGGATTATGCTCCGCGCACATCTCGAAGTGGCGGCGTCGAGTTTGGCGATGATGTGATAGAACTTTGTATCATCAGCCGTGATGCCCGCAAGTGCAAACTGGGCTTCAGCTTGCTGAAACCACGAGGCGGGGTCTTCCTGCCAGAAGTCCGGCAGCTTGACGGTGACGGCATTTGTGTGGACCGTCACCGATGTGTCCGCAGGGTGAGAGTGTCTTCCTTCGGCACTCACAGCGGTGCTGGTGCTCGGTTGAGCCCTCTCTATCACTTCTGCCGTGGGGGAACGTCGTCCATCTGTTCCCCTGTCTGCATGGGCGCCGGCGTCTGCCTGGGTCGCCACAGATGAGTCGATCACTGGGGAACGCCTCTGGTCCATCCTCGCATCAGGGTCACCAGTGTAGAAGAGCTCGGAATGACGAGGCGATGTGACTTATAAACCAAAGTTTATTATCAGCTTTGCTCCTCTAACAAGTCTCATCTAGTGCAGCAGCAGCAGAGGAAGTGAGAGAGCGAACACATTCGGCTCTGTGTACTTATACTCACACACAACAAAAGACATGCATACAAAGCTGACATCCCCCATTAACTTAATTATCCTCCTTTGTCTCCGTACCCCTCCACCTGGCCCTGGGAGGTCAGGGCGACCTATCTGGTCTCCACCGCAGTGCCTCGGATGCTCTTTGATCTTCACTGGCGGTTGAGACCCTTTGTCCTGTTCTGAGGTGTGAAGTCGCTTTACATATGTAATCACCAAACATTCTCACATGCTTATACATATGTAGGTTATGGGATATATGATTAATATAGACCACAGTCTGGCCTTTTAGTACGGTGACTTTGTGCCTGGGATTTTTCCTCCTAAAGTCAATAATCATGTCTTTAGTTTTTGTCGTATTCAGCTGCAGGTAGGAATCCTCACACCAGTGAACAAAATCATCAACTACTGGGCTGTGGCCACTCTCACCATCCTGGAGAAGACTGACAATAACTGACTCATCAGCATACTTTATAATGTGTCTGTTGTCATGTCTGCTTCGACACATGTTTGTGTACAGGTTGAAGAGTAGTGGTAACAACACACACCCCTGAGGAGAGTCATTAGAAGAGCACTTTAGGTCAGACAATGTACCATTGACCCTTACTCTCTGCGTCCTGTTGGTTAAGAAATCTAGAATCCAATCCACCAGATTATTGCTCAAATCAAATTGCTGCAGGAGCCTTTCAACTAAGATATGAGGTTGGATTGTATTAAAGGCGGAGGAAAAGTCCACAAATAAAAGTCTGGGGTGTGTTCCATTAAAATCCAGATGTTTAAAAAGCATGTTAAACAGAGTGACAGTGGCATCCTCCACTCCTCTGTGAGGCCTATAGGCAAACTGCAGAGGATCCAATGCATGCTCAGTCTGCTTTAGGACCTCACATCTGACCAGTTTTTCAAAAATTTTCATTAAAATTGAAATCAAAGCAACTGGTCTAAAGTCGTTTACCATTTTAGGACAGCTGGATTTTGGAACGGGAACAACCACGGCTTCTTTCCAGATCTTAGGCACATGTTGTGTCTGTAAGGACTTATTGAAAATGCAATGAAATATAGGACTCAGTTCATGTGCACAGGACTTTACCAAGCGCCCACATACACTACCGTTCAAAAGTTTGGGGTCACTTAGAAATTTCCTTATTTTTGAAAGAAAAGCACTTTTTTTCAATGAAGATAACTTTAAACTAATCAGAAATACACTCTATACATTGCTAATGTGGTAAATGACTATTCTAGCTGCAAATGTCTGGTTTTTGGTGCAATATCTACATAGGTGTATAGAGGCCCATTTCCAGCAACTATCACTCCAGTGTTCTAATGGTACAATGTGTTTGCTCATTGCGTCAGAAGGCTAATGGATGATTAGAAAACCCTTGTGCAATCATGTTAGGTCTGCAATGCTGTAATTGCTGCAAATGGAGGATTCTTTGACGAAAGCAAAGTTTGAAGGAAAAAATTATTTCAAATACAAATCATTATTTCTAACCTTGTCAATGTCTTGACTATATTTTCTATTCATTTTACAACTCATGGTGGTAAATAAGTGTGACTTTTCATGGAAAACACAAAATAATTGTCTGGGTGACCCCAAACTTTTGAACGGTAGTGTATATTATCAGGGCCCTGACTTTTGTTCACTTTTACAGCGCAGAACTCCCTTTTAACATCCTGCACCTCAATATTAAAGTGCTGATTGTCTTTGAGTTTCTGTTTCAAATCTTGGGTTTCTGTGCTAAAATCAAAGGAGTCAAAATGACCATAAAAACAATTAAGAGCATTAGCCAGCTCTGTGTCTGAATTAAAACCATCTAAAAACACATGATTACTGCACTTGGTGCTCTGAAGGCCTGCAATAGTTTTCATACTGGCCCAGGCTGGACCAAGTTTCTTTGTTGCCATCTTGCTTTCCAACTCTGATTTATAATTCTGTTTTGCTTTTAAAATTTCGGCCTTCAGCTCCTTTGTGGCAACCTGTAGCTCAGAAACAGACCCCTGTTTAAAGGCAAGTGCTTTCCTCTGTAAGCAGGATTTAACTGATTTTGTAACCCATGGTTTGTTGTTGGGATATATATATGTCAGCTTTATCAAGCCTGCGCTATAGCGCTTGATCATAGACATGTCTCAAGCGCACGCTTTGAGCAATATAGCGCTTTATCATAGCGTGATTAATATATATGCCAGCTTTATCAAGCATGCGCTATAGCGCGTGATCATAGACACTCATAGAGTGACGGAAATGTGGCTGTCAATCTGCGCCAATGGCCTCTCCGGCCACCACCGAGCATTTAAACATTTTTACACATTCATACCCAGTGTTATGGGCACTGGAGGCAATGCGGGTGAAGTGTCTTGCCCAGGGACACAACGGCAGGATATCTGGGGAGAGCGTGATGCGAACCACCAACCATCGGGTTATTAGACGACCTGCTCTACCTCCTGAGCCGCTGCCGCCCCCACTTTTTCCTCAACGTTCCCTCTTTAGGAAAGCTATGGAGGCTTACCCCGCTCTCTTTATTTCCCTTTGATTGGAAATTACATCCAAAAGCTGCGCAATGTGGCATTTTCACTGACAAATGGCAGTAGTTCGTAGCTTCGCTTCTTGGCTTGTATAAGACAGAAAAAACGGCTGCAACCATTCTACGTCACTACCCAGAATGCATTGCAACGTAAACAGAAATGGCGATTTACATCGTAATAAAGTTTTTTAAAAATATATAAAACTGGGAATTATTTTCAAAAAAATTATATTATAGTTATGTTACTAACATAAAACTAAAGCATATAGAGCTAACATGCCAATATAATCGGAGTTCCTTTTAAAACAAAATTTCAGAAAAACTTGTTTTTACTCAGTTAAATTATTTTTTTAATATCAAATAAAAAATTTGATATTAAAATATCAAATTTCACCAAATCACACCAAGATAAGATAAGATAAGATAAGCCTTTATTAGTCCCACAATGGGGAAATTCCAGGATTGCAACTTATTTGATGAAAACCAGTCTGGTTTTAGGACAAACCACAGTACAGAGACAGCTCTGGTCATATTGTTAATGACTTAAGGCACAACATGAACTCACACAGAATTTCAGTCCTGGTTCTATTGGATCTACAGTGGGGCAAAAAAGTATTTAGTCAGCCACCAATTGTGCAAGTTCTCCCACTTAAAAGATGAGAGAGGTCTCCAATTTTCATCATAGGTATACCTCAACTATGAGAGACAAAATGAGAAAAAAAAATCCAGAAAATCACATTGAAGGATTTTTAATGAATTAATTGGGAAATTCCTCAGTAAAATAAGTATTTGGTCACCTACAAACAAGCAAGATTTCTGGCTCTCACAGACTTCTTCTTTAAGAGGCTCCTCTGTCCTCCACTCGTTATTTGTATTAATGGCACCTGTTTGAACGTGTTATCAGTATAAAAGACACCTGTCCACAACCTCAAACAGTCAGACTCCAAACTCCACTATGGCCAAGACCAAAGAGCTGTCAAAGGACACCAGAAACAAAATTGTAGACCTGCACCAGGCTGGGAAGACTGAATCTGCAATAGGTAAGCAGCTTGGTGTGAAGAAATCAACTGTGGGAGCAATTATTAGAAAATGGAAGGCATACAAGACCACTGATAATCTCCCTCGATCTGGGGCTCCACGCAAGATCTCACCCCGTGGGGTCAAAATTATCACGAGAACGGTGAGCAAAAATCCCAGAACCACATGGGGGGACCTAGTGAATGACCTGCAGAGAGCTGGGACCAAAGTAACAAAAGCTACATCAGAAACACACTACGCCGCCAGGGACTCAAATCCTGCAGTGCCAGACGTGTCCCCCTGCTTAAGCCAGTACATGTCCAGGCCCATCTGAAGTTTGCTAGAGAGCATTTGGATGATCCAGAAGAGGATTGGGAGAATGTCATATGGTCAGATGAAACCAAAATAGAACTTTTTGGTAAAAACTCAACTTGTTGTGTTTGGAGGAGAAAGAACACCATACCTACTGTGAAGCATGGGAGTGGAAACATCATACTTTGGGGCTGTTTTTCTGCAAAGGGACCAGGACGACTGATCTGTGTAAAGGAAAAAATGAATGGGGCCATGTATCGTGAGATTTTGAGTGAAAACCTCCTTCCACCAGCAAGGGCATTGAAGATGAAACGTGACTGGATCTTTCAGCATGACAATGATCCCAAACACACCGCCCGGGCAACGAAGGAGTGGCTTCATAAGAAGCATTTCAAGGTCCTGGAGTGGCCTAGCCGGTCTCCAGATCTCAACCCCATAGAAAATCTTAGGAGGGAGTTGAAAGTCTGTGTTGCCCAGCGACAGCCCCAAAACATCACTGCTCTAGAGGAGATCTGCATGGAGGAATGGGCCAAAATACCAGCAACAGTGTGTGAAAACCTTGTGAAAACTTACAGAAAACGTTTGACCTCTGTCATTGCCAACAAAGGGTATATAACAAAGTATTGAGATGAACTTTCGTTATTGACCAAATACTTATTTTACCAAGGAATTTACCAATTAATTCATTAAAAATCCTTCAATGTGATTTTCTGGATTTTTTTTTCTTATTTTGTCTCTCATAGCTGAGGTATACCTATGATGAAAATTGGAGACCTCTCTCATCTTTTAAGTGGGAGAACTTGCACAATTGGTGGCTGACTAAATACTTTTTTACCCCACTGTAAGTGCTGCCTTTGATACAGTAGACCACTTTGTTCTTTTAACCAGACTAAAGGATCTGGTTGGCCTCTCTGGTACTGTTCTTAATTGGTTCAAGTCCTACCTCACAGAGAGG
This sequence comes from Pholidichthys leucotaenia, assembly GCA_020510985.1. Taxonomy (NCBI): domain Eukaryota; kingdom Metazoa; phylum Chordata; class Actinopteri; order Cichliformes; family Pholidichthyidae; genus Pholidichthys; species Pholidichthys leucotaenia. Next base: position 291,678,085 of record CM035839.1, on the reverse strand, counting down.
AACTTTTTTGTAAGTACGGATGCATGTTCTTCCAGAGTCTACAAAATAAAATGTGGTGTGCCCTAAGGTTCAATTTTAGGTCCAGTACTTTTTAATCTGTACATGCTGCCCCTTGGGCATGCTATCGGGAGACATGGCATTGATCACCATAGTTATGCTGACGACACACAACTGTATATCGCTGTGTCTTCTGATGACATGGAACCAGTTAACACCCTTTATAACTGTACTTTAGACATTAGGTCATAGATGGGAGCAAACTTTCTTCAGCTCAACTAGGACAAAACTGAAGTTTTAGTCATTGTTCCTGAAGCTCAGAGAGAGAAAATTTTACCAAAATTACATGGTCTGTCCTTTACCCCATCCCAACATGTTAAAGGTGGATTCACACTACAATGTTTTGACCGACTTTTACTAACGTTTTTGGCAAGCGTCTGGCTCTGCTGGCAAAAGTTAATGATAGTTGGTGTTTGTTGGCAAACGCTGGCGAAAGTTGTGTACTTTGAAAATTTTCAGCATACTGAAAATTTGTGGACGTTTGGAAATAAACGTTGGTGAAAGTTATGCTCAGTTTGTAAGAGTTCCTGAGTGCTGGGCTATAAGTTATGCAGAGTTTACCTAAGTCAGCCTAAGTTAAAGCTGGGTTCACACTGTTCTGCTTCTGGAGTGAAGACATCTCCCTTGGGCATACGTTTCAGTATTTATTTTCGTCTGATATTCCTATGTAGTTACTTCTGCATACCCTTTTTCCCTGTCCATTCATCTAAAAAAATGATCCATAGACTACAACACTAAATCTGCAATTAAAATGTGAATGTGGATGGGATTAAAAAAAAAAAACTATTTAGTGAATCATGATATAAATAAAATGACGGGTGTGTGGCCGTCACACATTGTGGGCTCACGCTGCCACAGAGACAGGACTGAATGTGTATTGTGGGGTGTCACGTCTGCAAGGACTAAGGACTCGAATCTACAGGAGGTAACAAGGAAGTGTGAGATTTGTCTCTTTGTCCCACAGAAGACGCCCCAGAGGGTATTCCGGTTCATCAGGATATGAGAGACAATGGTGAAGCTTCAAGGGGATGCTTTGTAACTGTATGTTGACTGAAGACACCATGTGACTTGAATTCTGATGCTGAGAATGTATAAAAGGGTGTTGAAATATGATTCTTTCTCTTTCCTGCTTTGAGAATGCTAGAAGCTGCGTTCTGTCAAATAAAGCTGGTTTTATGACTGAAACTCAGCCTCGTTATTTGAGCATGCTTCTACACTGGTGACCTACGACGGAAAATGAGCAGACAGAATTCTCCCGAGCGGGGCTCGGTGGAAGCCAGCCTGATGGCCGCCTCCATGATCCGGCTGCCCGATTTCTGGCAGCACAGCCCGCGCTCATGGTTTAGCGCAATCGAGGCGCAGTTCAACCTCCGGAGAATCTTCAACGACGACACAAAATTCTACCACGTGGTAGCGAAGCTGGACAGTGACACGGTCCAGAGAGTGGAAGATCTGGTTAATCATCCACCAGACAGCGACAAGTACAGCGCATTGAAGGACGCGCTGATCAGCCATTTCACCCCCTCAGTCCAACAACGAGCAGAGGGGCTCCTGGCACTGTCGGAGGCAGAAAACGATAGACCTGTGGACCTGATGGTGAAGATGCTGCAGCTCAAAGCCTCTGAGGATGGCGAATTCATTTTCGCCCACCTTTTCCTCCGAACCCTACCACCAGCAGTGAGAGTGGCCCTGGCAGAGTCACCCCGATTGGCCAAGCGAGACTACCGTGGGTTGAGCAAGGAGGCGCAGAAGTTGGTCGACGCCCACAAGCGGAGCGCGGTTTCGGCCGCGGCGGCCAGTCCGGGAACGGCGTCCGGAGACAGCGCGGGTCCAGCGGCCGCGGCGCCTGACGCACCAACAACGGCGGCGACAGGAGCCAGACGACGCGAAGCGGAGGACGGCTCGTGCTTCTACCACCGCCGTTTTGCAGAGAGAGCGCACAGGTGCGTCCCACCGTGCAATTTAGCAGCTGCGACCCTCGGCAACGAGAACAGGCTGCTTTACCTGACGGATGCACGCTCGGGGAAACAGTTCCTCGTGGACACGGGCTCTCAGCTGAGCTTCGTCACACCCACCTACGCGGAACGGCTGTCGCCTTCTAAAGCCCCCTGGGTGCCAGTGTCAGCAGCGAACGGCTCCACGATTAAAACGTTTGGTGAGAGGACCATGCTTCTGTCCTTACAGGGCCGTTCATTTGAGTGGACATTTATTGTAGCAGCAGTCAGTTTCAACATGTTAGGGGCTGATTTTTTGTGCTCACATGGTTTATTGGTTGACCTTGCTAATAGACGTCTGATTAATGCACTGTCCTTTCATTCTATTCCCTGCACAGCTCGGGTGGCCCCGCCGACTGCACATGCCAGCGTCTCAGCTGCGGGTGGTAAGTTTCACACTCTGCTTGCTCAGTTTCCAGCACTCACAGTCCCCACGTTTTCAGCAACGGTGGCCAAACATGGGGTAGAACATTTCATAACAACCACAGGCCCTCCCGTGTTTGCAAAGGCTCGGTGCTTGGACCCAGCTAAACTGGCCATCGCGCGCGAGGAGTTCACTAATCTGGAAAAACTGGGCATTGTTAGACGCTCCAAGAGCGCTTGGGCTTCGCCATTACACATGGTCCCAAAGGCTGACGGCTCGTGGCGACCTTGCGGCGATTTCCGCAGGTTGAACAACGTTTCAGCTCACGACCGCTACCCGATTCCACACATCCAGGATTTTTCTGTTCATTTGGCGGGGGCGCGCATTTTTTCTAAAATAGACTTGGTGCGCGGCTATCACCAGGTTCCAGTGCGCGCGCAGGATGTACCCAAAACAGCGGTCATAACGCCTTTCGGCCTTTTTGAGTTCTTGCGCATGCCTTTTGGCCTCAAGGGGGCCGCGCAGACTTTCCAACGCATGATGGATGCAGTTTTACGTGACCTGCCTTTCGTGTTCGTTTATTTGGACGATATTTTGGTAGCCAGCATGTCCGAAGGCGAACATGAAAAACACCTCACAGCAGTTTTCCAGAGGTTGGCAGAGCACGGGTTGATAGTTAACCCAGCGAAGTGCCAGTTTGGGGTGGCGCAGATTGATTTTTTGGGACATCGCGTTTCGGCAGAGGGAGCAGTTCCCCTTCCAAATAAAGTGCGTGCCATAACGGATTTTCCGCAACCTCAAACGGTCAAGGCGCTTCAGGAGTTTCTAGGGATGGTTAATTTTTACAACCGTTTCCTCCCAAGCGCAGCACAACTCATGCAGCCATTGTACACCGCGTTAAAAAAACAAAAGCCCGCAAATAAAGTTGAATGGTCTCCGGAGTGGGAGCGCACTTTTGCCCAGGTCAAATCAGCCCTGGCAAACGCAGTTTTGTTAGCGCACCCAGTTCCAACGGCCCGCATGGCGCTCACCACTGACGCTTCCGATGTAGCGGTGGGGGCGGTAGTTGAACAGTTTGTGGCAGGTACCTGGCAACCCCTCGCGTTTTTCAGCAGGACCTTGCGCGATAGTGAACGGAAATACAGCGCGTTTGACAGGGAGCTTTTGGCCCTACACTTGGCCATCCGTCATTTTCAGTTCTGGTTAGAGGGGCAACGTTTCACCGCTTTTGTGGATCATAAACCGCTAACGTTTGCGATGGCCAAAATTTCAGAACCCTGGTCAGGCCGGCAACAAAGGCAACTAGCCGCAATATCGGAGTTTACTACTGATATTCAGCATGTCGCGGGTAAACACAATGTTGTAGCAGACTGCCTCTCGCGTGCAGTAGCACCGCCAAGCCCCATAGGGGCAGACTCTGTAGCCATGGCCACGGGCCCGGGCAGCAACGCGGGAGCGCGCGCAGCCCCGGTCTGTGTTGGGTTAGATTATGCAGCTATGGCTGTGGAGCAGGTTAACGACGCGGACGTGCGCGCGCTCCAGTCTGGACCAACAGGGTTAAGGCTGGAGCACAGGGTGCAACAAAACGGTATGCCCCCGCTAATCTGCGATGTCTCCACGGGACGGCCCCGCCCCGTGGTGCCAACCGCGTGGCGTCGCCGTGTTTTTGACTTGGTCCACTCTCTCGCGCATCGATCAAATTGGTGGGGGAGAAATTTGTTTGGCCCGGGTTGCGCAAACAGGTCAAGGAATGGGCAGCAGCCTGCGTAGCGTGTCAGCGAGCTAAAATACACAGACACACTAAGGTTAGAACCTTTCCACATCCCCGCTAAGCGTTTTGATCATGTGCACATTGACTTGGTCGGCCCGCTTCCGTTATCACACGGGCACACACACCTTTTGACGATGGTAGACCGCACCACGCGCTGGCCAGAGGCGGTTCCTCTGACATCAACCACAGCGGAAGAAGTTGCGCGAGCATTTTTAGCAGCATGGGTTGCGCGTTTTGGTGTACCGTCGGACATAACGTCCGACAGGGGTCCCCAATTTATTTCCGAGCTGTGGTCATCGACGGCCCGCAGCTTGGGGGTGAAGATTCATCGCACCACCGCGTATAACCCCCAGGCTAATGGTTTATGCGAACGCTTTCACAGGTCATTGAAAGCAGCCCTCAGAGCGTCGCTAACGGATACAAATTGGGTAGACAAACTTCCATGGGTCTTATTAGGGTTGCGTTCTGCACCTAAGGAAGATTTGCACGCTTCCCCGGCTGAATTAGTTTTCGCTCAACCGCTTCGTTTGCCCGGGGAATTTCTTCCTGATAATCCCGCACCTAGTGGCCCCCCCGCTCAGCCGTGGCAGAGCGGCTCAGGAGCGAACACGCTTCCTGGCCCAGTCCATCACAGTTTCCCACACGTTTTTGTGCCCAAGGCTTTAAAAAATGCAGTTTGTTTTTGTTAAACATGACGCCCAGCGTCCAAGTTTGCGGCCGTTTTACAACGGACCGTTTCGAGTGCTGGAGACCGGGCAGAAGCATTTTCTGCTAGATTTAGGGGGCAGACGGGAGCTGATTTGCATTAACAGACTCAAACCCGCTTTTGTTCTGGCTGACGAGGAGGTGCAGCTCGCGAGGCCCCCCCGCCGGGGCAGGCCGCCGAAAAGACATTCTCCAAAGTCTTCACAGAGAGGTGCTAACGGCTTTAATCCACAGGTGCAGAGAGACGTTGCAGGTGCAGCCAAGCCAAGTTGCAGCAGATTCGGCAGAAGATTAAAACCTAGGCAGTTGGTGGATTGATTAGCCATGTATGGAGTGCTTTGTGTTTTTCTTTTTGTATGCTATTTAGATTTTGCCTTACTAGACGTTTGGGGGGGGTAGTGTGGCCGTCACACATTGTGGGCTCACGCTGCCACAGAGACAGGACTGAATGTGTATTGTGGGGTGTCACGTCTGCAAGGACTAAGGACTCGAATCTACAGGAGGTAACAAGGAAGTGTGAGATTTGTCTCTTTGTCCCACAGAAGACGCCCCAGAGGGTATTCCGGTTCATCAGGATATGAGAGACAATGGTGAAGCTTCAAGGGGATGCTTTGTAACTGTATGTTGACTGAAGACACCATGTGACTTGAATTCTGATGCTGGGAATGTATAAAAGGGTGTTGAAATATGATTCTTTCTCTTTCCTGCTTTGAGAATGCTAGAAGCTGCGTTCTGTCAAATAAAGCTGGTTTTATGACTGAAACTCAGCCTCGTTATTTGAGCATACTTCTACAGGTGATTATATTTTTACTGTTACACCGCTGGCTTTGAGTGTGACTGTTGCCAAATTGTGACATAACCCCTAGTGGTCAAGAGTGGAAAATATTTTTTGTCAATAAAATAGTTCAGATTTCCAAGGCTAGAACTTGAAAGTGGTAAGAGATAATGGCTTACTGTCAATTAGAAAGATGTAAAATATGATCCAAAGTTTCAGATAGGAGTGATTTTACACATCTAATTTGCATAATTCCACGGCAGCTATACTGAATTACATAACTCAGTCAAAAGCGGACTTTGAACATATTTACCCAAAGAATGGTTCAGTCTTTTGACACCGTTTTTTTTTTGTTGTTGTTGTTGTTTTTTTGTTTTTTTTGTACAGGGGTACGTTATCATCTTATCTTCAAAGTATATGAACAAGACATCAGTACAATGTAAAAAAAAAAAAAAAAAAAGAAAGAAATTCGTCACTTACTGGCGGCTAAGGAGACTTGCTCACTGCTGTGGTTGGTGGGTTTTCATCCATCATGGTCATTATTTTGCATTCTGTCGGTCATTCATGCTCTCTATCACATCTACAAAGTCTTATGATTATCCCACATAAATTTCAGTTGTATCCCGGGGCTATTTTCCGTGTATGAAGCCATCTAAGTGATGGTGCACGACGATGGACGGTGGCCATATTAGCTTTCTGAGCTAAAAGAAGGGAATACAGGAAAAGGAAATAAGGGGTTCTTCTACTTTGGTGTATTACATGTCAGCCATGATTCCTCTAACGCGTGTCTGCCACCTTCTGAACTGCCACGATCAGTACAAGTCGTCAGTATAGCTGGGGAGTACAGGGATGTCAGAATTAGTTGACAGGTGCAGCGCCACGCTCTGCCATTAGGGGCACGCGAAATCTCACACTCAAAAGGTTTTAAAATAACATAAAATCCTGTTAAATGTCATTTACTTTTTGACACCACATCAGCGCTGTTTGATTCCCACACTGGAAGTGAACCAATCCTGGAGAATGATCATGTACTGAGCAGACAATTAAGAACAGTAAATTTCTCAAGGTTTTTTTTTTTTTCTTTTGGACTGTCACATTTTTTGGGAGATTACACATACCTTAAGTGTCCACCAAATGCGTTTGTTGTTGCCTGACCGCTTTGAAAGTCTTTTTTTCATCGCTTCTGCACTGAGCTCTGGAAAAAAAAATCCTGTGCCCTGTATCCTGGCAACAGCTTGTTACTCACAGCTCAGCACTTCCGCTTTTCCTATGGTCAGACGTTCTACTTATTCTTAATAGCAGTATCTAAATAACATTGGACAGGAAATGTATTCCAGCACTGGTAGCAGCTCTGGATGCAAAATATGATTACACAGAAAGCAGGAGTCTGAGTACAGACTGTACTGGCATCCTATGTCCCGTCCTTCCTTAATTCTGATTGGCTGCTTAGAATGGTCTGACATTGACAGCTCAGCTGCAGTTAGTTGAACTTTATTTCAGCTCTGAGCGCCCTGAGCGCCACGACAAAAAGCGGCCACCAGTGAGAACGTTCAAAAAAATCCCACAAACCCACAAACAATTCAACAATTCAAAACTAATCAAATGTCCATTATATACATAATGGACATTGTAGGTATTATGTGTGTGTGGGTGTGTGTGTGTGTGTGTGTGTGTGTGTAACATAGATTAAAAAAGTTTAAAAAGCATGTCATACACACCATGTCTTCACCAAACAAATACTGTACATTGTCCTCTTACATATATATTTTTAATCCCCCCTTCTCTCTATTCTCTTTCTTTTTCATTCCTGCATGTTTGAACAGAGTTTTGATCTAAAAACATCTGTTTTCACCAGCATTTCAGTCAACGTTTGCCAAAGGAGCTTAACTTGGGCTGACTTAGATGAACTGTCCATAACTTAGAGGAACTTTTACAAACTGAGTACAACTTTCACCAACATTTATTTCCAATCGTCCGCAAATTTTCAGCATGCTGAAAATTCTCAACGAATACAACTTTCACCAACAAACACCAACTATCATTAACTTTTATCAACTTTTGCCAGCAGAGCCAGACGTTTGCCAAAACGTCAGTAGAAGTTGGTCCAAACGTTGTAATGTGAATCCACCTACAAAAGCAGGTCCAGGATGGCAGGAAGCCTCCACAAACACTGATCTTTATATCAGCGCCGCTTAACGCTGATGTCAGCTGACCTGTGCAGAGTATTCATTTGCTTAAGTTAACCAAAGTTGGCAACTGCTACACATACGCTAGTATAAGTTGGCAAGAGTTTGACAACGCTGAATGCAACGCTGGGAAATGCTAGCGAAAGTTCATAAAAGTTTGTAAAAGTTCATAAAAGTTGGTGTGTGCTCACGAATGTAATTTTACCATTGTTTGGACTGATTTCTCTGATTTTCAAAACCTCAGTAAAAGTCAGTCCAAACATTACAGTGTGAACCCAGCTTAAGAATCTGGGCATCATTTTAGACTCTGAGCTTGGTTTTACTTCACACATTAAAAATTTAACACAGACAGGATTTTACCATCTAAAGAATATAGCCAGAGTCCGCCCACTTCTCTCTGGAGCAAACATGGAGATACTGATGCATGCTTTTATCACCAGTCGTATTGATTACTGTAATGCCCTGCTCTCTGGTCTTTCTAAAAAGACAATTTCAAATCTCCAGTTACAGAATTCAGCTGCCTGGTAATTTAACTAACTGTAATGCTGTTGATACCATCTAGCTGCAATGCTTCTGCACTGTGTATATAACTGTGTACATATGTATATTTATTTACTGCTTTGGTTAACCAACTCTTATCATATTATCTTATTTACTATTGCTCTGAGTGCTGCTATCCCTGTGATGCTGCAATCCTGGAATTTTCCCATTGTGAGACTAATAAAGACTTATCTTATCTTTGAAGAGAACAACAAATCCAAATGAGGCATTTCAAGCAGAGTTGCAGTCCTAAGTTTTTGTGGGAGAGGAGAACTCCTGTGCAGGTGGACTGTTTGATTTGGCAGACCATATAATGTCACAGAAATCCTCCAGAAAGCACTAAAATATAGGGAAAACCCCAAAAGGAATAATGAAGCCCTTTGTCTCTTTTCTGTTTTCCTGTTTTGTAGGTGAGAAGTCTGGTAGGGGAGGATCTGTTCAGCCGCTATGATCGTCTCCTGCTACAATCTGCTCTAGACAGCATGTCTGGTGAGTTTCCATGCATCAAATTATATATTATTATTATTATTATTATTATTATTATACATATAGGGATTTTTTTCTGGTGATCACTTTTATCTCTATAACAGAGTCCTTGCTCATGTCTCTTCTTGTCCTTTAGATGTGACATACTGTCCGCAGCGTTCCTGTGGTTCACCTGTTATCCAGGAGAAGTCCAGCACTGCAGCACTGTGCTCTGTCTGTGACTTTGCCTTCTGTGTGATGTGCAAAAAGACTTACCATGGTACAGAAGACTGCCAGACAAAGAAAAAAATTATTGAGAAAGAGTTACATCTTGGCCGTGTAGCGCTTCCACAGTCCGAAGGTACACAAAATTTCTGTATACCTTTTTTTAAAAATTTGAAATACACTTATACGTTTTAAAATACCAAATCAGGCCTATGTGAGTTTTAAAGCTAGGGTAGGCAGAAATCTGAGAAACAAAAAATATTATTTGAATAAAACTGTCTACCTCCTGCTTTTTCTCCTCCCTTCCCTGTCCCAAACCACTGTCTGAAGTGCACATCTATGAAGCATATTAACTTTTGTTAAGCAGCCAATAGCAAAGCCTCTTGGCTAATAAAACCCGTGATTGGGCTGTTAGAGTAAAACCCGATTCTTTTATTATTTTATTTAGCGAATGCAAAGTCCTTAAGCCAAGCAGTTGCCTCCTGGTTTGCTGTATGGAGGGTGTGTAATCCTCCTTCCAGTCTTTGGAGCGGGCAAGCCTCTATGGTGTGTTCCATAGTTTGCTCCTCTCCACATGCGCACAGTGGGCTAGGGCTACTGCCCCATCTGTGAAGGCTGGCCAAGCAGGGGCCATGTCCAGTCCTGAAGCGATTGAGTGTAGACCACTGTCTCCTTGGGAGGTTGGTGCCCGGGACCTGTTGGTTGGGGTTTATCACCAGCTGTTTGTTTGGGACCTCCTTGGTCTCCCATTCCTCTTGCCAAGCTGTCTGGATGGTAAAGTCAGCTGGGGGAGGGTTTTTCCAAATCGGCCGTCTGGATGAAAGTCGGGCAGTGGGTGGGGTGTAGATATCTGCATGGATTGGTAAGTGAGGAAAATCTTTAACCTTTTGGAGCATCCTTTGAGTTAATGCTGCTCGCCGGATGTGTGGAGGGGCTATGTTTGACAGTACAGAGAGCCAGGGGAGTGGTGTTGAGCGGATTGTTCCAGTTATAGTTCTCATGGTTGAGTTGAGCTGGGTGTCTACATGGTGTGTGTAAGATGACCTGGACCAGACAGGGGCACAATATTCTGCTACAGAGTATGAAAGGGCCAGTGCTGAGGTGCGCAGGGTGGAGACTGCCGCCCCCCATTTTGCACCAGCGAGCTTGCAGAGCAGGTTGTTTCGTACTTTCACCTTAGCAGCCGTCCACTTTAGATGTTCCTTGAAGGATAAGGTCCTATCAAGGGTCACTCCAAGATAAGTTGGATTTGGGGCATGCTTAAGCTTGAGTCCGCTCAGGTGGATGTTTAGTTCTCTGGCAGCTTTTGCATTGTGGAGATGAAATACACTGGAGACGGTTTTTGCTGGGCTTGGTTTTAGGCGCCAGATTTTGCAGAACTGGTCCAGTTTAGCAAGATCTTCCGTGAGCACCCGTTCCAGTGGTTCAAAGTCTGGTGCTTGGAATGCCAAACAGATGTCGTCTGCATAGATGAATTTGCGGGATTTTGTAGTAGGCAGGTCGTTTATGTAGAGGTTGAACAGAGTTGGAGCTAGAACTGAGCCTTGTGGGAGTCCGTTTTTCTGCATTCTCCATGCACTTGTGTTCTGACTGAGGTGGACTCTGAACCTTCGGTTGGTCAGCAGCGTTTTTATAATTGCTGTTGCCCAAGCAGGGATCGCCTTTATAAGTTTCAGGAGGAGGCCTTTGTGCCAGACCGTATCATAGGCGGCTGTAAGATCGAGAAACACAGCCCCTGTCTTCAGTCTGCTCTCGAAGCCATTTTCAATGAAGGTGGTTAGGGCCAGTACTTGTTCTCCTGTACTGCGGTCCTTGCGGAAACCTGCTTGATCCACACTTAGAATATCCTCTATTTCTGGGGAAATGCGTTGCAGTATTAGGTGCTCCATGATTTTGTAAGGAACGCTGAGTAGGGAGATTGGGCGGTAGCTTGCTGGTAGTTTGTGGTCTTTGCCAGGTTTTGGGATGGCAATGACCTTTGCTGCCCGCCATTTCTTTGGGATCGAGTTCGTTTGTGTGATCCTTGTGTAGAATTGTGTCAACCAGGTTAGGGCTCGGGGGCCAAGATTTTTCATGAATTCTGGGAAGATGTTATCGTATCCTGCTGCCTTTCCACATTTCAGGCCCTGTAGGACTTTCTCCAGTTCAGCAGCCTCGAAGGGTTCAGGGTTCGTTTCCTCTACAGGCATTTTTTGGTGTTTTTTTAGCTCAGTTGTAACTGCTGTTCTGGTGTCTTTGTCTTGGGGTGCTTTGGCGATAGTCAGTAGGTGGGATGCAACTTGGTTGGGTGTGACGGATGCTCGGCTTTGGCTAGGGGGCTTCTGTGCAGCTCCTAGGCGACGGATGAGGCTCCAACATTTCCTGCTAGAGTGGGTAAAGCTCCGGTCAGCAACTGTCTCCTCCCATTTCTTTCGCCGGGCTGTATTTAGCGATTCAATGAGATGGTCTGCTATCTCTGGGTCCCCTGATGTTTGATAGGATTGTAGGAGGGCAGCACTTTCTCCGTCCAAACATGGGACATAGAGGGGTCGGTAGCCTCGTGGGATTGCAGTATGGGCAGCCTTGAAGATTGCGCTGCAGAAGCGGTTGTATGCTTCATCTACAGTGATGGTGTGGAGTGGGATGGTAACAACGCTCCGGTCCAGAGTTTCACTGAATTTCTTCCAGTTGGCTTTGCGGAAGTTCCAGCGCATCTTCCTTGGGCTGTATATGACTGGAAGTTGTAGGCCAATGTGTACAAGCAGGGGCCGGTGTTGGCTGTGTGGAAAATCATCAAGAATGAGGATCTGTGTAGGATATGGCTCCCCATTCAAAGAGCTGACCCAACACAGGTCAGGAGAATAGTCCTTCTTCCACCTAGCAGAGTGGAAGGTTCCTCTTTGTTTGGGGTCGTATATCAAAGCGAGGTCATTTCTGGATGCCCAGTCTGAAAGTGCCTCCCCATCACTGTCCACTGCTGGGTACCCCCAGTCAGGGTGATGGCTGTTAAAGTCCCCCACATAGATGGCAGGGTGGGGTAGGGTGGGTAAGACCTGCAGATCCCAGTTGGCATTAGGGGGCTTGTACACATTGACAATATGGAAGCCACCAATGATTATGGTTCTTTTATTGAAAGATCCAAGAATGAGCTGGAGAATTCTTCAATTTAAAGATGTAACATTTATTTTGAAGTCACGTGTAAAGCAAGCAGCACTGGGTGCAGTGCTCTGGAGCGTTGCCAGACTGACCTCGACTTCCGGGTGCGACTTACATTAATCTTCTCAGCTTGGTAAGACCAACCCCGTACAATAGGATGGGCTTGTACGTGACTGTCTGATTGGCCAATTTAACTGTGACGTGAACAGGCCATCCTCTATTCGCGTCACTGTCTTCTAGAATGTACGATCAACGTTGTGTGTGTAGGTGTTGGTTTTGGGTGTGTAACTAAGTATTAGACCTGACTAAAGGAAAGGAGAGAGAGTAGAAAGAGGGCTCTATAGCTCTGCCTAATTCCTGTTTACCACAGTTTAGCACCACATATTTGTTCATAAGAATGCAAACAGAATATGTATAGAATATGTGTAGAACATAATTGGAGATTACCTACAGAATTATTACTTTGGCACTCTAACTTTTCATAACCCTTTCAGGGTGGAGAAACCATTGTGGATGTGAAACCTGCAAGCTAAGACAGAGTCCAGAGGAGAAGCTGTGATGTACAGTAGTTGTTTTGTCAGACCACTTGCTCTACAAATTGCTGTTCCATGATAATTGATTTATTTCTACTCCATACCATTTTCTACTGCTTTCCTGGGGGTCCGGGTCATGGAGATGTCATGAATCCCCGTGCGCCATTCCGCGGTGCACAAGGGAGGGAATGAAAAGCCCAAGAGCAGGAGTAGAACATGCCATTTATTAACTTAAACCACAATGAAATAACCAGTCCAATTGCCCACAAAAATACAGAGAGTTATGAAGATGGAATAACGGCCACCAGACAAACAGGGAAGCCACCCGGATGTTCCACAGCCTGGAGAGATGCCTAGTGCCGACGTTCACTGGGCACACAGAGAAAGGCAAACGTACTTACGGCTGTAAAGATCCAAGGCTATCCGTGTCATCTGGTGAATGGGGAAGAAAGGCTGAGTCAGACACTAACACCAAGGAATCCTCCATCTTAAAATGACAGGCTGAAAACACAAAGGAAGTAATACCACACTCATGGAGGTACACGCTGCCACGAATGAGGGTGAATGCTCTGACAATCTCTTTCCACAAATGCAGCGTATTTATAATCATGATGCAAACGAGGAAAGATATTGCCGGTGTGAGGAAATGTGGGCTGCACATAATTTAACCCGGTGTGTATAAGTGTGTGTATGAGCATGTAAATGGGAATGAATGGAGTGTGTGTGTATTTGTGTGGAAACACCCCTAATGAAGCACAGCTGATGGCATTTGACAGGAGTAGGGGCCGTGCCCGAGCTGTCAGGGAGCGAAGGCCAAAAGCTCCCTGAAGCGTCTGGTGGAAAATAGGGCAAAGTAACCATAAGTCAGAACTGGGTTTGAAACCATCAAACCCAGGTTCATGACAAGATACAGCAGTTCAAGCAGAGATGCTCAGACCTCAATGTCCCCAACCACCTGCTCCAGCTCTTTTGAGGGGACATCAAGACGTTCCAGCTCTTCTGAGGGAACATCAACACATCAAGACGTTCAGAGTATTGGGATCTTCAAAGAAAACAGATTCAGAGGATATTACACTCTCCTCAGAGTGCTCTTGTTTTAATTTAGCATGACTTCAGCCCTGCACTAAGCACCCTGTTGCAAACAGTCCTTGCTGTGCACTTCATCTCAGCTGCCATTTGCCATCCTTTTTGTTAAGTCACTTTACGGTTGAAACCAGAAGTAGAATATACACTGTATAAAAAGACATATAACCTTTTTTTCTCACTGTCTGAAAAACTTGTGGATAGTGAGAAGCTTGTGGAAGGATACCCGAAATGTTTTACCCAAGTCGTACAGTTTAAAGGCAATGCTACCAAATAGGAGATATACTGTATGTATTAAGCGTTTGAAGATGAATGAATGAATAAAAAAAATCTCTAAAAAAATTATTTATCAAATATAAAAATTATTTAGCAAATAAAACCAATTTTGGTAATCCAAACTGACCTAAAACAGGAAAGGTTTAATCTGATTTAATGTCAGATGCTTACTGCTTACTACCCCTATGGGGTGAGGGCTGGGTGGCCATCACCATGTGTAGAGCCAATCAGGTTAACCAGTGCGGGCCAACATTGCCGGTTTGGGGCCAGCTCCTCTGCATCGTCAACAGCGACTCCAAGCTGTCGGGGGTCTCTCTCCACCACACTGAACCATCTAGTGCGTGGCTTGCTCTGAGGTCTTTTCCACCCTGAGGCCCTGGGGTTGAACATGAGGATGGTTTTTATCGGGTGTTCTGGTGGGAGGCGAAGAACATGGCCAAACCAGCCGATACGCTGCTGTGCAATAAGGTGGAATGCTGCAGGCTGATGTGTGCAGGCTCGCAGCATGTCATTAGAAGTGCGCTGGGGCCACCTGATGTTCTCGATGGTTCTGAGGGCCCGACTATCAAGCCCATCCACTGTTGAGGACAGAGTCTTATTCAGTGGCCATGTCTCTGACCCAAAGAGTTGGATGGAGAGGACTGATGCATTGTATATGTGGAGCTTTGTTTTTCAGGAGATTGAACGATGGTGCCAGAGAGGTTTCCATAGTGTCTGCAGGGCTGATGCAGCGAGGCCACATCTGCAGTTAATCTCTGGTTTCATGTCCCTGTTGTTGGTCACTGTGGAGCTCGACGACATCATTCCCAAGCTGTAATTGGGGTGGGTCTGGTTCATCATGGGCATGCATTAGCTTAGTCTTTGTCCAGCTCACCTAAAGGTGCAGCTTCGCTGCCTCTTCATGGTAGACAACTAGAGCATCTCTCAGCTGACTGTAGGATGGGCTGAACAGGATGGTATCGTCAGCATATTCAAGGTCAACCAGATGGTAGTTGCCAAACTGCATACCAGGGAGCCGCTGACAGACCTTGGTCATCAGATAGTCTATGACGCAGTTAAAGAGATCAGCAGCGGCCACACAACCTTGTTGGACCCCGCTGTTGATGGGAAACCAGCTGGACTCCTTTCTGTTCACACAGACACAGCTCTCCAACTGCTGTAGAGCTGCTTTAAAAGGGCTACGATCTTGGATGAGGCTCCGAGGGTCTGCAGGATACTCCAAAAAGAATCGTGGTCCACGGTGTCGAAGGCAGCCTTAAGATCTATAAAGGCTATATAAAGATGGCAGTCCTTGTGGAATTCATAAGCCAGGTTTATTCAATTAGCGGCCCACGGGCCACATGCAGCCCAGAACTAACCTCTGAGTGGCCCAGGCCACACCAAGGAAATATAAATTTAAGAAAAAAATATGAAGGAATGACGGTCCGCAAGAATGCACATGAACAACGTGCATGACCATCATCCGCGCAGAGTTCAGAAGTGCCCCGCCCGCATGGCCATTCCAGTCGGCAGGCAGAGTGTCTCGCTAGTGTCACTGTCCGAGAGAAGCACAAGCTTATTAAAGTACTTTAAACACAGAAAAAAAGCAGAATAGGTATGTAAGCAGTGGAGGCATTTGTGGTGGTTTTAACCCCCTAGTAACGGGAACAATAATGAAAAGTCACTTAGCTAACAGGTGTGGTTAGACATATGCAGGGAAAGGCAAGAGTGACTGATGAATCGCTGAGGATTGACTTCACCAGCTACTACAATATTAACTAATAATTTATGTTCATTATTATGTACCTGCCAAGTTAAGATGACTGAAATTCATGAAGTCAACAATTTTAATCTGTCAGCACTCTTCAGACAAACTAAACATGCCAACATTTGGATTTCAAAATACGGGTGTTTTGGTTTTTGTTTTTTTTGTTTTTTCCCTGCTGTCTGTGAGGAGAGTTCTTAACCCCTTGCACTCTGGTCAATTTCCCTAAAAACGCCAAAAAATAACGTGCCCAAAGTAAATCAAAAGCTGTTCTTCAACCCTTTGCAGCATCTTCATGGGGTTGGTCTCATTTAAAAGAAAACACTTTGAATTTTTTGGCAAAACAGTCATAATCTCTCTAAGTGCTCCTGCCACTGAGTAACAGTCATCTAAACATACTGAACTTGAAGAAAATAAATTTAGCCTGAGTGTTTTTTTGGATACAAATGCTTGCAAATAACACACAGCTTCAGATCCCAGCTGGAAAATGCAACAGAAATGTAGAACCAAGTGTTATCCAGCTGAGGTCAAAATTTTGTAACAATACCACAAAAAATGAATATATTACACAGCTTTGTTCTCAGGTTGTTCCCAGGCATTTTTGAACTGTGCCAAATTGTGCCAAATGGCACAGTTTGGAAAAACGTCTGTAACTTTTGAATGATTCAATATAGAAGCTTCATCTTGGACTCTAATGAAAGGTGACACTCAGGGCTGTGTGTGTGTGTGTGTGGGGGGGGGTTCTACTACGCACAGCTGTAACTTACCGATCGGTCAAAAGTCATTTTTGATTACAATTTTCAGGGATAAAGAATAATTTAGCTTATAACACTTACCTGTTCACAACAGCAGCGTAGCTGGCGAACTTCTCTTCCTCATTGTCAGACGAACATGAAGCTAGTCCGCTTATTACGGACTCATGGTTCTGGTCACGCGACCCGGTCAAAACATAATTCCATTATTGCAGTTTTGCGCTTCCATGATTGCGGTTTTGGCGAACGATTTTTCTAAACAAATAACAGTAGTAATTAAAAAAAGACTGGCGAATGCGTGTGTGTCACCCAGCCTTCGTCGTCGGCCTCCGTCGGTCTATGATGACCATGGAAAAGAATCCTAAACATCTACTCTGCTGGGACAGCACCACCTGTGGCTGAACAGGCCGATGCGCGAATGGCAGTCCCTGTCACACAGGTCGCACTTGTGGGTGGTCTCCGTGCTGCTGGGTCTGTGGCGGTTCTTCCTGCGGGTCCTTTTTTCATCTGCTGTAGCAGTCAGTCTCTCTTCACCCAGCCTTACACAAAACAGCTTTCGAACTTCTGTGCTTCAATTGGCTGGCTGCATTCGCAGCCGTTGGTAGGCGGGTCCTTCTTGCTAGGTTTTCAGTCTTTGGTTCTTCATGGTTTCAGAAACCCAATTCAAGGCTCTTATTAGTCGAATGAGAGGTCAATCATATCTAATCTGTTTGCGGCTGTGTCTGTAGTGGAAGAACAGAAATGCAGCTTTTTTTTTCAGTGCGCTCTAGGACGCAGTGCCCTCGTGCGCCCTCATGCGCTCTAGGATGCAGAGACGTGCCCGCCCGCGGTACACCAGAGTGCAAGAGGTTAAAAAACTGTAAATATGTAGAAATATTATAAAAGAAATAACTGCATCTGGGCAGCGCGGTGGCGGAGTGGTTAGCACTGTGGCAGCACAGCAACTCACCTTTGCCCGGCGGATCCTGGGTTCGATTCCAGCCTCCGACAAACAGTGATCTGTGTGGAGTTTGCATTTTCCTCCCACATGCCAAAAACATGCAAGTTAGGTTAATTGGCATCAAAACTGGGGATTCTAAATTGTCCTTAGGTATGACTGTGAGAGTGAATGGTTGTCTGTCTCTCTGTGTTGGCCCTGTGATGGACTGCCCCCCCCCCCACAACCCGAAAAGGATTAAGCGGAAGAAGATAGATGAATGACTGCATCTTTGGTAATTAATTTAATTTAATATAATTTCATTATTTTTTTTTCTTTGAAATCAGAGTTAAATGATTGTTCTGTTCTGGCTCTGCAAAATTATGGTCAAAAGTGGAAATTGTATAAGGAAAAAAAAGTCAAAATTTTTACCACAGTCTGTTTCAAATTTATATAAAAAACAGTAATTTTATTTTAAAAAATAGACAAAATTAGCCATAAAATAATCCACAAATTTATAATAAAGACTCAGATGTACAAGAAAAGTCAATTTTACAAGAGGAAATTACAAATCTGAGGAAAATGGTTTCGAATTTAGATAAATTTACAGAGAAAAGTAGAAAGCTATAAGAAAATTGTTATAAATTTTGAAGAAAAACCTGAAACCTTCAAGACTGAAGTCATTACTCAAGTTTTTAAGTGGGTGCTTTTTGCATCCTTAACTCTACTTGAAATTTTTGGTTGACTGATATGTGTGTGTAATGGAATGTGTAGTTATAAAAAGAGGTTCCTCCTCACACATGTGGTGATTTAAAACAAAACAAACCACAATAGTGGATGTGCAATGCTTGTTAATGTTATCAGTCTTTTCTTGGGGAGAGGGGGGGCACTGAAGTGTTTGATCGTTCGTTTTTCTATTCCGCTGAATGCACTTTGTGATGTGCCAAGGTCAGTTATGACCTATATTGACCTATAGTATATTTTACTTCAAAAGGGAAACAAATGTTAACGCTACTAACAGTGCACATTGAGTTTTTATGCGCTTTGAGATATGTCTGATAAGATGTGACCAAAATGGCTATTTGCAGAATTATATTTTTTCATTCTATTTATTTAATTGTTGTTTAAGAGGAAATATTTCTGATTCAAGTTCTACTCAACCCCAGCACTGTTATTGTGTTTCTATGCACTTTTGATGTGCCTTTGTCATACGCCAAGCGCACATTTAAAACCAATCCAATGAATAAAAAGTGCTTTTTTTTTTCTCATATTGATCTGTGCTGGCTTGAAATTTATCATATTCAACAAATCGCTGAACATGTGCGGCCCAGTTACATATCTTGATTTCAAATTGTGGCCCAACTGATTTTGTAATTGAATAGCCCTGTCATAGGCCTTCTCTATTAGTAGGTGAACAGCAGAGATGTGGTCATGTCAAATAGTGAGGACAAATATAATGTGTCTTTTTAAACAGTTTATGTAAACTTATGGTTTCAACTGTATGGCTTTAAAACAGTGTTTCATTATTTCAAATCAGGGGTTCTGCCTGGTTGTGTGCTACAACCTGCTTTTGTGTGATTAAACAGAAAGGATTTCCTACAATGTGTTCATTTTGTGTGATTGCAGTTTGTCTTGATCGCAATGTCCTGTCTTACTGTCTGCGCCTCAGAGGGAGTAAAAGCTCTTTTTGATGACTACGCTGAAGGCAGTAAAGAGAGGCGGCATCTCCTGGAAAGCAGGTATGGCCGTGTTCTGCTGGGAGCTATGACAGATGGTCTAAGTGAAAACTGGATTACCAACAACACCAAGTTCTGTCCTCACTGCTTTAAAAGAATACAGGTATGTGTCCATTCATAACTGGCCTGTAAAGACTTACTTTGCACAAATACACACAAACCCATGAGCGCAAAGTATGGTCAGTTGTTTCCAACTTTCTGATCGTCTTCATATTTTATTTTGTGTTGCAGAAAATTGGAGGCTGTGACTTTATGACGTGCACTCAGTGTCAGCAAAATTTCTGCTGGAGCTGTCTCACCAGATTGACATTTCAAACTGCAAGAAATCATTCTTGTTCTTCCGACTACTAGCCTCATTCATCCCTTTGCTACAACTTCCCTACTACAACTTATTTTGTGTGTCTTTTTCATTAGTTATTTGTGCCTGAAGTAATTATTTCTTATATTGGTGTTTATGTTTATGTGTAACTGATGGAGGAGTATATGAATTATTAATTATGATCAGGTATAAAATTATTTAATTTATATTAATGTATTGGAATCTGAGATGAAATCTCGGTTCATATACACTGAAAAGTTAATAATACTCGTGGGGCACCAGCTTCTATCTCTAAGAAGCAATTTAATCTTTAATTTCACTTTATACCTGTTTAATCACTCAATAAATTAATTAATAATCAGTCTCAAAATTTCAGTGAATTCGACACTGGGGGCTTGAACCAGACTCAGAAAGAAAGAAATTCTCAACAACTTCTCTCATTTTCACATATTTATTAAACAAAATGAGGATTAATAGACATTGCAGTAATTTCATTAATCATAAAATTAATCTTGTAAATGATAGATTAACAATGTCAGTATTTTCAGAACCAGGATTAAACTGAGAAACGAACTTCAATCAGTTTGAGTTGACAGATTATGGAAATAACGTAAATTTATGGAGAAAGTTTTGCTAATTAGGTGAAAAGTTCTGGATTATTCTTAAGAAAAGAAAAATGGAATTTTAATGAAAAGAGGAGTTATGTTAATGGATTCTTAATTTGCATCTGATTAGATATCAAATTATTATCGAACCTCAGACGTTTGATTCAGCAAATGGAGAAGAAAAGTGCAGCTCACGTGTTTTCTTGAAGATTTGAAGTTGCGTTCTTTCGTTGTCCTCATGAAGCTTTCAATGTGTTGATCGGTGCCAAAACCCAGAATATTTGTCCAGCAAATATTCTTTGACGACGGATGAGATCGGTATGTTTGATTCCAATGGTTTAAATCCAGCTGAGGCGCGCTGATTTTATCAGCTGCGTGTGATCGTGGTGGGAGCTGCGTCTCCTCAGAGGCCTTCGACGATAATTAAATATATCTAATCCGATCTCAAATTAAAAGAGTTCCGGACTTTAGATAAAAGAGCTTCTGGTGTTGGATTGGTCAATAAAAATATTATAAAAATAAGGTCAAGATTAAAGCTTACATTAAAATTAAAAACTGTGGTTTTACAGAAAGTTTAACAAGGAAAAAGTGATAGGAACAATGTCTAGGAATGGAGTTTTACGCCGGATTAGAATTTTGAGCTCAAAGAAGGAAGAATTCCTAGGCATTTAAGAGAAAAGAAAAAAAACCCATTAAAATACATAGTTACAGAAACAAAGTTACAAGTTATCTGCTCTGTGATCATCGAAAAGAAAACACGTGGGAGAAGGCTCCTTTGTTCGGGCCGTCCTTTGTTCTCCCGAAAGTTCTCTCTGCTGTGTAGACAATGGACGAAGAAAAAAGGGAAAAGAGAGTCGAATGGCGAAAGAGATGGAAAAGGGAGAGGCGAGTGTGTTGCTTCCTTTTATAACATCAGTAGAGTTTTTGCACGCTTCCGGATTGACAGGAACTCCAGCCAGTAAGCTTCCTTTGTGGGCGGGCTCCATGAACTTTAGTCCAATGACAGGCTTTGTCTGCGAGGAACCAATGGAATGGAGGAGCTGGAGCCCAGTGAATGCTGGGTGACATTTGATACCGGTCCCCATGGAGATACACACAATTTTAATACACTGGAATATGCTTTTATACCCTTATGTATAAACTAAGCTAACCTTAATGATTAATGTAACTTATAAGCAGTGCTTCTAAATTAACATGCAGGAGTAAACATTCATTTAAACATTTTTAACATGTATATATACTGTATATATAAAATCACAGATTGATACATTTCAAACATATTATTGATTTTCCACATTAAATATCAGAGTCCATTTGATTTTCATGGTCCTGGAAGAAAAGGTTTAGAATTGAGTTTGTAATAATGTACTTTAAAGTTCACTGGTTAAATCCAGCATGTCCCAGAGTTTAAGGAAATTAACTGAGCTGTGGATCTGTGTGGTCCATGAGGGGTTTCCCATGTCTGTCTCTTGTCCACCATTTATGGGTCATAAAAGTCAAAACAGGAAATGCATTAGGGTGAATTTCTTAGACTGGTTTTAACAAAGGAATGGTGAGTTCAGTTGTGGCCTGGGATAAAAGAGCAGTTTTTTGACTGTCCTTTTCCTGGGTGAAACAATGTCTTTAAGGAGAAGAATAATTCTTATTGATGAGCCAAAGTGAAATGATGCTACACTGAACTGAATAAATCATTCATTCATTCATTCATTCAATTTATTCATTAATTGATTCAAAAGGAGTGAATGGAGTTGCAGTTCAGTTACCGAACAAGAAATGATCACTAAAACCAGAGTTTCCAAAAGTAGCATACAATACTTTTAAGATTGATTAAAATTATTTGATTTAAAGTTTTTTAAATATTCAAAATGGAAACATATTTAAAACTGTAACTGCCTCACAATGTCAGTTTGTTTTTTCATTGTTAATGTTTATGTGGTTCTTACCTTTAAAAGTGCATTCAGACCAAACACGCACAGGCGCCACAAATCCATATAAAGTGAATGGGAAGACGTGAGTACACGCAAATTTGCGCAGTCGCGCATTCGTGTCCGCGCATTAGCTAGCTTCTAGCTTTGAGAGTCTGCTGTCACTGGAGTAAAAGTATCACCATTGCAGAGTAAACTAGTTTTGGGGAATTTCCTCAGCAGGTTGAACACAGTTGCAGAAGTTTTAAAGACAACTTCGCCTGTCTGCATCTCACTATTCATGTCTGTTCGTGTGTTTACATTGCGTTATAATGTAATCGTGCCGCGTGAAAAATTCGCCTGTTTGCGTTTGGTGTGAACGCACCTTAACTCTGTAGTATTGGAGGCAGAACTAATTTTTGCTGCTCTGGTATTCCACACGTACATAAATAAGAGACGCACCTTTCCAGTTAAGTGCCACAGCGATGTAAGCAGGTATGGGTGCGGTCGGGGCTACGTCACTTCCGGTTAGTAACACATCGCCGCCATCTTAACTAGGTGAAGGCAAACCTGTTACCAAGCCTTGTCTAGTACAGTGTTTTGACTTTTTGTCATGGCCTGTGACTACATAGAAAAGCTTGATGAGTCAGCCAGGCTACGTTATCAGGAGAAACTGACAGCAAGTGGACTGACAGATTGCCCATACAAGCTACCAGCCGGAAAATGGGTTAATGACCCGACCAGGTGGCCAGCTGTGCAGTGGCCGGACGTGCACAGCTACTTGATCGACACCCCTGGTAAGCATATTTGCTTCGACCCATATTAACATGATTAACCCTCTTACATGTTTTGAATGTTTTTAAGGAAAGGCCCCTATGGGTAACATGACCAATCCATTAAATATCAGGGCAGCACAGGAGTAATTCTTAAAAGAAATAATTAAATGATCCAGGGATCTTGAAAATCATGAAAATATGGTATATTCTCAAGACCCTGAGTTTCAAGTATTCAACTATTGTTGTCAAATGCAAAGCTGGCCCAACAGGTCTTGTTAAGTAATTGAACAATTAAGGCCACGTGGTTGCCTTTGTCACCTCTTTCATTAATGGCCTGCCCCTTTGTTGCACTATTTACTACAGTCTACAGTTAATTTAGTCAGGCTGACTGCGCATAGAGAGGTCTGTATTGTTGGATGAAAACGGAATCAGTCATGCATTTCCACAGACGAAATGTCCGTCTCTGTTTACAATACGATCCGGTCGAGTGCAAGCATGATGTTTGTGTCTGTGAACATTCCGTCTTTTGGCGAACTGATACGTAAGAATGTTTACAGTTTTATGAGAAGGTTGCTGGCATGTAACAGTCATCTTATATCAGCAATTGTCAACTCGTCACTCACACTTCACTCCAGCATTTGGAAGTGGTGGCGCTCCATATTATACTGAGCCCATTACTGTATGTTATTGTTGTTACAAGATCGCCGAGTGTCTGATGATATGTATATACTTTTATTTTATCTGTTTATCTTTGTTCTACTTGTTTTGGTTTTGCTCTTGCTATGAACCCTGAGTTTGAAATAAACGTTTGAATTTTGAATTTGAATTTACAATACAGAGAGGCTTGTGTCGGCGGCTAGCATTTTCAAAACGTGACCCATCAAGTGGCAACTAATTAAACTAACACAATATCACTCAATTACCTGATATAGGACGTGATGAGCTGAATATAATGCACTACGACGGGCTGGACAAGCTTGACTGGGTCACGGCAGCTGCCTGGGACTAGGTCGCCACTGAATTGTTTTCACCTAGTACGGCGTTGCCATGTGGGTTGCTAACCGGAAGTAGGCCAAATGCCCGGATGCCCGACTGCGCCCATACATGAGCCTTTAAGCTATATATTAAAGCATAATGAAGCACTACATTGAAGAAAAGAAACGAAGACAAGCACAAAGACAACATACTCAAGATTTAGCCCCTGTTAAGTGATTAGCAGCCTACGAGGTATGTTTGTTATAACTTTATTTTACAATGGAAGAAATGTATTACTTACAGTTGTGTTTTACTATGATTTCTAGTTACCAGTGAATAACTGCACATGCTGTGTTAATATTTACTAAAGTTGCAGCCACGTTGTGAATTATGCTTTTCATATGTATGTGTTGGATTGTAGCATTAGCTACATGCTACATGTTTCACAACTACAGGGACATAAATTGTTGTAACAGACAGACATACAATTCATTGTTTATTTGTATCTTTTTATTTTTTGCTTCAACTCAGTTCTCATGGTTTGTGGAGAAATAAACCCTGTGTTTTATTCAAGACCCCGTGCCTCATGTCTATCACTAGAGGGAGCTACAAAAACAAACAAATTCAAAAAAAAAAAAAGGAACACATTTTCAAAATACTGAGGCCCTGAATGACCAAAGAGTGATTTTTTTTTTAATCTTGTGCACACAACACCCTGACTCCATATTTACTCACTTATTTCCTCAATAGCGATTTATATTGAAAATTTCTGAGAAAAAAATAACTTCTAAAGAAAAATTATGTGGTGCCTCTCACTAATTTTAACTTCTAAAATGTTTTTGAGACATTTCAAAATCCAATGATTGAAAATGACATGGCGTCATACTCTGCTGTGATCACTAGAGGGAACTACTGTAAGTAACAAGAAGGAAAAAAAATGCTTTGGCCGCATGTCTTTTTACTTGATCGAGAAATCACTAAACTGTTTATGTACCAGTTGTTTATTTAATGTAAAACGGAAAATGATTTTAGAAGAGATCATCAGCTTTGACTTATTTCTTTTCTTCAGTAAAAATAAATTGCTACATTTTATTTCATTTTTTGTCTGTTTTTATCAATTCAGTGTTTTTCTTATAATGCATTTTTCTCTTTCTTGCTGTAATGTTACTAACCTATGAAATATAACTACACTGTAACTGAGAAGCTGTTATTGAAAAGTTTCAGAGGCGTAGCAAGCCAATAGATTTTTACAACAACCATGGTCTTCATCATTGCTTGTGGTGCCTCTCATCTTCATCTACATCTTCCAAGATGGAGGTGGTGTGTTCACATTTAGCAGCTAGACGCTCCGGACTACTGTACTCATTTTTGTGTTTTATGTGTTTTTCCTGCTTTTTTTAATCCTCTTTCTGCGATGGACTAATTAGCTACAGTCTCCAGGAACTTCTAGGCATTGGTCGCCAACTTAACTTTGATATCACCAGCGCTTATTCCAGTAATCAATACCACATCCCTGAGGCGATCGCAAGACCACCGAGCACTCCGTCGATTATTATTGGGCCTCGCAAACGGCACAGACAGTGGCGAGAGATGAAGCAGAAACGCGGCTGCAGGGCTGGCCTCTGTGCCCAGCTGCGCAAACAATGCACCAAACCTCCGCTACCTTCAATCTTCCTCACCAATGCCAGATCCTTCGCCAACAAAATGGATGAACTGCGATCAGAGATTGCCTACAGTTGCAATGTCTGGGACTGTTGTATTCTGATTGTGACCAAATCTTGGCTTCATCTGCTTATCCTAGAAGCCACTGTGGAATTACCTGGCCGAACTACAATCCACTAAGATTGCAATGCCGATTTTGGTAAGGGAAGGGGTGGTGGGCTCTGTAATTTTGTGCTCCAGTCTTGGTGTAACAACAGCAGAATAATTCACAACCTGTTCCCTGGACCTTGAGGCCATGTTCATTCTGTGTAGGCCCTTCTATCTTCCCTGGAAGTTAACAGCAGTAATTGTATCAGCTACCTATGTTCCTCCTGAGGCTAGCGTTAGCTTAGCACTCTACCACCTCCAGCACATCGTTAACAGGCAACAAAGAGACCACCCCAACGCAGTCCATATTATTGCAGGGGATTTTAGTAAAGCATGCTTAAAGACTGTACTCCCCAAATTTTACCAACAAGTTAAATGTCCCACAAGCGGGGATAGAACACTGGATCATGTTTACAGTAACATCAAGCATGCCTACAGAGGCACCCCCCTCCCTCATCTTGCACAATCAGATCATCTCTCCTACTGCCTACACCTCCTCCTGCCTACATCAGTGATGATACGAGGAGACGAAGAAGAGTGATGTCTGAATATAGAGTTGAGGTTTGATTGGACACAGCAACGATTTTGAACCAAAAGCAAAAATTTTGCTTTTGGTTCAAACTCCTGACCCAGCTGGTGAAGGTTTATTTTCTGGTGACTGAAGCTCAGAGCCTTACGGTTCTTACGGGGAAGAGACCCCCCCCCCCAACCAAACAAACAATTAAACCCTGACTTGAAAATGCTCTCCTCCAGCTACAGGATTGCTTTGGCTGCACAGAGTGGAACATTTTCAATCAGCAGTACCTGGACTCCTACACCGAGTCAATCCTTTTCTAACTAACTAACTAACTAACTAACTAACCTGCACTTATATAGCGCTTTTCTAGTCACAAAGACCACTCAAAGCGCTTTCATTAATACTAACCCTCTATTCTAAGGGCCTATAGGAAACAGATATCTAGGGACAATTTAGAACAGCCAATTAACCTAACATGCATGTTTTTGGCATGTGGGAGGAAACCGGAGAAATCCCGGAGTAAACCCACGCAACATGGGGAGAACATGCAAACTCCACACAGATCACTGTTGGTCGGGGGCTGGGATCGAACCCACGATCCCACAATCCCCACAATCCCTCGGCCAAGGGTAAACTGTGCTGCCGCAGTGCTAACCACTGCGCCACCGTGCAGCCCTTCTACATCAAATGCTGTGTAGAAAATGTGACAGTCACCAAACACATCCGAGTCTTTCCAAACCGGAAACCCTGGATGACCAGTGAGGTCCAGATTCTGATCAGAGCCTGCAACTCAGCCTTAAGGCAGAGGGACAGCTCTCGGAACAGCACTGGCAGAGCCAACCTGAGAAAAGGCATAAAACATACTAAGAATGCCTACAGGAGGAAGGTGGAGGGCTTCCTCACAGAAAACAACCCCAGACAGATGTGGAGAGGCATCCAGGCCCTCACCAACTACAGGGGCCAGTGCCCCCCAATATCAGATGGCAGGCTCACTCTGGCAGACGAGCTAAACAGCTTCTTTGCCTGATTTGAGCACCACCCCCCCAACTTGTCCCCCCTCCCCCCACCCTCCCCTCTCTTCCCCCCTGTGGTGGAAATTTACTGTCTATGCATTAATCTGTTGAGTAACTAAGGATCATATGTTTTATAAGTGTGTCTCCATATATGAATTGTTTTGTAAACTGCCCATTGTAATCTTATTAGGGCATAAGCTGCATAGTGTTTATTGGGCTTCATAGGTTTTAGAAACTGAAGGTCAGTATAAGCGTAAAGGATGATCTAAGCTACATTAACAATTTCTTTGACATGCCTGCTTATCTTTGTGTTCCAGGGAGAGCTCTCATGTCACACTGACCTGTTTAGTATTTGAACTGTTTTCTGAGCTGTCTCCGTCCTTCCCCACTTCTTCTTCTTTCACTCCCCACTTCTCCTGTCTTCACTCCTCTGTCTTGTATCAGCATCCCAGATGCAGGGCAGTGTACTGAAGGCTATAAAAACCTGTTGCACCCTTTGAGAGCAGAGCAGAGCGAGCTGAATTCCTTTTTGCTCTGTTCTCCTGTGTCACAGAAATAAAGACAATTCAACTTGGCAGATCTGTCTCATTTGTTTCTCCAGGACCAGAGTCTATGAGCTAAATAAATTTTCTTTCATAACTGGTGTGCAGAAGTGGGATAATTGATCGCCAATCTTCGTTCGTCAGCATGGACTGATCATCCCGAACAGAGTTCCTTTGGGGGGTTCTTTTTCTGTTGAAACAATTGTTGCTTTGAGAGATAAGATTAATGTTGAGATTCAGAAAGTACAGACACATAAAAAACAAAGCAAGAGGGACAGAGAAAAGTTGATGCAGTTGCAGTCAGAGAAGGCGTGACAGGAATGTGGTTGATGGAAGCAAAGAAGCATAGAGATAAGCAAGAACAGGGCAGACGAAAGAATGAACAGGCAAAGAAGGACAGAGACGGCAGTGGCTCAGGAGGTAGAGCAGGTCGTCAAATAACCCAATGGTTGGTGGTTCGAATCTCGCTCTCCCCAGATATCCTGCCGTTGTGTCCCTGGGCAAGACACTTTACCCACCTTGCCTCCTGTGTCTATGGCACTGGGTATAAATGTGTATAAATGTTTGGTGGTGGCCGGAGAGGCCGTTAGCGCGGATTGGCAGCCACGTTTCCGTCAGCCTGCCCCAGGGCAGCTGTGGCTACAGTAGTAGCTCGCCACTACCGTTGTCTGTCTGGAGTGAATGAATAATGTATCTACTTGTAAAGCGTCTTTAGGCGCTTTTCCACTTGGAACCCAAAGGCCTCGTTTAGTACCGATCGGCCTCCATTGTCCGGTTTCCCACTCGGAACCCAAAGGCCTCACAGTTCGCTTTTTCGGAACAGTTCCAGTTTTATCGACACTATTTTCGGCACCGTTAAAAGCAGGTCCGAAGGGTACCGTCCCTGTTTCGTCACGCCACTGCTGGCCATTCATTGGTCTGTGCGTAGCGTCATGAGAGTGGGCGTTATGTGGGCGTTACACTGACTTTCGAGAATCGCTTGCTGGTCGCCATTTGCAATTTTTCGTCAGTGAGCCCGCGAACAAGTGATATTATAAACCACAACGAGAGAATGGCTTAACAGAAATCAGCAGAAATCCAACACCGCAGTCCAGCAGAGTTTCCTGTGCGTTTTGGCTGATGAGAGAATGCAGAGGGAAGCAGACTGAGCCTGCAGTGGTGCGCACAAACAGACGCACCAGAAATTACACGGAGACGCACCGGGAATTAGACCTAGCCACCCGAATTGAATTGAATGTGCAGCTGCGACGCACCCAACTTCAGCAGTTGAAGCCGTGATATTGTGATATACAGGACGGTGAGTGATGTGATATTCATGCTTTATGTTATTTTTTCCAACAGTGGAAAGTTCACTTAGGACAGACGAAAACTTAATCTTATCTTATCTTATCTTATCATGTTAGGTTAATTGGCTGTTCTAAAATTGTCCCTAGATATCCGTTTCCTATAGGCCCTTAGAATAGAGGGTTAGTATTAATGAAAGCGCTTTGAGTGGTCTTTGTGACTAGAAAAGCGCTATATAAGTGCAGGTTAGTTAGTAGTTAATCGTGTTTAAACGATGACCTAGCTTAATGCTATGTCCGTCCTTGTATGTTGTTTTTTTGTATTGGACAATATCTGATGAAATAAGCTAGTTGTAATCCTGGTAAAAAGTTTATTTTATTTATTTAGTTTTTTTTTACATGTTGCACTTTCGTGCTGTGCATGTACTTAATTTGTGTGTATTTCATTGTAGAGTCCAACCAGGATCTGCTCAGAATGGCGACGTTTTGACACCAATGTATTTTGACAGGTAAACAACACATCATATTTATAGTCAAATCTTTTGCTTTTTAAAGCGAGGTAGTCGGATAAGCAAAAGCCGATGGTGTATAGAACGTGTATATTAGGATGTGAATGTCTGCATCGAAACTGCTCCCATTTAGCTGTAATTAATATTCAAAAATGATATTTTCGGGAGGAAAGAATTCAATTTAAACAGCCACAGACCAAAAAACGTACATTTGCTCATGGAAGAGGTCATTCACACTTGCAGACAATCGCGCTATATGTGTCTGTAGGATTTTCTTTCCATGCATGCAAAAAAAGCATTTTTTTTTTCCCGGATCCGACTACCTTGCTTTCAGTTAAAGTTTAGGTAAAGTGCCAAATTTAAAGGAGCACAATTTCCACTTAATATGAAAGGGACTGAACTGAGATTTATGTGTGTGAATATTAATTACAGAGTAATTGAAAATGAATGGCACATCCAATAGTAGCCACCATAAAATAAACCGCTTGTTTATTTTTATCAGATCACTTCTGTGATCCTTTTTTTTTTTTTTTTTTGTTACTTATTTGTACCCGTAGGTAGACTTGGTTATGAGTTCTAGTCATAATAGTGTATCTTGCACCTTGGGGAATGGGAGATGTTCAGTCACCATTAGAATTTAGTTTATATGTGTATAGTATTTCATCTTTAAACTCATTCAGTAATAGAACACATTACAAATATTTGAGAGCCATTGTAGTGCTTCCTTTTATATTTTAGCAATACAAGCACAAAACACCACCCACACTTGAAACCAGGGCGACACAGCTGTGGCTAAATTTTATTGATAACGTTATTTCACACCATCACAACAACTCAGTATTTAAACTCAGTATAAATGGTGTAGAGATTGAAAGGGTATCCAAAATTAAAATCCTTGGTGTAATAATTGATAATAAACTGTGTTGGAAGTCACATATTAATTATATTAAAGGTAAAATATGCAAATCAGTCACAATACTGCGCAGAGTGAAATATTTTGCTGAATCAACCCACACTATAGACTTTGTATCATTCATTAATGTTCCCATACATGACATCCATCCATCCATCGTCTGCCACTTTTCCAGAGGTCCGGGTCGCAGAGGCAGCAGTTCAAGCAGAGGAGCCCAGACTTCCCTCTCCTCAGCCACCTGCTCCAGATCTTCAGAGAGGATACCAAGGTGTTCCCAGACCAACTGGGAGATGTTGTCTCTCCAGTGAGCTCTGGGTCTAAGAACTACTACCAAGCAACACTGTGTTTCAGTGCAAGGTGTCAGACTGTGGAACGCTTTTGGACCTGAATTAAAATCATGTACAAAGCTTGGACAATTTAAACAAAAACTAAAGGAATAAATACTCCAAACACACACACGTGGACAAAATTGTTGGTACCCCTCTGTTAATGAAAGAAAAACCCACAGTGGTCACAGCACAGTGACTACTTGCCACCCTTTAAATAGGCCGATTGATTACAAGTTTGTAGACACCTATGATGTTAATTAGAGGACACATCTTGGTTGGACATGTCCCTATGATCATGTTCATGTCCCTATGGCCTATTTTCAATCTTTTCTAGGGGTACCATCATTTTTGTCCAGGTCTGTTTCATGAGTTTGTTTTTTAAAATAATTCTGTTGAACCACAATTCAAAAGCATTGTCTGATTTTCATTGGTTAATTTTCATAGAATTTTTATTTATTACCACTTTTGTCAGATTCAAGTTATTTCTGTGACCATTGTGGGTTTTTCTTCGATGAACAGAGGGGTACCAACAATTTTGTCCACAGCTGTATATACAAAACGACATGTAAAATCACACACGGATTATCATATCCAGTCTGTGTTGTGCTGTTGCTTATTTTTTGTCACGTTTTGTCTGTTTCTTTTTTTTTTTACAGTTTGAATTTTGCACATTCTAAATAATCTGTAATTTGCTGCTGATTGGAATAAACAATTTAGTGATTTATTTGTTTGCATCATGATTTTCTATTTTGTCTGTTCAGACACCGGTGGGAAAAGAGTCAACCGTACGAACCATTTATCAGTGACTTTGAAAATAATGGCTCATTTTAAGAAAAGTAACCAATGTGGCTTATATTATTCATATATTCCATACCTACATATGTATAGACATATTAGAATGTTTAGTGATTACATATGTGGAATGACCTCACGCCTATGAACAGGACAAGAGGTCTCAACCGCCAGCGAGGATCAAAGAGCAGACAGAGTCGCAGCGGTGGAGACCGGATCGATCTCCCTGTCCACCCAGGGTCAGGTGGAGGAGACGGAGGACAATGGAGGGGGGATTATGTTAATGCGGGATGTCAGCTTTGATATGCAATGTCTTTTGTTGAGTGTGAGTATAAGTATGAAGGTCTGACTGCGCTCGACCTCATATTCTGCTTCTGCACCGAGATGAGACATGTTAGGGAGGTGAAGCTGATATTAAACTTTGGTTTATAAAGTCACATCGCTTCTTCATTTCCAACTCCCTACACTGGTGACCAGACGTGAGGATGGAACAGAGACGTTCTCCCGCGATTAACTCATCAGAGGCGACCCAGGCAAGCGCTGGCGCCCATGCAGACAGGGGAACGGATGGAGGACGTTCCCCCACTGCAGAAGCTACAGAGAGGGCTCAACCAAGCACCATCCCCAGCCCCGCCGTGAGAGCAGAAGAAAGGCGCTCTCACCCGGCGGACACATCAGGGACGGCCCACACAAGCGCCGTCACCGTCAAGCTGCCAGAATTCTGGCGAGATGACCCGAGCTCGTGGTTCCAGCAAGCTGAGGCTCAGTTTGCACTAGCGGGCATAACGGCGGACGAGACAAAATTTTATCACATCGTCTCCAAACTCGACGCTGCCACGTCAAGATGTGCGCAGACCATAATCCAACAGACGCCCGCCCATGACAAATACAAAGAACTTAAGGCGACCATCGTCAAGAACTTCGTCCCCTCAGCCGAGGAGAGAGCAGAGAAGATCCTGGCGATCTACGGCCACAGAGGATGCAGACCCAAGGCCCTCATGGGGGACATGCTGCAGCTTAAAGAAGAAGACAACGACAACTTCCTCTTCCAACATATCTTCCTCAGCACTCTGCCGCCACACATGAGAGGGACGCTGGTCAACATGCGGTGCAGCACCCAGCAGGACTTCCGCGCGCTGGCCCGAGAAGCGCAGCGGCTCATCAACGCCTGCGACGAACAGATGGCCACAGCAGCATCCGCAGATCTCAGCGCGGAAGCCCAGGGCAGCAGAGAACCACAGACAACCGAGCAGAGCCCGCCCACCATGGCGGCAACATGACCAAGGCGCAGCAGGCGGAACGACCTCTGCTATTACCACCACCGTTTCGCCGAGAGGGCGTACAAATGCGCGCCCCCCTGCAAATTCAAAAGTTCGGGAAACGCCAAAGCCGAGAACCGTTAACAGCTGCGGCTCTCGGCGAGACAAATAAGCTGCTTTATGTGACTGACGGACACAACGGGAGACAGTTCCTGATCGACACCGGAGCTCAGCTGAGTTTTATCACCCCTTCCCACGCAGACCGGGCCATGGGTCCCCGGGGAAATGGAGCGATGGCAGCCAACGGCTCGATCATCGACACTTTCGGTGAAAGGAACCTGCCTCTTTGCATCCACGGCCGCAACTATAGATGGACATTTATTGTAGCGGCAGTGAGTTTTAACTTGTTGGGCGCTGATTTTTTGTGTGCACATGGGTTGTTAGTCGATCTAGCAAATAGGCGCTTGGTTAATGCACTGTCATTTTCTTCTATCCCCTGCTCAGCTCGAGTTTCTCCACCACCCGTGCAGGCCAGCGTCACAACAGCAGGAGGTAAGTTTGACCAACTCCTCACCCAATTTCCAGCACTCACAGTTCCAAAATTTTCAGCAACAGTAGCGAAACACGGGGTTGAACACTTCATCCCCACAACAGGCCCACCCGTGTTCGCCAAAGCTTGGCGCTTAGACGCAACCAAGCTCGCCATAGCACGAGACGAGTTTACCACCCTGGAAAAATTAGGCATTATTAGACGCTCGAAAAGCCCCTGGGCATCGCCACTCCACATGGTCCCGAAAACCGACAGTTCTTGGAGACCTTGCGGCGATTACCGCAGATTAAACAATGCGACAGCGCATGACCGTTACCCAATTCCTCACATCCAAGATTTTTCACTATATCTGGCGGGTGCGCGCATTTTTTCTAGAATAGACCTGGTCCGTGGCTATCACCAAGTCCCCGTTCGAGCGGAAGACATTCCTAAAACGGCTGTAATAACCCCTTTTGGTCTTTTTGAATTTTTGCTGATGCCGTTCGGCCTCAAAGGCGCTGCTCAAACCTTTCAGCGTATGATGGACGCGGTATTACGCGACCTCCCCTTCGTGTTCGTCTACCTCGACGATATGCTGGTAGCCAGCCCGTCAGAGGAAGAACACGAACAACACCTCACTACAGTTTTTCAGAGACTAGAAGAGCACGGGTTAATAATCAACCCAGCCAAATGCAAATTCGGCGTGTCACAAATTGATTTTTTGGGACACAGAGTTTCACCGAAGGGGGCAGTCCCATTGCCAGACAAAGTCCGCGCGGTAAAAAAATTTTCCACGACCACGAACAGTCAAATAGCTGCAAGAATTTTTGGGAATGGTGAATTTTTACAACCGTTTCCTCCCCGCGCAGCTCAACTCATGCAGCCCCTGTATGCCGCGCTCAGAAAACAAAAGCCTTCCAACGCGGTCGAATGGACCCCGGAGCGCGAACACGCCTTCGCGGAAGTAAAAAGTGCTCTAGCGAATGCCACATTGTTGGTTCACCCCGATCCCTCGGCCCGCATAGCGTTAACCACAGACGCTTCAGACCTGGCCATAGGGGCAGTCGTGGAACAACATGTTGGCGGAACCTGGCAACCTTTAGCATTTTTTAGCAAATCTTTAAACCAAACCGAGCGTAAATACAGCACTTTTGACAGGGAGCTGCTAGCGCTTCATTTATCCATCCGCCACTTCCAGTTCTGGTTAGAAGGGCGGCGCTTCACAGCTTTTGTAGACCACAAATCGCTCACTTTTGCGATGGCTAAAATTTCAGAACCATGGTCAGGCAGGCAACAAAGACAGCTAGCTGCAATTTCAGAGTTCA
The DNA here is from genome assembly GCA_020510985.1 of Pholidichthys leucotaenia. Taxonomy (NCBI): domain Eukaryota; kingdom Metazoa; phylum Chordata; class Actinopteri; order Cichliformes; family Pholidichthyidae; genus Pholidichthys; species Pholidichthys leucotaenia. The sequence goes on along the minus strand of CM035839.1, from coordinate 291,643,429 downwards.
CCACAGACATTCGACATGTGGCAGGCAAACTTAACGTGGTAGCAGACTGCCTCTCTCGCGCTGTGACATCGCCAGAGTACGAGGAGACAGATTATACTACCTCAGCCACAGAACTCTTCGCCAACGCGGACGCATACGCGGCCCCAATTCACGTAGGAATAGATTACGCAGCCATGGCAGAGGAACAAAGCAGCGACGCGGACGTGTGCGCGCTCCTGTCTGGACCAACAGGGTTAAGACTGGAGGAAAGGGGTTTACGTGACGGTGTACCCCCCCTAATCTGCAACGTTTCAACCGGCCGACCTCGCCCGGTAGTCCCAGCTGCATGGCGCCGCCACATTTTCGACTCGGTTCACTCCCTCGCGCACCCAGGGGTGCGCGCCTCGGTTAAAATGGTCGCAGAAAAGTTTGTTTGGCCGGGCCTGCGCAAAAATGTAAAGGAATGGGCAAAAACTTGCATGTCTTGTCAGCACGCCAAAATACACAAACACACAAAAGCTCCTCTAGAGCCTTTTCGAATCCCAGCCAGAAGGTTTGACCACGTTCATGTCGACCTCGTGGGACCACTACCTTCATCTCAGGGTTTCACACACCTGTTAACAATGATAGACCGTACTACGCGCTGGCCTGAGGCAGTCCCTTTGGCGTCAACCACAGCTGCGGAAGTCGCTCGCGTTTTTTTAACAAACTGGGTGGCACGTTTTGGCGTCCCATCGGACATCACGTCTGAGAGGGGGCCTCAATTTGTCTCAGAGCTTTGGTCAGCCATGGCCAGCAGCTTAGGGGCGACAATTGACCGCACCACCGCATATCACCCTCAGGCTAATGGGTTATGCGAGCGTTTTCTCAGATCTTTAAAGGCCGCCCTCAGGGCCTCACTAACGGATACAGATTGGGTGAATAAACTTCCCTGGGTTTTATTAGGGTTGCGTTCTGCGCCTAAAGAGGATCTAGACGCCTCCCCAGCAGAATTAGTTTTTGCACAACCTCTCAGACTCCCAGGTGAGTTTTTACCAGAGAACCCAGAGCCCGGGCATCTTCCAGCCCTGAGGCCTTTAGGCAGTACCGGACCGGACACTCTCCCCGGACCGGCACATCACTCTTTTCCACGGGTTTTTGTCCCCCAAGCTTTAAAAAACGCCGAGTTCGTTTTTGTTAGGCACAAAGCTTTAAAATCAACCCTCCGTCCACCATACGATGGACCATTCAGAGTGCTGGAGCCTGGTGATAAGCATTTTGTGCTTGATTTAGGGGACAGAAAAGAAACAGTCAGCATTGACAGACTTAAACCTGCCTTCTTGTTGAGAGACAAACCTGCACGGGTGGCGAGAGCACCTCGGCGGGGTAGACCCCCCAAGAAAAAAAACTCAGCCCCCCTGCAGGGAACAAATAACCACTCTCCTGTAGGATGAAGAGCCTATAAAATTATTTGTCATAAGGTACAGGAATTATTTATTTTATTTAATAGTGGGTGTGAAAGGGGCGGAGTTGAACCATCACTTCTACACCCGCTAAATTAAATAAAAGCACTCGTAAAAGGGGCACCAGTCCTAACGGACAATAAGATTAACTTTAATTTTAATTAATTTTGTACCTTAAATTACTTAATGAATCAGTCTCAAAGTTTCAGTGAGTTTTTATCCTGCCGTGATTAGGAAACCTGTATATGTGAAAGGAAAACGCTTCAACTGCTCTTATTCACTCGTTTATTAAAATCATTCAGGTTACATGACATGGCGTTCAAATGATGAATAAACAGATTCAGATGATGACAGCGTAAAATATCACATCAACTGATATTGAGTTCCTGAACATAAAATCCAGCATTACACCTCTGCAGAACCAAGGAGAAACTAGACTTATGTTTCAACGGTAAGTGAGGCTGGAATGTTTTAACAAAACAACGCAATTTTATGGGGAAAATTCATAAGCTAATTATCTAAAAATGACTCCTGAATTAATCTACAAAATTTTAAGGGCAGTTACTTAAAATGACTAAGAGTTTTTGCTTCAGTTTACAGCTCTATCCTGCGGCTGAGAGACTAATTGAGCCCTGAAATACGGGCCATATTCAATTGTAATTTAATTGTTAGGACATCACGTTTTAACCCAGGAAATAGGAGAAATAAGAGTCTCACTCACACACGGCCGTTGGTCCATGTTCCGTGGGTCGGTACCGCTGGGTTTTGAAGTTAGGACGTCGGAGGAAGCTGCTGCAAGATGCCTCCTCACAGCCTTGGAGGTGATAACTCAGCTGGGGGCTCTCCAGACAATGGCAGCAGTGGGTGGTCTGTCACAGAGCGGCGTGAAAAGTCCTTTGAAAAAGAGTCCAAATTTGGGATCTCTTGTAGTGGGATCGACCCGAAAACTGAAGAAAAATCTTTTCAGTCTCTGTTCTCTTTAACTAGGCAAATTAAAGGTCCACTTTAATGGCGTGAAAAGTCATTAAAAAAATGTTAGAAAAACATTTACTAGGATAAGAATGGCTTCTGAGGTGAAGGAAAAAGTTTGAGAATTTGATTCTCTAAAAAGGGACGAGCTCTAAAGAAAAATGGTTTCTCCTCAGTTTCCAGAATATAAGAAAAGATTTGACAAACACACAGAGAATAAAATAAAACTTCACAGGGCCTTGAAACGGTGGAATAAGATCTTCTTCTGAGGTCTAGATTACTATTCTGCTTCTTTAATCTGAATTTAGTTCCTAATCTTTCTCAAAATCTCTCTCTTCTTTCTGTGTTTCTAATTCTTAATTCTATTTCTAGCTAATCTTCCTGCCTGTTGTCTGATCTCTGACTTTTTTTAAACTCTTAACTGTGCTGTGACTCAACTGTTAACCCTGTTTTCCCCTGTACTCAAATCTAACTTCTGTCTTTTAAAGTTACCTCGCCGGGTCGTAAAACTGATGAGGTCAGTCGTCAAACGACCAATCTACTCTTTCAGAATCAGTTTGAAATGGCTGTTATCCAATGTGAAAACATTTCTTTGTTTGAGAGCAGCCAACCAAATGGAGACACCATCCCATGAATTTTCAGAGGGAAAAATCAACAGTCAGTTCTTATAAGATAAATGCTCAATATAAAATCTAACTAAATTAAATGACTTGGCTAATATATGGTGATCATGCATTTATACCATTACTCCAATAACACTCATGAATATAACATTTCTTATACATAATTATAATACATGCATTCACATTTAGATCAAGATTAGAACAGCAGAACATGCAGCAAACCATGGTTGGTGATAAGGGGGATGATTTTCAGTGTCCTTAGGATCCAGGATAAGCTGAAAGAAACTTAATATTTAGAACAAATTAAAAGTCATCCTACGTACTGAAAACACATTCCGTAGGTATCCGCTAGGAGGTACTGTTGAGCTGTAGATGATTTCCTTAGTATCTGGCGAAGGCCTGGACAGCATAGGCTATAAAACCGTCAGATTAAGTGGTTTATGACTCTTTTAAAAACACTGGTTTCCTGTGAAAAGGTACGTTATCAAATGCAGTGTTCATGTTGAGAGGTCTGGTCTCCTGAGTTTTATGTTCCTTTGAGCCTTTAAAAGCAAACTCTGATCCTTACAATCTCTGCAAGCGGCAATTGTTTACATTGGGGTCCTGGGAAAGCAAGCATCTTTGGTCAGGTCTGGAAGAAGCCTGCATGAGTCAGCAAAAAGCCAATGATATTCCTGAGAAGGCAGAAAGGTGATATTCCTGTGTAATGAATAAATTGAAATTCCTGTAAACTGGAGAGAAGTGATCTTGTCTTGGTTTTGAGGAGGACGATGATGCTACACTCCTCCCCAAGCTGCAGATTCCTTACAGGAGGGTCCCACCACAACGCCAAAGCGGACCCACAGCAGATTCGGGAGAAGATTAAAACCCAGACGGCACAGGGACTGATACAAACTGACCAAGAGTTGTTAACTATGTTATCAGATTGTGCCGTGACAGTTTTAAGGCTGATTTGTGATATTACTATACTGTTGTTGTTACCACTGAATTCTCTACAGGAGCATGACTGCTGGAAAGATTTTTCCTCGTTTTCCCTGTCAAGAGGTTTAACAGTATAATATGTCATAGAGATTATCTTAAACTGTAAACTTAATTCGATTGTCCTTTTCTTAGTCGTTTGGGGGGGGGGGCTGTGGCTTATATTAATCATATATTCCATACCTACATATGTATAGACATATTAGAATGTTTAGTGATTACATATGTGGAATGACCTCACGCCTATGAACAGGACAAGAGGTCTCAACCGCCAGCGAGGATCAAAGAGCAGACAGAGTCGCAGCGGTGGAGACCGGATCGATCTCCCTGACCACCCAGGGTCAGGTGGAGGAGACAGAGGACAATGGAGGGGGGATTATGTTAATGCGGGATGTCAGCTTTGATATGCAATGTCTTTTGTTGAGTGTGAGTATAAGTATGAAGGTCTGACTGCGCTCGACCTCTTATTCTGCTTCTGCACCGAGATGAGACATGTTAGGGAGGTGAAGCTGATATTAAACTTTGGTTTATAAAGTCACATCGCTTCTTCATTTCCAACTCCCTACACCAACACAATTATTTGCTGAAGACTGTAAAACAAAATAGAGACATCTGCAAAAGTACAAAGGTTTATTGTCAAAATTCCCAGGGCAATACTACATGAATACAAGTATAGTTCACTGTTGATGCAGAGAATATATATTTATACAGTATCTACATGTAGTCAGCAATACTCAATACGATATATTTCCAGTTAATCCACGTATTTCTCCATGTAACCTTGGGACTGCTTTATTTTAATTACTTCTAATCCTAGATCCATTTGTTTTGGCTTAAAATGCATCATAATTGCTAAATATATCTTATGCCCAACTCAGTACTGTTTACCTGTTGAAATATATATTTAACGGCTCATATGGCACCTGATCCATGTTTTGCCACGACACCACTGGCTGGAGCAGATAAATTCCATGACGTCTCAACAGTCTCTCCATGATTTTGACATAGATCATGTATTTTTACCTAGCCATCTATTTGTCGAGAAAAGTAATTTTTGATATTCATGCGCTGTAAGCCAATAAATGATTAAAATCTAACAATACTTCACTGTCTGATTAATGATTCTGTATAATATATGGGTCTCACTTTCTGACATGAGTGTCCAAATATATTTAACTTTTGCATTATTTTTGGAGATGTATTGCTACATGTTTTGATGTTGATTTTACTGAACAGGAATATGGCGCCGCCTCATGGGGAGCGTAGCACCTTCTCCAACTCCCTCCAAATCCCATCTCCAGCTCCCTCCTTCTCCCACCCATGCTACAGTGAGCCTTGTGCTGTGGTAAACCATGGGTGCTGAACGGTACTGTTCGGTTCCAGGCCAAAGGAGGCCTTTGGGTTCCAAGTGGAAAAGCGCCTTTTGAGTGTCTATGATAAAGCGCTATATAAATCTGATGCATTATTATTATTATTAGAGAATATAGAAAACAACAACAACCTTTATACTCTGCTGGGGACTCTATTCCCCCTCCCTACGAATGTGACTGTCCGGTTCCCCCCACTCCCCACTCCCCATCCTACTAACCCTTTTACTGCAGCATTGTATCCAGCTCTGCCTGGGTCCGGGCCCAATACTTTGATGCCAAAGGATGACAGTCCTCCCCGAGAGTACAAGACAGAGACTCGAGACGAGGAAGAATCAGAGCCCCCCACCCTATCAAATGCCATGAAGCGCAAGGGGAAAACAGAATTAGAGCAACTGCAGCAGGACTCCTTTCATGGAGCCCCGGTGGGGCAAACCGGGAGGGCCCCACCCAAACCTGAACACACAAGTGATGCCACCATGCTTATGGTGGAAGTGGCAGGGGTAAAGGAGCCAACAATGGTGTTCAGGCTGTGGGCACCCGAGGGCATTCCAAAGTTTGCCGCCTCTCTTCCACAGCTTGAAGTGGATCCGACATATTGCTGTGAACAACTGAAGGCATTTTGTGAGACCTATCACCCGACATTTCCTGAACTCCGACATATAATGGCACAAAAATGTACTCCCACCAACATGGCAAAACTCATGCCACTCCTGCAATCTGATAGCCGTCCCAACGAACGAGATTGGGAAGGTGAAAATGGCGAGGCGAATATGGACTATAGGAATGACCTTAGAGGACTGATCACAAAGATCATTGAGGAATGCGTCCATACAAGTGACCTGGGCAAAGTCTCTGCATGTAAGCAGAAGGACAATGAGACACCAGGGGACTATTTCCACAGACTCTGCAAAATCTTCAGCGGAGCAGGAGGAGTCAAACTGCTCGACAACTACATGGAGGACAGGGGGCCTTATGGGACACACATAATTTATTTATATATGGTTTATGGCGGGCCTTCTCCCCAGCCTGGCTGCAGATGTGAAACAGACGTGCATAGGATGGGAAACCCAGACATCACAGGAAATACTGCGTCACGCAGAACACCATCACAGAAAGGCCGAGAGGGCCACAAAAAAGAAGATCAAGGCAAAGGAGGATAACTTGGAAAAGGCTCTCCTCACAATGGCCCAGTGGATTCCAACCCCTGCCTAGCCACACCCAGGATCATCTGCTGGCCCTGACCAGTGCCGTTATTGTGGAGAAAATGAACACTGGATGAAAGACTGCCCTCAAGTTTCCAGTTGTCACGTCTGCAAACGGGGGACACTGGGCCAAGGGGATTGCCCCTTTAAACCCAGAAACACCTTTCGAGGACAAGGGCGTGGTAGAGGAAGCTTCCAGAGTGGAGGACGCCGGCCTTGGCAGCAGCACACTATGCCACAGCCACAGCCCTATGTGCAACCACCATCACAAGGGTTGCCATCACAACAGCAACAGTGACGCCAGGCAGATAAGACTGGTACATGCACGCCATCTTTACTCTCACCCCCAGCAGATGCCGTACATGAGCTTGCTAATAAAAAACCCGCTGCAGCAACACATACACACACATATCACCACAATGATGTGCATGTCACTTTAGCCAAGTATTCAACCTCTGACTTCAGGGATCTGGCCATTTTGCCAGTTAAAATTTCAGGGAAGTTGGTAGATTTTATGGTAGATTCTGGGGCAACTAACTCAGTTTTGTCATCATCATCAGGTTTAAAGCCCCCTCTCACCTCCTGCTCACTCACATCACAAGTGGCAAGTGGAGGTTTCACACATGAGTTTTTCACTGAGCCACTGTCATGTGTAGTGGATGGACGTGATTTCACTCACAAGTTCCTTTTTTCACCACAATGTCCCTTTAATCCGTTAGGTAGAGACTTAATGTGCAGTTTGTCCCTCTCAGTAACCTACACACCACATGGGACAAAGCTAGAGACCCCTGACTTGACCTTTGCAAAAACTCCAACATCACTGTACATTTATGAGTGGAAATTGTTAGATGAAAAACAAAGCTCTGACCTTGTGGAACTAGGAAGGGTCTTATCTCCAAATTCCACTGTTTTCATGCCTCAGCACAGAACACACTGCACATCACATCTCTCACAGGGTCCTGACACACATTATGAGAGCAAGTGGTTACAAATTAAGCCCACTCCACTGCAAAGCTCCCACATCATTTGGAATGCTGATTTCAGTTTTTTGCTGATTAATCTTGCACCTGTTATGAACAGTTTGTTTTTAGTTTCCGGCATCCACCCGCACATCTCACTCACTAAAACCCCATCCTCAGCATGGTGTGATATGGGGCCATGAGCTCTGGCTGTGTTTCATGCTGATGATTGGGAACCGTTAAAGCCACTCTTTCATTTAGGCCTGAATGTCATTTCATTTTCACCATCTCTGCAGATGTTTCGTGCAGAATACACAGTCTCCCTCCCTTGTGAGAACTTCATACAGACGTTAGATGACAACAGACAGTACAGGTGGATTTCCCCTATCACTGCGCTGACCACAGCACATGACTCTGACCCAATACTCTCACATGTTCCACCATCATTGTGGGCTGCACACAAATATGATGTAGGGCTAATAAAAAACTGCCCTTCTGTGGTGATTATGCCTAAGTCTGATTTCAGACCCAAATGCATGCAGTACCCACTCCGACCTGAAGCAGGTGATGGTATCATGCCTGTTTTCGAATCACTATTGAAAGAAGGGATTGTGGTCCCAGCCCCTGACTCCCCTGTCTGCACTCCAATTTTTCCAGGAAAGAAATTCAGGGACAAAGACCAACCCCCTGAATGGCGTTTTGTTCAGGATCTCCAGGCAATGAATGCTGCAGTTATTCAGCACACGCCAGTGGTTCCTAACCCTCACACCATTTTAAGTTAAATTGCACCAAATTCCACCTGTTTTACAGTAGTGGACTTGTCCAATGCATTTTTCATTGTACCAGTCCATAAAGACTCACAGTTTTGGTTCACATTCCAATTCAATGGGGCGCTCTACACTTTCACCAGATTGGCCCAAGGCTACTGTGAAAATCCAACCATTTACAATGATTCAAAGATTCTTTGAGTTCTCTTCAGCTGACAGAAGGTTCTGTTTTGATCCAATATGTTGATGATCTTTTGTTGTGTGCGCCAAACAAACAACAATGCCAATCTGACTCACTGAAGCTTTTGTGTCACCTAGCTGCAGAAGGCCACAAAGCTTCCAAACCCAAATTGCAATTCTGCAAACCAGTGGTCACATTCCTGGGCCACCAAATTTCTGCTCAGGGCAAATCCCTCTCTCCCAAACATGTGGATGCAATCTGTCACATGGACAAACCAAAAACCAAAAAGGAGCTCCTTTCTTTTCTTGGCATGGCATCCTATTTCCGCTCTTTCATCCCTGATTTTTCATGCATTGAAAGACTAATGCGGGACATCATTCCATCAAAAGGTCCCTCACATTTCCCACTTGAGTGGATACCTGCTGCTAATGACTCCTTTGAAAATATGAAAAAAGCTCTTCTATCTCCTCCCACTCTTTCCCTTCCTGACCCCTCTAAACCTTTTGTTCAGTATGTTGATGAAAAGTCCGGATGTATGACGTCTGTCCTCCTGCAGCCCCACGGTGACAAACTCTGCCCTGTTGCATATTACTCCTGTAAATTGGATGCTGTCGCAGCAGGGCTCCCATTTTGCCTACGTGCTGTGGCTGCAGTAGAACGTGCTGTAGAGGCATCCCGTGACATTGTTCTGTATTCTCCGCTTACCCTGTATTTTCCTCATGCTGTTGCACTGCTTCTGAATGAACAGAAGTCATCACATCTCTCCCATGTGATGGGAGAGAGAGTTTGGGCGCATGCGCACGCAGCGACCGGCAGCTGGTGAAATAGTGCGTGTGTGTGTGTGTGTGTGTTTTTTTTATGTACATTTATACGTTTTTATAAAATCCTCTGTGTCGTTTCTGCCTTGGAGTGTTTGTGGAATATATGGCGAAGAGCTCCCTGGTATTTACAATATGGATTTCCTCTCCTTTCTCGCACTGCTGCTTTCTGTGCTGTGGCTCTTTGTCTCTGAAGTAAACGCATTCGGCTCCATGGCGGGCAGAATAGCGGGCAGAATACAATATTCCAGGGACATGTTGCTGCATTTAAACACGGCTGATTCAACGGCTGTGATTGAGCCTAAGCTGCAACTGCCGGACTTTATTTTGAGAGATGGACACAGCGGTGAAAAGAGAGGCGGCAGAAGGAAGCGCGGAAGGCGTGGAGGTGTGAAATTGCGCCTTAGGAGATGTCAGTTTGGTAACATTCCTCTTCCTTCAATAATTTTTGAGAATGTACAGTCTGTGAGAAACAAGGTGGATGAAATTCAAGGGAATGTACGCTACCAGAAGGACTTCAAGAACTGCTGTGTCATGGCTTTCACTGAATCTTGGCTTACTGCGCATGACCGAGACGCAGACCTGTGGATTGACGGCTTTGGAGCCCCGCTGCGCTCGGATCGGCAGGAAGAGGTAATGGGGAAGCATCAGGGGGGGCGGCGTATGTTTAAGCAGCACTGCACATCTGTCACGGTCAGAGAGCGCATCTGTACACCCGATGTGGAGCTGCTGTCTGTGTCACCACGCCCCTTTTATTTGCCTCGCGAGTTTCCCCAACTTTTCATCACAACCGTGTACATTCATCCGAGGGCTGACACTGACTCCGCCTCCAGAACCATCTTTGATGTGGTCCAGCAGCTGCAATCAATTTCTCCAGAGGCGCCGAACTTCATTCTTGTGGATTTTAACCATGTTTCTTTAAAGAAGACACTTAAAAACTTTTATCAGTATGTCTCCTGCCCAACCAGGCGAAAAAAGACACTGGACCTGTGCTATGGATCCATAGAGAGGGCCTATAAATCACTCCCCCTTCCTCCTTTAGGATCCTCAGATCACAACTGTGTACATTTGCTGCCCACATATAAAACTGCTCTCAGAAGAGGCAAGGTGGAGATGAGAGACATTGATGTGTGGACAGAAGATTCAGAGCACAGCCTCCAGGAATGCTTTGACTGTACAGACTGGGAGATGTTCAAACTGGCCTGCGGGGATGATTTGGACTCTCTGGCTGAGCTCACTTGCTCATACATGGCTTTCTGTCAAAATAAGATTGTTCCACGTAAACGTGTCAAAATATATCCCAACAACAAACCATGGGTTACTAAATCAGTTAAATCCTGCTTACAGAGGAAAGCACTTGCCTTTAAACAGGGGTCTGTTTCTGAGCTACAGGTTGCCACAAAGGAGCTGAAGTCCTAAATTTTAAGAGCAAAACAGAATTATAAATCAGAGTTGGAAAGCAAGATGGCAGCAAAGAAACTTGGTTCAGCCTGGGCCAGTATGAAAACTATTGCAGGCCTTCAGAGCACAGAGCGCAGTAATTGTGTGTTTTTAGATGGTTTTAATTCAGACACAGAGCTGGCTAATGCTCTTAATTGTTTTTATGGTCGTTTTGACTCCTTTGATTTCAGCACAGAAATCCAAGATTTGAAACAGAAACTCAAAGACAATCAGCACTTTAATATTGAGGTGCAGGATGTTTATAGGGAGTTCTGCACTGTAAAAGTGAACAAAAGTCAGGGCCCTGATAATATATGTGGGCGCTTGGTAAAGTCCTGTGCACATGAACTGAGTCCTATATTTCATTACATTTTCAATAAGTCCTTACAGACACAACATGTGCCTAAGATCTGAAAAGAAGCCGTGGTTGTTCCCGTTCCAAAATCCAGCTGTCCTAAAACGGTAAATGACTTTAGACCAGTTGCTCTGACTTCAATTTTAATGAAAATTTTTGAAAAACTGGTCAGATGTGAGGTCCTAAGGCAGACTGAACATGCATTGGATCCTCTGCAGTTTGCCTATAGGCCTCACAGAGGAGTGGAGGATGCCACTGTCACTATGTTTAACATGCTTTTTAAACATCTGGATTTTAATGGGACACATGCCACACTTTTATTTGTGGACTTTTCTTCCGCCTTTAATACAATCCAACCTCATATTTTAGTTGAAAGGCTCCTGCAACAATTTGATTTGAGCAATAATCTGGTGGGTTGGATTCTAGATTTCTTAACCAACAGGACGCAGAGAGTAAGGGTCAATGGTACATTGTCTGACCTAAAGTGCTCTTCTACTGGCTCTCCTCAGGGGTGTGTGTTGTCACCACTACTCTTCATCCTGTACACAAACATGTGTCGGAGCAGACATGACAACAGACACATTATAAAGTATGCTGATGACTCAGTCATTGTCAGTCTCCTCCAGGATGGTGAGAGTGGCCACGGCCCAGTAGTTGATGATTTTGTTCACTGGTGTGAGGATTCCTACCTGCAGCTGAATACAACAAAAACGAAAGATATGATTATTGACTTTAGGAGGAAAACTCCCAGGCACAAAGTCACCATACTAAAAGGCCAGACCACCGAATGTGTACAATCGTACAAATATCTTGGGACGATTATTGATAGTAATTTAAACTTTGAAGTGAACTGTGAAAGGGTGTGCAAAAAGGGTCAGCAAAATTTGCATTGTTTGAGGAAACTTGCACGCTTCCAAATTGACCGAACCATAATGACAATGTTTTATCGGGCTTTTATTGAATCTTGTTTTATCCTTTTCTTTAGTGTCATGGTTTGGTCAGATAAAACTGAAACAGAGAAAATCCTTGGATCAGGTAGTTAGATGGTCCAGTCGTTTGCTTGGTGAGTCACAGCTGAGCCTGACATCCCTGTACACCAGACAAGTACAGAGGATGGCTACCTCCATTTTAAATGATGACTCCCACCCTTTGCACTGCAGCTTTCAGCTTCTTCCCTCCAGACGGAGGTTTGCTGTCCCAAAAAGTAAAACCCAGTGCTACAAAAACAGCTTTGTCCCTGCTGCTGTCAAAGAGTTGAACAAGCTATAAAAATATATTGTACATATTTTATATTTACTTATTTTGTATGATGTCACTTGGGTTCTAAATATTTTACTGGGTTTTAGACCTTTGAGTTTTTTAACCTCTGACTAGTTTTTAACTTTAAACTTTAATATGACCCTTCTCTCTTACCTCTGGTTTCTCCCTCACCTCTTTGTCTTTTTATACCCTGTTTGATGGAGCCTTGAGTATTTTTATCATGTTTATAGTCAGCTTCATGTGTGCCTGTGTTTGTGTCTATGTTGAATGTAATTAGTGGCTTGTAAATATGGATGTCACCAGACTGCAAAACAAATCTACCTACGGGTACAAATAAAGTAACCTGAACCTGAACCTGAACCTGAACCATGCCAGGTGGCTTAGATATCACTCTACCCTCCTCGAATCACCAAATCTTACTGTCAAACGCTGTGCACAGTCGATCAACCCAGCCACCAATGTCCCCCCACCCTCCTGTGACGATGACGCAGACTGTGACCATGACTGTTTATCCTTGGTTGACCTTGCCACCTCTCCTAGACCTGACCTTTCTGACACTCCACTTCCCAACCCAGACCTTGTCCTGTATGTTGACGGCTCTGCATCTCTTAACCCTTCTGTAGGCCACAACAAAGTGGGTTGGGCAGTGTGTAATGACCACTGCACATTACTCTCTGGCTCTTTGCCATCTCGTCTTTCCGCCCAGGCTGCAGAACTTGTTGCCTTGGCAGAAGCCTGCACTTATGCAGCAGGTCAGTCTGTTACCATCTATACTGACTCATGCTACGCCTTTGGTGTAGTCCATGACTTTGGCACCCTCTGGAGTGAACGCAATTTTCTCATGTCTGCAGGTATGCCTGTAAAGAACTCCTTGAAGCCATCCTTCTCCCCTCCTCTGTGGCAGTGTGCAAGTGCACTGCTCACACCTCCTCTGCTGACTTGGTGTCCAGGGACAATGCTTGCGCTGATGCAGCAGCCAAGGCCGCTGCTCTCTCATTCTCAGCCACCAACCTCCCCTCTCCCTCCCCTTCTTCTCTTCCTTTTACCCCACCCATTGATTCCTTTGTCTCCATGCAGTCTTTTTCCTCCCCACAGGAACACCAGAAGTGGACAAAGAAAGGATGCTACAAAGACCAGGCTGGTGTGTGGAGAGGCTCAAAAGCCCTCCCCTGCCTCCCAGCTCACTTTTTTCATCATTTTTCTAAGTTGACACATGGAAGAGATCATGAGTCAAAAGAGAGAATGATACAACCACTCCATGCTAACTGGTTTACCACTGGTTTCACTGTCTATGCTGAGAATTTTTGCAAAAAATATTTAATCTGTGCTACTAACAATGTTCATAAGGCTCCCAAACAGGTTTTAGCCGCTCATCCGCCCCCTGAAGGGCCTTTCCAGCATTTAATGATGGATTTCATCGAATTAACGCTACCTGAGGGTAAAAAGTACTGTTTGGTAATGGTTGACATATGGTCCAAATGGGTAGAAGCCTTTCCATCCAAACATGCAACAAGCACAGTTGTAGCTAGAGCATTGTTGTCAGAAATTATTCCCAGATGGGGAATACCAGAGAAAATCTCCAGTGATAATGGCAAACATTTTGTAAATGAAGCCTTGACCAATTTGAGTCTCACATTGGGTTTTTACTTGAGAAAACATTGTGCCTATCACCCACAGTCAGGCGGCACCATTGAATGTGAAAATAGTACCCTAAAAAGCAAACTGGCAAAACTTGAAGATGAAACCGGCCTACCCTGGACTAAGTGCCTCCCATTAGCACTCATGTACATGCACATGTGAGTCAGGAAGAAATATAATATGTCACCTTTTGAGATTCTGTTTGCTCGTCCTCCTTTTCTAGGATTCTCTGTGGACAAGAAGACACCGCTTCCTTTAACCACATCACATTTTGAGAATGCCATGTTGTCTTATTGCTCTGCCTTGTCCTGTCAACTGTAAAACATCTCTCAGCAGGTTAAAGCTGCCCTGCCTAGGCCTGCAGAGGGGCTCCTCCATGACATCAGGCCCAGTGACTGGGTGGTGATCAAAAGCTTCAGACGAAAGAACTGGCACACCAGGTCCTTCTGACAACATTCACGGCTGTGAAGATTACAGAAAGGGGAATGTGGATGCATGCAACTCATTGCAAGAAAATCCCAGCGGTCAAGCCAGAAGAATCCAGACCAGACTAGGATGAGAAGCAGAAGCAAGTGGTTAGACACAACGACCATCCTACGTTGTAGACTAGGACGAGAAGCAGAAGTAAGTGGTTAGCCACAACCACCACCCTACGTTGTAGACTAGGACGAGAAGAAGCCGAGCCATGTGAAGATACAAGACCACACACTGTTGCACCTGACAGCCGTCACAAACAACCTGAGTGTATGCCGAACGCTGCTCAGTAGAAACATACACCATGCACACCCATTACACTGATACTGATATGACGGACAATTCGAACTTACGCCAACATCTGCTCACGGACAACAGCCAGCGGGACTGACGACAACGTCGTGACTGGACGACGTGGGACTTCCTGTGTACAGGGCTCTTTACCTTGTTGTTGGTCAGCTTGACTGTTTATTTAAAGATTTGTTTCTGTGCCCCATCACACCATCCTCCACAGATGCAATCTCTTGTAGTTCCTAAGCGAACTGTTCGTGATACCACTTCTAGACAGGTTATCAATGACATAACGCTGCTAGCAGAAGGCAAGGGGAATTTTTCATCAGGTTTTCTTTTAAACTCATGGTACCGTTATGCCCGCTTCCTTGCGAACCAGCAAAAGGCTATAAACTGTTATGGTTGCACTAGAATGCCTGTAGCTACCACCAACCCTCATGTTTCTCCTGCATCATCTGACTCATCCGATCTCTTTCCTGACATTCTGAGGTCAGTACTGTCCCCTCATTTCTTCAATCAAACTGTACAGAGAACAACAGGTCACAGTTTATCCCCCTGTGCCACCCAACATAGGGAGGAATTTTTCTAAACTCCTGGCAATAAACTGCAGTGACAATACACCCCTTTTTGGCCCAGTCCAGCACCCCCCAAACTCTAAATTCATATGTTATGCTAATAATCTTACTCTTACCCTGCCCGAGGTGAACATGGGCTCTGTTCCCAGAGCTTATTGTTCCCATACCTACTCACCATGCACCAGTAATGAACAGGGCCACCTTAACATCACTCAGGCCCTGCCAGGTACAACATGTAAGCCTCACTATTCGGTTCCTAACGTTATGGGAACAATACCACAAGATGACTTTGTGTGGCTATGCAGTGTTTATATGTATGAGGCGCTGCCTATGAAATGGGTAGGCCATTGCGCCACAGTGCATGCTGCTGACCACTCTTTCATTGTTACTGCTAATCCCTTGGACAGGTCTTGACCACAGGTCACGGAGGGACGTGTCCCCACATGACTCCATTTGGGGCACTGACGTGTCTAAAACCCATAAGCTCTGGACAGATGCTCAGAAAGTCACTCGTTCTCTGTTTCCATGGGTCGGCGTAGGTAAGCTCTTGCTGCGCATGGAGACATTAGACCACCATGTGGGAACCTTTGCAGTCGTAACTCTCTTAGCCCTTAACGGCATTCAGGATGAGTTGCATGCCCTTAAACTAATGGAATTACAAGACAGGATGGTGTTAGATCATCTCACAGCATCACAGGGTGGGGTCTGTGCGATAGTGGGGATGGACTGCTGCACTTACATCCCTGCCCATGATGAGGACACTGGAATTATTTCCCAAGCCATTCAAAACCTCACGGATCTTCGCGATGCCTCCCTGCTCGATAATGTTAAGGGAGGGGGTATTTATGATTGGTTGTTCAGCGGTGGCTGGTGAGACTGGCTCGTTCACATTGGTATATTTTCATCTGCTGTTCTGCTGCTTCTCATGCTTTGTGGCTGCTGTATACTTCCAATTATTAGACACATGATATCAAAGTTGTTCATTTCCACCATGTTGCATTACATGCCAGCTGCTACTTTTGACCCTGATGTGACTCCTGCTTCAGCCCCACCAATGTTAGATTACACCACACTGGACATGTCTAAACTCCCTTTTCCCGATGATTATGATGATTATATGAATAAAGACTCAATTTATGTTGGAGCTACTACTACTATGATGTAAATATTCCATGTACACCACATCCAGTTCATATTTTTGCTTGCTCTCCACTGAGTGCTCACACTCATAAAAACAGCCTCTTGGGACTCTTCACACATGCCGTTATTCTATGTCACTGTTCATGATGCATCACTTTACACCTGAGAGGGTGTACTTTTGCTGATTTTTTATTTTGACAGTCTTGTAAAAATGGTCATACTGTATATGACCAAAAGAAGGAAAATGTGGTGGAAATTTACTGTCTCTGCATTAATCTGTTGAGTAACTAAGGATAATATGTTTTATAAGTGTGTCTCCATATATGAATTGTTTTGTAAACTGCCCATTGTAATCTTATTAGGGCATAAGCTGCATAGTGTTTATTGGCTTCATAGGTTTTAGAAACTGAAGGTCAGTATAAGCGTAAAGGATGATCTAAGCTACATTAACAATCTCTTTGACAAGCCTGCTTATCTTTGTGTTCCAGGGTGAGCTCTCATGTCACACTGACCTGTTAAGTATTTGAACTGTTTTCTGAGCTGTCTCCGTCCTTCCCCACTTCTTCTCCTTTCACTCCCCGCTTCTCCTGTCTTCACTCCTCTGTCTTGTATCAACATCCCAGATGCAGGGCAGTGTACTGAAGGCTATAAAAAACCTGTTGCACCCTTTGAGAGTAAAGCAGAGCGAGCTGAATTCCTTTTTGCTCCGTTCTCCTGTGTCACAGAAATAAAGGCAATTCAACTTGGCAAACCTGTCTCGTCTATTTCTCCAGGACCAGAGTCTATGAGCTAAATAAATTTTCTTTCATACCCCTCTCGTCTCTCTCCCCACCCACCCTCCCCTCTCTCTCTCCAAGTGCACAAGGTGAGAAGGATACTGAAAGCAGTGAACCCCTGCAGAGCCATTGGCCCCGACGGCATCCCAGGAACGGTGGTCAAAGCATGTGCTGACCAGTTGGCAGAGATCCTCACCAAGCTGTTCAATCTCTCCCTGATGCATGCCACTGTCCCCTCCTGCCTCAAGGCCTCAACCATCATCCCCATCCCCAAAAAGTCCACAATTGACAGACTGAATGACTACAGACCCATAGCACTCACATCTGTCATCATGAAGTGTTTTGAGCGACTGATGTCCCAGCACATCAGGGACTGTCTTCTCCCCTCCATCAACCCCACCAGTTCTCCTACAGGGATAAGATGCCATTGCCACCACACCCCACAGAGTGCTTGAGCCACCTGGAGAACCCAAGGAGCTACGTGAGGATGCTCTTTGTGGACTACAACTCAGCTTTCAACACCATCATGCCAGATATCCTGATCAACAAACTGCACCTCCTCCAGACCCCCCCCCCACCCCCCCCCCCCCACATACACACACACACACACCTGCTCCTGGATAAAAAACTTTCTCACTAACCGCCCACAAACAGTCAGACTTGGCCCCCACCACTCCTCTACACTGTCTCTCAGCACTAGCTCCCTCAGGGCTGCATGCTAAGCCCTCTACTGTACTCCCTGTATACCTTTGACTGTATTCCAACCCACCCAACCACCCTCATCGTGAAGTACCACCTTGGATTGGCTCATCATTGACAACAATGAGAAGGCATACAGGGCAGAGAGAATCTGCTGCTGTGGTGCCAAGCTAACAACTTGAATCTGAATGTCAAAAAAGCCAAAGAGCTCATACTGGATTTCAGAAAGAACAGATAGGACCCCCCCACCCACACACACACACATACACACATAAATGGAGACTGTCATGTGTCTGAGCGTGTTTTCTGATCTCAAACACTCAGTTCTGTTTGTATGTCACTAACATTATTATGTGGTCTGCTTTGTTTATTTTCTGGTTTTGTGAGTCTTTTCCCTTTTTTCTCCACACACTCCCCACCAGCTGCCCTCTGTCTTCTGCCACCTCAGCTGTAGGCAGTTGGTTTGATTAGGTTGCTGGCTCACTCTGCCTGCCCGCACCTACACCTCATTAAACTGTATTATATTTAAGCACTGCTGATTCACTGTATGAGTGTGGTTAAATTGGATTGCCTATTCATCTCCCTACTGGTTCCAGCCTCTGAAGGGTTCCTTCTCCTGAGCTCTCCCTGCTCAGACTCTCTATCTGTAAGTTATTTCTGCTACATTTTTGTATTGTGGTCATTTCTGGACAATTATGTTGCCTTTTGTTATTAAATGTCTAAAACACAATCCAGCGTTTGGATCTGTCCTCTCTGCGCCTCATAGAGGCGCACCTGATAGAAATTAACTGTCAGTTTAAAAGATCCAGCTGTTGTGTTTGTGCCCTTGTTCCCCCTTCTTTTTGTCTTGTTTTCACTCACCTGCTCATTGGAGCTGGATGGATTCGGCAGGCGGCTGCAGTAATCCGATGCGCCTGGGCTGGGAGTGCTGCCATGCCCTTATGGAGATTGGTGCTCTTCGGCACGCACTTATTCCACCCTGGAGGATACACGGTGGTATCTGAAGCTCGCGGAGGCAGCAGCTCGCCGGTGCCCTCATCTGATGGAGTGCGCTGAGGGAAGAGAAAGGATTTCTCAGGTGGCTGCGCTGCTAAGCGAGAACGGCGGAAGGGTGAAGATTTCCTCGGGGAAGCCGGGGCACGCGTCGAAGGGGAGGCTCTCCCGGGGCTCCGTTGCCTCTACTCCTCGCCAGCCTCCAGTGTCCGTTCCTCTTCTGTCTACTCCGCGAGGCCAACGTTGTCCTGTTACTCAGGCCACACAGTCCCCTGAGCTCTTCCCACCTGCTGCGGCAATTAACTACTCACCTGCCCTCTCCGTGTGTCCTCCACCTATCCCTGAGCGTCCACCGGCCTCTGAGCAGAACGGCTGGACGATGGAGGAGCCGTGGCCCTGGAAGACCCAAAACCAGTGCCAGCACAAAGCAGACCCCCAGAGAAGCCACCAGCATGGGGAATTTCACCTGGGGGTACCTTGACTGCTACCACCATCATGCCTGCTGTGGGGGCCGCCGTAGCACAGTTAACACCTGAGCTGGACCTTCAGAGGGCCGAGCCCAAAGCAACATCATCGCCTGACTTGACGGAGTCCTGGACGGTGGTGGAGCTTGAACTCAGGCAAGTGCTCTCCTTTGTTTTTCTTGTTTCAGTTTTGGAGAGATCTTGCCTGGCTCTTGCTGAGGAGAGCCGGCCGCAGCCGCCCGCTGTGCCTGAGCTCACCTCGCCGGGCTCTGCCGCTGCCGGTGACCCTGACCCTGTTTCTCCATATGTTTTGTCTGAGCTTCCTCTCAGGGTCACTGGAGATGTTACAGAACCACCTGAGGTCTTCATGGGTCCAGGTTCACCGCTGGAGGTCATTGAAGGTGCAGCTTCCCCTCTGTCCGAGGCCATCGTCTGGGTTTCTCCTCAGTCCAAGTCTCCATGGATGCTGCGTCCTGGCCAGGGACCCTCGTGGGTGCTGCACCCTAGCCTCAACCCGACGTGGGTGCTGTGCTCCGGTTTGGGTCCGGCATGGGCGTTGCGCCCCAGCCTGGGGCCCACCATGGGTGCAGCATTGGTCCAGTCGGAGCCCACTGAGGATGCAGCTCCGCTCCTGCCTGGAGCCACCAAGGGTGCAGCTCCGCACCAGCCCAGAGCCACTGCGGGTGCTGCTAAGCTCCAGCCCAGAGCCACCGCAGGTGCTGCTAAGCTCCAGCCTGGAGCCACCGCGGGTGCTACGGTTCTCCTGCCCCAGACCACCAAGGGCATTGTCATCTCTCCTCCTCCTCAGCTAGACACCGTTGGGGTCTTCGATCTTCCGCCACCCAACGTCGCCGTGGGTCCTCCTATGGGAGGGCAGCCTCCTGGATCATCCCTGTGGTCCAGGTGGCTAAAGAACTCAGGTTGGCCACCAGATAGACTGAGCCACTGGGTTGGGTGGCCAATATTCTCAGGCAGGCCATCCGACTCCTTCCACCTGGCTGTCTGGCTGGCCTGGGACTTCGGCTGGCCTCCCAAACTGTTGGGGCCCAAGACTTTGATGTCACATGGGTGCAGGTCTGGAGCAGGCCCTATGTTTTCATTCCCTCCTGCCAGTTCCCCCCACCTCCCTCCCTGACTGGTGTAATGCTTCTTTCTTTTTTGGGGGGGGGGGCTTCTTTGGTGTTGCCTGGGGGTGTCTGGAATCCACCCCTTAAAGGGGGGAGCTTTGTCATGTGTCTGAGCGTGTGTTTGCTGAGCTCAGACACTCACGTTAATTCTAAGTTCTGTTTGTTTGTCACTAGCATTATTATGTGGGCTGCTTTGTTTATTTTCTGGTTTTGTGACAGAGTCTTTCCCTTTTTTCCTCCAGACACTCCCCACCAGCTGCCCTCTATCTTCTGCCACCTCAGCTGTGGGCAGTTGGTTTGATTAGGTTGCCGGCTCACTCTGCCTGCCCGCACCTACGCCTCATTAAACTGTATTATATTTAAACACTGCTGATTCACTGTATGAGTGTGGTTAAATTGGATTGCCTATTCATCTCCCTACTGGTTCCAGCCTCTGAAGGGTTCCTTCTCCTGAGCTTTCCCTGCTCAGAGGCTCTATCTGTAAGTCATTCCTGTTATATTTTTGTGTTGTGGTTACTTCTGGACATTTATGTTGCCTTTTGTTATTAAATGTCTAAAACACAATCCAGCGTTTGGATCTGTCCTCTCTGCGCCTCATAGAGGTGCACATGACAGAGACCGCGTGGAAACCGTCCCCACCTTCAGGTTCCTGGGCACCCACATCTCTTCTGACCTCTTCTGGACTGTCAACACCAAGGCCCTGGTGAAGAAAGCCCGGCAGAGGCTGCACTTCGTCCGTGTCCTGAGGAAAAACAACCTGGACCAGAAGCCACTGCTGGCCTTCTACTGCTGCTCAGTGGAGAGCGTGCTCACCTACTGTCTGGGTGTGTTGTACGCTGGCTCCATGGCCGGGAACAGAAAGGCTGTGCAGAGGGTCATCAACACCGCCCAAAAAATCATCACCAAACAGTTTCTTCCCCTGGGCCATCCGGACAGCAAACAGTCAGAGGCCCCACCCCCCTTCCTCCGAATGCTCACAGCACAGAACTGAGGACATTTTTAATTATAACAATAACACACCTGTCTTTGCACTCCACACTTTCATGTATATTGACCCATCCATGAAACCACTACCATACCTGTGTTTATTTCCATAATCCTGGACTATTTTTATCTCCGCCAAGGAGGTTATGTGATCATCGGCATTGGTTTGTCTGTCTGTCTGTTTGTTTGTTTGTTTTTTAGCAAGATAACTCAAAAAGCTATGGACGGATTTTCATGAAATTTTCACAGATTGTCAGAAATGGGGTATCCTACAGATGATTAGATTTTGGTGGTGATCCGGATCACCATCCATAAGAAAACCGCCATTACGCAAAATGCCATTTTCGTGAATAACTACTAAACCACTAATCCTATCATTGGCATTCCAATTGCTTCTCATATGTTTTCATGGTCAAGGAATCTGAAAACATACACACAAACACTGTATGGGGGGAACTGTGGCGCTAAACTGCCATTACGGAAAATGCCATTTTCGTCAATAACTACTGAACCACTAATCCTATCATTGTGAATCCAATTACTAGTCATATGTTTTCATGGTCAAGGAATCTGAAAACATACACACAAACACTGTATGGGGGGAACTGTGGAAATCTCAAGGTCTATTGAGGAATACAGAGTAGTTATTTCTCCCAAAACTTACCAAAGTCCTACTGCTAAGCCCAAATCAGTCCCAGAAACCGTTACAGACCCTGATAATGCACCAGAGAATATGAACAAACCTGAACTTGGAAACCTACCTGATTGTGACAAACCAACCAATCATGACAAAACATCTGATTATGGAAACTTACCTGAAACTACAAAAGAAAGAGAAACACAAAGTGGGGGAAAAAATGATTCAGACAAAACAAATACAAATGAGACAACTGAAAAGGAAATAAACAAAGATGAACCTGTGGACAAAAATTATACAAAAACTCATGATCCTGACACAGAGCAAAGTGTCAGAAGGTCTCTCAGAGAGAGAAAGAATGAGAGTGTGCAGGATGGACAATCATGATACAGATCTAAATTTAATACAAGCTGAATGTGAGCCATGCTCTGAGTACCTCAAGGCCCTGGATGTTATAGGGGTGTCATGGTTGACACGCCTCTGCAACATTGCATGGAGGTCGGGGGAGTGCCTTTGGCATGGCAAACCGGGGTGGTGGCTCCTATCTTCAAAAAAGGGGACCGGAGGGTGTGCTCCAGCTTTAGAGTGATCACACTCGTCAGCCTCCCTGGGAAGGTCTATGCCAAGGTACTGGAGAGGAAAGTCCGGCCATTGGTCGAACCTCGGATTCAGGAGGAGCAATGTGGTTTTCATCCTGGCAGTGGCACATTGGACCAGCTCTTTACTCTCTCGAGAATCTTTGAGGGTTCGTGGGAGTTTGCCCATCCAGTTTACATGTGTTTTGTGGACTTGGAGAAGGCATTTGACCATGTCCCTCGTGTTTTTTGGGTTGTTTTTTTTTTGGGGGGGGGGGTGCTTCAGGAGTATGGGGTTTCGGGCTTGTTGTTACAACTATTCAGTCTCTATACAACCGTTGTGAGTTTGGTTCATATTGTCAACACTCAGCCGGACTCATTCCCAGTGACAGTTGGACTCCAACAGGGCTGCCCTTTGTCACCAATCCTGTTCATAATCTTTATGGACAGGATTTCTAGGCGTAGCCAGGGAATGGAGGATGCCATGCTTGGTGACCACAGGATCTCATCTCTGTTGTTTGCAGATGATGTTGTCCTGCTAGTTTCATCCAGCAATGACCTACAGGTCTTATTGGGATGGTTTGCCGCTGAGTATGAAGCAGCTGGGATGAGAATCAGTACCTCCAAGTCTGAGTCCATGGTCCTTAGCTGGAAAAAGGTGGATTGTCCTCTCCGGGTTGGGGACAAGCTTCTGCTCCAAGTGGAGGAGTTTAAGTATCTTGGGGTCTTATTCACGAGTGAGGGGAGAATGGAGTGAGAGATTGACAGACGGATCAGAGCAGCATCTGCAGTCATGGGGACATTGTACTGGTCTGTTGTGGTGAAGCTAAGCTCTAAGACAAGGCTGTTGATTTACCAGTTACATTCCTACCGTCACCTATGCTCATGAACTTTGGGTATTGACCGAAAGAACAAGATCGCAGATACAAGCGGCTGAAATGAGCTTTCTTCGCAGGATTGCTGGACTCACCCTAAGAGATAGGGTGAGGAGCTCATTCATCGGGGAGAGGCTCAGAGTAGAACCACTGCTCCTCCACAATGAAAGGAGCCAGTTGAGGGGGTATGGGCTGTTCCAGGATGCTGGAGGCGTCCAGGATGCTTCCTGGACGCCTCCCACTTGAGGTGTTTTTGGCACGTCGCTCTGGGAGGAGACCCCGGGGAAGACCCAGGATTCGCTGGAGAGACTATGTCTCCCAGCTGGTCTGGGAACGCCTTGGTATCCTCTCTGAAATGCTGGAGCAGGTGGCTGGGGAGAGGGACGTCTGGGCTTCTCTGCTTGAACTGCTGCCTCCGCCACCCGGACCGCCGGAAAAGCGGTAGAAGATGGATGGATGGATGGATGTGAGCCATGTAATTATTATACTTTGGTTCTGATAACAAAAGGAAGAACAGCTGTTGCAGAAACTTTAATATAAAGTGTTCAAAACAAGGTGAGACCAGATACTGTGCTTCAAGATTCAAATAATTTACATGTCAGCATGCATTACAATCAGGCACCAGGGCCATTATCAAGTTATGAAACACAGTTTTTCAAACAGCATATGCAAAAATAAATATTGAAAGTCTAAGTTGGGACACTCGTGGAAACAGTGGTGCTACTATGATTTTGAAATCCCTGGAAAAAGACATCTTCAGAATGGCAGTGGTACCACATATTTCAATATCACAAAACAAAAATAGCACTTGGTAAGATATTGGACAAATGTTAACAGAAGCCAAACATGCTATTGATTGAGAACCAACTGAAAATGTCGGACAGCAATATAGTCCCTCATTAGAAATGAACAAGCAAAAGCTATTTTAAACAACATATTCAGTAAAAACTGTGTATGTGGCTGAGGGTTTCATGGGAAATGCCAGGGGGGTATTCCAGAAATCAGGTTTAGAGGCTTACCTGGGCAAGTTAACTCAGAGTTTGTGGTAACTCTGAGTTTTTGGTTCCAAAAAGTCAGGAGTATGTTTGTAACTATGGTAGCAAAGGCTGTGAACATAATCTGCTCCTGACTAGGTTATTTTCAGGTTATGTTATCTTTAAAATATTTAAACTTTAAACCACCCACAAACACAAGTGTGAATGCAGAGAATCAGATAGCTTGTCACTCAAAATCACCTTTAATAAAACAAACCATCACTAATTTGTTTTTAACGGACCTTCTTTATTTCCTGAACAAACATAATTTTTCCTTTATCTTTACATGCAGATATTTAATTTCCATATCTATTTTCTGATTTTTTTTTCTATTGAGATAGATTTTGTACAGATCCTTTGCTGGGAACTGCAGTGAAATTCTTACATTTAATGATCTTAAAGGTAAAAATATTAATTTTTGTTTAGAAGTAATTTGTCTCACATTAAGATGAATAAAATCAGTTTCTTACATTGTCAAATTACTACACAGATTTTGGAGGAGGATCCACTACACTGCCCTGTTCAGTCTCTTATGGAACAGAAATAAGTTCTGCTGCAAATCCTCCATCTTCAAACAGCACAAACAACACAGTCACATATTGATGCATGGCATATATTGTCCATATAGTTTAGTGGACCCTCTATGTTCGCCTCTGTCACAGCTGATGCTGTCTCCTCTTCAGCCTTTTAATTGCATTAACAGACTTATGGCCTTTTGCCTAATGAAAGATAACTTGTCAAGGGAGTTTTTCTTCTCCACCATCGCCAAGCGCTTGCTCACAGGGGATCGCCTGATTGCTGGGGTCTTTCTGCAATTGTGGGGGTTTCCCCTACAGTTGAAAGTGCTATGAGATGACTGTTGTTGTGAAATGGCGCTATATGAATAAAGTTGAATTGAATTGTCAAAAAGGGGGAAAAAAAACAAACTATATTTAGATTACAAGACAAGGACACCATCTTGGACTGTGACCGTGATAAAATTATAAAAAAAAAAAGTTAAAATAAAAAGCCCACATTCATTCAATGAAAAAAGAGGCTTGTGAAGGAAATTGGTTGAATAGAAAAACCCCTTAAAAAGGTTTGTATAAATTAACACAACAGCAAGGCTTGCATAGTGATGCCTTATTGTAATTGCAATATGGGAAAAAAAATAAAATCTATACTGTATAATCTGATTATCTAGGTATGTGGGGAAAGTTAAAAAGCCTTAACAGAGCTTCACAAAATAAACAATGAAGGATGGAGTCATCGGACTTTCTTACATTTTACCAGGGCAGAACCCAAATATTCTCTTATCTGAATATCTGTTCATGACAGTGGGATTCAGTTTCTAAATTTGGTATTTGGATATTTGCTCCTTCACCCAAACTGTTCAAACTTAAGTATGCTAATTCTGATTTACTATATTTCCAAAAAAAGGGGGTCACAAAACTGCATGAAAAAAATTTAGAAATATATAAAGAAAAAACTTCAAATTCATATGACAAAAATTGCAAATTTATGAGCAAAAATATATATATTTACAAAGAAATCTGTAACAATAGTCTTTGGGGAAATTATTTCAAATTACATGGAAAAATAGCAGATTTACTATAAAAAAAATAGCAAAATTACAAGAAAAAAGCTCTCAAATTTACATAAAAAGCTGCAAATTTATGAAAAAAAGTACAAATTTACATGGAAAAAATCTTTATAACAAAAGCCTTTATATGTAAATGTAATGATAAAGGTTGTAAAATAGCCTACTGCCTTGCAGTGCACTTGATTTGTCACATTATTCTAAATACTTATTATTTTTTATGGAAAATAAATTTGACCCAAAGGACATCCAAGCTGGGGCTCAAACTCAGAGCTTCTCCCACCAGAGTCTGGGGCTGAATCTCATTCTCCTCCCTTGCAGACTCGTTGACTTTAGGCGCGTTCACATGAAGTGAAGGGTTGTCCCAATCTGAAATCAGGAAGTGACTGACTGCTCACTCGCTGACTTCATGAGCCCTTAAATGAGCCCTTACTTGAAATCAGCATAGCATGCTGACTTAAGGTCAGGGAATTACCCACAGTTCAGAGTGCCATGCCTGCATTTCTCAAGGAAAAGCTCCTGATTCGTCACCTGTTCATCACTGACCACCCCTTCACCCCAGCTCCACCCCACAAAAAAACAAAAAAAACAAAAAAGAACACTCAAACACAGAAGCATGGAAGGAACAAGTCCAAACATCACTAAAAAGATGATGTTTACATGTCAGTATAATGTAGCTCACTGGTCTGCAGTGTGTCTATAGTTGCATAAGAAAACATTTTTTTTTATTTACAAACAAGGAGCAATGAACAAACATTAGAGTTTATTGAGCTTTGTATTGAACATGACTCCAAATTCTCAGGCCACAGAAACACATCTGCTCAAGGTTTCAAGTAAGTATTCAGCTGGTACAATGATTGATTATTGATTATGATTATTTAGTAAGCTAGTGGATGACTATAACTAAGGATTTAGCATACTGCTTTTAACACATAACGTATAAATAAAGAATAAATAAATAAATAAAAAAGTAAATATACTACACCGCAGACATTATTTAGCAACTATTTTGTGTAATTTTCATAAAAAAGAACATTATTTTTTCATACCTCTCTTTCACTCTGTAAGGCTAATGGCTGCAAGATATTTAGATCAGGCAATTGATTCCTTCTGTTCCTTGGCCTTGAAGATAAAATCATTCTTAAAATAAAAAGTCCAAATCCCACAATACTAAGCAGCATGTTTGTCATATACCGTTGTCGAGGTAGGGTGACATATCATAAAGTGTCCCATTCCTTTTATATCATTTCAAGCCCTCACAGACTCGCATACTCACACACTACTAATGGCTGCCACCTAAGTCTACAAAGGCGGAGGGCTTGAAGGCTTAGGGAGGAGATTGAGCTTTGGCCTCTCATTCTACTTATGTAACTAAGAGACTTGATCAGTTTGCAAATCCAAAAATCTCACTTCATGCAGTCGGCAGTTCTTTGCAGGTCAGCTTCCTGTATCTTTGGCTGATGTTGTTGTTTTTTCTTCTTGATGCTTTTTTCCCCCAATCCTCATATGCCTCCAAGAATGTTTGCTACTCTTCTCAGAAAAATATTTATGGTGTGGCCACACATGTGACCTACTTTGTGACTTATTTAAGGCCTCACATTTGAGATAAGAACAAAGACAGAATTTCCTTGGAGATAACAGGAAGCTGGAAGGTGTTAGCTTTGGTATGCAGGGCCTGAGACTGTGGGGGTGATATTAAGAGATTATAGAGGAGATGCATTGTTACTGGTGATTATAATGCAAGGTGACTTGTGATGCAAAGTGACGTGATTATAATGCAATGTGACTTGTGATGCAAATTGACTTGTGAGCTGTGAGAGTCCCGGGTATTTAAGGGACGAGAGTTTCCTGTGACATTCTCTTTCTTCGTTGAGATGATGGTGAATGTGAATAAAGCTGCTTTGAGAGAGATCAGTCTCATCCTTCTCACATTCCCACACTGGTGACCCAAGACGTAGCATGCAACAACAGGAGAGTTCCCCGGGGCCAGCCTCGTCAGGAGCCCCCAGCCAAGCGAATGCAGCTACGGTCCAGCTACTGGACTTTTGGCAGAACAAGCCGCGCTCCTGGTTCCACGCGGTTGAGGCACAATTCAACCTCCGGGAAAAACGGTAGACGATACAAAATTCTACCATGTGGTCGCAAGACTGGACAACCACACGGCTCAGCACGTGGAGAGCCTTATCGAGCAGCCGCCAGACAGCGACAAATACGGCGCGTTGAAGGCTGCACTCATCCAGCACTTCACCCCCACCGTCGAGGAGCGAGCAGAGAGACTCCTGGCGCTGACTGAATTGGGAGATGACACCCCCGTTAATCTGATGGAGAAGATGTTGAAGTTGAAAGGCTCAGATGACGACCACTTCATCTTCACCCACCTCTTCCTCAGGACCCTACCGTCAGCGACGAGAGCGACCCTGACCAGTTCGCCGTTGTTGGCCCAGCGGGACTACCGCGCGCTGGCCCAGGAGGCGCAGCGAATTGTCAACGCCAGCAGACAGCGCGCGGCCACAGCTGCAGCAGCGGAACTCAGCGCGACGACCGCAGATGGCAGGGGGCCAGGGGCAGCAGTAGCAGACCCACCGACGACGGCGGCGGCAAGAGCCAGGAAACGCGGAGGAGACGTCCTTTGTTTCTACCATCGCCGTTTCGCAGAGAGGGCACGCAAGTGTGTACCACCGTGCCAGTTTCAGCATTCGGGAAACGCCAAGACCGGGGGGTCGGTAGCAGCCGCAGCCCTTGGAGAGGAGAACAAGCTGCTCTACTTGTTGGACGCACGCTCGGGGAGGCAGTTCCTCGTGGACACAGGCTCCCAGTTGAGTTTCATCACACCTTCCTACATGGACAGACTGGCAGGTTCCAGAGGTCCCGGGGTGACAGCAGCGAACGGCTCGGAGATTAAGACCTTTGGTGAGAAGACTCTGCTTCTGTCTCTACACGGCCATACATTTGAGTGGACTTTTGTTATAGCAGCAGTGAATTTCAATATGTTGGGGGCTGATTTTTTGTGCTCACTTGGTTTATTGGTTGATCTCGCTAACAGGCGCCTGGTTAATGCATTTTCTTTTGATTCTATTCCCTGTACAGCGCGAGTGGTCCCGCCAACAGCACAAGCCAACGTCACAGCTGCAAGCGGTAAGTTCCATACACTGCTCACTCAGTTCCCAGCACTCACGGTCCCCATATTTTCGGCAACAGTCGCTAAACACGGGGTGGAGCATTTTATTACCACTACCGGACAACCCGTTTTTGCAAAAGCTCGGCGCTTGGACGCAGCTAAACTGGCCATAGCGTGCGAGGAGTTCGCCAACCTGGAGAGGTTGGGCATTATCAGGCGTTCAAAAAGTCCGTGGGCTTCCCCGCTACACATGGTCCCGAAGGCTGACGGATCATGGCGACCTTGCGGGGATTTCCGCAGGTTAAACAACGCTACAACGCACGACCGCTACCCAATTCCGCATATCCAAGATTTTTCCGTTCATTTAGCAGGGGCTCGTGTTTTTACTAAGATCGATTTGGTCCGCGGTTACCACCAAGTCCCAGTGCGCGCTGAGGACATACCCAAAACAGCGGTAATAACTCCATTTGGCCTATTTGAGTTTTTACGCATGCCATTTGGGCTTAAAGGGGCTGCACAGACGTTCCAACGCATGATGGACGCGGTGCTACGTGATCTCCCTTTTGTGTTCGTCTAGTTAGATGATACAGTGATCCCTCACTTATCGCGGTTAATGGGTTCCAGAACCGACCGCGAAAAGTGAAAAACCGCGAAGTAGCGTCACCCCAATGATGTCATCCATAAATAATACGTACGTTCATTCTCTCACTCTCTCTCTCTCATATGATACGTGTGTGTGTGTGTACGTGTACATACATATGTAGATGTAAACAAAGTGTACATAAATATGTTTTTAGAACTCTTTTATTCTTATAACAAGATACGTAACTCAAGATGAAAATGATTTACTGCACAGGTTAATGAGAGCTTTACTGCTCCTCAGGTGACGCCTCATCGTGAGGTGCTGGAGGCGCAGGATCATCGAGGGCAGCTTCCGATAGAGCTGAAGCTACAGGAGGCAGCGTAGTGGCTCGACGGGAAGACTATTTCGCACAAAATGGCACAAGAGAACAGCAAAAAGTTTCACGCGGCGAGACTAAGTAACACGAGCGATAAAAAGCAATGAATGCGGTCTTCCTTCCCTTCATGAGTGCTCGGCAGGGAGAGGAGGTGGGTGAAACGTCTCGGCCAATCAGCTTGCGGGGTGAAACGTCTCGGCCAATCAGCTTGCGAGATTTCCGAGCCGAGCCAACACGAGAATAGCGAACAGAGAGTTGTGCGGCTCTACGTGTTGACACCTGATGGTCTAATGTAGTCTCCCTGCCTTCTGCTAGCGCCCGCCCATTATTTCTCAATTTTGAATTTTTGATGAATATTTTTGAAAAATCCGCGATGCACTGAGGGCGCGAAAGGTGAAGCGCGAAGTAGCGAGGGATCACTGTATTTTGGTAGCCAGCGCGTCCGAAGACGAACATGAAAACCACCTAGCCACAGTTTTCCGGAGGTTGGGAGATCACGGGTTAATAATCAACCCAGCGAAGTGTCAGTTCGGGGTGGCGCAGATTGATTTTTTAGGACACCGCGTCTCCCCCGAAGGAGCGGTTCCGCTTCCTGACAAAGTGGGCGCGGTAGCAGATTTTCCCCGGCCACAGACGGTCAGGGCGTTACAGGAGTTTTTGGGAATGGTGAATTTTTATAACCGTCTTCTCCCCCGCGCGGCGCAACTTATGCAACCGCTGTATGCCGCGCTCAAAAAACAGAAACCCGCGAATAAGGTCGAGTGGTCCCTGGAGCGGGAGCAAGCGTTCTCGGAGGTTAAAGCAGCCTTGGCAAAGGCTGCGTTGTTGGCACACCCAGACCCAACGGCCCGCATAGCGCTCACTGCTGACGCATCTGATGTGGCCATAGGGGCGGTCGTGGAGCAGCACGTAGCCGGGGTTTGGCAGCCCCTCGCCTTTTTCAGCAGGACCTTGAGCGATAGTGAACGTAAATACAGCGCGTTCGCCAGGGAGCTGCTGGCTCTCCATTTGGCCATCCGCCACTTTCAGTTCTGGCTGGAAGGACGCTGTTTCACCGCGTTCGTTGACCACAAGCCGCTAACATTCGCGATGGCCAAGGTTTCCGAATCGTGGTCAGGCCGGCAGCAGAGACAGCTGGCTGCAATTTCAGAGTTTACCACTGATATTCAGCATGTGGCGGGCAAACTGTACGTAGTGGCAGATTGCCTCTCGCGCGCCGTGGCGGCTCCAGTCAGCGTAGGGATAGATTACGCAGCCATGGCCGCGGAGCAGGTTAGCGACGCGGACGTGCGCGCGCTCCAGTCTGGACCAACAGGGTTAAGGCTGGAGAACAGGGTGCTGCAAGACGGTATGCCCCCTCTAATCTGCGATGTCTCCACTGGACGGCCGCGTCCAGTAGTACCAGCTGCGTGGCGCCGCCGCGTTTTTGACTCGATTCATTCTTTGGCGCACCCTGGAGTGCGCGCGTCGGTCAAAATGGTAGGAGAGAAATTTGTGTGGCCGAGTCTTCGCAAACAAGTTAAAGAGTGGGCAGCAGCCTGCACGGTGTGTCAACGAGCCAAAGTACACAGGCACACGAGGGCTCCTTTGGAGCCGTTTCACATTCCGGCCAAGAGGTTCGATCACGTTCATGTGGACCTCGTGGGCCACCTCCCGCCATCACAAGGGTGCACACACCTTCTGACAATGGTGGACTGCACCACGCGCTGGCCTGAAGTTGTCCCGCTGGCATCAACCACGGCCGAGGAGGTGGCACACGCATTTTTAACAGCTTGGGTGGCGTGCTTCGGCATTCCGTTGGACATTACGTCTGACAGAGGCCCTCAATTTGTGTCCGAACTTTGGTCGACAATGGCCCGCAACCTAGGTGCCGCAATTCACCGCACAACCGCGTACAATCCGCAGGCTAACGGGTTATGCGAACGTTTTCATAGGTCATTGAAAGCGGCTCGCAGAGCGTCACTAACGGATGCAAATTGGGTAGACAAGTTACCGTGGATTTTATTGGGGTTGCGTTCTGCGCCTAAAGAGGACTTAGAAGCCTCCTCAGCGGAGCTCGTGTTTGCGCAACCACTTCGGCTGCCTGGGGAGTTTCTCCCAGATAACCCGGCTCCAGACACCTCCCCGTCTCAGCTGTTGCGGAGTAACATAGAATCAAGCACGCTGCCCGGCCCCGTGCACCACAGTTTTCAGCGCGTTTTTGTGCCTAAAGCTTTGAAAAACGCGGAGTTTGTTTTTATCAGACATGACGCGCATCGCACACCACTGCGACCACCTTATGATGGGCCGTTCAGAGTGTTGGAAACAGGGGACAAGCACTTTTTGCTAGATTTGGGGGGTAGGAGGGAAAAGGTTGGTATAAACAGACTCAAACCCGCTTTTGTGGTGGCGGATGAGCAAGTGCTGTTGGCAAGGGCCCCTCGACGCGGCAGGCCACCACGGGGTGTTTCCCAGAGTAATATTTCCCCAGATCACCCGCAGAGACTGACAGAAAGTTTTCACCCTCAGACAGCAGCTCCCCAGCATGACGGTGCCGTGTAGGCGGTGAAACCTGGTTACAGCAGATACGGGAGAAGACTGAGGCCCAAGCAGCATGTGGATTGATGTACAATGATGTTATCACAGCATGCAAACTGTTATTCTGTTGTTCGATCTAAATGTTTGGGGGGGGGTGGCCACACATGTGACCTACTTTGTGACTTATTTAAGGCCTCACATTTGAGATAAGAACAAAGACAGAATTTCCTTGGAGATAACAGGAAGCTGGAAGGTGTTAGCTTTGGTATGCAGGGCCTGAGACTGTGGGGGTGAAATTAAGAGATTATAGAGGAGATGCATTGTTACTGGTGATTATAATGCAAGGTGACTTGTGATGCAAAGTGACGTGATTATAATGCAATGTAACTTGTGATACAAACTGACTTGTGAGCTGTGAGAGTCCCGGGTATTTAAGGGACAAGAGTTTCCTGTGACATTCTCTTTCTTCGTTGAGATGATGGTGAATGTGAATAAAGCTGCTTTGAGAGAGATCAGTCTCATCTTTCTCACATTCCCACAATGTCTCTTTTCCTCCACTGCTTGTGGCCTCTGTGTTCAACACGTGCTGTCTTAGTAGGTTTGCCGTGAACGTGCACGGCACAAGGTCAATCAACTCCGAGTTGATCAAACAGATTCATAATCGGAGTTCTGGAACCAGAAACTCAGAGTAAGTTCTAACAGGTTCACTTAACCCCGGGTTCAGGGTTTATTTCAGGCTATGTTAACCCTGCTCTCTGGAATGCCCCCTTGATTTTCCCTGAATAGAATAAAATGCTAAACCATATAACAGTCACACTATGCGCAAAGATTGTCATGACGGCCGCTGGGCCGTTATCTGTCTCATCAGCTCCAACTGCGCACAGACCAGCAGGTGCTAATCAGCGGCTGTTAAAAGCCAGTGTTGCTGACAGCCCGGCATGGAGTCGTCTGTCTTCCTCGTCAGAGTATGAGCCAGAACTTCGTTCTCAAGCCACGCCAAGAATGTCTCGTCAGGACCGGCCACGTAAGAGAACGCTTTGCTTTTCAACCCCTTGCCTTTACCCCTGTGCACAGGTGGACCTCCCAGGCGGCGGACCAACTTCCCCAGCCGACGGGGCGTTGCCACCTCCATCACGGAGCTCCTCGTTACCACCACAGCTACGGGTACTATCATCACCACAGCTACAGGAACTATCCTCATTACAGCTACAGGAGCTATCATCTTCACGGCTACTGGTACAACCAACACCTCTGCTACGGGAACTATCATCATCACAGCTACAGGTGCAATCACCATCACAGCTATGGGCACAATCACCACCACGTTGCACGGACACTGGAAGTCAGCAGAACATATCCTGTGGCACATCCAAGTAAGCCTTACCACCTACAATTACCCGCCATTGTTGAACAGCTGTAATTGTTTCTGCTTGTGTGTTCCAGGGTTGCCAGGTCGCCATCTGAACTGCTCAGTTCCAGTGACCAGACTTCAATACTTGCACTCACACACGCACTACACTCCCTCACTATACAATAAAGAATAATTGTCTATATCTGCTTGTGTCAGTGCCTGTTTCCAGGGTCAGTAAGACTCCGTCACGTTGACCCAGCGGACAGCACACTGTCGCGCAAATTAAACACACTTTGCGCTCGGGTAGACATGTTATCACACCAACAGACAGTTATTCTTAACCAACTCATTCAAATTAACAGCCGGCTGGATCGTCTGGAGGGACACCAGACGTTCTCCCCGACCGCTAGTGCTTCAACCCCTGCAGGCTTAGCGAAAGGTCAAACTAACATCTCATCTTCTTCTCGCCTCACCCCTGTTCCCACGCCTGCCCGGTTTAGCGGAAAACTCGGGGAGGCCCGAGGGTTCATTCTACAATGTGAATCAGTTTTCCTCCACATTCCGGGAGACTTCGCCATAGACTCAATTAAGATTGGTTATATCATCAACTTGATGGGGGGTAGAGCCTTAGACTGGGCATATTCAGTAATGGCTAAACCAAGTTATCCTGTGTTAACTTATCAGCAGTTTGTGGCGGAGTTTATGTCTGTGTTTGATCATTCAGATAGGGGTGCGGTGTTGACAGAACGGCTGTTGAGTCTGCAGCAGGGTAACAGATCAGCTGCTGACTACGCTATTGACTTCCGGGTCCTGGCCACAGAGATTGGGTGGGGGGAACCGTCACTTTGTGGTATTTTCCTTCGCAGTCTCAACGCCGAATTAAAGGATGAGTTAGCGGCACGGGACAAACCGGATAATTTGAGTGAATTAATTGCTCTTACTATAAGCCTAGATAGTAGATTAAGGGAGCGAGCAGCTGAACGGCGAACTACTTCCCGTTCAGCTAAACCCCGCCCTCGCTCCACTAGTTCTCCTCTGCTCACTCTACCCGCGTCAGAGGAACTTCCGGATCAAGAGGCTATGGTAATAGGGCAGTCAAAAGTGTCAGCGGCTGAGAGACAGCGCCGCAGGGATCTTGGCCTTTGTTTCTATTGTGGGAAAGAGTCACATGGGGTATTTGAATGTCCCAGTCGGTTAAAAGGGAAGGTCCGTGGATCGCAGTAGGGGGATTCAAGGACAAGAACTTAGAAAGACCCCTCACTAGTTTCCGCATACCCATTAGACTAATTCACACGCATACAGAACATTCCACGCTGGCTTTAGTAGACTCAGGAGCTGAGCAGAACTTTGTTTCCAGAGACCTGGCAACCCGGATGGGCCTCAGCTGTCAGAATCTGGATCCCCCTGTCAATCTCATCAACCCTGTCCAAGGCGTCACTGACCACCATCGCCTATCAGACGGCCCCAGTTTCTGTGATCGTTTCAGGTAACCACAGGGAGGAGATTAGGTTTCTGATTCTGCCCGTCTCATCCTCGCCCGTCATCCTGGGGTACCCCTGGCTTCGGCTACACAATCCCACCATTGACTGGCAAGCAGGGAGTATTACAGCGTGGAGTACATTCTGTCTGAGTGCCTGCCTCCAATCTGCGGCGTGTGCCCCATCTGTCAAGGTGCCTCCACCCTCGACGTCACCACTGGATCTGTCCAAGGTACCGGAGGTTTACCATGACCTGGGGTTAGTATTTAGCAAGTCTCGGGCATTGTCTCTACCCCCCCATCGACCTTACGACTGTGCTATAAATCTGAAGGCTGGGGCCCCTCTTCCTGCTAGCCGCCTGTACAGCCTATCAGCTCCGGAGTGCGAAGCCATGGACACCTACATCAAGGAATCCCTGGCCTCTGGTATCATCCGCCGGTCGTCCTCAGCCGTGGGTTCCGGTTTCTTCTTCGTTGGGAAGAAGGACGGCTCATTACGCCCCTGCATCGACTTCCGGGGCCTTAACGAGATTACGGTAAAGGACAAGTACACTCTGCCTTTGATGAACACAGCATTTGACTCCCTCCAGGGGGCGTCCTGGTTTACCAAACTGGATCTCAGGAATGCCTATCACCTGGTGCGCATCACAGAAGGTGACGAGTGGAAGATGGCTTTCCGGACCCCAAGCGGTCATTTTGAGTACCTGGTAATGCCGTTTGGGTTAACCAACGCTCCGGCCGTCTTCAAGCGACTAATAAACGATGTTCTGCAGGACTTCCTTAACTCGTTTGTGTTCGTGTATCTTGATGATATACTAATCTTCTCTCGCACATTAGAGGAGCACCAGGTGCACATCCGTAAAGTGTTACAGCGCCTCCTGAAGAACCAACTGTTCGTCAAGGCAGAGAAGTGTGAGTTTCACACTGACCAGACCTCCTTCCTTGGGTTCATCATTGCTTGGAACCAGGTGCTCCCCGACCCGGCCAAAGTCAAGGCAGTAGTGGATTGGCCCGCACCAACTTCTAGGAAGCAGCTTCAGGGATTCTTGGGCTTTGCTAACTTCTATCGTCGGTTTGTGCCCAATTTTGGAAACATTGCTCGTCCTCTGACTGTGCTCACCTCCCCAAAGACCCCGTTTTGCTGGAGTGAGGAGGCAGCCAGGGCGTTTGAAAAACTTAAGGAGGAGTTTGCTTCTGCCCGTGTTCTAACCCAGGTGGACCCGAATCTACAGTGCTTGGTGGAGGTGGACGCCTCTGATTCGGGGGTAGGAGCGGTGCTCTCCCAACGTTCTCCTGAAGACGGTAAGATCCGCCCTTGCGCCTACTTCTCTCATTGCCTGTCACCGGTGGAGAGGAATTATAGCATAGGAGACAGGGAGCTGCTGGCGGTGAAACTCGCCTTGGGGGAATGGAGACACTGGCTGGAGGGGGCTGCTCAGCCGTTCGTTGTATGGACTGATCACCGCAACCTGGAGTACCTCAGCACAGCGAAGCGTCCGAACACACGCCAGGCTCGTTGGTCCCTTTTCTTTGGCCGATTTAATTTTACCATCACTTATCGGCCGGGAAGCAAGAACGGTAAGCCGGACGCCCTCTCGCGGCAGTTCGATGTACCATCCACTGAAGATCAGGAAGCACCCATCCTACCGCCCTCCTGTGTTGTGGGCGCCCTGTCCTGGGGTATTTGTAGGACAGTCCGAAGAGCGCTGAAGACGGAGCCAGATCCGGGGGGGGGGGGGGTCCCCCGGGCCGCCTGTTTGTCTCACGCTCTATTCGGGGTCAAGTGATTGAGTGGGGTCACGCCTCCAAGCTGGCTTGTCATCCGGGAGTGGGTCGGACTGTGGACCTTCTCCAGAGGACCTTCTGGTGGCCAGGGCTACGGAAGGACGTTGTAAGTTACATCCGGGCTTGCGCTCAATGCGCTACTGGGAAAACGACATCATCCCCACCGGCGGGTCTGTTACATCCTCTGCTGGTCCCTTCCTGCCCTTGGTCCCATGTTGCCATGGATTTTGTGACTGGTTTGCCCCCCTCAGATAGTTTTACCACAGTTTTGACTATTGTGGACTGTTTCTCGAAGGCGGCCCATTTTGTGCCTCTTCGGGGTTTGCCCTCGGCCCAGGAAACGGCGGACCTCCTTGTCCAGCATGTGGTCCGTCTTCACGGCATCCCCGCTGACATAGTGTCAGACCGGGGACCACAGTTCATCTCTCAGGTCTGGAAAGCATTCTGTGCAGCGCTGGGAGCCACAGCTAGCCTCTCTTCAGGGTATCATCCACAGAGTAATGGCCAGTGTGAACGGGCTAACCAGGTGCTTGAGGCCGCGCTGCGTTGTGTCATCTCCTCCTGTTCGTCCTCTTGGAGCAAGCACTTTCCTTGGATAGAGTACGCCCATAACACCACGATCTCTACGGCCACGGGTTTCTCTCCTTTTAAGGCATCGTTTGGGTTTGATCCACGACTGTTCCCGGAGGAGGAGAAGGAGGTAGCGGTCCCGTCTGTCCAGACCCACATAAGGTGCTGTCGGCGAGTATGGTCCATCGCCCGCAGGGCTCTTCTGAAGACCACTGAACGCAACATCCAGGTGGCCAACCGTCACAGGAGACCCGCCCCGGACTACAAGGTGGGTCAGAAAGTTTGGTTGTCTACCCGGAATATTGGTGTACCGGCTGAGAAGCGCAAACTCACTAAGCGCTTCATTGGTCCTTACACCATTTCTCGAATTGTCAATCCTGTGTCTGTGCGCTTGTCTCTCCCCCCTTCCATGCGCATCTGCCCCACCTTTCATGTCTCCCAGGTTAAACCGTACATCTCAGACCCTCTGTGCCCGCCCCCCGCTGCTCCTGCCCCCTGAGGATGATCGATGGCCATCCAGCCTGGGGGGTGACTGCCATCTTGGATGTTCGCAGGCGGGGTCGTGGTCTTCAGTATTTGGTGGACTGGGAGGGCTATGGACCGGAGGATCGTTCTTGGATTCGCCCAGCGTTGATCCTGGATAAGCAGTTGATCCGCGATTTCCATCGGGTGAATCCAGGTAGAATTGGGCAGGTGCCTGGAGGCACTGCTAGAGGGGGGAGTACTGTCATGACGGCCGCTGGGCCGTCATCTGTCTCATCAGCTCCAGCTGCGCACAGACCAGCAGGTGCTAATCAGCGGCTGTTAAAAGCCAGTGTTGCTGACAGCCCGGCACGGAGTCGTCTGTCTTCCTCGTCAGAGTATGAGCCAGAACTTCATTCTCAAGCCACGCCAAGAACGTCTCGTCAGGACCGGCCACGTAAGAGAACGCTTTGCTTTTCAACCCCTTGCCTTTACCCCTGTGCACAGGTGGACCTCCCAGGCGGCGGACCAACTTCCCCAGCCGACGGGGCGTTGCCACCTCCATCACGGAGCTCCTCGTTACCACCACAGCTACGGGTACTATCATCACCACAGCTACAGGAACTATCCTCATTACAGCTACAGGAGCTATCATCTTCACGGCTACTGGTACAATCACCACCTCTGCTACGGGAACTATCATCATCACAGCTACAGGTGCAATCACCATCACAGCTATGGGCACAATCACCACCACGTTGCACGAACACTGGAAGTCAGCAGAGCATAACCTGTGGCACATCCAAGTAAGCCTTACCACCTACATTTACCCGCCATCGCTGAACAGCTGTAATTGTTTCTGCTTGTGTGTTCCAGGGTTCCCAGGTCGCCATCTGAACTGCTCAGTTCCAGTGACCAGACTTCAATACTTGCACTCACACACGCACTACACTCCCTCACTATACAATAAAGAATAATTGTCTATATCTGCTCGTGTCAGTGCCTGTTTCCTGGGTCCAGAACATGTCAAAGATAATCTGACACAAAACTGAAAGACCTGGAACCATGACAAAAACAAGTGAAAATATCTAAGCAAAACATTTAAAAAATCAATTTGAACAGCTCAAACATGATTTATCTGCAGATGAATTTGAGTTTCTCTTTACAGCCCATAGTCTCCCACTCTGCTTGTGTGGTCAAAGCGCGATTCAGTGTTTGACACTGGAGGTCGTGATCCGTTCCTGTTGACCAGGCCTGATACTGCAGAGGGCTGCCGTCCACCCACAACCAACAGTCACCCAGGTAGGGCAGGCCTATCCACACTGGCTTAGTGATGCCATCAATCTGGATCTGTTTAAGAGCCTGAGAGTTACCGGTCTCAGAGGTCAGGCTTGTGAGTGTAAAGCCTGTCTGCTCACAGCGCCACAACCCCTCCTTCCATCTCATCTCCGTCTCTGAAATTGTGAAGCTCAAGCAGAAAAAAGGTAATTTTGTGGAGAGAGAAATAACTAGGAAGAGCGGTCCAGAGCAGAGCAGGTTTTATTAATCTCTCTCTCTCACATTTACCAGAATCACAAGTATCAAAAAACTCCCAGGTCGCAGGCACCTCTCCCTTTTATAGCATACAACTCGCTCTTCGACTTGTGGTGCTGCATTAACATAAAAGCCTTTGCAATTCCCATTCTCTTTGTCACTGTTCACACCAATACACCAACCCCTGCATCAGCACACAAACCCCCCATGACAAGTCCCCTTGTCCTTCCGTCTGAGTGGAAGCATACTGAGTGGATTCCCCACAATTTCTCATTAGTTGGAAAAGTAAGCCAATGTTCCCAGAAATGATACCACAAATCAATGGCAACACTTGGTATTTCCTTGCAATCAGAGGATAGACCAGCATGCCTCTGCATGTCGGTTGCATTCCCTCCTCCTGACCACTTCCAGTTTATTCCATCATAGTAGAGACCAATCCTGACTACACCAGTGACATTCCCAGCTATTGCTTCTATCAGTTTATGTTCTTCCAAAATTGTAGGTAAAGGGGACAGATGCATATAATTTTCTCTGCAGTACCTTTCAGCATCATCCCCTTCAAGTTTTACATAGACATACACATGCTTACTAAAATGACGCTCTTCAGCATAAACAGAGACACTTACAGTAAAAAGCATTTTAAAAGCAAAGATCTTCATGTTGGTCAAGTGATCAGATGCAGCGATCAGTCATTCTACAAAGTCTGTCTTTAATTTTCCATCTACTCAGAAGTTTCTACAGATGAGTCTGAACTCCTCCTCTCTGACTGTCTTATTGTTGTGTTGTGTCTCATGCATAGGAATTCATGCAAATATAAGACCTTTCGTGTACTTGCTTTAGTTCTTAGCAGAAACTTTAGTACACATCAACAAAGACCAAACCAAGAACTGTTTTACTTTTGAGGTTATTTACAGTTGTGAAATCTTTTGAAAATCATATGTGTACCCAGATGTTTATTTTGTCCTTGGTGCCATTAGTAAATGAATCATAATGTTAAAAATGAGCTGCATGGTGATTTGTTTCCAAAATCAAGCAAAAGCAACATCATTTAAAACCTAAGTTCTGCTACACAGTAGTTTTTAAAGGAGCACTATGTAAGTTTCTTGTTCCTTGTAGGAGCACTGAAAAGTCCACAACCACGGCGACCATGACCCCAGTCCTAACAGCCAACCACAGGGCTTTTTGTTGTTGGTGGCTAAAGTAGTGCCCTGTGATTCACTGCTGGGACCTCAGTTTAAAAGCCTGCATTTCTGCTAGTATGGTAGTGTTGCATTCATGCCTATGGAACTGAAAACAGCACTGTAACTTGAGACTGAAACAAACAGCCCAACAACCAGTGCCACCAACCAAAGGCCTAAGGGAATAGAGGGCAAACGACAAGTCCATAAATAAATAAATTGATAAATAAAGCTAAAAAATAAGACAATGAATATGGCACACCTACACCACACACACATACAGATATATGTACTTGTATATTCTTTTTAAATTTTTGACCAAAGAAAGTCACACAGGTCATCATGGCTTGTAAATAATCAAATGTGGTATCAATGAGATGTAGCATCAATCCATTTGGCTCTAATCTATAAAATCACTCTTCACCTTAAAGAAATTATTTCACCCAAAAGTCTGGTCAAGAATCGTTTCCTTCACCTAAGAACCACAGTTTGAAAGCACATTCCATGGTAACAAGGGATGATAAGGATCCCATTCCGTGCCAGGAACGGATTTATAATCTGCAAATCATAAATCCCGGAACTTCCTCTCCAACCAGGCAGTTTTATGCTTCAAGTACTGTTTGAGACATC
This sequence comes from Pholidichthys leucotaenia, assembly GCA_020510985.1. NCBI lineage: Eukaryota > Metazoa > Chordata > Actinopteri > Cichliformes > Pholidichthyidae > Pholidichthys > Pholidichthys leucotaenia. The sequence continues at coordinate 291,601,645 of CM035839.1, read as the reverse complement.
TCAGATCCCTTGACCTGAATTCCACAGGTCTCTAGGAAGTATACACAGCTCAACATTGCCTACTTCTGTTCAACTCAGGAGCATGTTGGATCTAATTAACATTGGGATTTTGGTTTTATCTGCCTGAAATAATCCTCTCTCCTCATGACTTTTATATTTTTCGAGAAACTACTGCTCAGAACGCTGTTGAAGATGACTGCCTCTGTGCTGAACAATGATGGGTTTGAATCGTTTCATTAATCATTGATTTTAAATGTGTTGCATGTTTGAAAATGCTTAAATGAACTTTATTCTAATGCATGTTAAATATAGAAGGACACGTTTATAAAAGTGTATGCTCACTGAAAGTTAGTCATGAATCACTGAAGTTAGCTTAAATTTTATATAAGATAAGATAAGCCTTTATTAGTCCCACAATGGGGAAATTCCAGGATTGCAACAGCACAGGGATAGCAACACTCAGAGCAACAATCAGAAGGCAAGAGAAAAAACAAGAGCAGCAAGTATACATATGTACATATAAATATAAATATATATATAGACACACAGTGTGAAGCATTGTAGCTAGATTGGATAGATATATAAATATATAAACACAGTGCGGAGCATTGTAACTGGATGGAATAAATATATGAGTATATAAACACACAGTGCGGAGTATTGTAGCTAGATGGAATGAATATGTGAATATGTAAACACACAGTACGGAGCATTGTAGCTAGATGGAATAAATGTGTAGATATATAAACACACACAGTGTGGAGCATTGTAGCTAGATGGAATAAATATGTAAATATATAAACACACAGTGCGGAGCATTATAGCTAGATGGAATAAATATATGAATATATAAACACACAGTGCGGAGCATTGTAGCTAGATGGAATAAATATGTAGATATATAAACACACACAGTGCAGAGCACTGTAGCTAGATGGAATAAATATATAAATATATAAACACACACAGTGTGGAGCATTGTTGCTAGATGGAGTAAATATATAAATATATATATAAACACACACAGTGCGGAGCATTGTAGCTAGATGGAATAAATATGTAAATATATAAACACACACAGTGTGGAGCATTGTAGCTAGATGGAATGAAACAGCACAACCGTCTACTTAGTTATCCTACATGATATGATTATGTACCCATACATATTCTCACCCTCCATAGCGACCGGTATTTTCCTAGTTGTATACCAGATGGGACCATTGTGTAAGTCTATTGCGTCTTTTGCATTCAAAACTATTAGGTTGTCACGTCTTTTTGCTATCTGTGCAAGCAGCCCTGCTTAGGTTGTACAGTCTGACAGCCGTAGGTAGGAAGGACCTGCAAATCCTCTCGGTTGTGCACCTAGGATGATGTAGTCTGCTGCTAAATGAGCTCCTCAGTGCATTCAGTATGTCCTGCATAGGGTTGGACTCGGACTCCAGCAGAGATGACAGTTTAGCCACCATCCTTCTCTCTCCTATCTCCTCCACTGGGTCAAGGCGCTGCCCCAGGACAGAGCTAGCTTTCTTGATCAGTTTGTTCAGTCTCTTCCTATCGGCTGCTGTAATGCCACTGCCCCAGCAGACCACTCCAAAAGTGATGGCTGATGCCACCACCGTGTCATAGAATGTCTTCAGCAGCGCCCCTTGTACACCAAAAGACCTGAGTCTCCTCAGTAGGAACAGCCTGCGCTGTCCCTTCTTGTAGAGTGCGTCAGTATTGTGTGACCAGTCTAGTTTATTGTTCAGATGAACACCCAGGTACTTATTGGATGTCACCATCTCGATGTCTGTTCCCTGTATATTTACTGGTGCTGTGAGGGGTTGTCCTTGCCTGTGGCAGTCCACCACCAGCTCCTTAGTTTTCCTCGCGTTGATCTGGAGGTAGTTCCGATGGCACCAGTCCACGAAGTCCTGGATAAGCCCTCTGTACTCAGCTTCATCTCCGTTGGAGATGAGGCCGACGATCGCAGAGTCATCAGAGAACTTCTGTAGATGACAGTGTGTTGTGTTGTGTGAGAAGTTCGCAGTATAAAGGGTGAACAGGAAGGGAGCCAAAACCGTTCCCTGGGGGGCCCCCGTGCTACCGATGATCGTGTCGGACACACAGTCCCGGGTTCTCACAAACTGAGGCCAGTTTGTGATGTAGTCCAGGATCCATGATAACAGGTGCTGGTCCACCCCTGCGCACAGTAGCTTGTCCTTCAGGATCATCGGTTGGATGGTGTTGAAAGCACTGGAGAAGTCAAAGAACATGATCCTCACCGCATTCCCGGGCTTCTCCAGGTGGGACAGAGAATGGTGAAGGAGGAAGATCACCGCATCCTCCACCCCAGTGCCATGCTGGTAGGCGAACTGGAGTGGATCCATCGCTGGTCCCACCAGGGGGCGGAGGTGAGCAAGGAGCAGTCTCTCCAGGGTCTTCATCATGTGGGACGTCAAGGCCACTGGTCTGTAGCTGTTCAGATCTTTGGGGTGGGAAGTCTTTGGTACAGGTACCACACAAGATGTTTTCCACAGCTGTGGTACCCTCCCCAGCTTCAGGATCAGATTGAAGATGTACTCCACAATCCCACACAGCTGGTCTGCACAGGACTTGAGGAGCTTTGCGCTGATGCCGTCCGGTCCCGACGCCTTCCTTGCCTTGATCTTCCTCAGCTCCGTCCTCACCTGGGTCTTAGTGAGGGTCAGGTTGGGGGGCTGTGTGTTGGGAGTGAGGGGGTGTTGGTGGAGTGGGGAGTGGGCAGCAGGACTTGATGTCTTTAGAGGCAGCAGTGGTTGTTGTGCAGTCAGGGGGAAGGGCGGTTGGTCAAACCTATTGAAAAACAGATTCAGATTGTTCGCCCACTCCCTGCCCCCCGTGGCCTGGGGGGAGGTATTCTGGAGCCCAGAGATGGTTTTAAGGTTTCTCCAGACCCCGCTGATGTCGCTCTGTTGCAGCTTGTCCTCCATCTTCTTCCTGAAGCTGTCCTAGCTGTCCATATGGCTAGACTTCCGGCGCCACACGAGTAGGCTGCCTTTTTGCAACAGCGGATCAATGTCTTCCTATTTCTATTTACTTTCTGGCTTCTCTTGCTAAACTTTGTGATCCGGTGACACCTTTTCCATTACAGACATACGGATTGCCCAAATGTCTCCTGAATCAGCGGACGGAGCCACTGCTTTTAGGAGGCAGTACAATAGAGACCAACTGTTAGCACTTAATCAGCCCACGATGCTAACGCAAGAATATGACATACCGGTAGAAATAAGACAGAAGCGATGTGGATGTCGTGTTGGAGCAAGACGGAGGGCGAGAAATATAAGGTACAGACCTGTCCTTCCATCCATTATTATGGGGATTGTACGATTGCTACTCAATAAGACAGATGAGCTAGCAGCTATGGCTTGTTACCAGAGCGTCTTCAGAGAGATTAGCATGATGTTGTTTACTGAGACGTGACTAACAGAGCTAGCAACAGATGCTAACATCGAACTGGAGGGTTTCCATGCAATACGGGCAGACCAGACACCAGACAGTGGGAAGGTAAGGGGCGGAGGAGTGATAATGTATGTCAATAACAGCTGGTGCAGACCGGGACATATCACGGTTAAGGAACAACACTGCAGCAAAGACATTGAGTTGCTAGCTGTTAGCATGCGGCCTACCTATCTCCCGAGGGAATACTCACACGTGATCTGCATTGTTATTTATGCAAATCCAACGGCGAACGCAGGGACAGCACGTGGCGCTATTCACTCAGTAACTGGCAGGCTGCTGACAGAACACCCAGATGCTCTTCTCCTCATCTCCGGGGATTTCAACCATATTTCACTGTCCCCCATTCTACCCACGTTCACCCAGTATGTCACATGCCACACTAGAGACAATAAAACACTGGACATATTCTATGCAAACACTAAGGAGGTGTACACCTCATCACCACTTCCCCAACTCGGGAGATCAGATCACAACTTGGTTCATCTCCTGCCAGTGTACAAAACCCCAGTACACAGACAACCTCAGGTCATGCGCACGGTGAATATATGGTCTGAGGAGGCAATGGATGCTCTAAAGGACTGTTTTGAAATCACTGCCTGGGAGCAGTTCTGCGATCCACATGGTGAGGACATTGATGGCCTCACTCACACCATCACGGACTACATCAACTTCTGTGTGGATAACACCATACCCACCAAGACCATACGGTGTTGCTCGAACAACAAACCCTGGATCAACTCTGAGATAAAAACACTCCTGAAAGAGAAGAACAGGATCTTCAGGTCGGGGAACAGGGAGATGCTGAAGTCCGTACAGAGGGAGCTGAGGAGGAAGATCAGAGAAGGCAAGGACAGCTTCAGGAAGAAGATGGAGGACAAGCTGCAATGGAGCGACATCGGCGGGGTCTGGAGAAACCTCAAAACCATCTCTGGGCTCCAGAATACCTCCTCCCAGGCCACGGGAGGCAGGGAGTGGGTGAACAATCTGAATCTGTTTTTTAATAGGTTTGACCAACCGCCCTCCCATCACCCCAGAGACCTGCTGTCCACACCCCACTCCACCAACACCCCCCCACTCCCAGCACACAGCCCCCCAACCTGACCCTCACTAAGACCCAGGTGAGGACGGAGCTGAGGAAGATCAAGGCAAGGAAGGTCTCAGGACCGGACGGCATCAGCGCGAAGCTCCTCAAGTTCTGTGCAGACCAGCTGTGTGGGATTGTGGAGTATATCTTCAAGCTGAGCCTGAAGCTGGGGAGGGTACCACAGTTGTGGAAAACATCTTGTGTGGTACCCGTACCAAAGACTTCCCATCCCAGAGACCTGAACAGCTACAGACCAATGGCCCTGATGTCTCACATGATGAAGACCCTGGAGAGACTGCTCCTTGCTTACCTCCGCCCCCTGGTGGGACCAGCGATGGATCCACTCCAGTTCGCCTACCAGCACGGCATCGGGGTGGAGGATGCAGTGATCTTCCTCCTTCACCATTCCCTGTACCACCTGGAGAAGCCTGGGAACATGGTGAGGATCATGTTCTTTGACTTCTCCAGTGCTTTCAACACCATCCAACCGATGATCCTGAGGGACAAGCTGCTGTGTGCAGGGGTGGACCAGCACCTGTCATCATGGATCCTGGACTACCTCACAAACTGGCCACAGTTTGAGAACCCGGGATTGTGTGTCCGACACGATCATCAGAAGCACGGGGGCCCCCCAGGGAATGGTTTTGGCTCCCTGCCTGTTCACCCTTTATACTGCGGACTTCTCACATAACACAACACATTGCCATCTACAGAAGTTCTGTGATGACTCAGCAATCGTCGGCCTCATCTCCAATGGAGATGAAGCTGAGTACAGAGGACTTATCCAGGACTTCGTGGACTGGTGCCATCGGAACTGCCTCCAGATCAACGCGAGGAAAACTAAGGAGCTGGTGGTGGACTGCCACAGGCAAGGACAACCCCTCACAGCACCAGTAAACATCCAGGGAACAGACATTGAGTTGGTGACATCCCACAAGTACCTGGGTGTTCATCTGAACAATAAACTAGACTGGTCACACAATACCGACGCACTCTACAAGAAGGGACAGCGCAGTCTGTTCCTACTGAGGAGGCTCAGGTCTTTTGGTGTAAAAGGGGTGCTCCTGAAGACATTCTACGACACGGTGGTGGCATTAGCCATCACTTTTGGAGTGGTCTGCTGGGGCAGTGGCATTACAGCAGCCAATAGGAAGAGACTGAACAAACTGATCAAGAAAGCTAGCTCTGTCCTGGGGCAATGCCCTGACCCAGTGGAGGAGATAGGAGAGAGAATGATGGTGGCTAAGCTGTCATTTCTGCTGGAGTCCGAGTCCCACCCTATGCAGGACATACTGAACGCACTGAGGAGCTCATTTAGCAGTAGACTACATCATCCTAGGTGCGCAACCGAGAGGTTTCGCAGGTCCTTCCTACCTACGGCTGTCATACTTTATAACCTAAGCAGGGCTGCGCACAGAGATAGCAAAAAAACCCCAAACAAAACATGACAACCTAATAGCATTGAATGCAAAAGACGCAACAGACACAAATGGTCCCCTCCAGTATACAACTAGGACAATATCAGTCACTACAGAGGGTGACAATATGTATGGGTACATACTGTATTCATACTATGTAGGATAACTAAGTAGACGGTTATGCTGTTTATTGCATCTAGCTACAATTCTCCGCACTGTGTAAATATATTTATATATTTATGTGTACATATGTATATTCACTGCTCTTATTTTCTTATCTTCTAAATTATTGCTCTGAGTGTTGCTGTCCCTGTGCTGTTGCAATCCTGGAATTTCCCCATTGTGGGACTAATAAAGGCTTATCCTATCTTATCTTATCTTATATTAAGTATATAATGTGAATTTCACAGTATATGTGTGTTTGCCTACTGAAAACTTTATGCCAGTCATCTGACTGGTACCAGCCAATCATCAGGCCGTCTTTGTTGGACGACACCCTCTTTCATTCTGTTGGTCGGTTACAGACAAAGGGCCACTTTCTTATTGGATCATAGCCCATTCAAATCTCCCACGATAGCTGATAATTGGTTCTTCCTGCTCCCAGTCATAGGTTATGACCAAAGGATCGCGCTCAGTTAAATAGAGAGAAACGCCCTAGTAGTTCAGTGGTTTTGTCTGTTTCAGAAGTTTTGTGTTCTCTAAAGTTGTCTTTCATTGTCTTGAAGTTAATTTTTTTTCTGTTTTTCTGGTATCTGAGGAGAGATCATCTTTTCTTGTTGAGCTCAACCTATTTTTCCTTCTCCTCAGATGCCATGTTTATTCTGCTGAACTTTTTCTATTGATTTTTCTTAACTCACCGTTAAAGTGGACTGATACTGATTATTGAACTTTTTCCCTCTAGACTGCCTCACCCATGTACCACGACATCAGAAGAACTTGGATTCCGTGGGTGGAACTGTTTATACATACATTTTTCCTTCAGCCTGTGGTTTCTTATCGGCTGGTGGACATCCTAAAGTTGCGGGCCAGGAAAGGACCTGTTGCCTAAGAGGAGACATCATACCTGCCCCGGGGCCAGCCGACCACTCTGTTGCCGGCTCCACTCTCCAGACCCCAGGGTTTCTGCAGCTTGGTCTTGGCCTCTCTGTGGGTTAGGTGCCACTTTGTATGTCTTTCTGTGTGCTTTGCCATACCCATACCCACTGCTTTCTGGCCAGCACCGGTGAGGCAGCCCCTTGGGCTCATGCGGGTGTGAGCGCTGTCTAACTGTCTGCTGGTCCAACCACGCCCCCTCAGAACTCTACCCCTCTCTCTACAGGAGAGAGACCACGTTCTGAGGGGGCGTGGTCTCTCTCCTGTAGTTTCGTTGTCTATAGTTGAGAGATCTTGCCTGGCTCTTGGGGAGGAGAGTCAGGTGCATCCGCATCCAGGCTTCCCTCACCAGGCTCTGCCGCTGCCGGCGACCCTAACCGTTTCTCCTCTCCCGTCTCCCTTGAGCTCCATCCTAGGGTCGCCGGAGAGGAGCCGCTGCAACCTGGGTTGCCCACAGACGACGAGGAGGATCCAGTTGTCCCGGAGAGGATCGACGGAGGTGCAGCACCCAGTGGACTAGTGGAACCCGCGCACCCTAAATCGCTGGAGTCCTGGACGGCGGTGGAGCCCGAGTTCAGACAAGTGTGCTCCATTATGTCAGTAATGTCAATGTCGATGTCACACTGCCCAACTCATGGTGAGGAGGACCCGGGGCAGCTCGCAGTAGCCCTCGGGGCCACCTCACTGGTCTCTGCCGCTGCCGGCGACGCTGACCCAGTCTCGCTTTCTCTTCCTCCGGGTTCAGAGCCCCCTGCCAGGGTCACCGGAGAGTAGTTGATCTCGCCAGAAGCCATTGAGGATCAGGGTCCAGCGCCAGGAGCCGTGAGGGGTATTACCTCCTTCGCCGGAGGCCACCATGGGTGCAACAGAGCTTCAGCTGGAGGCCACCGCAGGTGCAGCAGATCCTCAGCCGGAGGTCACCGTGGGTGCAGCGGAGCCTCAGCCAGAGGTCACCCCGAATGCAGCAGAGCCGGTCCGGTTGGGGTCCACCACATGTGCGACGTCGGCCCGGTCGGGGTCCATTGTGGGTGCAGCTGTGTCCCAAGCCGGGACCACCAAGGGTGCTGTGAATCTGCCTGAGGACGCCGTGGCCCCCTTCTCCTCCCTTTTCGATGCCGTGGGGGTTCCCTTTCTACAGTCCGGTCACCCACCTAACTAACTAACTAACTAACCTGCACTTATATAGCGCTTTTCTAGTCACAAAGACCACTCAAAGCGCTTTCATTAATACTAACCCTCTATTCTAAGGGCCTATAGGAAACAAATATCTAGGGACAATTTAGAACAGCCAATTAACCTAACATGCATGTTTTTGGCATGTGGGAGGAAACCGGAGAAATCCCAGAGTAAACCCACGCAACACGGGGAGAACATGCAAACTCCACACAGATCACTGTTGGTCGGGGGCTGGGATCGAACCCACGATCCCACGATCCCCACAATCCCCCGGCCAAGGGTAAACTGTGCTGCCGCAGTGCTAACCACTGCGCCACCGTGCAGCCCAACTGTGAGCCTTCTGGTGGGCAGGCCGCCCCCTGCTTCATCCCGCCAGCCCTGGTGGCTTTACAGCGCAGGCCAATCGCCTGAGTGACTGAGGGTCTGGGCCAGATGGCCCGTACATTCCGGCAGTCCACCAGACTCTGTCCGTCGGACTGCCTGCTGGGCCTGGGACTCTGGGCGGCCTCCCAAGCCTCCATGTCTTTGGACTTAGGAGGGCTAATTGTGGACCCTGGGCGGGGTATTGTGTTCCCACCTTTCCTGTTCCCCCTACCTCCCACCCAGGTTCATGTTGTTTGTTCCTGTTGGGGGGGGGGGGTCTGGGATGTTACTTTGGGTGTCTGGGAATCCACCCCTTAAAGGGGGGTCCTGTCAGGAGCCGAGCCGGCTTAGGTTTCCCCGGCTCGGTCCTGGCCTCTCTGTGGGTCAAGTGCCACTTTGTATGTCTTTCTGTGTTCTTTGCCATACCCATAGCCACTGCTTTCTGGCCAGCATCGGTGAGGCAGCCCCTTTGGCTCACACAGGTGTGAGCGCTGTCTAACTGTCTGCCAGTACAACCACGCCCCCTCTCTTATTATTGTCAGCTGTTTCCATCTCCCTGCTCCTCACCCAGGTGCGACCAATTTACCATCCCCAGCAATGTGTGTACTTCAGGAGCCTTTTGCCAGTCATGCATTGCTGGGTCATTACACTAGACATGTGGTCGTTAATTGCCGTGTGGTAGTCAAAGTTGCCAAAGGACTGTGTTTCTCTCGATGCTTATTTGGACTAACTCCGACAGCTCCAGTTCTGTGAGTATTTACTGTGTGTGTTTTCCCCAGTCATCCTCACCTATAGAATGCTGAGCATCCTTGAGGACTCCTTGAGTTTCAAAGGAAACCATTGTTGAAACTGTGTGTCAGTATTGTTGTGTTTAATAGATGTGTGTGGTGTAAAACCCTGCGCGTAAGTCATCCTTACCCCCTCCTCTGTGTGCTGCGGAAGAGCACACGGGGAGTTCATGACTCCCAGCTGCTGAGTCTGTAAAAGCTATAACCGCTGTAAAGATTTGAAAGGACTGCGGGCAGTCTTTTCTCCTTTTTGCCATCTGCTGGCGTTCAAGATCATCGCTGGACTCTGAAGACACAGCTGTTCGTAAGCCAGACTCCCACGTTCTATCTGCTGGGCTAAATGTGATGTCTAAATCTAATTGAATATGACCAATTATTCATGTTAAAAGTTGGTCCATAAGCTATGATAGAAGCTATAAGCTGAAGGAAAAATAATATTCTTCCTTTTCAATAACCTCCATTTTTTTGTAGAGTAACTCAGAATTTTCTTTTTCATATAATCAGCTTTTATCATTTTCTCCATAAAATTGTGTCCAATTTTATGCATATTTCTGTTACAGTTATTTCACAGTCTCTCATTGCATTACAGTTACAAATTCAAAATCTGGTTTCTCTTGTTTCCACAAAGGTTTAAATATAGACTTTATGCTCAGGAATCCATTACCAGTTAATATGATATTTATACTTGTTGATCATTTCACCTGCTTACAAATCAGTTGAATGTAATGTCATTTAACCTGAGTTTGATTATTAAAACTGTTCATGGTATATAAAAGTTTCTGCTTGATTTCTTTTGTGTGTGCTTTTCTGGGTCACGGCAGAAGAATTCACGAATATTGAGACTAGTTAATGAAAGGTTCAAAGACTAGTTATTAATAAATTGTCCAGGTTTGGACTGATGCCCCTACAAGAGTTTCTCTCTTGTTTGTGAGTGTTTGTGGTCACAAAGTAAACCTCCATCTCCACACAGACCTCTAAATATAAATTAAATAATCCTTGTGCCTTATCACACTTGTAATCAATTTTTCCTAGAAAGAGTACGCCTGGGAGGATTAAGACACTGCTTTAAATAAAAATGGAAAGGACAAAAATTGGGGTATGAGATTTGTTTTGTTCCATGGTAACCCACATTTCTTTGATCATCTGAATTTACATAGAGTACTTCTGTGGGACCAGCTGGAGACTTAAGGCTTGTAGGAGCAGACTGATTTGTGTCTTTAGGATTGTCGGACCTTTGTTGTCACCAACCAGAGCCACTATCTCCTCTGCACCTTAGGCCGTTGGCACGTGACGCAAGCTGCGGCCCATTCTTTCACATCCCTGCGTATGCAAGGTCAGACGAATTTGGACTCCACCAGCTTAACCAAAGCTCGTACGCCGGGATGTGAAAGGGAGTGGATGGACTCGAAAATGCAGCAGCACCAAGAGCTTGGAACCACCGGGCGGGGATGACCGGTGGAGATGTCGCAGAGCAGGGGATGGGGGGGCACCCTTCTTGTACTGCTCTGCTCCCCAGTTTTAATCCGATACCTGCGGACTGGAGCGTGCAAATGTCCACGTCCCTGGTTTGGTCAGCAGCCATTGCAGAAAAATCAATACCCATGTAGACCGGAGAGACCAACGCATGTGACAGGCAGTCTGCCATAACTTTAAGTTTACCAGCTATGTGTTGGATGTCAGTCGTGAACTCCGAAATTACATCCAAGTGCCATTGCTGCCAAGCCGACCACGGTTCCGAGACTTTGGACGTCGCGTAGGTTAGTGGTTTGTGATTGAAAAATGCGGTAAACTCACAACCTTCGAGCCAGAACTGGAAATGATGCGCAGCCAGGTGGAGAGCCAACAATTCCCTTTCAAAAGTGCTATACTTGCACTCGTTGTCACGCAAAGTACGGCTGAAAAAGGCGAGGGGTTGCCACGAACCAGAGATGTTCTGCTCCAACACGGCTCCTACTGCAACATCAGATGCATCTGTGGTGAGCACTAGTCGTGCTGATGGGGCTGGGTGGGCCAGCAAAGCTGCGTTGGCAAGCACCGTTTTGGTGCCTGTGAGCCATTGTGCAGCTGTTGCAGCAGCTGGGCTACGCAGGGGAGGAAACGGTTGTAAAAATTAACCATCCCCAAAAATTCCTGCAGCGCCCTCACAGCCTGCAGACACAGAAAATCTTCCACTGCGCGTACCTTATCCGGCAGCGGGATCACGCCCTCCGGCAAGATTCAGTGGCCCAAGAAGTCGATTACCAGCAGCCCGAACTGACACTTTGCCGGATTAACAATCAGCCCATGTGCTTCCAACTGTTGGAAAACTTGCTTGAGATGGGCGAGGTGTTCGTCCTCTGATGCGCTAGCCACCAAAATGTCATCTAAGTAGATGAAAATGAACGGCAAGTCATGGAGCACCGTGTCCATCATCCTTGGAAAAGTTTGTGCTGCACCCTTTTCACCCAAACGGCATGCATAAAAACTCGAAAAGACTGAAGGGAGTTAGTACCGCCATTTTGGGGATGTCCTCGGCACAAACCAGGACCTAGTGGCAACTGTGGACCAGATGCACTTCTGAAAAAATGTGCGTTCCAACCACGTGCATGGAAAAATCCTGGATGTGCAGGACGGGGTAACGGTTGTGTTCAGTGACATTGTTTGAGTGATGAAAATCACTGCATGGCCTCCACGAACCATCGGACTTGAGCACCATGTGCAGCAGGGACGTCCAAGGGCTGTTGAAGTGCCTAACGATCCCTAGGCGTTCTAAGTTTGCAAACTCCTAGCGTGCAATGGCTAGCTTAGCTGCGTCAAGGTGGCGCTGACGCGCAAAAAACAGCAGGCCCTTTGTGGTGATAAAGTGCTCGACCCCATGCTTGGTTATGGTAGTGGAAAAGGTGCGCACCATGAGTGCGGGAAACTCGGCAAGCAAATGCTGGTACTTATCCCCCGGAGTTAAAACATTTGCATGTGTTAGTTGCCCAACTCCCCAACCTATGCAGCGCAATGAAGAAAAGGAAACAGCATCCACTAAACGTCTGTTTACAGTATCAACAAGGTGACCATAAGCACACAGAAAATCAGCACCTAAAATAGGGACCAAACATGCAGCTACCACAAAGTCCCAGTCATAATTGCATCCATGCAAACATACAGTCACTGACCTTTCCCCAAAAGTCCTGATGGGTTATCCGTTGGTGGTTGTCAATGACAAACTCCAGCCTTCTGCCGGCCTGTCCACGCTGATTGGCAAAATGAGGCTCTTCTGGGAGCCAGAGTCCACCAAGAACCGTCTCCCAGAACGTGTGTCATCGATGAAAAACAGCTTCTCCTTGTCGCCAGTGGCCATAGCTGCTACTGACCACCGGCTGGCCCATTTCCCGACTTCTTGAAGTGACAAAGCGGTAGACAACGTTGCACTTCAGCGCCAAAACGCCAGTGATCTAAACACGCCATCCCATTCCTGCGTTTGGCCGTCCCGGTCACCTCCTTCGGCTCCTCGACCTCGTTGGACTCCTCTGGAGATCCTGGTCCCACTGCCTGGACACTGAAACTCCTGTTCACCAGTATGATGCAGTCTGCTTCCTCTGCCAGCGTTCGGTAATCCTTGGCTGACAGCAGCGGTGAGTTTGCTAGGATTGCTCGCGCCAATGCCGGGAGCTTCTTGAAGAAGAGGTAGGCGAAGAGGAAAGACTCGTCGTCTGTGCCCATCAGCATGAGCATGCTCTCCATCAACTCCACAGCCAATCTGTCTCCCAACTCCATGTGACAGAGAAGTTTTAGTGATCTCTCTCCATCCGAAAGGGTGTAACGTCACAGCAGCAGCTGCTTGAGAGTGTCATCCTTTCCTTGGGCTGGAGGAGCTCGGTGTAGGTGCATTGTGTGCTGAGTGGATTGTGAGTCCAGCAAAGCCACCACATAATGGTACTTCATGTCATCTGTCGAGACTCTGCGGAGAGTGAATGGGGCTTCAACGTGGATAAACCAAGCGGCTGGGTCGTGGAGCCAAAAGTCCGTGAGTTTGACTTCTACAGTGCACGCAGCGGGGGGAGACTACAGCGGGAGTGTCTCCACGGAGGTGCTTGGTCCGTTTTCCATTTTCACGTCTCTAGGTCACGAGTGTGGAGGAGGAAGCAGACGAGCCTGACCTTGGTGCCCAAGCGAATCTCTTTATTACAGCTTTATTCCTGCACTTGGCACCCGGAGTGCACACATTAACATACACGACAACAGAGCATGACTCAACACAATACTTTTGCACCCAGCATATCCAAGGTGTGAACAGCGTCTTCCACCCCACACAATAGGTTCACGCCTGGCATACCGGGAGCAAAGTCGCATCTTCATTTGGTTTATTACCCCCTAGCACTCTGGCGCCCATCCTTGGTTCCTCTCCCCTCTTCTCCTCATTTCCATCCCTCACTTCCTTCCCCCAATTCTCCAAAGCCCTGGGTGGAGTGCAATCTCCTGTTGTGTCACCACAATATTAGGATACTCATCCCGCTCCTTTAGGCCTCTCTTCAATGCGCTTGCCATTGATGTAGCCATATGGACCTCGGAACCCTGTTGCCTTTCTCTCTTTTCTCGCCTGTTTGATTTTTGGCCACATCGCTTGTCTGGACAGCCAGTCCTCCCATGTTAGGTCTTCAGCAAACCGGACACCTTCCCCTCGCCACACCTTGATGACTTGGTTCTTTTCCAAATTTCATCACAGATAATTCTTTTGGTAAAGAGAATAATGATCAGTCGATGTCTATTCTCCATCATTCCTCCCACTCTGTGAACAATGTCCACAACATCCTCCATTTTTTCAGCCAGGTCAGGGGCTACTTTGCTCAAGATGATTTATTTCTAAATTTAAATGAAATTATTCCACTTACACCAGCTTTAATTACAGTGTAACTCATCCCACCAGACTCCAATATCCATGGATGTTGTTTTCTGGAGTAAAGACCTTTTTTACAGAAAAATTTTTTCATCCCCAAAATTGATTACATCATGGTTGTGATGCTTGTTAAATACAGATACTACTGCAAAACTATAGGTTTATCTGATTATACTGTTTATAGGTACAATTAATTTGCACTGATGGGGATGTGATGGCTCCCTAAATTCTGATGGATTTCAGCTGGCTTCTTGGCTTTCTATGCCTTTTTGCACCTCTTTTTTTTGTGTGTTCAACACTTATTGCCTGTGTCATTACACTTTATTAAATATAACTTATTTTGTGAACACAGTTGCCTTGATTTATTTGTATGTATGGATTACTTGGGTTGTTACTGACATGTGATGGAAATCTCAGGTCAATGGCTTCATCAGAAATATATTTAATGAGAAAAATGTTGACATGTTCAATAGTTATTTTCCCCGCTGTAAGTGGTTGAGTAAGTTGAACAATTTTGTTTTGTTCTGTAAAGTACTGAACACAATTCATCCAAATTCTAAGTCAAAATATTGTCATTTCACAGTAGTTCCCAACGTGGGGTCCCTGAAAGGCTCAGGTTTCTGTGGAAAATTTTGTAATTTCACTTCTTAACTGGTCCAAAAAATTGCAACTTTGCCTTTCTCATACATGGGTGCCTACAGAACACATGCACAACAACGGCAAACTATTTACAATTTTTTTGAACCAATTAAGAAATGAAATTAGAAAATTTCCCGCAGAAATCTGAACATTCCAGAGATCCCATGGGAGCTACTTTGAAATGACAAAATTACAACTACCCAATAGAACAATAACAGATGTTGTGTTTTCAAACGTCAAATAATGCAAAGAAAAGACATTTATATTCATTCTTTAAAGCCATAATTCTAATGTTCTGACATAAGAAGGGTTCAGAAATCAGTATTTGGTGGAATAACTCACTTCTATTTACTGCTTTCATGGATCTTGGCATGCTAGCCACCAGATTGCTGTTAGGCGACTGTGTCATTTTTGCCAAAAAAAAAAAAAAAATTAAAGCAGGTCAGGTCTGTTTGATGGCTTATGACCATCCATTTTCCTCTGGGTCACATTCCAGACATTTTCATTGGGGTTCAAGTCTGGAGATTGGGCTGGTCATGACACGGTCTTGATTGGGTGAGCTGCCATCCACACTTCAATCAACCTGGGCATGTGGCATGAAGCATTGTCCTCCTGAAAAAAAACAGTCCTCACTGTTGGGGAACACTGTCAGAGCAGAAGGAAGCAAGTTTTCTTCCAGGATGACTTTGTTTGTGACTTTGTTCGTCCTTCACCAAGATGAATCTGCCTCGTTCCAGCCTCACTGAACCATCCCCAAATCACCCACTGATCCTCCACCATACACAATGGGCATGAGACACTGTGGTTTGTAGGTCTCTGGGGGTCACTGTCTAAATATTAGATGACCAAGTGTTGGACAACGGTGGAAATTGGACTCAGTGAGATTACTTTACCCCAGTCCGTTGTAGTCCAATCCTTATGGTCTTTTTGATCTCTTTGATTCTCATTGATGAAGTGCTCTTGTTCTGATTTAGCATGATTTCAGCCCTGCACTAAGGAGCCTGTTGCAAACAGTCTGTCATAAACTCCCCCGTGCGCCCTTCATTGCACACGGTGGAGAGAAGGAAGAATGAGGATTTAAATGCTTGTGTTCCACACACATTTATTGACACAGTTCAGGGCAAACCACACAAATGACTAGGCTGCTGCGCTTACAAAGAGTCCACTAATGAGGCTAGGCTGAGTAGGGGAAAGCGGGAAGCAGTTGTGCCACACTCGGAAACGCTACCAGCATGGCGGCACAACTGTACAGAGAAACGCTAGGATTACTCACAGCCTAAGCGGTCCTCCAGTAGAACGGCGAGCCAAGAAACCCTTCAGTGACTTTGACGGTTAGAAGGCAAAGCACAGCCATCTAACACGTACAATGATCCAGCGGCGTCTGTCCAGCAAAGTGCGGCTTTTGTACAGATGCCGCTGGCATAGCAAATAAGGAACACCTGGGCGAGATGCGGGGGACATGATTACCAGAGTAGGAAACAGCTAATGGGGTCAAGGGAGAGCGAGGGGGTGTGGCTGGACCAACAGACTGTCAGTAGCGTGAGAGAAAATAGGTCACAGAAGCAGACTAACAGCTGCCGGTCAGGCAGTGGCACGGTTAAGGGAGTCAGTACAATAAATACACAAAAATACACATAACCAGTAACCACAAACCCCCAAAGCGATCAAGACCGAGCCTGGCAAAGCCAAGCCGGCTCGGCTCGTGACACAGTCCTTGCTGTGCACTTTGTCCCATCTGCCATTTGCCATTCTTTTTGTTAAGTCACTTTACATACATCCATCCATCCATCTTCTTCCGCTTAATCCTTTTCGGGTTGCGGGGGGGCTGGAGTCTATCCCAGCATCTTTGGGCGAGAGGCAGGGTACACCCTAAACAGATCTCCAGTCCATCGCAGGACCAACACAGAGAGACAGACAACCATTCACTCTCACAGTCATACCTAAGGACAATTTAGAATCCCCAGTAGTTGAAACCAAAAGTAGAACATACACTGTATAAAAAGACACAAAACCTTTTTTTTTTTCCCTCACTCTCTGTTAAACTTGTTGAAGCTTGTGGAAGGATACCCAAAATGTTTTATCCAAGCCATAATTTAAAGGCAGTGCTACCAAAAACTAAGGGAATTTATTGTATGTAAAGTTCTGATTTTGATGAAAGTAATAAAAAAAATCTTCAAAAAATTATTTATCAAATCTAAAAATTGTTTAGCAGAAATAATTCTGGTAATCCTAACTGACCTAAAACAGAAAAAGTTTAGTCTGATTTAATGTCAGACAGTGAGGAAAAATGTTATGTCTTTTTATACAGTGTATATAAACTTCTGGTTTCAACTGTATGTCTATAGATAGATAGATAGATAGATAGATAGATAGATAGATAGATAGATAGATAGAGTGGTGTGAAAAAGTGTTTGCCCCTTCCTGATTTCTCATTTTTTTGTATGTCACACTTAACTGTTTTAGATCATGAAACAAATTTAAATATTAGACAAAGATAACACAAGCAAACACAAAATGCAGTTTTTAAATGAAGGTGTTTATTATTAAGGGGAAAAAAATCAAAACCTACATGGGCCTGTGTGAAAAAGTGATTGCCCCTAAACCTAACAACTGGATGGGCCACCCTCAGCAGCAATAACCACAATCAAGCCTTTGCAATAACTGGCAATGAGTCTTTTACAGCGCTGTGGAGGAATTTTGACCCACTCATCTTTGCAGAATTGTTGTAATTCAGCCATATTGGAGGGTTTTCAAGCATGAACTGCCTTTTTAAGGTCATGCCACAGCATCTCAATTGGATTCAGGTCAGGACTTTGACTAGGCCACTCCAAAGTCTTCATTTTGTTTTTCTTAAGCCATTCAGAGGTGGACATGCTGGTGTGTTTTGGATCATTGTCCTGCTACAGAACCCAAGTGCGTTTCAGCTTGAGGTCACAAACAGATGGCCGGACATTCTCCTTCAGGACTTTTTGGTAGACAGCAGAATTCATGGTTCCATTTACCACAGCAAGTCTTCCAGGTCATGAAGCAGCAAAACGGCCCCAGACCATTACACTAACACCACCATATTTTACTGTTGGTATGATGTTCCTATTCTGAAATGCTGTGTTACTTTGACGCCAGATGTAATGGGACACACACCTTCCAAAAATTTCAGCTTTTGTCTCGTCAGTCCATAGAGTGTTTTTCCAAAAGTCTTAGGGATCATCAAGATGTTTTCTGCCAAAACTGACACGAGCCTTTATGCTTTTATTTACTCAGCAGTGGTTTTTGTCTTGGAACTCTGCCATGCAGGCCATTTTTGCCCAGTCTCTTTCTTATGGTGGAGTCATGAACACTGACATTAACTGAGGCAAGTGAAGCCTGCAGTTCTTTGGATGTTGTTGTGGGGTCTTTTGTGACTTCTTGGATGGGTCATCGCTGCACTCTTGGGGTAATTTTGGTTGGCCAGCCGCTCCTGGGAAGGTTCACCACTGTTCCATGTTTTTGCCATTTGTGGATAATGGCTCTCACTGTGGTTCGCTGGAGTCCCCAAGCTTTAGGAATGTCTTTATAACCTTTTCCAGACTGATAGATCTCAATTACTTTGTTTCTCATTTGTTTCTGAATTTTTTTGGATAGCAGCATGATGTCTAGCTTTTGAGGATCTTTTGGTCTACTTCACTTTGTCAGGCAGGTCCTATTTAAGTGATTTCTTGATTGAGAACAGGTGTGGCAGTAATCAGGCCTGGGTGTAACTAGAGAAATTGAGTTCAGCTTTCCAAAGATGTGATAAACCATAGTTAATTTATGTTTTAACGGGGGGGATCACTTTTTCACACAGAGCCATGTAGGTTTGGATTTTTTTCCCCCTTAATAATAAACACCTTCATTTAAAAACTGCATTTTGTGTTTACTTGTGTTATCTTTGTCTAATATTTACATTTGTTTGATGATCTGAAACATTTAAGTGTGACAAACATGAAAAAACGAGAAATCAGGAAGGGTTAAACACATTCAAACCACTGTAGATAGATATTTATTGTCACTATATAACATTGCCATACAATTTCAAGCAGTGAAATGCAGTTTAGCAGCTCTCCAGTAACAGCAGTGTAAATTAAATCACCCTTTATTGTCATTCAACCAATCATGTACAGTAGAACGAAATTGTGTTTTTCCTATCTAGTGTTAATCACACACACCCCATATGTACAATCAGAGGGCCGCTGCCATGCAAGGCGCCGCCACAGATTTCCCTCCTCCATTCCATTATTGCTGAGCACCAAACTGGACGGCAGGAAGTTCCACTTTTATATGGTCTTCGGCATGACCCAGCCGAGATTTGAACCCCTGTCCGGGTGTGGGGCGGATGCTCTACCAACTGAGCCACCACTCCGTTGGCTGCAATGAAGTAAAGACAGTAAAACAGAGGACAATGCAGACAGACTTTCTGAAGTACTGCAAACACTGCACGTTCACGAAGCCAAGGTGACATCCCACCACTGGGAGGCTCGGTTGAACACCCAGACCAACGGTTTGAAGCAATAATTTTAGTCCTGGGGGGAATGGGATGGAGGTGGGGTGATACTTTTGTCATGGCCATGAGCGCTCGGCCCTCCTTTCTGTTGTTTCCTTCCTCAGGTAATCAATACACCTGGGCAAGGAAACACACTTGCCGCCTTTCATCAGCCAGCACTTATAAGGAGCATCTCTTCAGTGCGCTGACGCTGGCTTGTCTGGGTATACTGCCGTAGCAGAGTACTTACATTGCTAGTGCTATTTCCTAAGGTGTAGTTTTTGCACTCACCTGTTTCTCCTCTCTTCTCCAGCTTGCTGCCATCATGTGGGTGCGTCTCCAGGGACTGCGTGCGCTCACTGCCCCATCATATCCACTCAGCTGCAACCATATTCCACCCAGTCAGGCACCACCAACTCCACCACCTTCACCCTGCTGGTTCATCTGTACCCCGGTTCAGGGTCCTGTTGGTTCTCCATATTATCCCACGTAAGTGGCAATTTGGCTCGTCCATTTTCCCTGTCTCTATTCCTCCCCTCACAGCTCTCATTCTCTCTCCACAGGCTGATTCCTCTGACGAGTGACATTTTCCTTAAGTTGTGCTGTGTTTTGATATTTAATAAACTTCTCAAACATGTGCTTGTGTGTTTGATTGTCCTTCTGTTGTTGCATCGTGCACATGAGCTGTCCTTAGTTGATAATCATGACAACTTTTCACAGCCTGGGGAAAAAAGCTGTTTCATTCTGTTTGTTTTTGCTTTAATTGTTCAGTATCTTTTTCCAGAGGGGAGTGGGGAGAACAGTGAATGTCCGGGGTGAGTGGGGTCCATGGAAATGCTCCTTTCCTTCTTTTGGAGTCTACCAGAATAAATGTGTTCAAGAGGGAGTATTGTGGTGTCAATAATTTTCTCTGCCGCCCTCACCACCCGCTGCAGGTCTTTCCTGTCCTCTGTGGTGCAGCTTCTAAACCACACTGTACAGTAGTAGGTCAGGGGACTCTCGATGGCTGCTTGGTAGAAGCTTAGCAGCAGGTGATGAGGGAGGTGAGCTTGCCTTAGCTTTCTGAGGAAGTAAAGTCTCTGTTGTGCCTTGCCCACCTGATAGGAGGTGTTAATGGACCATGTGAGGTCAGCCGAGATGTATACACCAAGGAACTTAAAGCTCTCTCTACCACCTCTCCATTAATGCAGATGGGAGAGGGCTTGGTACGTCTGGATTTCCTGAAATCCATAATCAGTTCCTTGGTTTTTACAATGTTCAGTTCCAGGTGGTTCCTGACCAGTGTTGGGCAAGTTACTAAAAAATAGTAACTAATTACAGTTACTAGTTACTTCTTTTCAAAAGTAATGGAGTTACTTTACCAATTACTGCGTGATTAAAGTAACTAGTTACTTGAAAAAGCAACTTTCACATTACTTTTAAATGCATATTTAAAACATCTTGCACACATAGCAAGATAATTTAATGGATTACATTATGGGCTTATTAATGTCAGGCTGAAAACTGTCAGGAACCGATCCGGCTTGGTTTCCCCCGGCATGGTCCTGGCCGCTCCATGGGTACGTGCCATGTTGTATGTACACTACCGTTCAAAAGTTTGGGGTCACTTAGAAATTTCCTTATTTTTGAAAGAAAAGCACTTTTTTCAATGAAGATAACTTTAAACTAATCAGAAATACACTCTATACATTGCTAATGTGGTAAATGACTATTCTAGCTGCAAATGTCTGGTTTTTGGTACAATATCTACATAGGTGTATAGAGGCCCATTTCCAGCAACTATCACTCCAGTGTTCTAATGGTACAGTGTGTTTGCTCATTGCGTCAGAAGGCTAATGGATGATTAGAAAACCCTTGTGCAATCATGTTAGGTCTGCAATACTGTAATTGCTGCAAATGGAGGATTCTTTGACGAAAGCAAAGTTTGAAGGAAAAAATTATTATTTCAAATACAAATCGTTATTTCTAACCTTGTCAATGTCTTGACTATATTTTCTATTCATTTTACAACTCATGGTGGTAAATAAGTGTGACTTTTCATGGAAAACACAAAATAATTGTCTGGGTGACCCCAAACATTTGAACGGTAGTGTATGTTGGTATGTATTTCTGTGTGCTTTGCCGTGCCCATAGCTACTGCCTTCTGGCCGACAGCGGGGAGGCAGCCTCTTGGGCTCACGCTGGACTGAGCGCTGTCTAACTGTTTGCCAGTTGGACCATGCCCCCTCTCTATTGCTGCCAGCTGTTCCCACTCCCGTGTGCCATCTCCCTGCTCCTCGCTCCCAGTGTACCCAGTTTGTGGAACCAGCAATGCATGTTCATAAGGAGCCTGCTTCCAGTCATGCATTGCTGGGTCATTGTGCTTCATCTGAGCATCTCCGCCTAGTGAAGTCGAGGACGGTTTCCCTCGGGAATTATTTTGGACTACTGGACTGCTCCAGCTCCGTGAGTTAATTACTGTGTGTGTTTTTCCCCCAGTATTTCTCCCCTGTAGACTGTTGAGCATCCAGAAGGACTCCTTAAGCTCCCAAAGGGAACATTAACTGTAACTGCTTGTCTGAGCATTGCATCAATAAATGTGTGTGGTGTTAACCAGCACGTAAATTCTCATTCTACGATTTGGTGGTAGCATCAGCCATCACTTTTGGAGTGGTCTGCTGGGGCAGTGGCATCACAGCAGCCAATGGGAAGAGACTGAACAAACTGATCAAGAAAGCTAGCTCTGTCCTGGGGCGGCGCCTTGACCCAGTGGAGGAGATAGGAGAGAGAAGGATGGTGACTAAGCTGTCATCTCTGCTGGAGTCTGAGTCCAACACTATGCAGGACATACTGAACGCAATTCAATTCAATTCATTCATTCATTCATCTTCTTCCGCGTAATCCTTTTCGGGTCGCGGGGGGGCTGGAGCCTATCCCAGCATCCTTGGGCGAGAGGCAGGGTACACCCTGGACAGATCACCAGTCCGTTGCAGGGCCAACACAGAGAAACAGACAACCATTCACTCTCAATTCAATTCAACTTTATTTATATAGCACCATTTCACAACAACAGTCATCTCATAGCACTTTCAACTGTAGGGGGAACCCGCATAGTTGCAGAAAGACCCCAACAATCAGGCGATCCCCTGTGAGCAAGCACTTGGCGACGGTGGAGAGGAAAACTCCCTTTTAACAGAAAGAAACCTCCAGCAGAACCAGGCTCAGGGAAGGGCAGTCATCTGCTGTGACTGGCTGGGGGGTGAGGTGATAGAGAAGATGAAAAGAACAGACATGTAGAGAGCAAACAGCACGATGGGGACTCAATCTATAGGAGAGAACAAACAGATATTAATGACCAGCAAAAAAAAAAATATTTCATTGAGAGTGAAGAAAGGAGTGAGGCCCAGTGCATTATTGGAGGTCCCCCGGCTGACTAAACCTATTAACAGCATAACTAAGGGAGGGTTCAGAAACACATGATCCCTCCCTATTTGTAGGCTATATCAAAAAGGAAGGTTTTAACCCTATTCTTAAAAACAGAGATCGAGTCTGACTCCTGAATCCAGATTGGCAGCTGGCTCCACAGGAGAGGAGCTTGATAACTGAAGACTCTGCCTCCCATTGTACTTTTGGAGATTCTAGGTATTACAAGTAATCCTGCATTTTGGGAACGTAGTGCTCTGTTAGGATAATACGGTAGTATCAGATCTTTTAAATAAAAAGGGGCCTGATTGTTTAGAGCTTTGTAAGTAAGAAGAAGGATTTTAAACTCAATTCTAAACTCTATGGGAAGCCAATGAAGGGAGGCCAGAACCGGAGAGATATGATCTTTCTTTCTAGTACCTGTTAAAACTCTTGCTGCAGCATTTTGGATCAGCTGAAGACTTTTTAATGATGTTTTAGGACAACCTGATAATAAAGAATTACAGCAATCTAATCTAGAGCTAACAAAAGCGTTGATCAGTCTCTCAGCATCACTCTGAGACAAGATGCTCCTAATCTTGGCAATATTACACAAATGATAGAAGGCAGTCTTAGAAACAAATTTAATATGTGAATTGAAAGACAGATCTTGATCAAAAATAATTCCAAGGTTCCTCACAGAGCTATTAAGAGAAAGAGTAACTGCATCCAAACTGAAAGTTTGATTTGGAAAGGTATTTCTAAGGTTTTTTGGACCAACAAGAATGATCTCAGTCTTATCTGAATTTAATAGCAGGAAATTATAAGTCATCCAATCTTTGATTTCCTTAAGACAGGCTTCCAACTTGGCTAATTGATTACTATCATCTAGCTTCATTGACAGGTATAATTGTGTGTCATCTGCATAACAATGAAAATGTCTACAGCGCTTTCTAATAATGTTGCCTAACAGAAGCATATATAAACTAAAAAGAGTAGGGCCTAGCACAGATCCCTGTGGAACTCCATGACTGAGCTTTGAGTTGAAAGAAAACTCATTACTGACATGAACAAACTGGAACCTATCAGATAAATACGATCTAAACCACTGCAACGAAGTTCCATCAAGTCCAACATAGTGTTCTAATCTATCAAGTAGAATATTATGATCAATAGTATCAAAAGCTGTACTAAGGTCTAAAAGGACAAGTACAGAAACAAGTCCATTATCAGATGCGATGAGGAGGTCGTTAGTGACCTTCGCTAAGGCTGTTTCAGTTCTATGATGGATTCTAAACCCAGATTGAAACTCTTCAAGTAAACCATTTCCCTGCAGGTGGTCAAATAATTCCGCAGCAACAACTCTTTCTAAGATTTTTGAAATGAAAGGGAGATTAGAGATTGGTCTATAGTTAGCTAGAGCTCCTGGATCTAGTGTTGGCTTTTTCTTTTCTTTCTTTCAAAGGTCTTTTTATTATTATTAATTGAAGTATCAATACAATACAAAGTATTAGAAATTTTCATTTTTGTTTCAACCAAACAGTAAAAAACTAGAACTTAAAGCCAACAAATGTAAATGCTTCAAAGCACAAAAACCTTTAAATAAACAATAAAAAAAAAAAAAAATACAAAGAAAAATTGTGTGTGTGAAGTGGGGGTGGGGTAAAGGGGATATGAGCTACTCAGAAACTATAATCGTGGGTCTTTCAAAGAAATCAAGAAACGGGCGCCATAATTTATAGAATTTGTTTTCAGAGCCACAGACTGTATATCTGATTTTTTCTAAATCCAAACAGGACATTATATCTTTTATCCACTGTAAATGTGAAGGGGGCGAAGAGTCTTTCCACTTCAGTAATACAGCACGTCTGGCCAATAATAATGAAAATTTGAATACTTTTAATTTGGAACTTGGCAAGACAAGTTCTGGAGCCACATCAAAAATGGCGCATAATGGATCAGGTTTAATTTGATATTGCAGGACTTCAGACATAGTGATAAAAACAGAATGCCAAAAATTCATCAATGCAGGGCAGGACCAATACATGTGAAGCAAAGTGCCAGGAGCGCTACCACACTTTTCACAAGTTGGGTCTATATCCGAGTAAATACGTGCTAACTTAACCTTGGACAGGTGCATCCGGTGTACAATCTTAAATTGAATAAGAGCGTGACGAGCACACATTGATACAGTGTGAACCTGGCCAAGAATAGAGTCCCACAGTTCATCAGTAAAAGTAAAATTAAGATCTTGTTCCCAGTTCAATTTGATAGCGGCCAGAGAAGAAGATTGTAAATTTGAAATTAAATTATATAAAACTGACATTACCCCCTTAGAAGTTGGTTTAACTAATAAAAAATCATCTAGAGGATTATCAGAAGGTTTTTGAGGGAATTGTTTTGTCATGGTTTGCACATAATGTCTGACCTGGAGGAAGCGGAAAAAATGTGTAGAAGTGATGTCGAATTTGGTGGAAAGTTGAGAAAAACTTGCAAATTGACCATCAAAATATAAATCCGCAAAAGATTTTAAACCTTTTCTGTGCCATATATGAAATGCACTATCAATAGTTGATGGGGTAAATAAATGATTTGCGGCAATTGGACTTCTAATGGAAAAAAACTGAAGACCGAAATTTTTCCTGAATTGAGACCAAATTCTAAGAGACTGACGAACTACTTTATTATTACCCAGTGTAGACAAAGCAAGGGGAAGTGGTGAACCTAAAATTGCCGGTAGGGAAGTTTGATTGTCCACATGTGACTCCATAAGGATCCAAATAGGTGATTTGGGTTCCAGATAAAAATGTTTCCAATATAACATGCACCTGATATTTGCTGCCCAGTAGTAATATTGAAAGTTAGGCAGAGCCATGCCACCTACTGATTTGGGTCTTTGAAGAAAAACTTTCCTCAATCTCGGATGTTTACCATTCCAAATAAATGAGGTAATCAGAGAGTCCAAAGACTTAAAAAAGGATTTAGGAATAAGAATGGGGAGACATTGAAACAAATATAAAAACTTTGGAAGTAACATCCTTTTTACAGAATTGATTCTGCCAATTAAAGACAAGGATAATGGGGACCATTTGGAAAGTATTAACTTGCACTGGTCAAGTAAGGGGAGAAAATTATTTTTAAACAAGTAATTAAATTGTTTAGTGACACATATCCCAAGATAATTAAAATGATCAATAACAACCTTGAAAGGAAAATTTTCAAAATCCTGAACTTGAATCTTTTCATTAATCAGAAACAGTTCACTCTTATTAAGATTAATTTTATAACCAGAAAACCTACTAAAACTATCCAAAATATTAAGTATAGCGGGTAATGAAGTAAGTGGGTTGGAGAGAAATAATAAAAGATCATCAGCATAGAGTGAAACCCTATGCTCAATGCCACCCCTACGAATGCCTAGAAAGTCCCGGCTCCCACGGATTGCAATAGCTAACGGCTCAACTGCCAAGGCAAAGAGCAACGGGCTCAAAGGACAGCCTTGCCTCGTACCACGGTAAAGTCTAAAATAGTCAGAATAGCGACAATTAGTTAACACTGAAGCTAAAGGACTAGCATAGAGAAGTTTAATCCAGGAACAGAAGGAAGGACCAAAACCGAACCTCTCCAAAGTAAAAAACAAATACTCCCACTCAACCCTATCGAATGCCTTTTCAGCGTCCAAACTAATAAGACATTCAGGTATGTTGTGGTGAGGAGTATAAATAATATTAAACAACCGCCGCAAGTTAAAAAAAGAATGGCGATTTTTAATGAAACCGGTTTGGTCCTGTGAAATTATAAAAGGAAGAATCTTTTCCAACCTTGAAGCTAACAACTTTGACAAAATTTTAACATCGGTATTTAACAAGGAAATAGGCCTGTAAGAAGCACAATCAACAGGATCCTTATCCTTTTTAAGCAACACAGTGATACAGGCCTGATAGCATGAAGGAGGAAGTGTACCAGAGTCAAGCGACTCTGTAAAAACTTGACAAAGGAAAGGGGCGAGGTCATCAGAGAATTTTTTGAAAAAATCAGCGGAAAACCCATCAGGTCCTGGAGATTTTCCTGATTGCATGGATGATATTGCCAGCTGAATTTCTTCTTTTGTGATGGGAGCTTCTAAAATTTGCCGAGATTCTGAAGAAATCGAAGGAATATCAATAGAATCAAAAAAAAATTCCAAATCCTTTAAGTTTGTTGTATATTCTGAGGTATATAATTTGGAATAAAATGACCTGAAAATATCATTAATCGCTTGTTGGTCAGATGTCACCTCTCCTTTATCTGTCCTAACTCCAGTAATAATTTGCTTAGCTCTAATACCACATAGTTGATTAGCTAGAAGTTTACTGGTTTTTTCGCCATGTTCATAAAATTCACTCTTGTTCCTTATTAAACAACCTTCAATTTGTCGAGTAGAAAGTAAATTAAGTTTAGTTTGTAATGTCATACGTTCCTTGTACAGAGCGGGTGATGGAGATTGAGCATATTGTCTGTCAATGTCCAGGATTTGATCTAAAATAGCCTTCTGTTCCTGTATTAAGGATCGTCTTTTAAATGCTGCCAATGAAATAAATTCCCCCCTAAGAAATGCCTTCATGGCCTCCCATATCGTTTTATTTGACATACCAGGAGTTTTATTTTCTTTCAAAAAAAAATTAATTTTAGAAGAAATATTCGCAACCAATTTTTCATCTGTAAGTAATAATGGATCCAATCTCCAATGCTTTCTCATGGAGTCACATCCATGGAGGATCATTTTAAGTACAAGAGGGGCATGATCAGAAACCGAGATGCTATCATAACTGCAAGAGCAAAGGTTATTAATTAATAAATTGTCAACAAAAAAATAATCTATTCTGGTATAAGTATGGTGTACGTGAGAGAAAAAAGAATAGTCCCTGCCGTTAGGATGTAAAAAACGCCAAGGATCTGTAAGGCTATATTCCTCAAGAAAAGACTTAACATAAGTTGCAGATTTATTAAGACTAGCAGGTTTTGAAGATGAGCGATCTAAGATCGGATCCATATACAAATTAAAGTCACCCCCAAGAATTAGAGAATGAGTATTTAAATCTAGAAGTTGCGAAAAAAGGTTGCGAAAAAAGTGCACATCATCAAAATTCGGTGCATACAGATTAGCCAAAGTGACATGTTTATCGCCAAGTTTACCTGATACTATTACAAATCGTCCATTTTTATCTGATACAACATTAGAGGGAATAAATGGGATATTTCGATCAATAAGAATAGCAGCGCCCCTGGCCTTAGCTTTAAAATTTGAATGAAAAAATTGTCCTGACCAACATTTTGACAAACGCAAGTGGTCGGAATCCTGCAAATGGGTTTCCTGCAAAAACACTACCCCAGGCTTAAATTGCTTTAGACGTGACATGACTCTCTTTCGTTTAATTGGATGGTTCAACCCCTTCACATTCCAGCTTACCAAAGTAAGATTACTATTCATTCAAAGAGTAAAATTTATATATTATGTTGTGTAGCCCAAAGAAGAATAAAGTGAGGTACGAGTAAAAAAAAAAAAAGGAAGGGGTAAGGGGGGTGTAAATAAAACCATAACAAAAAAACAAAACAAAACAAAAAAAATAAAAAAATAAATAAATAAATAAATAAATAAATAAAAAAATCCAACAACCAAACCTATAACAACACTCCAGCCGGTTGCAAAAAAACAGCAACCGCTCCATCTCCAGCTCTATTTTCATCCTAACAGAATGCTCCCATACAACTGGCTTCAATCCTGCATAATATGAACGTTTTACCCTAAAAAAAAAAAAAATAAATAAGATAAAATTAAAAAAAAGAATTAAGTAAACAACAACGTATAGGGAGCCAATTTTACCTTGTTTTTAAACATCTGAAAATGCATCAATGTCCAGTCAGTGCAGCTTCAATGAAGTAACAAGCAGCCCAGCGCGGCAGCTGGTCAACCCAGAAATGTCCAGTTCAAGGCGAAAATTGCTGGTTTCTCTCCATAGTTTGCATGAAGCAGGTGGCCTCCAAGACGGACGCCAGCCACTGGTTTTTGCCGTCTGGAAGAGTTATCCGGAGCCTGGCGGGGAAAAGAAGAGAAGGACGAAAACCTCTCTTGTACAACTCGGACATAACCTCCTTATATTCGACTCGTTGCTTCTGAACGTCGGCGTTATAATCCTCGTAGAACTGAAGTTTATGCCCACGATATTCCAAAGTCCCACGGCGTCTCCGCGCTTCTCTCATCACCAAGTCTTTGGTCCGAAACCGGTGGAAACAAATAATGACAGCGCGCGGCTTCCCATTCGGACTCGGCTTGGGCATGAGGCTGCGGTGGGCTCTATCCAGCTCTGGGGGAGATGGCAAAGTTTGTGCGCCAAAGACGTCCACCAACAGCCGAGAAAAAAATTCAGATGGCCGTGGACCCACATCAAAGGACTCCGGCAGACCCACCAGACGAATATTCAGCCTCCTGCTTCTTCCCTCCAGGTCAGAAAGTTTGTTTTTCAAAAGTTTGTTCTCCTCCTGCATTGACTCGCATGTAACTTCAAGCGCCGCTAGGCGCTGACTGACGTCCTCCGCGTTGTTTTCAAGGTCGCCAATGCGTTGCTCCTGGTTCGCCACATCTGCTTGAATTTTGTCCAGCTTACCATTAATAAGTTCAAATGAAGCTTTGAAGTCAGCAGCTATGGACATTCTGTGTTGCTCAAGCAAGGCAACAAGTGCAGGGTTAAGGCTGATATTAGCATCCTCAGCTAAGCTGGTGTTAATATTGTTCCCTGCTGCCTCCTTTTCAGTCTGCTTTCTTGTTTTGGACATATTTCAAAACAGATTCTGCACGTATTAAATGTCCAAAACATTAACAGCTTACAGCAAAATAGGGTTTAAAAAGTAAAGAAAAAAATATAGCAGGAGCC
Source organism: Pholidichthys leucotaenia (assembly GCA_020510985.1). Lineage (NCBI taxonomy): Eukaryota > Metazoa > Chordata > Actinopteri > Cichliformes > Pholidichthyidae > Pholidichthys > Pholidichthys leucotaenia. The sequence continues at coordinate 291,571,948 of CM035839.1, read as the reverse complement.
AGCAACGCACACACCTACTCCATTGCCGTGTTGGCTTTTTGAGCTATGCCCGTTTTGACACCTCATCAGCTGTGTCCAACTCCCCCCCTCCCCCCAGCGCCACTGCCTCCATGGTCCCCACTTCATCAAAGGCGGCCCCCCCTCCTCCCCCCCTGCCCTTGCCATCAGTGAGCAGGACGTGCACAGACAGTTCTCCAGACTGAACCTGCGCAAGGCCCCCGGTCCGGACGGCGTGTCTCCCTCCACCCTGAGACACTGCGCGGAAGAGCTGACTCCTGTCTTCACAGACATTTTTAACACCTCCCTGAAGTCATGCCACATGCCGACCTGCCTCAAAACCTCTACCATCGTCTCTGTTCCCAAGAAGCCACGGATCACTGGACTTAATGACTACAGACCTGTAGCGCTCACCTCTGTAGTCATGAAGTCCTTTGAGCGCCTGGTCCTGCCCCACCTCAAGACCATCACCACTCCCCTCCTGGACCCGCTGCAGTTTGCCTACAGAGCCAACAGGTCTGTGGACGACGCAGTCAACCTGGCCCTCCACTCCATCCTGCAGCACCTGGACTCCCCGGGAACCTACGCCAGGATCCTGTTTGTGGACTTCAGCTCTGCATTCAATACCATCCGCCCCGCTCTGCTCCAGGACAAGCTGTCCCTGCTCAACGTGCCTGACTCCCTCTGCAGGTGGATCACCGACTTCCTGACGGACCGGAGGCAGCATGTGCAGCTGGGAAAGACTGTCTCAGACTCTGTTAGCATCAGCACCGGATCACCCCAGGGCTGTGTACTTTCCCCCCTGCTCTTCTCCCTGTACACCAACTCCTGCACCTCCAGCCACCAGTCTGTTAAGCTGATCAAGTTTGCGGACGACATCACCCTCATCAGGCTCATCTCCAATGGCGACGAGTCCGTCTACAGAAGAGAGGTGGCCCAGCTGGCGTCCTGGTGCAGCCACAACAACCTGCAGCTGAACGCTCTGAAGACAGTGGAGATGATCGTGGACTTCAGAAAAGTCACAGCCCCTCTGCCCCCCCTTACCCTCACAGACTCTCCCATCACCACTGCGGATTTCTTCCGCTTCCTGGGCACCACCATCACCCGGGACCTCAAGCGGGAGCCGACCATCAGCTCCCTCATCAAAAAGGCCCAGCAGAGGATGTTCTTCCTGCGGCAGCTGAGGAAGCTCAAGCTACCCACCAAGATGTTGGTGCAGTTCTACACGGCCATCATCGAGTCCATCCTCACCACCTCCATCACCGTGTGGTACGCAGGAGCCACCGCCAGGGACAGACTAAGACTGCAGCGCATTGTGCGCGCTGCTGAGAAGGTGATCAGCTGCAAGCTCCCATCCCTCCAGGACCTGTACATCTCCAGGACCCGGAGGCATGCAGGTCGGATCATAGCTGACCCTTCACACCCTGGACACGCACTGTTTGCCCCCCTCCCCTCAGGTAGAAGACTTCGGTCCATTCAGACTAAAACCTCCCGCTACATGAACAGCTTCTTCCCCTCTGCCATCAGACTGCTGAACACTAAGTGACTTATTAGTCTCTCGTGCACTACGTACAGCAGCTCAACCGGACTCATGATAATTATCACTGTTTTCTTTTGCACTACCGACTGCACTATGTGGAACTCCACAATATCTGCTGCTTGTTAATATATTTTAAATTGCATAGATTAGTATTACTCATTCATATTCTACATTTTATTGCATGCATAGTTTTTTTTATTTTTATCTTTAGTGCTACTCCATGTTTAATGTTCCAGCATTGCACCGAGACAAATTCCTAGTTTGTGTACTACATGAACAATGGCAATAAATCTGATTCTGATTCTGAGTAAGGGTTTAATTACAGCCGTTTTAAAAGCCTGCGGTACATGGCCTAAAGTTAATGAAGAATTGATTATATGAAGAATAAAGCTACCAATAAGTGGGAAGACTTCTTTAAATAACCTGGTAGGAACAGGGTCTAAAAGACAAGTTGAAGGCTTGGATGAGGAAACTATTTTGTCTAACTCTAAAAGGTCAATTGGAGTAAACTCATCAAGACAGATATCAGCTGAAGGAGTTGTAGTAGTTACTGTATTTAAGTTAACGGTGGGAAGAATTTGATTGATTTTATCTCTGATGGATGAAATTTTATTATTGAAAAAGTTCATAAAGTCCTGACTAGTAAGCTCTAAGGGAATGCTAGGATTGACAGAGTCCTGACTTTTTGTCAACCTGGCTACAGTACTGAAAAGAAACCTGGGATTATTCTTGTTCTCTTCTATTAATGCAGAATAATAACTTGTTCTAGCTTTTCTAAGAGATTTTTTTATAAATTAAAAGATGATTTCTCCAAGCTAAATAGATTTCATCTAAATTAGTGGAGCACCATTTTTTTTCTAATTGACAAGTCTTCTGTTTTAAGCTACGAGTTTCTGTGTTGAACCAAGGAGTAAGAAATCTCTGATTAGAACTTTTTCTTTTTTAAGGGGGCCACCAAGTCTAGAGTCTGATGCAGAGAAGCTGTAACACTATCTACCATGCTATCAATTACAGAAGGAGCAAGCTGTCTATAGCTTATTTCCGTTGTGTTGACACATGGCATAGAGGAAACAATCTGCATAAATTTGGTAACAACATCATCTGAGAGGCATCTACTGTAGTAATATTTTTCTTTAGGAGCCAAAAAGTCAGAAATAGTAAAATCAAAGGTAAACAGACAATGGTCTGACAGTACAGGGTTATGAGGCGACACTACCAGATTTTCTATTTCTATGCCATATGTCAGAACAAGGTCCAACGTATGGTGGAGATAATGAGTAGAATTTCCTACTTTCTGAGAAAACCCCATCCATCCATCCATCTTCTACCGCTTTTCCGGAGGTCCGGGTCGCGGAGGCAGCAGTTCAAGCAGAGAAGCCCAGACTTCCCTCTCCCCAGCCACCTGTTCCAGCTCTTCAGAGGGGATACTAAGGCATTCCCAGACCAGCTGGGAGACATAGTCTCTCCACCGAGTCCTGAGAAAACCCCATCGAGTCTAATATTGAATTAAATGCCACATTAAGGCAGTCACTATCTACATCTACTGTATATAACGCACTGAGGAGCTCATTCAGCAGTAGGCTACATCATCCTAGGTGCGTGACCGAGAGGTTTCGCAGGTCCTTACTACCTACAGCTGTCAGACTTTATAACCTAAGCAGGGCTGCGTGCAGAGATAGCAAAAAACATAACAACCTAATAGTATTGAATGCAAAAGACGCCACAGACTTACACAAAATGGTCCCCTCCAGTATACAACTAGGACAATATCAATTGCTACGGAGGGTGACAAATATGTATTGGTACATATTCATACTATGTGGAGTAACTAAATAGACGGTTATGCTGTTTATTCCATCTAGCTACAATGCTCCATACTGTGCATATATATTTATATATTTATGTGTACATATGTATATTCATTGCTCTTATTTTCTTATCTTCTAAATTATTGCTCTGAGTGTTGCTATCCCTGTGCTGTTGCAATCCTGGAATTTCCCCATTGTGGAACTAATAAAGGCTTATCTTATCTTATTATTTCCCCCCTTGCCGTACATGTTGGAAAAGCGCACGGGAGGGTTCATGACAGAAAACAGACTGCTTCAGACAGAGCTTTAAGACCATGTTCAGTCTGCTTTATCCTGCCTTCAAAGCTCTTATTGTGCGAAAAATCTGAAGAAAATCAACATGAAATTGCCAGTAATTTCCTAATTTTGGAGTGAGAGTTGGCAACACTGCATAAAGCTATCCATTTTTATCTTATCTTTATGATATGGATTTAATCCAATGTGCAGTGATCCAAAGAAAATGTCCATTATCCACAGTCCAAATGTCTGTTGTGACAGAGACATGATCCAGTCCCTCAAATTCCTTTTGGAGATCAAAGTCCATTTTTGAATAATCATTATCCAGGTAGCAAGTAAATGTGTTTTAACTTTAGTGGATCACAGTCTCAGCTATCTGATGGAAAGTGACTGTTATCACATCTTCAGTATGTAACGACGTATCTGGCAATCAGATTTAGTTCTTGCTGGGTCACAAGCTGTCCAGATGGATACCTGTGCTTGAAATCCAGCCGTGGCTGTTGAGACAAGAGTATTTCGACTTTACATCCAGCCGTGGCTGTTCAGATAGGTAAGATCCACTAACACAGTGTTGTTAGCATAGCTAACCATTACTTAGCACTAGCTTTGTCAGAGCATTGTTGCTGTTTTCAGGCACTTCTGAAGATTGCAGTAGGTCTCAACCAGCACTAAGCTTCCAACCCACTAATATGCTTTCGTCCTTAACTGCGACAAAGGAAAAAATAATCTATTTCCACAAAAACAAAGGAGCTTCATCATTTCCTATGCTCAGTAGTGAAGACTCAGCTCTCTGCAACAGGTCATGTTGATTGATGACTATGTCTCAGCTATGGTAGGATCAGTTTATATATTCAATTATTTGAGCTAAAAATATCAATCCATATTAATAAGGCAAGTAACGAGTAACACATCTGATCAAATTTCAGTACCTGTGACACATTACTGAATTTTTAAACAGTAATTTCATTACGCACCACGTTACCGCAAAAGTAGTGGCATTACAGTAACACGTTACAGTGTAAAGACAATAATCTCTTCCTGAATGTGGAAAAAACCAAGGAGATTGTGGTCAACTTCAGGAAAGGACACACACAGCATCCCCCTCTGATCATTGATGGAGCAGCTGTGGAGAGGGTGAGCAGCACCAAGTCCCTAGGGGTGCACATCTCTGAGGACCTCTCCTGGCCAAACAATACTACATCACTGGCCAAGAAGGCTCAAACTCACCTCCATTTCCTCCGCAAACTGAGGACAGCACAAGTCCCACCCCCATCATGTGCTCATTCTGGCGGGGCATCATTGAGAGCATCAGCACAAGCAGCATCAGGTGTGGTATGGAAGCTGCACCGCCTCCTACCGGAAGACACTACAACACACAGTGAAAGCTGCCAGCAAGATCATCGGTGCCCCTCTGACCCCCCTCCCCCAGACATCTACTTCACCCGCAGAGCCATCAACATTGCAGGTGACACCTCCCACGCCTCACACTCCCTCTTCAGCCCCCTGCCCTCGGAAAAAAGGTACCGGAGCCTCCGGGCCCATTCCACAAGACTGCTAAACAGTTTTGTTGACCAGGCCATCAGGACCCTGAACTCTGTCCACCCCCACGGCGCCCCGACCATAACGCACTCACTCGCACAATAATTAACTCAGCTATTGGCACAGAAAGACTGGCACACCAACAGTAATACAGCTGCTGCTGTATGTCTCTGCACCTTACTGCAACCATTTGCACAAATGCCATACCTGCTGCTGTCTGTTATTGCAATACTGATCATGTACAGTCCAATCTGTGATTGTCTACACCAATGTTTCTCAAAGTGCGGCCCCCGTGCCAATGGCGGCCCGCGAAAACATTTCTGGTGGCCCGCGGCCAATCTGTTAACGTCTTAACCAATATATGATCTGAACTAATTGCTTTGGAAAAATTCCGATACACATCTACGTTTAGTGGTCTTTGGCGCCATCTGTAGGCACAAGCCGTAATTACATGTGTTGTCGACCTTGCGATCACTTCATTGCAGCAGCTAGTCCAATTGTATTATGGGAGATGGAACGTTCAGCGCACAGTGCAGAAGTGTTGGTTGGCAACGGTTTCGGAGCACCATTTTGAGTCAGAAGAAGAATAAGAAATAAATATTAGTGCTTGTGGAAGTCGAAGTGTGGAAATAAAGATGGATCAGCGAGAGAAAGAGGCAGAGATGGAGACCGCTCACTCGAGGAAACCGAGAACTGTCAGCGAGGAAAAAAGGCAGTTTCAGGGAAAATGGACTTTGGACTACTTCGTTGAACCTCACGGGTCAGATAAAGTTGTATGCCTCATCTGCAGACAGGTAATCGCAGTGCGAAAAGACTTTAACATCAGGCGCCATTACGAAACAAAACACAAAAATTATGAAAAATTCAGTGGCAAGGATCGCACCACAAAGATGGAACAACTTAAAAGGGGCTACACAGCACAACAGTCAGTCTTCACGCAATTTTCAAAAACCAGCGAAGCAGTAACAGAGGCTAGCTATGTGGTAGCTCATGAAATAGCTAAACGGGGCAAGCCGTTTAGTGACGGAGAATTTGTTCGAGACTGTATGCTAAAAGTGGCAGAGCGTGTATGCCCAGACCAAAAAACAAAGTTCCGTGACGTAAGTTTGTCGAATGACACAGTCACAAGACGAATCGAAGATCTGGCAAATGATTTGAAGGACCAACTGGCGATACGTGTGGAGGGGCTAGAAAAGGGAGCTTTTTCCATCGCACTGGATGAAAGCACGGATATTAAAAAAAAGCACGGACGGATGAAAGCACGGACAAACTAAAATTGTATTTTCATCAGTCCCAATTTCTTACTGTTAATATGACTTTACCCAAACTAATTAAATCTGATAATTAAAAGGATCACAAATGGAATTGAATTTTCAGTCTTTTTTTTTTTTTTTGCCTCCGTCCCTTTGGTGGCCCTCGGTTCAACTTTGGATTCCCAAATTGGCCCTCACCCATCAAAACGTTGAGAACCCCTGGTCTACACCTACACTACTGCATTGAGCTTGTAACCACCAGTATTACTGCTCTACCTTTTCTGTATATTGGATTGCTGGGTTTTATTATTTATCTTTATTTGCACTATGGGATGTCTGGGTTTTATCTTTTACCGTTACTTGCGCTATGGGTAGCATTACTGTACATAGACTGCTGTTGTTGTTTTTCCAGCCTTATTCCTTTTTTCTTTTCATATTGCTCACACCACTGAAGACAGAGAAACGGCATTTCAATTCTCCTGCATGTCCTGTACATATAGTAGTATTGACAAATAAAATCTTTGAATCTTTCAGTCTTTGAAGTGTCTGCTCCGCTGGTCAAAATGAGCAAAGAACTGGTTCAAAGTGTCAGGTAAAATACTGTCTGTGGGGATTATGCCTGTAGGGTTCTCCTTGTAGCCAGTTAGTGTCTTTATCCCCTGCCACATGCCTCTGGAGTTATTACTGTTCAAGTGGTCCTTTATGTGCTGCTTGAATTTGCACTTGGCCTCTCTTGTCTCTCCTCGGATTCCTCCATGCACTTTTATAGGCCTGCAGGTCCTTACATTTAAAAGCAGAATTCCATGCTCTAAACCAGGTCCTCACCTTACTATTGTGCCATGGTTTCTGATTTGGGAACACTTTAACAGTTTTGGTTTCAGACACACATTCAGCACAAACGTGTATGTAGCTCAACACAGCTAATGTGTGTCCCTCAAGATCTGTCCCTTCTGCAAAGACTTCCCAGTCTGTGACCTCAGAGCAGTCCTGCAGGGCTGAGGTGGCTTCTTCAGTCCACACTTTAACTGTCTTTGTTATTGGTTTCTGTCTACAGATGAAGGGTTTATATGCATGGATCAGGGACAGAGACAGATAGCCAGAGAGTCCCAGATGTGGCAGAGGGCTGGCTTTATAAGCGTTGGAAATGTTGCAGTACACCTGATCTAAAGTGTTCTTTTCTCTCGTAGGAAAGTTCACATATCTGTGGAACTTGGGCAAGACAGACTTTAAGTTGGTGTGATTGAAATCCTTGCCACAATAACAATACTGTCTGGTTGTGCTGCTAAGTGCTGGTTAATGGAGTGATGTAGCTTCTCCATGGCTAGTTTAGCATTAGCATGTGGTGGCACATAGACAGCCATTATTAACACTGATGTGAACTCTCTGGGCAAGGAGAACAGTCTGCACTGCAACATCATATATTCAGTGTCCGGGCAACAGTAAATACTTTAACAGCAGCCTTTACGCACTATATCTAAATAAATAGCCAAACCTCCTCCTCTAGCCTTGCCCGAGTGAATGGTCCTGTCTGCCCTGAAGACAGTGTGGCCCGCTAGCTCGACAGCAATGTCCAGGGTGTTTTGGTCCAGCCAAGTCTCTGTGATAATCATCGCACAGTAATCCAGCCTGTGCGAGATAATCCACAGTCGTATCTCGTCCATTTTGTTATTTAGTGACTGGGAGTTGGCAAGAAAGAGACTTGGGGTGGCCGGTATGTAGGGGTTAGCCTTTAGCTTGGTCGCTAACCCCCCTTGTTTGCCCCTCTTCTGCTTTTGGTGCTGCCGCCATCTTTGCCGCTTGAACGGGGGGTGGCAATGACCACTCCAGAGAAAGAGCACCGAATCTCTGGGGTAATAAAGTCCCAGTTATTGTAGTCCGTAGTGCAGTCAATGTTCTCTGAAACGCTCAGCAGTTCAGCTCTCCTGTACTGCACGTACACTGCACATATGCTGGTAGGAAACTGCATATTAAAAACACATATTAAAATCACATATTAAAAACACAATAAAAATAATAACTAAATAGCTGCTGAAACACAGAGAGCGCCGAGCCGTTGCAACTATATGTGCCGCCACAGACTTTGGCAAGTCCACTCTGTTTAACACAGTGCGAGTCCACTCTGTTTAACACAATGTTTCATTATTTCAGATTAGGGGTTCCACCTGGTTGTGTGCTAAGACCTGCTTTTTTGTGATTAAACAGAAAGGATTTCCTACAGTATGTTCATTTTGTGTGATTGCAGTTTGTTTTGATCGCAATGCCCTGTCTTACTGTTTGTGCCTCAGAGGGAGTAAAAGCTCTGTTTGATGACTATGCCGGAGGCAGTAAAGAGAGGCAATGTCTCCTGGAAAGCAGGTACGGCCCTGTCCTGCTGGAAGCTATGACAGACCGTCTAAGTGACAACAGGATTACCAGCAACAGCAAGTTCTGTCCTCACTGCTTTAAAAGAATAAAGGTACAGTGGTGTGGAAAAAATGTTTGCCCCCATCAAACAAATTTAAATATTAGACAAAGATGACACAAGTCAGTGAGGGGCGCTAATGAGTGGAACTCAGTACCTGAGGAGGTTAAACTGCTTACAACATACAAGGCATTCACAAAAAAATTGAAAATGTGGCTTATAAACACCTACAGCTGCCAACATTAAAAGATAAATCTGTTGTGATGTTTGATGTTATGATTAAATGTACGGTTTGTTATGTGTATGTTATTTGCTACATTAGTGCCCTCTTAAATGTTTAACTATGTTTTGTTTTTTGTTTTTTTGTAGATGCATTTTATTGCTTTTTACATCTTGGCCAGGGGACTACAGATGAAAACTAGCCTTTTGGCTAATTCTGGCTTTTTTTTAACCATATGTAAACATGTGTTTTATGAAATTGCATTGTCCCTTTTCAAATAAACTAAACTAAACTAAACTAAACTAAACTAAGTAAATACAAAATGCAGTTTTTAAATGAAGGTGTTTATTATTAAGGGGAAAAAAATCCAAACCTACATGGCCCTGTGTGAAAAAGTGATTGCCCCCTAAACGTAATATACTGGTTGGGCCACCCTTAGCAGCAACAACTGCAATCAAGCATTTGCGATAACTGGCAATGAGTCTTTTACAGCACTGTGGAGGAATTTTGGCCCACTTCATAGTCTTCATATTGTTTTTCTTAAGCCATTCAGAGGTGGACTTGCTGGTGTGTTTTGGATCATTGTCCTGCTGCAAAACCCATGTGCTCTTCTGCTTGACGTCACAAACAGATGGCCGGATATTCTCCTTTTTTGGTAGATTTTTTTGGTAGAAAGCAGAATTCATGGTTCCATTTACCACAGCAAATCTTCCAGGTCCTGAAGTGGCAAAACAGACCCAGACATCACACTACCACCATCATATTTTACTGTTGGTATGATGCTCCTTTTCTGAAATGCTGTGTTACTTTTACGCCTGATGTAATGGGACACACACCTTCCAAGAAGTTCAACTTTTGTCTCATCAGTCCACAGAGTATTTTCCCAAAAGTCTTGGGGATCATTAAGATGTTTTCTGGCAAAACTGACATGAGTCTTTATCTTCTTTTTGCTCAGCAATGGTTTTTGTCTTGGAATTCTGTCATGCAGGCCATTTTTGCCCAGTCTCTTTCTTATGGTGGAGTCCTGAACACTGACCTTATCTGAGGCAAGAGAGGCCTGCAGTTCTTTGGATATTGTTGTGGGGTCTTTTGTGACTTCTTGGATGAGTCGTCGCTGTGCTCTTGGGGTAATTTTGGTCGACCGGCCACTCCTGGGAAGGCTCACCACTGTTCCATGTTTTCGCCATTTGTGAATAATGTCTCTCATTGTGGTTCACTGGAGTCCCAAAGATTTAAAAATGCCTTTATAACCTTTTCCAGACTGATAGATCTCAATTACTTTGTTTCTCATTTGTTCCTGAATTTCTTTGGATTGCAGCATGATGTCTAGCTTTTGAGGATCTTTTGGTCTACTTCATTTTGTCAGGCAGGTCCTATTTAAGTGATTTCTTGATTGAGAACAGGTGTGGCAGTAATCAGGCCCGGGCATGGCTAGAGAAATTGAATTAAGCTTTCCAAAGATGTGATAAACCACAGTTAATTTATGTTTTAACGGGATGGGGGGCATCACTTTTCACACAGGGCCATGTAAGTTTGGATTTTTTTCACCTTCATTTAACAACTGCATTTTGTGTTTACTTGTGTTATCTTTGTCTAATATTTAAATTTGCTTGATGATCTGAAATATTTAAGTGTGACAAACGTACAAAAAATGAGAAATCAGGAAGGAGGCAAACACTTTTTCACACCACTGTATGTGTTCATTTATTAAATGGCCTGTAAAGATTTACTTTGCACAAATACACGCAAACCCATGAGCACAAAGTGTGGTCAGTTGTTTCCAACTTTCTGACCATCTTCAGATTTTATTTTAAAATGGAGTCTGTAACTTTATGACGTGCACTAGGTAATATTTCTGACTCGAGTTGTCTCACCAGATTGACATTTAGAACTGCAGCAAATCACTTTCAAGAAAGTTCTTGTTCTTCCTTGTTCTTTGCATCTGTTACGTGTGGCCCTCGCGAGCCACACAAAGAGAGCCGAGGGCGAGCCAGTGAGTTTGCGATGTTTTATTAATAATAGGGAACAGGGGATAAGGAACACGGCCCCGTGGGCCAAAAGGCACAAATACTCATACAGGTGTACACTCATAAATAATGCAGAATGACGAGTAGAGGACTGGCGCCGGGCGTAGGGGTTCCAGCCTTCGATGTGCTAAGTCACAGCCCTGAATTATCGGAGCTGCTCCTTTTTATGCTCATTAGCAGCGCCTCAGCTGATGAGGGTTAATTGAGCTGCAGCCGTCCCGTAACTGACAGCTGGGAGCCCGCTGAGACGCTGTCACAGAAAGAACAGGGCTGAGGGGAATATGGTCTGAGCGCCGGATGACACGGCGTCTCATCCCACGTGACACAGCCCCCCCTCACGGTCGGACTACGAACGACCCGTAACATCCAAGACCCCCCCCCCCCCACCTAGGGTGGGCGGATGGGGTGCGGGTCAGGAGGGAGAGAATCAGAGAAAGGGGAGAAAAAAAAAAACCAACAATAAACCAATACAGAGTACAAAGGGGAAAAAACCAAACACAATACTCCATACCACATGAGAAAAAAAACCCAGAGAAAGGAAAAAAAAAACAGACAATAAACCAATATAGAGTGCAAGGGAAAACCCAAACACAATACTCCATAAAATACAACATGAGAGAGAAAACCCAGAGGAAGGAAAGAAAACAGACAATAAACCAATATAGAGTACAAGGGAAAAACCCAAATACAATACTCCATAAAATACAACATGAGAGAGAAAACCCAGAGGAAGGGAAGAAAACAGACAACAAACCAATATAGAGTACAAGGGAAAAACCCAACACAATACTCCATAAAATATAGCATGAGAGAGAAGACCCATTCAGGCAGAGGAAAACTGCGGAGATAACAGCCCAACACACAGGGGAAAAAAAACAAACCACAATACCCCATAAACCATGTACAGGTCAAACAACGAAAATCAACCCCGGGGACCCCCAGAATGAAAGGAGAACTCCCAAGGGCGAAAATTAACCATACAGCCATCCTTCACACAGGAGGGGAAACCCCCCCCCAAAAAAAAAAATCACACTAACGCAGAACAGTCATAGCAGTTTAGCTGTACCCACCCAAACACAAGCACAGCAACAGACATTCAGTTCAGGGGGTCTCCCCACACCCAGCGTCCATACCGCTAACAGGGGTGAAGGGAAAAGTTCCGGCGGCCTACCCGAACCCCAGGCCAGAAAACAGTTCCTCGGGAGGCCGAACCAGATCGCCGAACAGAAAGTCTAGCGGGTCGGGCGGCCGCACAAGCGAGCCGAACGGGTACGGCAGGCCCTCCGGCTGCTGACCCGCATCGCTCAACCACCAGGCCCGTAGGGGAGAGGGAGAGGTCCACAAGGGCCCTGGTGGAAGAGGCTTGGGAGAGAGCTGATGACGAGGCGGTCCAACGTCAGATGACAGGAGATCTGCAGCCCCCTCACCGGGTCTGGACACCGCTGGTGCAGAAACCACGTCGGACCCTGATTGGGTCTCTGTCGAACCCACGTCGGACCCCGACTGGGTCACTGACGAACCCACGTCGGACCCCGATTGGATCTCCGTCGGACCCACGTCGGACCCCGATTGGGTCTCCAACGAACCCACGTCGGACCCTGACTGGGCCGGCGCCGCACCAGAACCAACCTCCGATGTCGAACCTGGACCCTCTGGCACCATGAGTGATGGCAGCTCCTCGCCGGCGACCCTGGGAGAAGGCTCAGGAGAGAAAACAGAACCGGGATCAGGATCGCCGGCAGCGCCAGAACCCAGCGAGATAAGCTCGGACGCAGCGGACGGCTGCACCCGGCTCATCTCCCCTAGAGACAGGCTAAAGTGCTCTAAAGTAAGGAGAAGGAAGATGAGATAGAGCACTTGCCTGATCTCGGGTTCTGACGCCGTCCAGGACTGCGAAGATCCGGGATCCGGCATCAGGAGGTCGTCGTCAGGCTCCCACTCAGCTGTGTCGGGCTCCGCAGCTGGCATGATGGACAGCGCAGCTTGTGAGTCCTCCGGCACCGGTGCCCACGCCGACAGCCCACACGGCGTGGTGGCAGGAGAACCTCGTCCCGCTGGACCGGACCGCTCCTCCGTGGAGACCCGGGGATGCTTGGTCGTCGGCGCAGACTCCACGTAGCAATCTGCCTTCCTCCGCCGTCCACGGAGTAGCTGCGGAACCGGAACCAGGTCGTCCAGAACCGCAGGCCCCCTCCTCATCCCACGACGTTGGCCTGGCACCGGGGACTGCTCAGCGGAGGGAGACACAGAGGGTGCAGGATTAATGATTGCAGCTATAGCAGGTGGTGGGAGTTCGGGGAGCTGCGAACCCCAAACTCCACCTCCAGGAGTTTGACAGAGCAAATCACAAGGTGAATGTGAAAAAACTGGGACTTGCCTGTCTCCTGGAGGCTGGATGGTGCCTGCCGTAGTGGACGTTGCTCCTCCCTTTCCCCGCCGGGCGGTAACAGAGGACCCCCTGAGAGGACGTCGGGGAGCCGCTCGAGTTGATTCCAGGAGGGAGCTCGCCAGGTCAGGATTCTGGACACACACAGCAGCCGGGGAGCGCGTCGAGGAGGGGGAGGCGACAGCCGAGATGAGCCGGGCCCGAAGTGCTGGCGTAACAGCGGAGGGAGGAGGCTCAGGAGATGAGGCTGCAGGATCTCCTCTCAGATGAGGCGCAGGAGTAACAGCTGCGTGGGAGGATACGACCTTGCGGCGACCCGGAACTGGATCCGGACGGGGATCAGGCCTAATAACTGAGGACGGGTGCACAGCGGAGCGAGCAGCAGCCACTCGGTCCCGGACCTTAACAGCTGTCAGCTGCAGATCCTCCGGGGGAATCCCGAGTGACGTCGTGCTGGTTGGGGAAAACCCTCTGGATGGCACGAACTCCCGGGCCGGAGTGGAGTCAGGAACGGGATCCCGAACCGAAGGGTGACGTCTCCTCCTCCTCGGCTTCCTGCCGGGATTTCCCTCCAACCCACGGAGTATTTCCTGCTGTGCGGCTATGTCCCATCTCCTCACGCTCACCTCAGGATGACAGGCGAAGTGGGGAAGATAATCGAGTACCTCCTCAGCCTGGTCTAAGTACCGGTGCACGTCGCTACTGAAGTTAAGGAGGGAAGCAGTGTTGAGAATGTCATCCACGCACTCGAGGGCGTCTGCGAGGACATCACTCGAAGCCTGAGTGCGGGACCTCCGTGACAGCATGCTTCCGCGACGGTACCTGGACAGGTAAGGGCAACAGTCCAAAGCAGCAAACTCACAGCCGCCGGCAACTCGTCTGGCTGTGACTTACTGTTATGTGTGGCCCTCGCGAGCCACACGAAGAGAGCCGAGGGCGAGCCAGTGAGTTTGCGATGTTTTATTAATAATAGGGAACAAGGGATAAGGAACACGGCCTCGTGGGCCAAAAGGCACAAATACTCATACAGGTGTACACTCACAAATAATGCAGAATGACGAGTAGAGGACTGGCGCCGGGCGTAGGGGTTCCAGCCTTCGATGTGCTAAGTCACAGCCCCGAATGATCGGAGCTGCTCCTTTTTATGCTCATTAGCAGCATCTCAGCTGATGAGGGTTAATTGGGCTCCAGCCGTCCCGTAATTGACAGCTGGGAGCCCGCTGAGACACTGTCACAGAAAGAACAGGGCTGAGGGGAATATGGTCTGAGCGCTGGATGACATGGCATCTCATCCCACGTGACAGCATCATGGCGCCCCCCCAAGGCAGACGTGTTTGCTCGCTCCATTCTCGAATGCCGGCTTTTCTTCTTTTTTGCATGTTTGTTGCTCTTTCTACAGTGCATAAATGTCACGCATTGCTAACATACAACTCACAGGCATTGCTGGACATCACCAAGGCAAGCAGCCATACGGAATTTACTGGCTTTACACCACCCAAACTGCAATGCATTGTCCGCTCCCACAGCGATCACCACCACCCCCAGGAAGACCCCGAAGTACCAAGCTGGAGTGAGCATGCTGATCCCAAGAGAGCACTTCGGAAACAGCACTGTAAATGAGGCAAGTGGGGGGCTCCCTGCTAGGCTAAGAGCTCACTCTAGCCGGCCACCACTACCCAGCCTCCTGTTAGCCAATGTGCGGTCTCTGGAAAACAAACTGGACGAGCTAAGAGTAAGAATCGAAGACCAGCGGGAGATAAGAAAGTGCTGTGCTCTACTTTTCTGTGAGACTTGGCTCTCAGATAAAGTCCCTTAGTGCGCCACTCAGCTACAGACCCACTCCGTACATTGGGCAGACCAGACATCAGTTGTGAGTGAGACGAGAGGGGGGGCGTGTGTGTGTTTATAAACAGCTCGTGGTGTGGAGATGTACAGACTGTTTACAAGCACTGTTCGCCTGATGTGGAGTTTTTACTGCTGAAATGCTATCCCTATTATCTACTGAGGGAATTCACCGCTGTGTTTTTGGCTGCTGTTTACATTTCCCCGCAAGGCAACTACACAGCAGCACTCCGCAAACTCCATGACATCATCAGCTCATTAGAGACATTTCATCCCGGCGCCGTTTTTATTGTTGCTGATGACTTTAACCAGTGCAATTTACGGATTGTACTTTCCAAATATTACCAGCAGGTGGACATTCCCACCCATGATAAGAACACACTGGACCATGTTTACACCAACATACGTGGTGTATACAAAGCAGTACCCCGCCCCCACTTCGGACAGTCAGACCACATCTCTCTGTTCCGGTACCCGGCCTAAGACAAAGACTGAAACAAGCAAACCCTTGTGGTGACACTAGACACAGCATGTCAACATTCTTTCACACCCAGAAGCAGGATGAGGGGCAGAATAATGGACTGAAGGGTTAAAGCTCCTTCAGGGGGTAACTAGACCAGACGACAAAGCGCCTTTGCCCCCTGCTGCTTCAAGCTACAGCATGAAGGGTGGGGGCGGGGGGTGAATGTATTGTGATGAAAGTAACGTGTTATGATAATCACGCCACACATTTCCTTTGTCATACTCAATGCATAATGTGCCAGCCCCAGTTTCTATGCGAGGTTAATAAAGTTATATAAAGAGAACGTGAACAAGGACAGACATAAAGAGAACTTTATGTCTGTCCTTTCCATCCTCCCTATCCCCTCATCCCCAGCCAGTCACAGCAGACGACTGCCCCTCCCTGAGCCTGGTTCTGTGAGAGGTTTCTTCCTTTCAAATGGGAGTTTTTCCTCTAGACTGCCGCTTAGTGCTTGCTCATAGGGGATCGTCTGATTGCTGGGTCTTTCTGTGACTGTGTGTATTTTTTTTCTGCACTGTGGCGCCACGAGACGGCTTTTGTTGTGATGTGGCGCATTATAAATAAAGCTGAATTGAAGTGAATTGAATTGAATTGAACGCAGAGAAACTGGGGAGGCTCTTCTGCAGAGAACTCGGCCCCAGCGGGCCATGCTGGGGGCCATAGGCTGTACATATATGTTTGAGGGTGAATAAAGATTCTGTGTCAACCTACGCTTGTGCCTCGCCTCCACATCCTTCCCTTCTACCCTCTACACCCTGTTATTAAACAAATTAAACACTGGACTCCAGAGGCTGAGAGCACCCTGCAAGACTGTTTTGCCGGGACAGACTGGGATATGTTTAAAGCTGCAGCCACCCAGGAGGACTCTTCTGTAAACATACAGGACTATACTGAGTATGTGACTGGGTACATTCGTACTTGTGTTGATACCATCGTACCCACCATACAAGTCAGGAAGTTCCCCAACCAGAAGCCCTGGATAAACAGTCAGGTACATCAGATGCTGTGTGCTCGCTCTCTTGCATTTAAATCAGGCAATGAGGCTGAGTACAAAGCTGCCAAGTATGGACTGAGGAAGGCTATAACAACAGCCAAGAGGCAGTACAGAGAAAAGCTGGACAGCCTCTACTCCACTCCTGACCCTGGGCACATGTGGCAAGGCCTGCAGCACATCACAGACTACAAGAGGACCACCAGCAACACTACTAGCTCCACAGACAGCCTGCCGGATGATCTCTACACTTTTTACACCCGCTTTGAGACCTCCAGCTTCAGCACAGAGAGGAAACACACACACACACACACACACACACACACACACGCTCCCCCCCCCAAAAAAAAGTCTCCTCAGGCCAGGTAAACAAAGCACAAGGGCGGGGGGAGGGGCAGAAGCATCAGCTTCTACCCAAAGCTATGAGTTTTTTCAATCCAATACATTAATTGTTGTTGGAGGTTTGAGTAGAACTGACCTCTTTGTGTGAAGAATAGACTGCTGGCCACTTTCCTTTCTTCTACTGTAGGTGTGGGTGAGGAAGACTACTGGATGTGTGGGCCTGTTTGGTGTGGACTCAATCGAGGATATTGAAGGACAAGGCCTGGAGTGTGACAGCGAGCCTCTGGGACAAATAGGAATGCTTTAATGACTTTTGCCATTTTAAAGGCTGCCACATTTTTAAGGTCACAGTTGCAGTATTTGTGATTTTTATCTTATTTTGTCTTGTGTAATAAATGTTCCTTGCTTGCAGCTTTGGTGTCTGATGGTTACTAAGTGCTGTTCACCCTCGTAGCAGGAACGTGAAAAGTACCTAAATAATAAATCTGTAGGTAATCTCCCATTATGCTCTACACATATTCCATACATATTCTGGTTGCATTCTTATGGACAAATATGTTGTGTTATACTCTGATATACAGGAATTAGGCAGAGCTATAGAGCATTCTCGTTCTCATTCTGCTCTCCCTCTCTCCTTTCCTTTAGTCAGGTCTAATACATTAGGTGCACACCCAGGAACAACACTCAAGCACACTGTTGATTGCACATTCTAGAAACAGCGGCGTGATCAGCAGATGGCCTGTTCATGTCAGAGTTAAATTGGCCAATCAGACAGTCACGTACAAGCCCATCCTATTGTACAGGGGTTGGCCCAACCAATCCGAGAAGATAACTGTAAGTTGCACCCGGAAGTCAGGGTCAGAGTGGCGACGGTCCAGAGGGAGCTGCGTCATGCTGCACCCAGCACTGCTTGCTTTACATGTGACCTCTAAATAAATGTTACATCTTTAAATTGAAGAAATCTCCAGCTTGTTCTTGGATCTTTCAATCAAAGAATCAGGTGTTTTTCTAACAATCTGGTGCCGGTGACCCGGATGAATTATTCCAAGGCGAGCCTGAACACATCACTTCGGAAAGACCCTTTTTGGAGACTGCTGTGGCATCTGAACAAAAAAGGTAAGCAGAAAACCTTTTTTACACGAATTTCTACATTTTGGCCATACTATATTCACAGTTGTGTGATTAAGGGGTATACCCGATCTCTAAATTTTACAATTTAGTTGGGAGTCATATGTAAAGCCTAAACAAATAGTCAAATGGTTTAAAAGGTTAAAAGGAAAGTGCACGTGTTCTATTTTCAGTCTGAGGTAGAACGGTCGCGATCATGGACGTACAATTCACGGGTGTATGGTCCATCAAATAAAACATTTTGGAGTCAGTCTGAACCAAAATAACGAGACTTAGGAAGCCAGGGTGACTAATAATCACCCAGGTATGTCTCCTCAAATGAAAAGAGCCAGGGTTAGTGTCCTGGTGCTGAGGGGAGCAAACTACAGGGTTCGACCCGATGCCGCTGTGGAGTGAAGCCATGGTCATTTAAATCAGTATAGCACTTAGCTTTAGACACGGCACCGCTTGTACTGGGAGACCTGCTGAGGCCCCAGTGAAAGTATCCTCTGTCTAAAAGTTAAATGGATAGCTAAGGTTCTAGGATGCAGTCTGTACCTAGACTTAATAAGACTTAGGGGGCAACGGCCGTGCCCGTCTTCTCAAATGGAAAATAGCAAGGATTAGCCTTATGCTGGGGGGGATTTAAGTGTCCCACCCGATGCCGTTAAGGAACGATGCCACGTGGGTGAAGTATTTCGGATGCAGTCTGTGCCAAAATAAGAGACTTAGGGAACAGTGGAATCAACCGTGTTCGTCTACTCAAATAACGGAATCAGGGCTACCCGGGTGCCGCAAATTTTGGAAGCAGTCTGTGCCGAAATAACAAGACTTAGTGAACAGCGGAATCAACCGTGTTCATCTCCTCAAATAAGGGAACCAGGGCTAGCCTGGTGCCGCTAATTTTGGACACAGTCTGTGCCAAAATAACGAGACTTAGAGAACAGCAGAATCAACCATGTTCATCTCCTCAAATAAGGGAACCAGGGCTAGCCTGGGGCCAGTACTGAAAAAAAAAAAGTCTGTTAACTCTGTGTCTTTAGGAAATAAATGTGTGGTTTGAGAAATAGTGCGGGTTGGAAATATTTACTAAACTTGTCTCACAGTATGATTTAATTAATGGCATTCTTCTGGTAGAACAAAGGTGAGTGTGTGTTTTTCGACAAAGGATGGAGGTAATTCACCCCCACTCCTGCTTGGAGGTGAGATTGTTAAAACAGGTTACTGAGAGAACATTTGAGATAGCAGTATTAAAATGAAGTGCTAAATTAAAGTTATAAGGTTATTCTGGCATATTTACAGCTGAAGTCAGGGAGGCAGCGCTCCATTTAAAAAAAAAAGAAAAAAAGAGAAGTCGTGGTTTGTGAACAATAGGCTCCAGGGCCATCTTGCATGTTCACAGCCATGTGGCATTCACTGCGCATGTGCGGGTAAATGCCATCTTGAACCGCTAAACGCCATCTTGAACCACCTTCAAGCTGCGGCACAGTGCCTCCATCGTGTGGCCGAATGTAGGAAGTGCACCCTTTCATAAATTTTCTGCACATTAGGGCTTGAAATCTTCCTAATAGATATGGAGCTTTGTCTCTCTGGCTGAAAGGAAAGCTTTAAGTACGTGCACAGCAAACAAACTAAAGTCCTCCCACCCTCGCCTATGCGAGTTTGATTGTAGTGAGGCAAAAAAGCATGCCCATTAAGCTGGAGAGAAAAGACTCAACTTTAAATTGGGCAGAGGGAGGTATAAGAATAATAACTATTCCTACTTATACAATAAAACTGTAGATAAGTAGATTTATTCCTCAATAAGAGTGTAGAAAAATCTTTTGTGGACAATATATAAAGGTGAGGTTATTTAAATGAATAAATAAGGAAAATTGTAAATTGGAGTAAATAAATAAATGAATACAAAAATGAATAAATAGAATAAACTAAAATGAATGAATGAAAATAAATAAATAGGAGTTTTTTGTTGTGGAGATGAATCTTGTGGAAGTTAGAGTGGGCAGAAAATGGAAAGGAAATTTGTTTTTTGAGAAAATTGAAAGCTGATTTGAACTTGATTTGAATTGTTAAAGTTTTGTGCAGGACACAAGAGAAAATATGGAGAAACGATTGGAGGAAGGAAAGAAAAAAACGTAAGAATAAGAGACTTATGCTGCAATGGTGAGAACAAACGTAAAATAATCAATAAACACGATAAAACGGAAAAGGACAAAAACATGCTGTTTAACAGCTTGTCTGTTTCTCTATTAAATCTGAGATGATGTGGTGGCTGTGGACCCCATCCCTCCCCCAGCGACCCTGGAAGTGGCTGTGCCCACCCTCCCCCTCCATGCCATCGCCTAGCGACCCCCTCATCCCTCCTCAGCAATAGTAAAAGAAGGCAAAACAAAGGGGCATCAAAAGATGGGTCAAAGAGGAGCTACTGAGCACATGTTAATACAGAAAATTATATTGTTGCTTTCCATTTACCTTCGGACATAGTCTCAAACAATGAATCTCATTCATGAACATTTAATTGCTAGATCAGAGAAGTGCCAAAATCACATACTGAGCAAACTGAAGTATCTTTAGAAAAAGCCATACCCATGCCCCACCTAATCTGCCCTATCAGTATCAGCTGCAGGGCCACAGGAGGTCAGAGTTTTAATAATAGAGTCAGAGGCCCCCATGGGACTAATACTTCCTATGTCAGCAATTTGGCCACTGGGCTCAAACACCCACAAGGGCACCCAAGGGGGTCCCCCAATTAGCAACACAATGGGTATCCTCCCCTACAGCAGGGTGCAGGATGTTGAAAAGAGAACGGCTTTGATATTATGCCGTTCTGTTTCAAAGGGAGAGAGTGGGACAGGAACGAATAGAAGAGTTACTAGGTCATTTAAGGTTTGCTGTCTTGAAGTCTTAAATTAGGCATTTTGCAAGGTGGCATCCTCTTTAACAAGCAGGGAGTGAGTCTAACAGTAAAACTAAGATAACTGATCACAATGTTCTCAGCCTTATAGCTGAGAGGTCGGTGTGCTTTCTCATCTAAAATGATACCATTTATGCAAACTATTGAGTAGCTACATAAAGAGTGTATAAATATGAATGTGTGGGACAACCCCCACAGACTAAGGACAGACAGCTCGCTACTCCTGGTTATTTTCCACAGCGCTAGTGTGATGTTAATGTGCCATTCATGCTTTGTGTTCACACGTCCTGTCCTCACTGTTGACCTAGAGACAGATCAATATGTAGGTGTGACTTGTCACCTCTTTGTCCTGCAAGCTGGAGCAGGGGCTGGCAATCTGCCTATTTGATATGTATGTCTCTCTCATATGCAAATGCCCATGCTCTTTCATGCATTGTCTGTAACCGGTATAAATAACGCACGTATCATGTAACTCACTCTCTCTCTGCTACTGCTCAACTGACTGCACCTGTCTCCAGGCTACTGAGAGCCCTCAGGGCTCGCTCTGGGCCGCTCTGCACAGCACCAGAGGAGCTCGTGTTGGCGATATGATTTAATAAAGGCACTTTAAACTCCTCAGTTCGCCGCTTATTATCCATGTCGCCACACTGGTGACCCCGAACATGCACACGTTTTATGCAAAGTAGCCTTCTGGTCTGGACCGCGACACTGGTGACCGCTTCACGCTTCATGGTGAGATCTGCACGCCTGAGATCTGCACATCCACGCTGGACCGGCCGCTCTCACAGCTCCTCCACACGAGAGCGCACGCACCTCGTCCTCTCTCCACCACGGCAACCTCCAGGGCCGAAGGAGAGCGCAGCGCGTGGACCTGAACGCACCATGGCCGCACGAGCGACAACGATCGTCTCCTCCCTCTCACCGCTCCAACGCAGCTGCACGAGCCCGGGGCACAAAGATCGTCTACTGCCTCGCACCGCTCCAACGCATCTCCACGAGCCCGAGGCACAAAGATCGTCTACTGCCTCGCACCGCTCCAACGCATCTCCACGAGCCCGAGGGACAGAGATCATCTACTTCCTCGCACCGCTCCAACGCACCACGACCGAATGATGCAACAGACAACAGGGATGATCTCCAGCAAGCTCCCTGACCCTGGTTCTCCTCTCCAGCGGCCCACCCACGCACGGGATCCTGGCACACGCACCGGGGAGTCACGGGGACGGCGCACCACGCACGGGACACATACGGCTCCACAGACTGCCTTCCTCCTTCGCCGCTGCCCTTCAGGGTTGCTCGCTCACCTGAGGCACACATGCAGCATGCTCGAAGGATTTGTTAATGGTCTCAGCCACGGCACACATAGGGAATTCAGCTGTTTTGCGATTCCCGAGGACTTTAGGGCTGCGCCCGCACCTAAAGTAACACGCCACGTCCCTCTGCTGTTGTTTTTTCCCTCACAGCCGCCCCTGCTTTTCTTCATGGCCATGAGAGGAGCCAGAGACTAATTTTTCTTCTTGTTATCTCCGCACGCTCAACGGGACAGCCCCTCGACATCGTGGATCAACAAGCAATTTTTGCGCTGCCTGGACAATTTCATCGTCCCCGGCAACCCCCACCCCCCTCCACCTTCACCGGCACAGAGCCTTCCCTGCTCGCTGCCATGCTGCACTATCGAGGTCTCGGCCCCCAGCCGAGCTCTCTGGGGGGGGAACAGTGTGGGACAACCCCCACAGACTAAGGACAGACAGCTCTCTACTCCTGGTTATTTTCCACAGCGCTAGTGTGATGTTAATGTGCCATTCATGCTTTGCGTTCACACGTCCTGTCCTCACTGTTGACCTAGAGACAGATCAATATGTAGGTGTGACTTGTCACCTCTTTGTCCTGCAAGCTGGAGCAGGGGCTGGCAATCTGCCTATTTGATATACAGTATATGTCTCTCTCATATGCAAATGCCCATGCTCTTTCATGCATTGTCTGTAACCGGTATAAATACCGCACGTATCATGTAACTCACTCTCTCTCTGCTACTGCTCAACTGACTGCACCTGTCTCCACGCTACTGAGAGCCCTCAGGGCTCGCTCTGGGCCGCTCTGCACAGCACCAGAGGAGCTCATGTTGGCGATGTGATTTAATAAAGGCACTTTAAACTCCTCAGTTCGCCACTTATTATTCAATGTCGCCACAAATGAATCTTTATTTTTGGACAGATTAGATTAAAAGATTAAACGAAAGGAACAGAACAATACATCAAGGAGAAATCCAACAAGGCCGAATTAAACATTAACTCCCCTGATTGTACAATTCAACATAAGTTATCCGAAAAAAAATGATGGCTGAAGCCGCAGCTTATATTGCCCACCCATGTTCCGCCTAAGAAACATCTAATAAAAAGAAGGCTTGCAATTAAGACAAAAATCTGGAAAATTCTTGAACACTTGAAAGGTCATTTTCCACAAAATATCAGGCAGTCTGACCTTTTGCTAAAAGAAAACTAGCCACCTGCTGGCCAAGAGAAAGGATGCAGGTTTAGGGCTCCTTTATGGGATGTATGGTCCATCAAATAAAACATTTTGGAGTCAGTCTGAACCGAAATAACGAGACTTGGGAAGCCAGGGTGATTAATAATCACCCAGGTACATCTCCTCAAATGAAAAGAGCCAGGGTTAGTGTTCTGGTGCCGAGGGGAGCAAACTACAGGGTTCGACCCGATGCCGCTGTGAAGTGAAGCCACGATCAATTAAATCAGTATAGCACTGAGCTATAGACACGGCACCGCTTGTACTGGGGGACCTGCCGAGGCCCCAGTGAAAGTATCCTCTGTCTAGAAGTTAAATGGATCAGTGAGGTTCTAGGATGCAGTCTGTACCTAGACTTAATAAGACTTAGGGGGCAACAGCCATGCCCGTCTTCTCAAATGGAAAATAGCCAGGATTAGCCTGATGCTGGGGGGGATTTAAGTGTCCCACCCAATGCCGTTAAGGAACGATACCACGTGGGTGAAGTATTTCGGATGCAGTCTGTGCCGAAATAACGAGACTTAGGGAACAGCAGACTCAACCGTGTTCGTCTCCTCAAATAAGGGAACCAGGGCTAGCCTGGTGCCGCAAATTTCGGATGCAGTCTGTGCCGAAATAACGAGACTTAGGGAACAGCGGAATCAACCGTGTTCATCTCCTCAAATAAGGGAACCAGGGCTAGCCTGGTGCCGCAAATTTCGGATGCAGTCTGTGCCAAAATAACAAGACTTAGGGAACAGCGGAATCAACCATGTTCATCTTCTCAAATAAGGGAACCAGGGCTAGCCTGGGGCCAGTATTGAAAAAAAAGTCTGTTAACTCTGTGTCATTAGGAAATAAATGTGTGGTTTGAGAAATACTGCGGGTTGGAAATATCAACAAAACTTGTCCCACAGTTTATAATAATAATTAAATAAAGATCTGCAACTGTTCACTACTACAGCTTTTTTTAAGGAGTGAATGGAGCTGCAGTTCATTTACTGAACAAGAAATGTCACTAAAACCAGAGTTTCCAAAAGTTCCAAACATTACTTTTAAGACTGATTAAAATTATTTGATTTAAAGTATTTAAAATATTTAAAATGGAAACATATTTAAAACGAATAAATTCAAAAGAAAAAGGAACACATTTTCAAAATACTGAGGCCCTGATTGCCCAATGATTTTTTTCTTTAATCTTGCGCAAACAACACCCTAAAGGCCTTTACATATTCCACAAGAACAGAGAAATTTTTTCTTTTTCTTGAGGTGGCAAGAACAAAAACAAAGTTCTGCCACGATGTGTCAAGAATTCCCAAACCAGCGCTGCAAGAACAAAATGGCATCACTTTGTTCTTGCTGCACTGGGAAAGAGAACAAATTTCAGTTCTTGCGGAGTATGTATAGGCCTTAACTCCTTATTTACCCTTAGATGCATGACCAGTTGCATGGTCACACCATCCATGAGTGTGGTCAAAATGACCCCAACTACAATAAGTGTGTTTTATGCTGTAAACTTAAGAAATTTCTTTCATTTTGGTTAAAGATGATTATTTTTATTATATTTTGGGTGATTATTATTATTATTATTATTATTATTATTATTATTATTATTATTTTAAATTATATTTTGGTCAACAAAAGAAGGGGACAGCTTGGGGTCATTTTTGACCCCACATATGGAAAAGTGTGGTACTGATACAAAAAATGCAATTAAATAATATAACAATTAGATACAAATCCAAATGGCCTCATGTCAAAGACAACCTATTTGAGGAATACATGGAAGATTAAATGATAAAAAATTAAAATTACAAAGATATTGCAAAAAAAAAAAAACAACCGCTCGGGCATTTTTGACCCCTGCATCTGACAATACCGACATTGTCCTCACTGTATACACTGTATTGTCCTCATCTGCTTACCCTCTCTGTTTACCCTTGGCATCCAGTCTGAGATGCTAATCGCAGCGTCTACAGTGTTACTTATCACCGTGGTGAAATTCAAAAGGGGACAGCTTGGGAAATGCTTGGGGTCATTTTTGACCCCACATATGCATCTAACAATACCTATTGTCCTCAACTGTTTACTCTCTCTGTTTACCCTTGGCATCCAGTCTGAGATATTAATTGCAGCATCTACAGTGTTACTGATAACCGTGGTGAAATTCAAAAGGGGGCAGCTTGGGAAAAGCTTGGGGTCATTTTTGACCCCACATATGGAAAAGAGTGGTACTGTTACAAAAAATGCAATTACTTAAAAAATATAACAATTAGATACAAATCCAAATGGCCTCATGTCAAACACAACCTATTTGAGGAATACATGGAAGATTAAATGATAAAAAAATTAAAATTACAAAGATATTGCAAAAAAACAACCGCTGGGGTCATTGTTACCCCGCTTATGCATCAAAGGGATTATTTATTCACTTATTTCCTCAATGATTTATATTGAAAATGTCTGAGAAAAAAATAACTTCAAAAGAAAAGTTATGTGGTGCCTCTCACTAATTTTGGCTTCTAAAATGTTTTTGAGACATTTCCAAATGACTCACAATCTTATGATCGAAAATGACATGGCGTCATACTCTGCTGTGATCACTAGAGGGCACTAAGTAACAAGAAGGAAAAAAAGTGCTTTGCCAGAGGCTGTATGTCTTTTTACTTGATCAAAAAATCACCAAGTTGTTTATGTACCAGCTGTTTATTTTAATGTAAAAGGGAAATTAGTTTTACAAGAGGTCATCAGCTTTGACTTATTTCTTTTCCTCAGTAATAATAAATCTGCATTTTCTTTCTTTTTTTTTTGGAGGGGGGGTCTTTTTATGAGTTCAGTGTTTTCTTATAATGGATTTTGCTCTTTCTTGCTGTAATGTTACTGTTGTGTTAGAGTTTAGGCTTTTATTTGTGAGGTTTGGTCCACCTCCTGGTTCCGCCACCACCCGTGGCTATAAGAGGGCAGCGGGCAGGAGGGGCGCCGTCTTTGCCACCTCTTCTGCCTGACGGCTGCGTGTGTGCTGTGTCGTCGTGCCTCTTTAATAAACCTGTGTTCAATTTCACACCTGGCCTCGTCCTTGGCTCTATATATAGACAACAGTTACAAACCTATAAAATATAACTACACTGTAACTGAGAAGCTGTTATTGAAAAGCTTGAAAGCCTTAAGCCCCCAAACTGCAGCCTCCACAGGTGGAAGTTTGGTTTCACTGGCTGACATTCTGTTTTTGAGCTGCCCCCTCCCCTCCTCCACCAGGGCTCTTGTCATAGCAGTGGAATAAAGACCACGTCTGCTGCATGTCCCAGGCTGCCTGAGACATGATGACTCTCAATATGCAGCTGTCTCTTATGTCAAGCTAGTCTGTTTGGGTCCTTGTCCAAGAAAAGTCCAGTTTCAATATGGTTTATTTATTCCATTTATTCTTTCTTGATTAGTTCAGGGTTTTAAATAATCTTCATTAAAACATTTAAATTAAATCACTCTTTATTGTCATTCAACCATACAACCAATCATGTACAGTAGAACGAAATTGTGCTTTATCCTATCTACAGCGTCAATCACACACACCCCATGTGTAGAATCAGAAGGGCCGCTGCCATGCAAGGCACCGCCACAGATTTCCCTCCTCCATTCCATAACTGCTGAGCACCAAACTGGATGGCAGGAAGTTCCACTTTTATATGGTCTTCAACATGACCCGGCCGGGATTTGAACCCCTGCCTCCCGGGTGTGGGGCGGATGCTCTACCAACTGAGCCACCACTCCGGTCTTAGAACTTAGTACTCAATTTTTGTGTTTCTGCTTGCCGTTTCTGCATTTGGGTCCTCATTTTGCATCAAACATAACATGTACTCTACATATAGACAGATATAGGATAATAATATCACTTAAACTGAGAGGTGGAACCACAACGTGGCTTTAAACACATCTTGTTTTAGCAAAATAAACTGGTGTAAGACTTCATTCACTGAAATTTTTGCAAGGGAAACATTATTTCCAATATGTACAATGATAAGTGAAAGTGATAAAATTGATTTATTGATGAGAGAGCACCAGGGAATGGACGAATATAATGGAGCCGGAACTGAAGCTACTTGGGGTCGGAATGTGGAAGTCTGTCACTCTACGTGGGGGGGGCTGAAAAGTTCATAGTGGTCAAATTTGACCAAATGTGGTTTATTTTCCAACATAGTCTCCCCTTCGGTCCACACACTTCTTCCATCGGTGTTGTAATGCTTGGATCCCTGCGATTGAAAAATAAACCACATGTGGTCAAATCTGACCACTATGAACTTTTCAGCCCCACTTCATACATTGTGCAAGAGGGTCCATTGTTGTAAATTTTGGACTATTTTTCTTAAAGCATTTGGAGTTATGTTTTTTCTTACAAAACTGTCACTTTTTTCTTGTAAATTTGGGACTTACTTATAGTAAATTTGTGGCTTTCATCATATTTTTGCACCTTTATTCTTGCAAATTTGTACTAAAATTACATTTGCACAGTATGCTAAATGTAGGAATATCCCCCCACAACCACCATCCGCCTTGTTAAAAAAAATGAATCACCTACTCCATGTACTTTGATTTAGGGAAGGGGAGCGTTTGGGGCTCAGGCAGCAGGTCACACGGAATTATTTGGACGTCAAAATGTAGTTTTCAGACATTAAAGCATATTTGATCGGGAACTGGTGTCTCCGTGGGGGAAAATTAAAATCTCTAATACCTTTCAAAAAAAAAATCTTTCCAAAGGGCACTTCAGGGGGCAAAGGGGCAGCCTTAGAGCTGCACTTCATGTCAATCTGTGCACACACCTGGACACTAATTATCTTCTATTCAGGTACATCTCAAAAAATTAGAATATCATGAAAAAGTTCAAGATTTTTTGTCACTCATTTCAGAAAGTGAAACCCATACATTATATAGATTCATTACACAGACAGTGATATATGTCAAGTGTTTATTTATTTTAATTTTGATGATTATGGCTTACAGCCCATGAAAACCCCAAATTCAGTTACTCAAAAAATTAGAATATTACATAAAATTAATTTAAAAAAAATTGTTTTTTAATAGAAATGTTGGCCAACTGAAAAGCATGTCCATGTACACACTCAATACTTGGTCAGGGCTCCTTTTGGATTAATTACTGTATCAATGTGGCGTGGCATGGAGGTGATCAGCCTGTGTTACTGCTGAGGTGTTATGAAGGTCCAGGCTGCTTTGATAGTGACCTTCAGCTCGTCTGCATTGTTGGGTCTGGTGTCTCTTATCTTCCTCTTGACAATCCTCCATAGATTCTGTATGGGGTTTAGGTCAGGAGAGTTTGCTGGCCAATCAAACACAGTGATGCCATGATCATTAAATCAGGTTTTGATACTTTTGGCAGTGTGTGTGTGTGTGTGTGGGGGGGGGGGGGGTTACCAAGTTCTGCTGGAAAATGAAATCAGCTTCTCCATAAAGCTTGTCAGCAGAAGGAAGCTTGAAGTGCTCTAAAATTTCCTGGTAGATGACTGCAGTGACTTTGGTCTTGATAAAACACAGTGGACAAACACCAGCAGATGACCTCTGTTCAGATAAAAGTAAATTTTGCATTTCATTTGGAAATCAAAGTCCCAAAGTCTGGAGAAACAGTGGGGAGGCACAGAATCTAAATTGCTTGAGGTTTAGTGTGAAGTTAACACAGTCTGGTGATTTGAGGAACCGTGTCATCTGCTGGTGTTGGTCCACTGTGTTTTATCAAGACCAACAACATCTACTAGTCCAACAGTCATCTGCTAGGAAATTTTAGAGCACTTCATGCTTCCCTGTGCTGACAAGCTTTATGGAAAAGCTGATTTCATTTTCCAGCAGGACAAAAGTATCAAAACCTGGTTTAATGACCATGGCATCACTGTGTTTGATTGGCCAGCAAACTCTCCTGACCTAAACCCCATAGAGAATCTATGGAGTATTGTCAAGAGGAAGATGAGAGTGACATGTTCGGGTGACCCAGGAACAGACGAGAACTCAGAATAAACACAATTATCTTTTATTATAAGAAGTGTGAGTGTGTGCGTGCGTGTAGGAATGTAGGAATGTAGGAAAAGGCAAGCAGAGCACCGTTCCGACTGGCAACCCTAGGAGGAAACAGACAGATGGATGAGTGTTTGAGGTTTGGAGGAACATACCAGAGAATGTGCTGTCTTACGAGTAGGCAGGAGAGCTGAGGTGCTGAAGAACTCCTGAGTCACCAGTCCCGTTGCTCCGTGTCAAAGCCACGACTGCCAACGAGGTGAAGAGGTGCAAGTTGGTCACTGTACAAAAAGGCCAGACCACTGGATGTGTACAATCCTACAAATATCTTGGGATGATTATTGATAGTGGGCGGCGCGGTGGCGGAGTGGTTAGCACTGCGGCAGCACAGCAACTCACCCTTGCCCGGGGAATCCTGGGTTTGATCCCATCCCCCGACCAACAGTGATCTGTGTGGAGTTTCCATGTTCTCCCTGTATCTGCGTGGGTTTACTCTGGGATTTCTCCAGTTTCCTCTCACATGCCAAAAACATGCAAGTTAGGTTTATTGGCATCAAACTGGGGATTCTAAATTGTCCATAGGTATGGATGTGAGAGTGAATGGTTGTCTGTCTCTCTGTGTTGGCCCTGCGATGGACTAGCGATCTGTCCAGGGTGTAACCTGCCTCTCGCCCAAAGATGCTGGGATAGGCTCCAGCCCCCCCCCCCCCCGCAACCCGAAAAGGATTAAGTGGAAGAAGATGAATGATTATTGATAGTAATTTAAACTTTGAAGAGAACTGTGAAAGGGTGTGCAAAAAGTGTCAGCAACATTTGCATTGTTCAAGGAAACTTGCACGCTTCCAAACTGACCAAACCATAATGACAATGTTTTATTTATTTTTTTTGATTTTGTATACTTTATTGATCCCCAGAGGAGAAATTGAGGGCATCCACCTGGATGGATGAAGCAGCCACGGTACGGCGCTATCCCTTAACCATTCACACACATATTCACACTTAGGGCCACTTTAAGATAAGATAAGCCTTTATTAGTCCCACAATGGGGAAATTCCAGGATTGCAACAGCACAGGGATAGCAACACTCAGAGCAACAATCAGAAGGCAAGAAAAAAAAGCAAGAGCAGCTAATATACATATGTACATATTACTATAAATATATATATATACACAGACACACAGTGCAGAGCATTGTAGCTGGATGGAATAAATATATGAGTATATAAGCACACAGTGCGGAGCATTGTAGCTAGATGGAATAAATATGTAGATATATAAACACCCACAGTACGGAGCATTGCAACTAGGTGGAATAAATATGTAAATATATAAACACACACAGTGCGGAGCATTGTAGCTAGATGGAATAAATATATAGATATATAAATATAAACACACCCAGTGCGGAGCATTGTAGCTAGATGGAATAAATATGTAAATATATAAACACACACAGTGCAGAGCATTGTTGCTAGATGGGATGAAACAGCACAACCGTCTACTTAGTTATCCTACATGGTATAATTATGTGCCCATACATATTCTCACCCTCCATAGCGACCGGTATTTACCTAGTTGTATGCCGGAGGGGACCATTGTGTAAGTCTATTGCATCTTTTGCATTCAAAACTATTAGATTGTTACGTCTTTTTGCTATCTCTGCGAGCAGCCCTGCTTAGGTTGTACAGTCTGACAGCCATTGGTAGGAAGGACCTGCGAAACCTCTCGGTTGTGCACCTGGGATGATGTAGTCTGCTGCTAAATGAGCTCCTCAGTGCATTCAGTATGTCCTGCATAGGGTGGAACTCGGACTCCAGCAGAGATGACAGTTTAGCCACCGTCCTTCTCTCTCCTATCTCCTCCACCGGGTCAAGGCGCTGCCCCAGGACAGAGCTAGCTTTCTTGATCAGTTTGTTCAGTCTCTTCCTATCGGCTGCGGTAATGCCACTGCCCCAGCAGACCACTCCAAAAGTGATGGCTAATGCCACCACCATGTCATAGAATGTCTTCAGCAGCGCCCCTTGTACACCAAAAGACCTGAGTCTCCTCAGTAGGAACAGCCTGTGCTGTCCCTTCTTGTAGAGTGTGTCAGTATTGTGTGACCAGTCTAGTTTATTGTTCAGATGAACACCCAGGTACTTGTAGGATGTCACCATCTCGATGTCTGTTCCCTGTATATTTACTGGTGCTGTGAGGGGTTGTCCATGCCTGCGGCAGTCCACCACCAGCTCCTTAGTTTTCCTCGCGTTGATCTGGAGGCAGTTCCAATGGCACCAGTCCACGAAGTCCTGGATAAGCCCTCTGTACTCAGCTTCATCTCCATTGGAGATGAGGCCAACGATCGCAGAGTCATCAGAGAACTTCTGTAGATGGCAGTGTGTTGTGTTGTGTGAGAAGTCCGCAGTATAAAGAGTGAACAGGAAGGGAGCCAACACTGTTCCCTGGGGGGCCCCCGTGCTACCGATGATCATGTCGGACACACAGTCCCGGATTCTCACAAACTGAGGCCGGTTTGTGAGGTAGTCCAGGATCCATGATGACAGGTGCTGGTCCACCCCTGCGCGCAGCAGCTTATCCTTCAGGATCATCGGTTGGATGGTGTTGAAAGCACTGGAGAAGTCAAAGAACATGATCCTCACCACATTCCCAGGCTTCTCCAGGTGGGACAGACAATGGTGAAGGAGGAAGATCACCGCATCCTCCACCCCAATGCCATGCTGGTAGGCGAACTGGAGTGGATCCATCGCTGGTCCCACCAGGGGGCGGAGGTGAGCAAGGAGCAGTCTCTCCAGGGTCTTCATCAAGTGGGACGTCAAGGCCACCGGTCTGTAGCTGTTCAGGTCTTTGGGGTGGGAAGTTTTTGGTACAGGTACCACACAAGATGTTTTCCACAGCTGTGGTACCCTCCCCAGCTTCAGGCTCAGGTTGAAGATGTGCTCCACAATCCCACACAGCTGGTCTGCAGGGGACTTGAGGAGCTTTGCGCTGATGCAAAAAAAAATGTCCCGACGCCTTCCTCGCCTTGATCTTCCTCAGCTCCGTCCTCACCTGGGTCTTGGTCAGGGTCAGGTTGGGGGGCTGTGTGTTGGGAGTGGGGGGGTGTTGGTGGAGTGGGGAGTGGGCAGCAGGACTTGATGTCTTTAGAGGCAGCAGTGGTTGTTGTGCAGTCAGGGGGGAGGGCGGTTGGTCAAACCTATTGAAAAACAGATTCAGATTGTTCGCCCACTCCCTGCCCCCCGTGGCCTGGGGGGAGGTATTCTGGAGCCCAGAGATGGTTTTGAGGTTTCTCCAGACCCTGCTGATGTCGCTCTGTTGCAGCTCGTCCTCCATCTTCTTCCTGAAGCTGTCCTTGCCTTCTCTGATCTTTCTCCTCAGCTCCCTCTGTACGGACTTCAGCATCTCCCTGTTCCCCGACCTGAAGATCCTCTTCTTCTCTCTCAGAGGTGTTTTTATCTCAGGGTTGATCCAGGGTTTGTTGTTTGAGCAACACCGTATGGTCTTGGTGGGAATGGATTTGTCCACACAGAAGCTGAGGTAGTTCGTGAAGGTGTGAGTGAAGCCATCGATGTCCTCACCATGTGGATCGCAGAGCTGCTTCCAGGCAGTGGAAGAGTCTCCAATTAACCTAACCTGCATGTTTTTGGCCTGTGGGAGGAAACCGGAGAAATCCCGGAGTAAACCCACGCAGATACGGGGAGAACATGCAAACTCCACACAGATCACTGTTGGTCAGGGGCTGGGATCGAACCAGGGATCCCATGGCCAAGGGTGAGTTGCTGTGCTGGCACAGTGCTAACCACTGCACCACCGCACTTTATTGAATCTGTTTTATCCTTTTCTTTAGAGTCATGGTTTGGTCAGATAAAACTGAAACAGAGGAAATCCTTGGATCAGGTAGTTAGATGGTCCAGTCGTTTGCTTGGTGAGTCACAGCTGAGCCTGACATCCCTGTACACCAGACAGGTACAGAGGATTGCTACCTCCATTTTAAATGATGACTCCCACCCTTTGCACTGCAACTTTCAGCTTCTTCCCTCCAGACGGAGTTTTGTTGTCCCAAAATGTAAAACCCAGCGCTACAAAAACAGCTTTGTTCCTGCTGCTGTCGAAGAGTTGAACAAGCTGTAACAATATGTTGCACATAATTTAGTTACCTATTTATTAATTTTATTTTATATTTACTTATTTTTGTAGGTTTTTTATGTGGGTTCTAAATCTTTTATTGGGTTTTAGACTTTTGAGTTTTTAACCTCTTTGACTAGTCTTTAACTTTTCAATATGACCCTTCTCTCTTATCTCTTTGTTTTTTCTCTCATCTCTTATCTCTACTATGTCCTGATTGGTGGAGCCTTGAGTACTTTTATCGTGTTTATAGTCAGCTTCATGTGTGCCTGTGTTTGTGTTCATGTTGAATGTAATTGTGGTTTGTAAATACTGTATGGATGTCACCTGACTGTAAAACAAATCTACCTACAGGTACAAATAAAGTAACCTGAACCTGAACCTGAAGTGTATACAGTGAAGGTGAGGTGCAGGTTGTGCTCAGGTCTGCTGCCAGAAGGCTTCCACCTGTGCACAGGGGAGATGGAGAAGAACAGAGACAGCAGGAATAGATGAATGCGTACTTGCCAGTGGGGAGTACAGACTCCCAGGAGAAGCACAGAGGAGGCGGAACTCCAAAGCAGGATGGGTTGCATAAGTGAAGAGGTCTTTCCAGATCATGGGAGCGTTGATGTCTCCATGCAGACCAAAGGGCAGCGCTGCTTAAATAGGCCGTTGGATAGGAAGAACAGGTGTGCGCGCAGCTGTGGAGATAATTAGGTCAGCAGGCACGCAGAGCGGATCGTGACAGAGAGACACCAGACCCAACAATGCAAATGAGCTGAAGGTCACTATCAAAGCAGCCTGGGCCTTCATAACACCTCAGCAGTACAGTAACACAGGCTGATCACCTCCACGCTACGCCACATTGATACAGTAATTCATCCAAAAGGAGCCCCGACCAAGTATTGAGCGTGTACATGGACATACTTTTCAGTCGGCCAACATTTCTATTAAAAAAATATTTTTTTAAATTAATTTTATGTAATATTCTAATTTTTTGAGAAACTGAATTTGGGGTTTTCATGGGCTGTAAGTCATAATCATCAAAATTAAAATAAATAAACACTTGAAATATATCACTGTCTGTGTAATGAATCTATATAGTATATGGGTTTCACTTTCTGAAATGAGTGACAAAAAACATTGAACTTTTTCATGATATTCTAATTTTTTGAGATGTACCTGTACTGATGAAACACCATAGACAAGTGGCATGAATTACTGTTGAACATTTTGGCATCAAGTGTGGAGCTGACACCGGATACCGGAGTGATTCAACATCACAGGGATGTCTTTGCTCTGGAGTGGCTTCATTTTTTCAACCAGCCTTATTTTGATATCAACAGAAATGAATGTCAATCATCAGGTTGAACTGTCTGTTTGAGGGAAATGTTTCTTGAGTGTTTCTGAAGCACAGTGACTGATGCAGGATTGAACTGACGCAGCTGCTGTATGGAAATGCTGTATGTATTCTATTTGGGTTTGCTGGCTCCTTTCAGTGACTCATTCCAAAAATTTCTGTTTGTTGGCCATCTTTTTTTCTAAATTCAGCTGTTTATATGAGGCACTTTAAGGTAACTCCTTGTCACATTGCCAGTTTTGTGGATGACTGGCTGGTACGAGTGTTCAGCAATAAATGGAAACCAGTTCCCAAAGCATACCACACACATAAGGTATCGTCATCTAAAATGTTACAAAGGCTTAAATCATATAAATTCTAACTGATAAAGTCCAGCTAGTGCTAGTGAGTAAATGACTACATCTCACATGCATGCTTTCTTCACAAATTTGAAACTTTTTGTGGTTAGTGTTGCAGCACAACACATCTCTTTGCATGTGTAATTTTGATTTTCCTTCAGTAGAGGATTTCTATTTGCAGGCAGTTAATATTGGTCATAGGGCTGGGCAATATACCGTATATATTTATTGTATCGGTACATTTGGCCGCCTGCGATACATAAAATGTTGTATCGCACATATTTGAGCATTTGTCAAATTAATATGAGCAGTGACTTCATGTTTTCCCCAGCTGCTGCTGATTGCTCAGCGCGGCTGCCCTGCCCACTGCATGCATGAGCATGATAAAAGGATAAAAAGAGATCAAAGAAAGATAAAATAATAAAAGTAGGCCCACCTTAACGGGGGGGGGGGGGCAGAAGATAAACATTTCCAGTCTGAACTCTGCAGTAAAATCAAGCTCACTTAGCGAACAAACTTTCAAAATAATAGCTCCTATCCGGTCTTGCAACCCTTCAAAATATGAGCAAGTGGATAGGCAAATAAAGGACTGATGGAATGTATACTTCTGTCACTTATTAGACCACCAAGTATTATGTGATGAACTGAAACATTTCTACCCATGTGGATAAACTTGATTACTTGATAATGTGAGTTCTGTTGAACAAAGGAAAAAAGATACTTTGCCTTAGTTACATATTGTTGTAAAGAATTTTCTCTGACATAAGTTTTCATTTTATTTTATATTATTCAGCTTTTTCATGAGCGAAATGGATATATATATAAAATTTCTACTAAAAATGTAAGTAAAACCAAATTTTAAAGGACATTCAGTACACAAATACATATTGGGATATGTATCGTGTATTGCAATATAGAGAAATTATATCACGAAACATTTTTTGAGCTATATCTACTCTTTACATGTACTGTATTTAAGTCATGGGTGGAAATGGGTGCCATAAATCTCTAGCACATCCATTATCAGAACACCAGTGTGTTATGGGTCATCAGAAAAATACTCTAATTATAATTTCAAACCATCCATAATTTATGTAAACTTGATCCCAGGATGCCACATTTCAGGCAATTTGTTCATAAGTTTGCTGGGATGTCCGGCTGTCGAACAAACAATACCAAAGGCACAAAAAGCGCTTTCTTGGCAGAAGTAGTATGAAGAATAATGAGTAAAGCCTGGTTGTAAGAGCAGTGGAAACGAGGCAGTGTTGTCCTCCTCCCTGTGAGTCAATAACAGCATCAGCTAGCAGAACATTTATTTCCCCTGGAGCGGTGGTAGAGAACACATGGGATGCACATTCACTGTAATAATCGTCAACTCAGCTCAAGTTATTATCATTGCACGTTTATTCATCTGTCAGAAAACACATACACACAGGAGTAGTCCAAGCATGTCAGTGACATATTGGCAAAACTGTTGAGAGGTGCTAGAATGCTGAGGTTTTAACAGAGAATACAGCAGTCACTGTATATACTGTCAGCAAAACTGATGCTGAGCGGTTCAAGGCCTCCTGATCCGAACTGGAGGTGGAGAAATTTAAATATAGACTCTAGGATACATGGATTTTTTTTAGTGGCAAATATGACCCATTAGTCACTGACGATTATAAACAAGGTGCATAATGATGTGGAAACCAGATTTGTTCACTTTGTTCTGCTCTTCTACTGCTTTTGAACTCTTTACTTGCTCATAATAGCATCTATGTTAGTATTAGCTCAGTGCATGTAAATACAGAAAAACTAACAGCAATACACACTTGTTGCTAACTGTAGGGGCACTACTAGTATGTTAGTTAAGCACTGTGATACACATTGTTTTAAGACTGTCTTTCAAATAAAATGACTATATAGTGTTTTGTTGTTGTTTTGTAGGTGGAGTTGTGCCTTGTAGTTACATATTTTGAAGACTGTGACCTCTAGTGGTTGTGAAAATAACTACATGCAGTGCTGTGGTGTACATAATGAGAGTTGTAATCTGATGAAAATAGACCCTCATCCTCCCTTAACTTCAGTGCCAACCTTTTCCCTTACTTTATCCAAGAAGTTTTAGGGTCAACCCCTAACTATTACTGTAATCTTGAGTATCCATAAATGTGCATTATTGAGTCAAAGTATTGAAATGACAAACGAAGTAGACAAAAGGTAACAGTGAGATATGAATTGCTATTTCTACCATCCTCCACCTGCTGGCGTGCTTGGATTTGGAGCAGGAAACAACATCACAATTTTTGATATGTATATCATATGGCCATATTTTGAGGTGAGGAACCTGTGGTCTGTTTTTACAGTTTAATTGGAGGACTTGCTGACATTTTAAGTTTGAAAGTTGAACAAAGGTTGTTGGAGATGTTTTGACAAAAGACCAAACAACCAAACTTTGATTTTGACAATCATGACACCCCTAGAATCCCAAAATACTGAAACTGACAGACATAAAGTACATGCAGGCATAACTGTCATTTGGGGAATATGTTTACTGTATCAACTCTCATATCTGTGTGTGGACACTAAAGACAGAACCAAGAGATGATTAGCATTGACTGAAACCTACCAGCACCTTTTTTTTTAACTTAAAAAAAGACTGAAAAGTTTACTTAGAACGTTCCTAGATCTTTAGGGGAAACCTGTTTATGCACTTTACCAATTCTGTTAAAAATAGCTGAGAACTGTGTGCCCCCAGAATGTCAGTGTGAACCAGCAGAAAAGTACTGGGTGAATAAGCAGTTGATTAGCAAGAAAACGTCTTGTACCATAACTCTCTACAAAACCTCAACTAACATGAAGGAGAAAACAAAAAATATGTTAACGACATTCACTGTGAGCATTAGACCTTGGAACAGTGCCCGGGGAGCTCTTTCCCTGTTTTTATGCCAAGCTCATCTAGTCATCTTCTCCTGGATCTGAAGGACAGTTCTATCAAACGCTCATCAAGCAAAAGAAAGAAATGCCAGAATATCTTTTTTTTTTCTTTGAACATCCTCCTTTAGATGAACTACAGCTGCAGAGCACTGTAAGGTTGTGTTATTTCAGTTCAATGTTAAAAAAGGGGGAAAAAATGAACTTCTTTAGTTACAATTCTTGAAATGTCATTGTACCCACCAGTGAAGTGGTTACTGATGTATTACTCATAGTGAAACTGAAAAAGTCTTTCAGCTAAACAGTTTTGTTAAGACAAGTCTGTGGTTTATAAGACTCAATCTCCCACTTCAGTGTAACAATAACAATCTGTGTTTTAGCTCTTTTCACAGAACACAGTTGCCTTGATTTCTTTCTATGTATGGATTTCTTGGGTTGTTACTGATACCTGGTGAAAATCTCAGGTCAGTGGCTCCATCAGAAATATGTTTAATGAGAAAAATCTTGACGTGTTCAAAACTTATTTTCCCTGCTGTATGTCTGGTACATAGTACCCACCTCTGGATAAGAGAAGAAAATAATGACAATAACAGTTTTCATTTGAATTAAACAACATGGTTGGTGACACACCTTTCTTTATAAATACAAATGTAATATATTCATATATATCAGTGCAAAACTGTGATTCTTCCTGGTATCATATATAAACTTCATACAAACGTTCATGATCAGCATCCTCATACTGTTTTCTCACTGTAATAAAAACATCTCAACAGTTATGAAGTGGCTTTCCTCATGCACAAAATAAATCAGAGATATTATACAGTGCAACATGTAATGCTTCTATTGTTATTAGCACTGAAGCACTAAGAAATTTAAATCATAGCTTATAGTAAAACACAAGTATCATGTAATAGTCTCCAGCTTCTATAATCTATAACAGATAGTATGATTAAAAACATGAAAGTATACCTCTGAACATATTAACAGTCCAAATTACAACTAAAAATTGCTTTTAAAAAAAAAATAAACATTACTGCAATATGATCAATTCCATTGATTACATAGAAAATAAAAGCATAGATTTCAAAAACAAACTGCTAGAGGACCACAGAGAGTGCAAATAAATGCAGATGCTTATACAGGACTTTTTTTGTTGCTACAATCCAACATAAAACCTAAATAGCGCACTGTACCTGGGGATTTCCATGTTTTAGCTCATTAACTACAAACAGGACCTAGTTTTAGCTCATTCATTTATTATTTGCAACTCAATCACATCTTTAAAGTATTATTTAATTAGCACTTTGGAGAACTTCCCCGTGGAACCATTTCGAAACATGGCGGAGGTTTTGGTTTAAACAAACTGCATTACTATCACATGCATTTTCACTCACACGCACGTCCTTTGGCCAGCACAAAACCCCTCTTAAACAAGCAGTCATGATCAGAGTTCACCTTAGATTATGTGCCTCTGTGCATTAAAGGGAAGAGTGCTTGGATTGGATAACCCAAAATGCACCTCTGAATAATCAGACCAGCCTCTTTGCACTTTTTACCCAGTGCAGAGACCATTTTCCTGCTGCCACGATAACAAAGTGAACTTTTACATCCCCATAAATGTGCTCTGCGCCTCAGACAACAGACTCTGACTAGACTGCTAAAATAGCCCCCCCTTCCAAAAAAAAAAAAAGCAGCCAAGAGGTATTTGTTTTTACAGACATATGAAACACTGATTTAAGGTCTACATATTTCGTACAAACAGGATATTGTGCATCTACACCCACTGGTTTCTATGTAAACACATGCACATAAAAGATGTCAAATGAGGCATCACACAAACCCACATTACACCTCTGGGTGATGCTATGTGTCAGAAATGTGGTCTCAGCTTTGTGGGTACCCACATGTCACACAGAATCATGTCAGATTTTCCAAAACGTTTTTTTTTTTTTTTTCACTTAGAATGACAGGTAATTAACCTTGCATCACCAGGCAAATGTTCAAATGACATTCATTCGAACTTTGTCAGTTACAGTTTTATCTCATCATCGATGTTCAGAAAAAAGGCCTCAGGCCAAAATTCAACTTGAGAAGTAAAATTACGACTTAATGCAAAGCAATGGAAAAATATATTTACAGCATGCAGAAATGTCAAAGTGTATCAAACATGCTCCCTATCAAAAATGCAAAAAAAACCAAAAACCCATGACTACAATGTAACAGGCAATGTCAGAGAGGATATTTGTTAATTAGGAAGGAGAAAGGATTTAGGCCTAAGAAGACTGGATGAATTTAACTTCTACCAAGTCTGGATGCACTTCTTAGGGGAGCTAATGTTTAGATTACTTAAATTTATATGTGCCCTCTTGGTACAGAAACAGAAAATAATAATAAATCATAGTACTAGTGCATCTAAAAAAAACAGAATATTGTGAAAATGTTGTTTTTAATAATTCAATTTAAAAATTTAAAAGTTGATGTTTCTGTATTAATCACACATCAAGTGAGCTATTTCAAGTCTTTCTTGTTTTAAATGTTGATGATTATGGCTTTGCTCTTTGAATTCAATTATGAATCATATTCAAATTTTCTGAGATGCACGAGCATACATGTAGTGAGCTCCAGCATTATCAGATCTACTCTCATTACTGAAGAAATTAAGATATTAAATTTCTGTCTCTCTGTAGGACAACCGTCTCTGCAGCAGTACACAGCATACATTTTGCCACTAGTGACAATGTTGGGAAAAAATAGAACTATAGTTACATTTTGACTAAAAGTACTGTATAGGGTCACTAGAGAACCTACCATTTACCATACCATTCACTTTATTCCTTTTTGTCATGGTTTACCCCCCCCCTCAGGGCAGGAACAAAAACCCAAGTGCTGGACTGCTAGGTGTGAGATTTATTAAGGAAAATATAAAGTCCAAATAGTGAGCAAAAATAAACTTACATCAACTGAAGAGTGTGGGTACGGCGAGAAGATTACAGGAATGCACGTCGGAACAGAGTAGGGGTTCTGACAGAGTAGAGAAACACAGAGACAAACAGGAGGCACTGACAATTGAGTGGCAGGGAAAGCATTCTTAAATAAGGCAGGAATCAAACACAATGAGTGCCATCAGGTGTGGATCTCATGAGCAGGCAGGTGACCTAGTTACCGAGCTGAGTGCACAAACAAGATGAAAAGGGAGTGTCTGGAAGAGGGGAGCTCATGCCACGGAGACTACACATAACAAAATCCACACACAGAGAAATAATATATAAACTTGAGAGAACACAGGATAAGAGCAACAATAAATAGAGAGCCTGAGCACGGTGAAACACCGAGCTCCGTCTCGTGACACTTTCTGAAGTTTGAGTCAAAGAGTATGCTAAAATTGACAAGACAAAGTACTTCTTTCTATAGTTTTTACTCAGTCTGTAAAAAGAATGCTTAGACTTTTGCACCATGCTTTATACCTAAAATAAAACATGAATGCAGTGTATCAGTTCACACAGACAAAAGATGTCACACTGCTTACCAAATATGGCTCGAAATCAAAATATTTGTAGAAAACAGAGGGAAAGGTGCACAAAGTCATAGTGGAATTTTGAAGCCATACCTTAGTGAGACAGGATATAGCTAACCAATTCAGAGCTTAAATATGTATTGTGATGATTACTTCTGGAAATAAATTGTTCATTTGATCATACCTAAAATGTTTATAAGCTTTTATGCATAATTACACCATGTTATAAAATAATAACTTAACAGTAATCCACAGGGCCATATAGTAGTTACACTGTAGCATGTGTCCAGTTTTGACATCAACCAGGAAGGAACACTGTGGCTTGAAAAGTCCAAATATGACCAAACATATTGTGTATGAGATCATTAAGGTCTGACAACTCTGAAGACGACAACAGATTTTTTTTTTTAAATTACTCAGTCGCAATTAATTTTCCTGTCCTCTCTTGTGTACAAAGATCCATATGCATGGTTGGTGTGCAGTGCAAAAGTACAGAGTGTAGTACTGTGCATGCACCAAGTCTAAAATTAGAAAGGCCATGTATGTACAACGTGGGAAGAAGAGGGTCTAACAACCTGTCCTGTATTACTTTTTGCTTAAAGCAACACTATGTAAGATTGTCAACTTAAAATAACGTTTCCTATCAACCGTCAACAGAGTGAATGTCACTTCCACCATAGCCTGGGCTGAACCTCATCATCTGCAACAGCTCTGTAACTTGGCTGTTTGGGTAGGAACACTGAAAAAGACAACAACTGCTATGTTTTATAGCATGCATTCCAACAGCTAGTCATAAGCTGTGGCGTTAGCCAGCAGCTAACTATAAGATTAAGCTATGTAGCTTCTTCTGGTCAGAACAGACGCTATGGCAGAGCCAGTGAAGAAATTAAAAAGGATCTTGCAGAGGAAACGAAACAGATTTTTTAAAAAAAGACGAATGGCTACATGGCCTTTTTGCTATTGGGCAAGTAGCCCATACTTTTTTGCTTCAGTTAGTCACTTTACTGGTGTTTGCATCTGCAGTTCACTTTCTGACCACAAGGTGCCTCTAAAACCCAAGTTTTCAAAGGTCCCATACATTACCTTTAATAAAAGCTAACAATGCTTCTTGCCTCTATTGTAATTAGTCTTTTACATGAAAGGGTGTACTTATCAAACAATCTCAAAAAAGTCACATAGAGAAACTGGGAAGTTAAATGCTGCCTAACTCGTAGCTCATTTTTTGTTGCCTCAGGTACAGTATATAACCCCAGTTCCAAAAAGATTGGGATGCTGTGTAAAATCTAAGTAAAAACAAAATGAAGTGATTTTCAAATTTCACAAACCACTGTTTTCTTCACAGTAGAACATAGAAAACATCAAATGTTGAAAGTGATACTTTTTTACTACTTAATGTTAAAGGATTAGCTCATCTTGAATCTATGAAGTCATGCTGCTGTGATAAATGCAATAAGTGGTTTAGCATTGTCTTGTTGAAATATGATGCAGGCTTTTGAACTGAGTGGTGATTACAAAATGGGTGGTACGTCCATGATTTCCATCACGAACTTCAAATTTCACTTCATTTGACAATAGAAAAGTTTTCAAAAGTCTCTGGGCATTTTAAATGAGCTTTTGTCCAGAGAAGACAGCAGCTGGATCACGGTCACTAGATAGAGCTTTAACCTGCATTTGTGGATAGCATGGTGAACTGTTTTCACAGACAGTAACTTCTGGAACGTGTTCATGGCTGTTTTTAATGCAGTGCCACCAGAGGGCCTGAAGATGACAGGTATCCAATACTGATTTTCAGCTGTGTCCCTTCCAAACAGAGATGTCTCCAGATTATATCAATCTTTTGATGCTATCAGTATTTGCCCCCTTCTTGATTTCTTATATTTTTGCATATTTGTCACACTTACGTAAATGTTTCAGATCATCAAACAAATTTTAATTTTAGACAAAGATAACCTGAGTGAATACAAAATACAGTTTTAAATGATTATTTCATTTATTAAGGGGAAAAAGCTATCCAAACCTACCTGGCCCTATGTGGAAAAAGTAATTGCCCGATAAACCTAATTACTGGTTGTGCCACCCTTGGAGACAGCGACTGCAACAAAAGCATTTGTGATAACTGGCATTGAGTCTTTTACATCACTAGCCACGGTTACATGGGCAAAGTTTCTTCAATCTGATTGCAATTCAGATCAGAACCTTACTGTTTACATGGATCCTGAAAAAGCTTATCCGATTAGGACATGCATTTCCATGTGTCACACGTTTGAACAGAATAAATCATTTTGACATGCGCACGTCGACATTTCGACATTCCGAAAATAGTAGAAGAAGCAACAACTTCCGATGTAAACAAACCCCGCTTTGTGTCTTTCTCTTTTTGAAATGGACCTGTATTGTGTTATTCAGACTGTACTTTTGCTTCTGCTGGTCTCCATAATGAAGCTACAAGTACATACTTCTGCATATGACGAACAGAGGGAGACAGCAGGACGATACAGACCAGTTTTGTTTTACTCCCGCAATGTCTTCTGCTAGCTGCTGTAAAGGCAGAAACACGTCACATCGACGTGTGGTTGACGTACAGACATGCGCAGTAAACATATTTTCGACCCAAGCTTCGAAATAAGTGTTTATATGCACACCAATCAGAATAACAATCAGCATAACCCACCCATCTCAATCGGAATGAAATTTTGATCCGAATGAGCGTGAT
This sequence comes from Pholidichthys leucotaenia, assembly GCA_020510985.1. Taxonomy (NCBI): domain Eukaryota; kingdom Metazoa; phylum Chordata; class Actinopteri; order Cichliformes; family Pholidichthyidae; genus Pholidichthys; species Pholidichthys leucotaenia. The sequence goes on along the minus strand of CM035839.1, from coordinate 291,527,323 downwards.
CGGGTCAGAATATTCAGATTGGCGTGTTTACATGAAACATTTTTATTCTGATCAGGCTTTTAATCTGGTTACAGTGTCCATGTAAACATGGTCACCGTTGAGGAATTTTGTTCCACTCTTCCTTGCAGAATTGTTTTAATTCAGCCACATTGGAGGGTTTAACTTTGAGGTCACAAACAAATGGCCAGACATTGTCCAGGATTTTCTGGTAGAGAACAAAATTCATGGTTCCATCAATTACGGCAAGTCGTCCAGATCTTGAGGCAGCAAAGCAGCCCCAGACCATCACACTACCACCACCATGTTTGACTGTTGGTATGATGTTCTTTTCATGAAGTGTTGTGTTAGTTTTACACCAGATGTAACAGGATCCACGCCATCCAAAAAGTTCAACTTTTGTCTCATCAGTCCACAGAATATTTTTCCAAAAGTCTTGGGGATCGTCAAGATGTCTTTTGGCAAATGTGAGATGAGCCTTTGTGTTCTTTTTGGTTAGCAGTGGTTTTCACCTTGGAAGACCCCCATGGATGCCATTTTTCCCAGTCGCTTTCTTATTGTTGAATCATGGACCAGTGTCTAAACTGAGGCAAGTGAGGCCTGCAGTTCTTTAGATGTTATTCTGGGATTTCGTTTCTCATCTGTTCTTGAATTTCTTTAGATCTTTAGATGTGTTGCCTTTTGAGATCTTTTAGCCTACTTCACTTTGTCAGACATGTTCTATTTAAACAATTTCTTGATTCAACAGGTCTGGCAGTAATCAGGCCTGGGTGTGGCTGGTGAAACTGAACTCAGCTTTCAAAAAAATGTGTTTAATCATTAGTTAGTGCATGATGTAAGAAAGGGGGGAGGGGGAGCAATAACTTTTTCCACATAGGGCCAGGTAGTTTTGGATAGCTTTTTCCCTTAATAAATGAAATCATTATTTTAAAAAAAATGCATTTTGTGTTTACTGGGGTTGTCTTTGTCTAATAATAAAATTAGTTTGATGATCTGAAACATTTAAGTGTGATAAACATGCAAAAATATAAGAAATCAGTAAGGGGGCAAATACTTTTTCACAACACTGTATTTGAACTGGGTGGCAGTCTGGGATACACTGTTTGGACTGCTGCCCCTGCAACCTGGACTCAGGATAAGCGGTAGAAGATGGATGGATGGATGGGCCTCTGCCATCTTTACTTCTGAGAGACTCTGCCTCTCTAAGGTGCTTTTTTAAAAATCCTCAATCACGTTACCTTGTTGTTCTATTAACTTAATTAGCTGCAACGTGTTTCTCCAACTGTTCTTTTCGTACCATTTACTTTTATAGCTTTTGTTGGCTTGTCCAAACCCTTTTAAGGCATGTTGCCGCCATTAAATTCATAATGAGCTAATATTTTTTCATGAAATAGTATAATGTCTCACTTTCCGAAGTTGGTGTTTTCTAGATTCTACTGTGAATCAAACGATTTATGAGATCTGCATGTCATTGCATTCTGTTTTTATTTTAGATTTTATCCACCATCCCAACCTTTTTGGAAATGGGGTTGCACTAACATTTTAGAGTCCATGTATTTAATTCCATGGATGATTAACCCTCAAGCGACCGAGTGGGGTCATTTACGACCCCATCCATATAATTTAATGTGCCATCTCTTTATTTTTTATCCAAATTTTCTTTCCTAGCATGAATTTGTCAGTCTACTAATCCTACACACTTTCATAGTTTTTTGCAGGGATCAACCAATTGGTGTGGCGTAGACATCGCAAACTCTTGTGGGGTCATTTATGACCCCGAAGAGAAGCACTGGTTTTTAAACATTGGTTTTATAAATTTTATTCAAATGTTCCACTTCTAATAGTTAGTTAGTTAATCCCTTCACACCTGAAGGTGTATATGGGCGGCGCCTATCTCCGTTTTTCTGACCCTAGGCCACACAGCTACTGTAAGTAGTGAAAGCTACAGCGGGGGGTCAGTCCTCTGGTAGCTCTGTGTGTAACTTTACTTTCCCCATTCCATTATGCGGAGCACCACGCTAGAAGGCAGAAAGCACCATTTTTATATGGTCTTTGGTATGACCCGGCCGGGATTTGAACCCCTGCCTCCCAGGTGTGGGGCGGATGCTCTACCAACTGAGCCACCACTCCGGTTTCCACTTCTAATCAGTACTTTATATTGTATTGCAGTGAACCATGGCTAACAGACCTAGGATAGCAAGATTTACATTTGTCTGTTTGTCTGGATTTGTCTGTTTGTCTGTTTGTTTGTCTGTTTGTTAGCAAGATAACTCAAAAAGTTATGGACGGATTTTCATAAAATTTTCACAGATTGTCAGAAATGGGGTATCCTACAGATAATTAGATTTTGGTGGCGATCCGGATCACCGTCCACAAGAAAATCGCCATTACGCAAAATGCCATAATAGGTATCATGATCATCATCGTAACTACAATAATAGGTATCATCATCATCGTGATGATGATATGATGACTATGATGATGATGATGATGATGATGATGATGATAGCTATTATTGTTACTACGATGATGATGATACCTATTATTGTTGTAACTATGATGATGATGATGATGATGATGATACCTATTATTGTAACTATGATGATAATAACTATGATGATGATGATGATGTTCCAAGAGTGAACTGACAAGGACTGTCTAAATAAATGTAATGTTGTTCTTACAGTCTGCGTTTTGGTTATTTCTTGCAATAAAAGTATTATTAGCAAACACATTTTACATTAGATCATTATAAAATACCTGTCTTAAATACAGGGAGTAGTTTTGATATGATAAACCTCCAACCAGCCATTTATAATAAGGATCCTTGTACAGAGCACAATGGGGTCATTTCAGTCCGTAAAATAGCTTGGTCGCTTGAGGGTTAAACAAAAAAACTAACCAAAAATAAAAGTCAGCAAATAAGAGTGAAGCGGTACGTCTGAGATTATGAGGACAGCAAAACTGTATTTTTAATCCCAGAATTTGACAAGTGTGAGGTTGCACAAATATTTACATGAGCAGCCCTTTCCTTCACCTTTCATTTCCATTGAATTTGTGAAACGATCTAATAACTTTGTGACGACTTTGATGCCAATTTTGAACAAGATAAAAAAAAGTGACGCCAACATCCAAGAAAAAAAAGTGTTCACACACAAAGGTGTAACTACCATAAAAAAAATGTCTGCATACCCACTGCCGCTCAGTAGTGAAGCTGCTGTTGGAATTTAGCTCAACACCCTGTGGCAGCTGCCTTATTTGTCCACAAACCATTACTACATTTGTCTGAGGTTTCCACATAGACCAGAGGATCTGAATGGACATGCAGCTTGAGGCTTTATCATTCTGTGGCAAAAAGAAAGACTGCTTTTTAATTTCATAACATCACCTCCTCAGGCCATATTATATCCAGATTACCCTCCTTTGTCACAAGCTCCTCGGGCCATGAATGAGTCTAATAGTTTTCCCACAAATCCTCCTTGCCTCCATTGCTTTGCAGTTTATTTTCGCTGCACTCATTGAAGGTGTTCAGTTGGAGTGCGGCTCTCATTTTGCCTGTCAGCATAAGAAAAGGTTGTGCTTCCAGTGCTTTCATGTAAGACAAAGCGTGTCATTTCTCGGAGGAGGGGGAGTGCTATTAACAGACTGCGACTCCGTCTAGCACGAAAGACTAGCTCACCCACAGCTTTGGTAACAGCTCGGCCGTCATCAGCTCTAGCAAGGTGGGCAAATGAACAGCCTGGATTTTATTTCCTACAAATGCCTGACGTTTGTTTGTCCCTCAGGCGCTGCATTTGTTTCATGTTTAAACCCAGAAAACATCACAGTACTCCGTCCTCACAGTGCTATTCTCCTGAGTGTCCTTGTGTGCGGTCAAGTGAGAGTGTGTGTGGATTTGTGCTCAAGAGACAAATATAAGATGTGGACAGCTGCTGCAAGCAAAACCAACTAAAGAAAAAAAAAGCCATTGTGCTGCTTTCATTTCAGGCGCTTCCCAAAAGCCAGTTTAGGAAGTTTGGGATCAGACCGCCAAGGTCTCTGCCTTCAACCGCCAACTGATCCACATAGCACCGGATCCCCGTGGTCCCTCCTGTAGCTGGTGAACCCGCTGGAGGGCAGACCCATGTAACTCCTTCAGGCTGAACCCCGCTGGGTCCCATGGGCAGAAACCTGGCCACCAGGAGCTAGCCATTGAGCTCTTCCCCTAGGCCTGGCTGAAGGGTGGGGCCCCAGTAACCCCATACCAGGTGGGGTACACGAATCCTTGCTCTTACATTCATCATGGGAGTCTGTTGGATCGTCTTAGTCTGGCCCTTCACCAGGACCAGTTTATCTTGGGTGACCCTACCAGAGGCAAATTGCCCTGGACAACATAGCTCCTGGGATCACTAGGCCACACAAACCCCCCACCACAATAAGGTGATGATCCAGGAGCTGAAATGAGCTTTCTCTGTAGGACTGCTGGACTCACCCTTAGAGACAGGGTGAGGATATCAGTCATCCAGGAGAGGCTCAGAGTAGAACCGCTGCTCCTCCACATTGAAAGGAGCCAGTTGAGGTGGTTTGGGCATCTTATCAGGATGCCTCTTGGACACCTCCCACTTGAGGTGTTTTGGGCCCATCCCACTGGGAGGAGACCCCGTGGAAGACCCAGGACCCACTGGAGAGGCTGTCTCCCAGCTGGTCTGGGAACGTCTTGGTGTCCTCTCTGAAGCACTGGAGCAGGTGGCTGGAGAGAGGGAAGTCTGGGCTTCTCTGCTTGAACTGCTGCCTCCACAACCCAGACCTCCGGAAAAGCGGTAGAAGATGGATGGATGGATGGGTGGATGCTGCTTTCAGTTTCACTTTCTGACACACAATTACGTGAGCTGACCAAGCCTATGGCTTATTCAATTATGAGGGAGTCCATGTGCACAACTCTTCCTCTGCATGAAAAGCTTGAAAAAGCAATTTAAAGGGAAGGCTTACGCTCTGTAGTAGTAGTAGATTAGTTTATTTGACAGGGACAATAAAACACGCATGGACCCTCAAAGAATTATCACTCTGAAAATAATGATTAAACCACTGCAATTAAATTTAAATCATTGCAAGCAAGGCATGGTAGTTAATTTTAAATATGACTGTAAATTCTCTGTACCTTGTGACTACTTGCCTTTTAAAGATCATTATTAAATTTGGCTGGAGTTAATTTATATTGTTTGTCAAGATGGACTAATGACAGAATTTTTTTTTTTACTTCCTCATACTGTAAAAATAACACATCTGTAAGCAAAGCAAAAAGAAAAGCAGTCAAACTGTGCGTTGCTCCTCAGTGGGAGGTGCCGTTTCGCTCGCTGCAGCCAAACTTGATTGTATCATCTCTGGAAACCACAACTGACTGCGAGAACGAAAGGATGATGATGTCTTTATAGCTCACAACATCCAGGAGCGTTGCAATTTGCAAACTAATTAGAAGTTTGTAGTCAAAAGCTTTTGGCTGCAAGCATCGCTGCAACTGCGTGTTTGCACATTTCTTCCCCCACACAATGCCGCTTTCACTGCTCCTCTACATTCAGCTTGTCCTCTGCGTTTAAGAGGCTTCGGCTTGGGAGGCAGCCTCCTCTGGCCCGGTTCAAGTGATGAGACTAGCAGCTTTTAAACTACACACTGATGGTACCGGAGTTACTACCCTACCCGTGAACAAAGGCACCATCCAAAGTGATGTGGAGGCCCTTCTGTGAAAATCCACACACACAAACATACACAGCTAATACGCAGACATTCAGTCAGTGCACACTCTGTACAAGATTCCTGATAATTATTATTAAACAGATCACAAGGATTTACAATATATGGTAGACTGACATTAACTAAATAATCAAGTCTATATATACTGTACAGTACATCTATTATGTAATTCAGAAATATTTACATCACATTTGTGAATATAGAAAAACCCAATCAAAACTAACGATTGGTTTCCACTATATTGCCAAAATGGCTAGCCAAAGCTTATTCTTTAGCCTAATTTCCCTTCAAAGGCACGAGCAAGGCCAGCCAAAGCTCAGCCTTTAGCCTGATACACTACCAACGACGAGGAAGAAGTCAGCTAAGGCTCACGGATTTAGTTAACACTGTTTCTACCCAACGGTGTTCATTGTGCTTGTTTTTAAATATAAATTAATAAGTAGTGCTTTGGATGTTTGGCTCTGAAATTGCTCCTCTGCGCCCCACTGGGTCTGTGGTCACTGAACAGCTTATCTAGGACCTTTAAAAACAGACCCGTGGAACTGAGCCACTTGGAGAAGGTTTTTTTTAAAATCATATTTAGTGGCTCTCCTCTTTCTTCTACTACCAGTGTTCTTCAGAGGTTTGCTCTTTTTGAACCCAGTGATGGCTCTCCATAGATCACCAATTATCACTCTACAGACCCCAAAATCCCAAGATCTTATATATGCAACTGCATGTACCCTGAGTCTGAACGCAAACTGCTCAGCTTTGGAGAAAAGTTATCCAAGATCATTATTAGGACATAGTCAAGGGCACTGAGATGATTGGTATCGTAAGTTACACACTAAAAATCTACCACATCGTCTTAGTCAGTGCTGTTAACCCTTTATATCTCTGCCACCTGAGCCACAGTTAGCTATTTGTCATATATTAAAAAAACAAAAACATTTGGGATTCATACGTGAAATCAACTGCGATAAGATCTTTAGGCCATGTGAGCTAATCGCGCCACTAAGCATGTCCTTACAAACACAAACTCAGCATTTACTTTAAAGCCATTCCTCTTGGTGTACTTTCTCCTCTTCCTTTCCCCTTTGTGTCTCCTAGCTGTAGCCAAGGTTCTCCATCTCGTGGCGGTATCTCAGCTCAGACACTTTGGCTTTGTGCTGTTTGCTCTCCAAATGCTGCCTGAAGTCCGCCTCCTGCTCGGCTCCACAGTTACACATGGAGCAGTAGAACTGTCCGCTGGGAGTCACGCACATGGCCAAGTCCCTGGGGATGCGCTGCCTCGGTCTGGGGTTATAGTATGGCCCTGGAGGTGTGCAGAGAGAGTAAAGGAGGAAGTTAGTAGTACCTACGGAAATATTACGTCTAATTTTCATCCAAAAAAAATACCAGCAGGCCAAAAGGCAATGCTTCATAATTAAAGGGGTCATTGACTGGAAAATGGTGTTTGTAGGTTTTACTAAAATTAGTGTACCGGTCATGTGATTATGAAAAAAAAAGTAAAACCGTCAATTCTCTTAAAAAAAAAACACACACACAAAGTGTTAATCTCGTTTTTCTCTTCCAGAAACACCAGAAATGTTATTGACTCTTCCAGGTAAATTGTATATGTCACAATTAGAAAAAGCCAACCCACCGCCATCCAAAAGACCCACCCACTGCTCCATTATTGGCCCGCCCAGCTGTCCACCATGTAGATGGAAGAGGGGGGTTAAAGGTAGCCTATTAGCCCCTGAGCCCCCAGGACATTCGCTGTAAGTGAGGCTTATATTGTTATTTTCTTCAGATCTTAGTCACCCTAACAACCATCCCTTTTACCACCTGGTTCACTGGTCCACAGTCGGCAGTGTGCCTTGCATCACTCTGGCCCATCTCCCAGTGGTTTCATTGTAATTTCGCGATGGATCGCCAGCATTGGCACACCGGTCGCTTGGCCCAAGACCAAAGGCTGCTGGCTGGAGGCTGCTGACTCTCACAGCCAGCTCCCCCACAAACCTTTGAGGTTCCGTGTGACTCTGTTCTCGCGGGCAGCGTAGGGTAGCCACCTCGTGAGGAGACGTACCCTGGCTGGCGGTGGGAGCGGAGCCTCGTGCAGTGGGACACTGCCCTTTGAGATCCCGTGGCTTGGCAGCTTGGCTCGGCAAGCTTTGCCTCGGCTCAGCCTCTGGCCGGCAGCCTTATATCCCAGAACCAGATTGGTTGTGGCAAACGGGGGAGCTGCCTGGGGCACGGTGCTGGCAATTTGCTGTGGGGTGACAGCGAGGTTGTTGGGGGGGTGGGCCGAGGTGGCGCGCGCTGCGCCAGCCACCATTAATCAGTGAACCACCATCCGAACTACAAGGACGCTAAAAGCTGAAAGTTAGAAGCTAGTCAGCTAATGTGTTACTGACGTAAGAGGGAGGGTGGTGTTCTTCTTTTTTTAGATTTGATTGGCAGTTGGCAACCAGCTTACAGGGTGGGTGGTGCTGAATAGGTGAAGGATGTTTCTTAAAGTGACAGGCTTTAAATCAGAGTATTTCAAAAAAGCCTGGGAAAATGCAAAACAAATTTGCCTCAATAATTAAAAAATAAAGAAAATGTGAACAAAATATGTCACAAACACTTCATTAAGATATGAGTGAGCTGTTAAAATGTGGAAAAAGTGCAGTCAATGACTCCTTTTGTCATGAACTCTAAGTGCGCTTCTTTACGGCGTACGGCGAGGGGAGAAAGGACGAGGATTTAAATGCTGGGTTACACCAAGCACACATTTATTAACAAACCAGTAAACAGTTACTGTGACAAGTGATATGATGGCTGCGCTCAGGGAAACAGGGAAAACAGCGGGTTGCTCACCACCCCTGCGGGGAACCTAAACTGGGCTAAGCCTAAGCGTAACAATGGTGCTGTGGGAAGAAACACTGCCAGAAGCGAAATGGGATTGAACCGGGAACAGGAACACCTCTGGCACAGCGTAAAGGCAACACAGAGAAACACTAGCAGTTTACTCACAAGGGGAACAGTCCCAAAAAGTCCAGCTATCCAGGTGAGCGCAAGCAGTCCTTCAATGACGTGACGGTTAGATGGTGAAGCACAGTCATCCAACACGTACAATAATCCAGCGGTATCTGTCTAGCGAAGAGCTCCTTTAACACAGATGCCGCTGGTGTGACAAATAGGAATCACCTGGGCGAGGCACGGACAGGTAATTACCGGGACTGGAAACAGCTGACGGGCCAGAAGGAGAGCGAGGGGGCGTGGCTAGGCCGGCAACCTGTCAGCAGCATGAGAGAAAGGAGATGACAGATGCTGACTAACAGCTGCCGGTCAGGCAGTGGCTAGAGGCATGGCATAAGTACAAGAATACATCAAAAAACACATAACCAGCAAAGCCAACCCCACAAAGAGATAGAGGCCGAGCCGGGGAAAGCCAAGCCGGCTCGGCACATGACAGAGCCCCTCCTTCTAGGGGCGGATACCAGACACCCACGGTAACATCGTAAGAAACCGCCACCACCACCACCAACCTCACAGGAAAAACAACAACACACGAGCCCGGGTGGGAGGTAGGGGGAACAGGAAAGGAGAGAACACAATACCCCGCCCAGGGTCCACAACCAACCCCCCCAAGTCCACGGGCGTTGGAACTCAGGAGGCCGCCCAGAGTCCCAGGCCCAGCAGAAGGTCCAGTGGACGGAATCCGGTGGCCTGCCGGAAAACATGGGCCACCAGACCCGGGGAGTCAATTCCTCTGGCGGCCGGCCCACGTTGCTCAGCCACCAAGACGGAGGGAGTGAAGCAGGAGGCGGCCTGCCCACCGGGAGGCTGACTGGAGGGCAACCGGACTGGGGAGAGGGAACCTTCATGGCCTCCTCAGTGGCACCCGCGGTGGACCCCGACCGGGCCAGCTCCGCTGCACCCACGACGGACTCCAGTGGGAGCCTCACTGTGCCCACGGTGGCCCCTGACCGGGCCGGCTCTGTTACACCCGCGGTGGACTCCAGCGGGAGCCTAACTGTGCCCACGGTGGCCCCTGACCGGGCCGGCTCTGCTTCACCCACGACGGACTCCAGTGGGAGCCTCACTGTCCCCATGGTGGCCCCTGACCGGGCCGGCTCCGCTACACCCGCGGTGGACTCCAGCGGGAGCCTAACTGTGCCGGTGGTAGCCCCTGGCCGGGCCGGCTCCGCTTCACCCACAGTGGACTCCAGCGGGAGCCTAACTGTGCCCACGGTGGCCCCTGACCGGGCCGGCTCCGCTGCACCCACGGTGGACTCCAGCAGGAGCCTGGCTGTTTCCATGGTGACCTCCAGCTGAGGCTCTGCAGCACCCATGACAGACTCCGATTGGGCTGGCTCCGCTGCACCCGCGATGGACCCCGATTGGGCCAGAGCTGCACTCACAGTGAGCGGACCAACCCGCAGGAGCACCAGGCTGAGGAGATGATCGATGTGAGGAGCCCTGACGACCCTGGCAGGAGGAGCTGGAGCAGCGACGTCCTCCTTCGGCAGAACCGGACCCTCGGCGACCTCCGGCAGCAACACACCCTCTCCGGCAACCCTAGTTGAAGGCTCAGGGGAAGCAGGAGAAGAAAGATGGTTAGGGTCGCCGGTAGCAGCGGAGCCCGGCGAAGGAAGTTCAGGCGCAGCGCACTCTCCTCACCCAGAGCCAGGCAAGATCTCTCTAAAACTGACATAAGAAAAACAAGAGAGATTACTTGCCTGAGCTCCAGCTCCACCGCAGTCCAGGACTCCATCGATCCCGGCGATGAACACTCGGGCCCGGCCTCCAAGAGGTCCAGCTCCGGCTCCCAGTCCGCTGCAGACGCCTCTGCAGCTGGCAAGATGGTTTTGGCAGTCCTGTTGTCCACCTGCATCAGCTCCAACGCTGGGGATTCCACCGGCATGGCTGCAGGGGGACCTCTCCACGCTGACTCCAGGAATGGATCATTCAAAGCCACTGGCTCCTCCACCGTCTGATGGCCCTGACCTTGGGCCAATGGGCCCTCAGGGAGAATGGGAGGAGACACGGAGGGGAGAAAAAGCGAGTGAGTATCTGCAGCTGGAGGAGAGGACCGAGCAGACTGCTTAAGCTGGGTCTCTCCCTCGGGAGACAGTCAAGATTTAATACTACTAGATGGAATAGGTGGAAAATACGTATGCTCGCCTGTCAACCCGGTCGTTGGTCTTGACAGCAGCAGATAGCAGACAGACATCCCTCTCTGTGTCAGCGGTGATCAGGCCCTCTTCAATGGCTGGAGGAGGAGCGATCTCCATGGCAACGGAGGTGGGCGTTCCCGAAGCAGCCTCGTCTAGCCTCGCAGCAGCTGGGGGGTGATGACAGCTGACGACGAGGGAGGCTTCTCCCGGCGTCTCCACACGGGGTGACGCTGTCTTCTGTTTCCTGGAGTGGACGGTGCTGGAGCGGAAGGAGGGGCAGGCGAAGCGTCACAGAGGATGATGGGCTGAGAGTTGCCGGTCCTCTGCCTCGGCACCATGGGCCACGCCAATCCAGGGAAAGAGCGCTGGAGTGAGCAGACCGTGGAGAGCAGGTCGGCAAACTGGGGGTAACTCCACAACCCAGGATTCGCTTTCAGGATCCCGACAACTCCGCCCAGGCACTCCAGCGTCTTCTTCGGTCCACGGGCGGCGAGAGCTTCATTCACCAAACTGCGAATGCATTCAGCGGCCCATCCCTCTTCGACCGTGGGAAACCCCGCTGCCGATCCTCTTCCTCGGCGAGACCGGGGCATGACACTCTTCAGATGCAGGTAGGTCCAGAAAACAATCCAAAAAAAAAGAAAAGAGAGAGATGTGTGGGTGTAACCCACTAAATCCTATAGTTCAGCTGGATTATTCTGTCATGAACTCTCCGTGCGCTTCTTTACAGCGCACGGCGAGGGGAGAAAGGACGAGGATTTAAATGCTGGGTTACACCAAACACATATTTATTAACACACCAGTGAACAGTTACTGTGACAAGTGATATGATGGCTGCGCTCGGGGAAACAGGGAAAACAGCGGGTTGCTCACCACCCCTGCGGGGAACATAAACTGGGCTAAGCCTAAGCGTAACAATGGTGCTGAGGGGAGAAACACTGCCAGAAGCGAAACGGGATTGAACCGGGAACAGGAACACTTCTGGCACAGCATAAAGGCAACACAGAGAAACGCTAGCAGTTTACTCACAAGGGGAACAGTCCCAAAAAGTCCAGCTATCCAGGCGAGCACAAGCAGTCCTTCAATGACGTGACGGTTAGATGGTGAAGCACAGTCATCCAACACGTACAATAATCCAGCGGTGTCTGTCTAGCGAAGAGCTCCTTTAATACAGACGCTGCTGGCGTGACAAATAGGAATCACCTGGGCGAGGCACGGACAGATAATTACCGGGGACTGGAAACAGCTGACGGGCCAGAAGGAGAGCGAGGGGGCGTGGCTAGGCCGGCAGCCTGTCAGCAGCATGAGAGAAAGGAGATGACAGATGCTGACTAACAGCTGCCGGTCAGGCAGTGGCTAGAGGCATGGCATAAGTACAAGAATACATCAAAAAACACATAACCAGCAAAGCCAACCCCACAAAGAGATAGAGGCCGAGCCGGGGAAAGCCAAGCCGGCTCGGCACGTGACACCTTTAAGTAAACACACTGTTTTACAGTTTCGTTCCACCGTTGGATCTGACGACATCAGAAAGTTCCTGACATGATTAACCATCTCACTAACCTCACTAACCTCAGAACCAAAAAATCTGTTTCTAAAGGGAAATCAAACATAAAGTTGGCCTAAAAGAAAGACACACTAAACTTGTTTGCTTCAAATAGATCTTCTGTGTAAAGCTGAGGGAACATAGGCACAAATAAATCTTCCAACGAGATAATATCTAATTTCTGTAACAACTGTTCTACCAGTATATTGCACACACACCAGTGACAGTACAAATTCCAGAATGCTCTGCATCGACCCAGGCCTGCAAGCAACAAGTTTACCCTCCGCTTTATTCCAGTGACACATTCATGAGTCAATATGTATCTACAGTAGATACCTTTAATTATATTTAGTAGAAGTGCATTTGGAAAACAGAGGTTTTCACCAAATGAGGAACTTAGACTACGTGTTAATGATATCAAAGGCAACCCATAACAGTTTCATTTTTGTGCCTTTATCATAAGATAAGATAAGATAAGATAAGCCTTTATTAGTCCCACAACGGGGAAATTCCAGGATTGCAACAGCACAGGGATAGCAACACTCAGAGCAACAATCAGAAGGCAAGAAAAAAAACAAGCAAGCAAGAGCAGCTAATATACATATGTACATATTACTATAAAATATATATATACACACACACACACAGACACACAGTGCAGAGCATTGTAGCTGGATGGAATAAATATATGAATATATGAACACACAGTGCAGAGCATTGTAGCTAGATGGAATAAATATGTAAATATATAAACACCCACAGTACGGAGCATTGCAGCTAGGTGGAATAAATATGCAAGTATATAAACACACACAGTGCGGAGCAATGTAGCTAGATGGAATAATATGTAGATATATAAAAACACAGTGCGGAGCATTGTAGCTAGATGGAATAAATATATAGATATATAAATATAAACACACCCAGTGCTGAGCATTGTAGCTAGATGGAATAAATATGTAAATATATAAACACACACAGTGCAGAGCATTGTTGCTAGGTGGGATGAAACAGCATAACCGTCTATTTAGTTATCCTACATGGTATGATTATGTGCCCATACATATTCTCACCCTCCATAGCGACCGGTATGTTCCTAGTTGTATGCCGGAGAGGACCATTGTGTAAGTCTATTGCATCTTTTGCATTCAAAAAAACTATTAGTTTGTTACGTCTTTTTGCTATCTCTGCGAGCAGCCCTGCTTAGGTTGTACAGTCTGACAGCCGTTGGTAGGAAGGACCTACGAAACCTCTCGGTTGTGCACCTGGGATGATGTAGTCTGCTGCTAAATGAGCTCCTCAGTGCATCCAGTATGTCCTGCATAGGGTGGAACTCGGACTCCAGCAGAGATGACAGTTTAGCCACCGTCCTTCTCTCTCCTATCTCCTCCATCGGATCAAGGCGCTGCCCCAGGACAGAGCTAGCTTTCTTAATCAGTTTGTTCAGTCTCTTCCTATCGGCTGCAGTAATGCCACTGCCCCAGCAGACCACTCCAAAAGTGATGGCTGATGCCACCACCGTGTCATAGAATGACTTCAGCAGCGCCCCTTGTACACCAAAAGACCTGAGTCTCCTCAGCAGGAACAGCCTGCGCTGTCCCTTCTTGTAGAGTGCGTCAGTATTGTGTGACCAGTCTAGTTTATTGTTCAGATGAATACCCAGGTACTTATAGGATGTCACCATCTTGATGTCTGTTCCCTGTATATTTACTGGTGCTGTGAGGGGCTGCCCATGCCTGTGGCAGTCCACCACCAGCTCCTTAGTTTTCCTCGCGTTGATCTGGAGGCAGTTCCGATGGCACCAGTCCACAAAGTCCTGGATAAGCCCTCTGTACTCAGCTTCATCTCCGTTGGAGATGAGACCAACGATCGCAGAGTCATCAGAGAACTTCTGTAGATGGCAAAGTGTTGTGTTGTGTGAGAAGTCCGCAGTATAAAGAGTGAACAGGAAGGGAGCCAGCACCGTTCCCTGGGGGGCCCCCGTGCTACTGATGATCGTGTCGGAAACACAGTCACGGGTTCTCACAAACTGAGGCCGGTTCGTGAGGTAGTCCAGGATCCATGATGACAGGTGCTGGTCCACCCCTGCGCGCAGCAGCTTGTCCTTCAGGATCATCGGTTGGATGGTGTTGAAAGCACTGGAGAAGTCAAAGAACATGATCCTCACCATATTCCCGGGCTTCTCCAGGTGGGACAGAGAACGGTGAAGGAGGAAGATCACCGCATCCTCCACCCCAATGCCATGCTGGTAGGCGAACTGGAGTGGATCCATCGCTGGTTCCACCAGGGGGCGGAGATGAGCAAGGAGCAGTCTCTCCAGGGTCTTCATCAAGTGGGACGTCAAGGCCACCGGTCTGTAGCTGTTCAGGTCTTTGGGGTGGGAAGTTTTTGGTACAGGTACCACACAAGATGTTTTCCACAGCTGTGGTACCCTCCCCAGTTTCAGGCTCATGTTGAAGATATACGTCACAATCCCACACAGCTGGTCTGCACAGGACTTGAGGAGCTTTGCGCTGATGCCGTCCGGTCCCGACGCCTTCCTCGCCTTGATCTTCCTCAGCTCCGTCCTCACCTGGGTCTTGGTCACGGTCAGGATGGGGGGCTGTGTGTTGGGAGTGGGGGGGGGTGTCGGTGGAGTGGGGAGTGGGCAGCAGGACTTGATTTCTTAGAGGCAGCAGTGGTTGTTGTGCAGACAGGGGGGAGGGCGGTTGATCAAATCTATTGAAAAACAGATTCAGGTTGTTCGCCCACTCCCTGCCCCCCGTGGCCTGGGGGGAGGTATTCTGGAGCCCCGAGATGGTTTTGAGGTTTCTCCAGACCCCGCTGATGTCGCTCTGTTGCAGCTTGTCCTCCATCTTCTTCCTGAAGCTGTCCTTGCCTTCTCTGATCTTTCTCCTCAGCTCCCTCTGTACGGACTTCAGCATCTCCCTGTTCCCCGACCTGAAGATCCTCTTCTTCTCTCTCAGAAGTGTTTTTATCTCAGGGTTGATCCAGGGTTTGTTGTTTGACTGACGCCGTATGGTCTTGGTGGGAACGGATTTGTCCACACAGAAGCTGAGGTAGCCCGTGAAGGTGTGAATGAGGCCATCGATGTCCTCACCATGTGGATCGCAGAGCTGCTTCCAGGCAGTGGCTTCAAAACAGTCCTTTAGAGTGTCCATTGTCTCCTCAGACCATAACTCCACAGTGTGCATGGCCGGAGGTTGTCTGTGCACTAGGGGTTTGTACACCGGCCGGAGATGAACCAAGTTGTGATCCGATCTCCCAAGTGGGGGGAGTTGTGATGAGGTGTACGCCTCCTTAGTGTTTGTGTAGAACAAATCCAGTATTTTATTGTCTCTAGTGTGGCATGTGACATACTGGGTGAAAGTGGGCAGAATGGGAGACAGTGAAACGTGGTTGAAATCGCCTGAGATGAGGAGAAGAGCATCTGGGTGTTCTGTCTGCAGCCTGCTGGTTACTGAATGGATGACGTCACGCGCTGTCCCAGCGTTCGCCGTCGGATTTGCATAAACAACAATGCAGATCACGTGTGAGTGTTCTCTCGGGAGATATGTAGGCCTCATGCTAACAGCTAGCAACTCAATGTCTTTGCTGCAGTGTCGTTGCTTAACAGTGATATGTCCCGGTCTGCACCAGTTGTTGTTAACATACATAATCACTCCACCGCCCCTTGCTTTGCCACTCTCTGGTGTTCGGTCAGCTCGTATCATGTGAAAACCCTCCAGCTCAATGTTAGCATCTGCTGCTAGTTCAGTTAGCCACGTCTCAGTAAACAAAAGGAGAGAGCACTCCCGGTAAGTGCTATCATAACGGGAGATAGCCGCTAGCTCATCTAACTTTCCCAGTATCGACCGTACATTTCCCATGACAACAGATGTATGTCAGTGTTTGAAATACTGGCATGTGTTAACCATTAGTGATCACAACTGACATACTCTAGTTTTGCTTGCTGGTGACATTGGAAGTCGCAATTTTATGTTTTTTCTTGATTGTTAGAAACACTTTAACTGGAAATGATTTAGTGAAACTATTGAGAAGGAAGCATCAGAATTAACTGGCAATGTTTCTTATTTTAAATACGCCAAGGTCTTATGGTATGATGATGTTCTTTGATGGGGTTAGACACTCCTGGAATAGAGGATGAGTCAAGGTATGCACCATGACTGATATAGCTGACTTGAAGCCATGGGTCTGCAACTCCCTGCTTTTGAAAACAAACAAACCTACAAATATAAGAGGAAAAAAAATTTTGAGACAAAAGTAAATAAGAGCACCATACACAGCACATTATATGCCTGTCCATAGCCATTATCGACAACAGCAGGAAAATAGATTACAAATTCAAGCTTCAATATAGTGTAGATCTGTAATAAACTAATAACTATGCAATTACAAGGAGTTTAAGCAAAGCAACGGTTCCAAGGTTATCATAGCCAGGAGCGGCACTGGGGTTAAGCTCCCAGTGCTCATAAAATGCTCCTTACGGCGTGCGTCTCGAAAAGCCTCTGACAACTAAGTCCAACTCCTAGCCTGCCCATGTGGTTTAGTCTCTAAGCCCGGCGGAACTGCTTTTACTAATAGGAGAAGGGGTGAGGGCGGATCTCTGGCGCCTTAAAACCAGATGCTTCGGGTAGATGGTGGCTCATCAACCTGGGAAGGTAGCCCATCTAGGGGAAGGTAAACCCTGATTTCAAACCTCCGCTACCTTGCGGCACACCCGGTCACGGGAAAGGCTTCGGGAGTCAACCCTGAGGAAAGTTCCGGAGTCGGAGCCCCTAAGGCAGTTCTCTGTTGTGCTCAACATCGTTCTGGCAGCTCCTGCGACGGCGCTGGTGCCAAACTGTAGCAGCCCTGCTGTTCCTTTGGATTCATCAGTGACGTGGAGAGGGGGGACATGCTGCATGGGTAACATCTTGTCCTCCATATCTTCCTGCCCAGGCTTGAATCCTACCAACGCCCAACGCTGGAAGGTAGAACACCGGTGCGCATCGGCCTGTTCAGCCACAGGCGGTGCTGTTCCAGCAGAGTAGACGTTTAGGATTCTCTTCCATGGTCATCATAGACCAACGCAGGCCGATGAAACGAAGCAAAGCAAACAATCTACAATTCAAGGTGGAACAAATTTAGAAAAAAATATCAGAAAATTATTAAACTCCCTACAATATGTACATCTTCGATACATTTACAAACACTGTGTGAAATAAAAAAGTCAGAGCTTGAAAATTGTGGGAGGAGTTAGCAGGACAAGTCATACAGATGGACGGACAGACATCATCATACTGTAATACACCGGAGTGGTGGCTCAATTGGTAGAGCATCCGCCCCACACCCGGGAGGCAGGGGTTCAAATCCCGGCCGGGTCATGCCGAAGACCATATAAAAGTGGAACTTCCTGCCATCCAGCTTGGTGCTCAGCAATAATGGAATGGAGGAGGGAAATCTGCAGCGGCGCCTTGCATGGCAGCGGCCCTCTGATTCTACACTTGGGGTGTGTGTGATTAACACTGTAGATAGGAAAAACACAATTTTGTTCTACTGTACATGATTGGTTGTACAGTTGAATGACAATAAAGGGTGATTTAATTAATTTTAATTTAATATGTCTATCTCTAGAGACGGGCGTATGATTAAAAAAAAAGTTGCAAATTTACAAAGCATTTATGAAAAATTGAGAATTGAGATTAAAAAATAATAAATTTATTAGTAAAAAGGCACATTCAAAAGTTAATTTACAATTAAAGTCACAAATATATGCAAGAAAAAATTAGTATAGTTTTTTGTTGAAAATTGCTTTTTCCATGGTAAAAGCTGCCAGCTCCTGCTCTAAGCTGAAAATGCAAATACACCTACGTAAATGACAGGGAGCCAATCGCTACGGTTTCAGGGCGACTCCATGCACAGACGCCTCGTTAATCACAGGGCCAACACAGATCACAATCACACACCTTTAACAAAGGATGCATGGATTGTGGGAGGAAACCACAACACTCAGAGGAAACAAAGGCCAACCAGGAGTTTCAAATAAGAGTTTTGTTAGACATAACTATTATAGCGCTGTTATGCTTTGGGGGGTTCTCCCTATATTTAATGGTTTGTCAGATTTATGTGACATTGTATGGTCTGCAAAGTCAAACACCCTGAAGTCCTCCACCACAGCAGTTCTCCTCTCCAACAGAAAATGAGAATACAGCTCTGCCTGAAACACCATGTTTGGATTTGCTGTATTCTTCCATGAGGTTTTCACATCATCACTTAGCAGACCAGAAACAAATCTGCTTCCTAGCTAGTCTGGCATGTCCTCTCATCTGAGAGGCAGAAGTTTCCCACCGAGCCTCACAGCTCACATAGCTACAGTGCAGCTCGCTTAGCAAGTAGCCAGACTTTTTTAGAGCTCTTCTCTGTAAGCTCCCGCTTGTTCACTGATCCACGTCAGTCTGGCCTAGTTTGCGCTTTTTTTACTGGCACGAATGACATGGGCCTTGGTGCCATTAGCATTGCTGTCTTTGTGATGTGAACCAGTATGACTGAGGTTTTATGACTCTTTGTGAATTGTAGTCACTGTACTAGACCAGTTTGTTCATTAATCCACACCTGATTACATATCTTCTGCCACTCTGGATTTTTTTATATATATATTTTGGATATGATGATGAGGGCATACTGTGCTGCTAATGTTAGCTAGATTAAACTGCCACAGTGGGACTTCTTTGTGAAGATAAGCACAATGGACAAACTAAAGCTGAGGCAGGGAAACAAAGAAAACATAACTGTCATATGTCTGAGCGCGTGTTCTCAGAGCTCAGACGCTCATGTTAATTCTAAGTTTTGTATGTCTGTTATCATTATTATTATTATATTGTCTGCTTTGTTTATTTTCTGGTTTTGTGACAGAGCCTTTCCCCTTCCTCCAGATACTCTCCACCAGCTGCCCGCTGTCTGCCTTCTGCCACTGCAGCTGTGGGCGAGTTCCAGCCCCTAAGTATTCCATCGGGCAGCAAGTGTGGCTAGCTGCAGACCAGGTCCCACTCAAGACAGAGTCTAGGAAACTGCCCTCTCAGTTCCTGGGTCCATTCCCCATCTCCAGTATCGTCAACAATGTCACAGTCCACCTAAAGCTCCCACCAGCGATGCGGATACACCCCATGTTCCACGTGTCTAAATTCAAGCCACTCTCCACCAGTCCGCTCTGTCCTCCCCCCAAGCCACCTTCTCCTCCTCGGATCGTCGACAGCCAGATCACTCACATGGTCCAGAGGATCCTGGACGTTCGCCATTGAGGTCGGGGGCTCCAACGTCCTCGACAAGGGGATGATCAGGGCCTTCCACAAGGCTCATCTCACCAA
This sequence comes from Pholidichthys leucotaenia, assembly GCA_020510985.1. Taxonomy (NCBI): domain Eukaryota; kingdom Metazoa; phylum Chordata; class Actinopteri; order Cichliformes; family Pholidichthyidae; genus Pholidichthys; species Pholidichthys leucotaenia. The sequence continues at coordinate 291,507,581 of CM035839.1, read as the reverse complement.
GCCCAGTGGACCACCAGGAGGCATTCCTTGAGAAGGGGGGCACTGTCATGGTCTGGTGAGTGCATTCCTCCCCCGCCTGTCGGGTTCAACTTTCACCTACTCTGCAGGTGATTATCTCCACCTGCATGATGAGACACGCCTGCTCCTATGATCTGCCAGCGCTTAAATAGACCTCTCTTCTACGTCTCGGCGCTGGCTCGTTGGGTAAACTGCCTGTATCGGCTGCTTGACCTAGATTAATCTCATCCAGAAAAACCATTTAATCTTGCGCTCTTTTTTTCAGGTTGCTACCTCCTTAGTGGTGTGTCTCCAGGATTGTTGTGCGCTCACCTGCCCTGCCATCATCACCTCATCAGCGACTGTCGTCGTCCGGTCAGACACCTCTCCCAGTGCTCCTGTGCCATCCTGCTTCGTTGGGAGGCTCGCCGTAAGTGCTGGGTTCATCTGCCGGGTCCTCAATTCTTCCCATGTGAGTGTGGTCCTATTTTCCCTTTGTCTAGCCTCCTTCCTAATACACCTGCTCTCGTTTTTCATTACAGGCTGTGTGCTTTCCCTGGCGAGAGATGGTTTTCTCTTGCGGAGGCATTTTCTTGCAGTAAATAAAATTCATATTAAACTTGTCACTCTGTGTCTCAGTGTGCTTCCTTTAGTGTTACTTCCTGCATGTGAGCTGTCTAATTATAATCAATCATGACACCATTATTATCATCATTTTACTTTTTATTATAATTTTGTTTTAATTATTTGTTTTTATTGATTTCTTTTATTGCTTTTCTTTATTGACCAAAAGACCTTATTGTTCCATACTCTCTTGGAGATGAAACGCTAAAACGGTGCCTGGGCGGGCAGCAGGGCCAATGGCCAACTTTCCCCGTCGAAAACTAGTTAGGATCTGTAGCACAAAAATGCTTTTGCATAAAACGCACTGGAACTTAGCAAGGCTTCCCGATGGGGTTTTAGAGGTCATAACAGTTCATCTCTGATGCTTTTAGCATCAAAAGGGGAATGAAAGAATAATTCCATATTTACCATCCATATTTTCGTATTTGATTATATATTTGTGCATTTTTATATTGTTCATGTGTGATTACTGTTCATATGGCCTTGGTAATGCCCCAGAGTTGGTGTGAGTGAGACTGGGTCAGCAGAAACATGATGCAGCTGTCCTACTGTTTATCTGTTGTTTTGGGCTTATGTACAGTTCCTGTGTGACTGGGAAATGTGTTGGCTCCTAGATTAGACTATCTAGACACCCTGTTTTTCCCCCAATGTACTGAGCTAAACTGTCAAAGACGTTCTCTCCTGCTTTTCACCAACAGAGTGTGTGTGTGTGTGTGTGTGTGTGTGTGTGTGTGTGTGTGTGTGTGTGTGTGTGTGTGTGTGTGTGTGTGTGTGTGTTTGAGTGTGAGAGAGAGAGAGAGAGAGAGAGAGAGAGAGAGAGAGAGACCTTTGACCTTTAAAATAAGCCTTTATTGCACACGTCAAAAAAATGTAAGCACACCAACATCATTCCACCAAGTGTGTCACATTGGAAAAAGTGGAAACTGAAATGTCCCCCCCCCACACCACACAGAGCATTCCTTGCAGCTCACCTAGTCAAAGATCCAGTTCTGTGACAGTCAATTACAGTCAATTAAATGTCATATACAAGTCTGTTCAAACAATATCCCAAAAAGGTGTGAAACAGGCAGAGGAACGACCGCCATTCATTCCTCCTGTCGGGCGCGCTTGACCGGCGTTCCCCCTGCTGCTTTACGCAGGGCTGTCAGGTGTTTCTTGAGGCGATAACGTTTCCTCTCATCCAGGAGGTCCAGACCAACCTGCCTTCTTAGCACATCCACAGACTTAATGAATTTATCAGTGTCACTGAAGTAATCGGCGACCCTAATGGCTTTGTTATAGGTTTCATCCAGAGAGAGAGAGAGAGAGAGAGAGAGTGTGTGTGTGTGTGTGTGTGTCGCCTGCAGCGAACCATGATTGTGCATAGTACTCTCTGGAGCGGTTGGAGCTGCAGAGAGTGGCGTTTGTGGGACAGCTGAGGGGGGAGTCTCTAGCAGGAGAGCGCCCAAGGTTTCGTGCCATAATCTGTCCAGGCGGTCGCCAATATAGGCCGTTCACTTTCGCTTTTTTCCCCGCTTTTTTCCTCATCAAAACAAAATGGTCTCCTTTTTCCCAAAATTGTATCAAAAGGCTTCAGAGTCCAGACAGAGGACTCTTGGGGTCCGGATCCGGACCGGAGTCCGTCAGTTGGTGGCCCCTGATATATTTCATTCATATACATTATTTCAACATATTCTATAATAGTTTATTATATTCTAGAGCAGACACCTTCTCAATTAGCATTGGTTAGCTGTCATTAGCAGATTTAGCCATTCACTTACTCAAGGTTGTGTCTGTGCCAGTTACACCCCATGGTCATAGGCTATCAACTAACCACACCCTGTCTTCCATAATACTTTATTTGGGCTTTTAAACTCTAAAGCAGTGTTTTTCAATCATGGTTCTCTGGTACATTTAGGTTTTTGTGGGAAATTATCAAACTTCACTTGTTAATTGTTCCAAAAAATTGCAAATAATTTGCCATTGTTGTGCATGGGTTCTGTAGGTACCCATTTGCTCACACTTTTTATAGGCTGAGTCCAAGACATTCCCCTGGTATTTTACCTGGAGTTGGCAAAAGGTCCCAAACAATTCCAAACAGTGGCAAAAGAGTGGCAAATAGTTGCTAATGGTTGCAAACACTGTCGCTAACATTTGCTAACAGTCACTAATGTTTGCCAATTGTCTTTCGCAAACATTCACGCGAATATTGCCAATTGTTACTAAATGTCATTAATGACAGAGGCAAACCCTGATTTTTGTGAACATTCGTCATAAAACTTGGCAAATCCAAAAATTGCAACATTTATTAGCATTACCCGCTCCATGAGATACTAGCTTAGCATTTAGCCAGCATTTGTTAGCGTGTTACTCAGTCTGACAACCAAAGCTAAAAACTAATGTTAGCCTCAAATATGGCATCATAATCAAAACAAAAATCTCAGAGAAATGACAAAAGGAGTTTGCAGTAAACTGGGTCTCATTAGTGTTTAGAGTAATATGTGTATAAAACGCTACTGCAGTAATTAAAACCTACAACAGTTTTGACCAATGCATGTCAGACATTCCGATAACAACTCTGGGAGCTGTGTCCACATATTGAAAAAGAGAATAACTGGGGATCTTTAAACATCAGAATATTACGATACGGTGATGACTTTAGCATGCTAAATGTGAGATTGATCTGACGTACAACCTGACGTGTTGACTGCTGCATGATAAATGATTGATTATTGGTTATTTTAGCCTCCCAAAAGGGCCACAATGGCAAAAAAAATTTAATATAGAAACTGAAAAAATGTCTTCACCACACCCTGGTGTAAATCAGCTACATGTGGCAAAGATAGCACACTGAAAGAAAAGCATAAAGTTTGAATTGCATCAAAGTGGACTATTAGAAAAGGAGTATTGCTGAGTGTGTGTGTGTGTGTGTGTGTGTGTGTGTGTGTGTGTGTGTGTGTGTGTGTGTGTGTGTGTGTGTGTGTTAACACCAGAGAAAAAGGAGAAGGAGATGGTGAGAGAGATTAAAAAAAAAAAGACAGCCAGAACGCAGCCACAGGAGAGAGTGCAGCTATTTCAGGGTTTGTCCGTCAAAAAAAAAAAAAAGATAAATCAGCAGAGTGGGGTGGTTTTGTGTGTGTGCATGTGTGTGTGTGTATGCGGGCACACTTGTGCATGTACTGTCCGTTTTGTGCTGAAATGAAGTGCGACTGTTTAATTCTGTAGATAGACAGGGAAGGAGTCAAGACAAGAGAGACTGACGTCACCAGTAAGTCTGACCTTACCTACTCTGTATCTGCTTTCACACAGAGACAGAGAGAGAGAGAGAGTTGGGGGGGGGGGGCAGACAACAACAACAGCAAAACAAAAAACCTTTTAGATGAGGAAAAAGCTATCGTATAATTGTATATATTCTGGTTTCAGGTCAGATAGCACCGATAAAGACTGGTACTGCTTTGCATCACCTTGACTGCACAAGGTGGGTGTTCCAGAAAATACCCAGCATTAAGGGAAAGATCATTGGGTGAAACGGTCTGGCATTCATGATAGAATTTCTTAGACTTTTTCTGCACTGCATCAGCTGCCCCACAGCTGGCTCCAAAGAGGTTTTGAAAATAGGCCTTTGGCACAGCACCTACAGAAATCCGGGGGGAATCACAGGTGTTACTACTCACATTATCGTTCTGTAGCTACACAGAACCATTAGCATGGTTAGTAGCACACGGGGCGCAGCACCAGGTTTTGGGCCCCTGGTACAGCACTGCGTGAGAACCCCTCAAACACAAACCGAACTTTGAATTTTACATTCCAAGGTTTAAGATGGGGCCATTTCCATTAAAAGCCTTGGTTAGTAAGCCACACTGTTATGGACAATTTGATGTTAATATATGATTTGCTTATCTGTCTTTGAGAATATGTTTACTGGCATCAGTGTTTCTAAACCTCTTTGTCTATAATGCACTTTTGAGAATGGACCTGCAGTATTTCTTTTCATTTGCACACTTAATTATTTATTTATTTATGTTTTCTATTCCATTGGTCTTATTCTTTTGTATTCTTCCAATTTTTGGCTAGTAGAGCATCTTTAACAAATCCAGTTTCCAATGGAGATCAATATACAGTGATGTGCACAGACATTTTTTGGGGGGGGGCGGGTGGTCAGACATAGGCTGCAGATTGCTGTGACTGGTGCTGCGGTTGAATCAACTGGGTGCAGGTGTGTGGACTACTGTATACTATTTTGCACCTTTTTAAAGGAGTGATAGGGGCCTCAGACAACATCCATCATTACTGTTAATGCAAAATTCAGTCTCTCAAACACTTCATTTAGCCAGGGTGAATTTTACTGTGACATTAATTAATTAGGAATTAACAGAATTCAAAACAGAAAAATGTTTTCATTCCAGGCCTTTTGAGGGCCCCTCCCTGCAGTGGGCCCTGGGTAAAGAGTACCCTTTCCCCCCCAGTCCGACGCCCCTGGTAGCACCTGTGTTTATCCACTATAGCTACTGGATGAGTTTTGAATATATAAATACAAAACAAAAAGGACTCTTCTTTTTTAACTTTTCCACTATCCCTCTGCACATGAACCGTCTTGCCTCTCTTACTTTGTCTCCAAACCACTCAACCTGAGCTGTCCCTCTGATATACTCATTTCTGATCCTGTCCCACCTAGTCTATCCCAGTGAGACACTCATCTCCACTGTCTCCACCTCCCTGCACTCTCTTCTTCACCTCTCTTGTGCATTTTCCATTGCTTTGGATGGTTAACCTCAGGTATTTAAACTCACCCACCTTCACTACCTCTACTCCTTGCATCGTCACTGTTACACCCACCTCCCTCTCATTCACACATGTATTCTGTCTTGCTTAAGTTGCTTCTACTGACTTTCATTCCTCTTCTGTCCAGAGCATACCGCCACTTCTCCAGGTTCTCTTCCACCTGCTACCTACTCTTACTACAGATCACAATGTCGTCCGCAAACATCATGGTCCATGGAGACTCCTGCCTGACCTCAACTGTCAGCCTGTCCATCACCATGGCAAACAAGAAGGGGCTCAGAGCCGATCCCTGATGTAACCCCACCCCCACCATGAATCCATCTGTCACTCCTGCAGCACACCATTGTCTCACTGTCCTCATACATGTCCTGCAATCCATCACATATTTCTCTGCCACTCCTGACTTCCTCATACAGTACTGTATCAATTGCTGTGGTGTTATAGCATAAAATATTAACACTCCTTTCACACATACAGTAGGAATAATCAGCATGTCTACATCAAACATTGCGCTCAGACACATCAACTGAAACACGCAAACTAATGACCTTTGGCTCACCTTCATCCAGACAGTAGTACGGTCTGATACTAGTGAGTCAGCAATATTGTAAAGGGGTTTACATGCCCGTCTGTGGATCACCCCCTTACTGTGGTGGAGGGGTTTGTGTGCCCTAACGTTCCCAGAAGCTATGTTGTCTGAGGCTTCCAACGTGGTGGGCAGCATGGTAGTACAGTGGTTAGCACTGTTGCCTCACAGCTAGAAGGTTCCAGGTTCAAATCTCCAGGCTGGCAGTTGTGGAAACCTTTCTGTGTCGAGTTGTCCCTGTGCTGCATGGGTTTACTCCGGGGTCTCAAGTTTCCTCCCGCAATCCTAGGATAGGTTAAATGGTGACTCTAAATTCTCCCTAGGTATCTGTCTCTGATAGACCCTTAGAATTGAGGATTAGTGTACCTTCTAGTTAAGTGCTTTGAGTGGTCTTTGAGACTAGAAAAGCACTATAAATACACATCCTTATCCCGTATCCCTTAGCTGCTGGTATGGTCTCCCAAGGCAACCTGTTCCAGGGTGAAGGGACTAAGAGTGGTCCAGTACATTCCCATAAAAAAAGTTACAAGGATCCTGTATACCCCTCCTGGTATGGGATTACCAGGGTCCTGCCCTGGACCCTGGCCAGGAGGAGGTGCTTGACGGCAAGCACCCGGTGACCAGGTTTCTACCCATAGTTCCTGGTAGGGTTCAGTCAGATGAACCACATGGCTCTGTCCTCTAGTGGGCTCACCGCCTGCATAAGACATCATGGGGATCATGGTGCTATGCAAACTGGGCGACAGTCTGGGCGGTAGAAGACGGATGGGTGGATGAGTTTAAATGCAGATTTCTTTTACATTTTTAAAAATATTTAGAATAATACGTTGTATTTATGGTGTTAGTATACAGCAATTATGATGCACATACACTGTAAATAGAGGGTGATAATTCAGCCTCCAAATGACAGTATAAATATGCTCTGAGTAGTTAATCTAAGTGCTCTGTGTGTACCTGTACTTCATAATTACAGTGGATATAAACAGTCTACACACCCCTGTTCAAATGCCAGGTTTTTGTGATGCAAAAAAATGAGACCAAGATAAATCATTTCAAAACTTTTTCCACCATTAATGTGACCTATAACCTGTACAACCCATTTGAAAAACAAAATGAAATATTTTAAGGGGAAAAATAAAAAATAAAAAACTTACAATGTCTTTTTGGGTAGGAGTCTATCAGCGTGGCACATCTTGATGTGGCAATATTTGCCCACTCTTCTTTGCAAAAATGCTCCAAATCTGTCAGATTACGAGGGCATCTCCTGTGCACAGCCCTCTTCGGATCACCCCACAGATGTTTGATCGGATTCAGGTCTGGACTCTAGCTGGGCCATTCCAAAACCTTAATCTTCTTCTGATGAAGCCATTCTTTTGTTGATTTGGATGTGTGCTTTGGGTCATTGTCGTGCTGAAAGATGACGTTCCTCTCCATCTTCAGCTTTCTAGCAGAAGCCTGAAGGTTTTGTGCCAACACTGACTGGTATTTGGAACTGTTCCTAATTCCCTTGACCTTGACTAAGGCCCCAGTTCCAGCTGAAGAAAAACAGTCCCAAAGCATGATAGTGCCACCACCATGCTTCACTGTAGGTATGGTGTTCTTTTGGTGATGAGCACTGTTGTGTTTGTGCCAAATATACATTTCAGATTTCAGTTTGTTTTTCAATTGGGTTGTACAGGTTATAGGTCACATTAATGGTGGAAAAAGTTTTGAAATGATTTATCTTGGTCTCATTATTTTACATCACAAAAACCTGGCATTTGAACAGGGGTGTGTAGACTTTTTGCATCCACTATACATCAGTCTTAAAAATAATTACTATGTAGTACTTACAGTGTTCTACAATGTACTTACATTATATTGTTAGGACATGCTTTCAGTTTACTTACATTCCACTTAAACTGTAATTGTACTACAACTGTGTATGCAAATCTAATTTTAATAATATCCCAACCTTAATTACAATAAAAATAAGAAAATATAAAATGTTACTTTGTATTTAAAAGAACTAGTGCATACCCATGCATGCCCGTAGAAACCAAGTATAAGCAAGTTTTTCTGCATGCCCGTAGAAAGTTACTGTTACCATGGCAACAGTAACCATGGTGATTCCTGCCTTTGATCTTTGACATGGGAACCATAGCAACAGTAACCATGGTGAAACCTGCCTTTGATCTTTGAAGTCACCACTCGTTCAGTGATGCCTGCTTTTGCTCTTTGATGATGTGTCTGCCTGGCAACAGTAACCATGATGATGCCTGCCTTTGATGTCTCCCTGCGAACAGTAACCAAGGTGATGCCTGCCAATGATTTATGACGTCCACAGCTCTCCTATGGGCGTTCATTAAAGATTTCCCCTCCTAAACTTTCGCATATCCGGGGAGGCTGAAATTTGGGGATGCACACCCTCGTAACCTCAGCAAAGCACGTATCAAATCTGAGGCCAGTCTGACGAATGGTTCGGGAGATATGTGCAGAACACACACACACACACACACACACACACACACACACACACACACACACACACAGAGCGATTTCTTGCATTCATAGATACATTTATTACTCAAATGTGTTAAAAATTTGAATTATTCTGACAGTTGGAGGAAATATGTTACAGTGCTAACTTTAAAAAGAGCTGCAAACCCTGTTTCTACTGCAAATGGTTGAAGAACAGCTTTCAATTTATTTTGGGGCTGCTTTTTTGGGAGTTTTGGAAGAAAATCACTGGAAAATTAAATGATCTGGATTTTTATAGATACAGACAAAAACAGAAATTATGATTTATTTATACCATGATGATGACTTTTAATTTCTAGCCTTTGGTTAGAGACATGATATGAGGTGAAGAGACACACAATATTCAAACTAGGGATCACTACAGACAAGCAACATGTTCTTTATGGTATGTGTCCCTAACCAACAGGCCACCTGCCCCAGTTTTTTTTATTTCTAATATTTTACCTGGTATGGAGGCAGGTATCTGTGGGCTGCGGCGGTTTTTCACCAGTCGGTACTCACTGCCATCTTTCCAGTTTCTTCTTGCCGTTGCCTCATTGCTGCCTTCCCTGTGGCAGGCAGAATAACAGTCAACACCACCCCAATGTGGTCACAAGGTGAATAAAACAGGCTAAATTTTGCTAAGTCTGCATGAAAAGCTGGCTAATTAATGAAAAAGAAAATCCAACATAGCAAATTTCTTGTTATATTTGTTTTTACATTAAATTCTATAGAACATGCCACACTTTATACCTTGGAAATATCTTTTATTTTTTAAACAAAAGGCCAGCAAATATTGTAGTGGTGTTCCCATGTGGCAGTCACAACACTTCCTAACCGGTACAACTGTGTGCCTGCCCAGAGCAGGATGAGAGCTGCTGCCAATTTCCCCACACCTACATGTTAGAGGAGTTCTGCTGAGCCTCAGCCAGCCGTAGTTTCTTGGCGTGGTTTTTGCCCTGGTAGTGGGCCTGTGCAACTGCTGGTGAACTGAACGAGGCGTCGCACAGCTTACAATAGTCGTTCTCTGTGGCCAGGATGACCCGGGGTGCCCCCTTATACAGCGCCTGCGGGCACAAGACAAAGCAGCACAGTGTTTGTGGAGAGCGTCGGGATGGGGTAAACACTGAGAAAAAGAGGACTGATAAATTCACATCCAGTGGCAGAAAGAGAGGGGGCTTTTCATAGGGAGGATGCATGCAGATACAAAGAGAATAGAACAATGTAGCAAATGCAAATCCGTATAAACTGAAAATATTATGAAAGCGTGACACATCTGACACTTGTGATTACATGCATTTGGGCCTCATTAATTAAGCCATGCACAGAAAGAACAGTTGTAGTGCGCATGTATAACACACTACTATCTATGAGACAAGTTATTTCATTGCAGTGCATCATTGCACATCATCTCACTTATTTTTAAACATAAAATTTGGAAGTTATTTTCCCTTTTTTCGGGGAGCTACAAGAATTGAAAGAATGATGCTCAATTTTCACTTTTCAAATGAAACACAGTGACTCTGCAGTTCCCTACCGCCTCCTCAGATGGAACAGCCTCTACTCTATCAGCAGAGAAGCCGCTTCCCCAGCAGAACACCCACCTCTTTAAACAAAAGTGTAACATTCAGGTAGGCTGGCGCTGAGCTTTTGAGTCTGTGTCTGACCTGCTTGCTTGCGTCACTGTCGCCAGATCCTGAGCTGAGGGCCGTCTGGTCGGCCGCCTCGAGGGCTTCTGGGATCCTGATGGCTGGTGGCTGCTGGCTGCTGGCATAGAAGTTTCGTAGCTTTTTACTGTGATTCTTTCCCTTGTGATGGAAAAATAAGGAGATGTGACTCTGTGTGTTCTGCTGCTTACATGTGCTTACTGTGGATGTGAGTATGTGTTTCAGCTGACCTGGTAGTGAGCCTGCGCCTGCAGAGCGGAGTTGAGGGTGACGTTGCAGAGTTTACAGTACAGTGGCTTGCACAGTTCTTCCAGGCCCAGGGAGTCCTCCTGCTCCTCCATGCCCAGTGAAGAACCCTCATCCTGGGGCTGCTCACTGGCTGGAGCTGCCTGACCTGGGAGAGGACCGCAGATGAGGCTGGAGAGCGGGGACGGGATGAGAGTCGGGGCTTGGGGCCTTGGCGGCAGCTGTGAAGGATCGGGCCCAGGGGCAGGAGGGGAGGACAAGGGGCTCGGAGGAAGGGGAAATCTGCCAGCTGCTGGCACAACTACGGGTGGGGGCACTAATGCTTGGGTGGGGTTCAAGTGTGGAGGCCCCAGTGGTTGTGTGAGGTCCATGGTTGGAGGCACTATTGCTTGTGCGTGATCAACAGGTGGGGGCCCCAGAGCATGTGCCATTGGTGGAGGACCCAGCGGCTGAGCGGGGGGCATTGGAGGGGGGCCTAAAGTGTGTGGTGGGGTAATCGGTGGAGGCCTTAAGTGGGTGTGGGCTCCATTCATAGGAGAGGGGCATAGACTCTGTGTGTGTGCTATAGTTGGGGGTCCAATAGCCTGGGCAGGCGTGATTGGCGGGGGGCCGAGAGGCTGCGCAGATGCTATTGGTGGAGGCCCCAATTGATGCAAAGAGTCCATGTGTTGGAAAGGCTGCTGTGGATGGCTGAAGAGACTTAGAGGAGGTTTCAACATGGTCTCTGATCCTGTGGACATCAGAGGGGGGTACACAACCACATTACACTCAGACACACATATTATTAAACTTTTTCCCCCGACATTCTACAGTCATAATTTCATATTTCCTTGGACACTAAGTTCCCAGACAATGCTTTCATCTAACTTTATGGATAGCATACAGTACTGTGCAAAAGTCTTGAGCCACCCCTCATTTCTTCATATTTTGCTTCCAGTAAAGCCAGAGTTTTTTGTAGTCTTTGAGGTAGTCTTGAGCAATAGTTCTTCAGGCTTTCTTTAGGTCAGGGGTGTCCAATCATGTGCCATGGTGGGCCAAGACCCTGCAGGTTTTCTCTTCTACCCAGTCACTTCAGCAGGTGTTTTCACTTATCAGCAATCAGTGGGAAGAAAGTCAGTGAAATCTGGTGGTAAAGACACTGGCTGGGGGTAAAGCCTGCAGGGTCTTGGCCCTCCATGGCACATGATTGGACACCCCTGCTTTAGGTGTTTTAAAGTTTGTCTATTGACACTGGCTGCTTTTTCACCGATTTTCAGTCTAGTTCTTGCACCTGACTTTTGTCCAGTTTCCTAAAAAAATGAGGAACTTGGACAGCCAGAGAACAAAAGAAAAAGTGGCAGACCTAAAAAAAAAATATCTACAGCAGATGAAGAGTATCTGAAATTCATCTTCTTAAGAATAAGCTAAAAGTCCACCAAAGACCTGAAACACGTGCTGAGAGATCTTCAGTCCTTTCACTTGATCAGTCTACTGTTTGCTGAAGCCACATTAAAAATGGTCTCAGACGAAGGCTGGCTGTCAAGAAGCTGTTCTTACACAAGAGAGATGGGGAGAAAAGGCTTGGGTATGCTAAATTACTCAACAACTGGATTAATGAATCCAAATTTTATATGTGAAGCATCTTTAGAAGAGCTTGAGAATGACTTTTAAGAAGCTTGAAGGACTATTCCTGAAGACTACTTAAAGAAATGTACTTCTGCACAGTACTGTAGGTGTGAAGTTGTGTTTTAAAGGGTCTGAAAACCTAGAAAACAGACTACAGAAAAGCTTTATTCAGACACACTTGCTGGAGCTTCTTAGGAGCTCTACTGGCACAGAGCATACAGTTTGGACCATCTGGAGACTGTCCTTGTTTTGACTGTCAAATTGTGGTTATTTCCCTACAAAATACTCACTGCAATTACCATAAAATGTAAATTTTGTGTACTTAAAAAGTAGATAACCCAAGCTTTATATCATGGAAAAGCACTACTAGTGAGTTTATGTATAACATTTGTGGTTTCTTTCTGTTGCTGTCATTCTCATCTTTACATTTTTTAAACATAGCAAGTGGAATACAAGGAAATCATATTTGCATTTTTGCTGTATTTCCAAAACAGACTTTAACACCTATGTATAAGATATATTGCATTTTGACAGAGTGTATTTTCACATAAAACCTGCATCTGTTTCTGTCTTGTGTCCCTCTGCCTAACATTACTTTGGGGCTTTTTCAAAGGAACATCTGATCACAAGTGCAATTTCTAAGTGCACAACCAAACTGTCAAAATAAGTGGCACCCCTGTCTGTATCAATTCTTTATAGCTTAGTAGAAAGTGCTAGTATCCTGAACTGAAGTGGTAAACACACAAAAAAAACATTGTCCTTGCAATACATCAGCATTTTTACAATTCCACTGTGAGCATGAAGGCATGATGAGGTTATCGTTTTACTCAAAGCACTTACAGTGGGGTAAAAAAGTATTTAGTCAGCCATCAATTGTGCAAGTTCTCCCACTTAAAAGATGAGAGAGGTCTCCAATTTTCATCATAGGTATACCTCAACTATGAGAGACAAAATAAGAAAAAAAATCCAGAAAATCACATTGAAGGATTTTTAATGAATTAATTGGTAAATTCCTCGGTAAAATAAGTATTTGGTCAATAACAAAAGTTCATCTCAATACTTTGTTATATACCCTTTGTTGGCAATGACAGAGGTCAATCGTTTTCTGTAAGTTTTCACAAGGTTTTCACACACTGTTGCCGGTATTTTGGCCCATTCCTCCATGCAGATCTCCTCTAGAGCAGTGATGTTTTGGGGCTGTCGCTGGGCAACACAGACTTTCAACTCTCTCCAAAGATTTTCTATGGGGTTGAGATCTGGAGACTGGCTAGGCCACTCCAGGACCTTGAAATGCTTCTTACAAAGCCACTCCTTCGTTGCTCGGGCGGTGTGTTTGGGATCATTGTCATGCTGAAAGACCCAGCCACGTTTCATCTTCAATGCCCTTGCTGGTGGAAGGAGGTTTTCACTCAAAATCTCACGATACATGGCCCCATTCATTCTTTCCTTTACACGGATCATTCGTCCTGGTCCCTTTGCAGAAAAACAGCCCCAAAGTATGATGTTTCCACCCCCATGCTTCACAGTAGGTATGGTGTTCTTTCTCCTCCAAACACGACAAGTTGAGTTTTTACAATAAAGTTCTATTTTGGTTTCATCTGACCATATGACATTCTCCCAATCCTCTTCTGGATCATCCAAATGCTCTCTAGCAAACTACAGACGGGCCTGGACATGTATTGGCTTAAGCAGGGGGACACGTCTGGCAGTGCAGGATTTGAGTCCATGGCGGCGTAGTGTGTTTCTGATGTAGCCTTTGTTACTTTGGTCCCAGCTCTCTGAAGGTCATTCACTAGGTCCCCCCATGTGGTTCTGGGATTTTTGCTCACCGTTCTTGTGATCATTTTGACCCCACGGGGTGAGATCTTGCGTGGAGCCCCAGATCGAGGGAGATTATCAGTGGTCTTGTATGTCTTCCATTTTCTAATAATTGCTCCCACAGTTGATTTCTTCACACCAAGCTGCTTACCTATTGCAGATTCAGTCTTCCCAGCCTGGTGCAGGTCTACAATTTTGTTTCTAGTGTCCATTGACAGCTCTTTGGTCTTGGCCATAGTGGAGTTTGGAGTCTGACTGTTTGAGGTTGTGGACAGGTGTCTTTTATACTGATAACGAGTTCAAACAGGTGCCATTAATACAGGTAACGAGTGAAGGACAGAGGAGCCTCTTAAAGAAGAAGTTACAGGTCTGTGAGAGCCAGAAATCTTGCTTGTTTGTAGGTGACCAAATACTTATTTTACTGAGGAATTTACCAATTAATTCATTAAAAATCCTTCAATGTGATTTTCTGGATTTTTTTTTCTCATTTTGTCTCTCGTAGTTGAGGTATACCTATGATGAAAATTGGAGACCTCTCTCATCTTTTAAGTGGGAGAACTTGCACAATTGGTGGCTGACTAAATACTTTTTTGCCCCACTGTACGTATGTGTCTACATTTACCCTCACAGAGTGAATGATTTTGATCTGATTTTACATTAAATTAAATAAATAAATAATGGAGTATGCTATTGTTGAGAAAATGTCTTTTATGCTTATCTAAATTTTCTAAAGCTAGTAAAGCAGTGGATAGAATTTGTAAGAAAAGCAGTGAAAACCAAAGAAATTCAGATGAGGCAGATTTTCGCATTACCTACCCTGGCATCTCTTTAAGCAAGTGAAAAAGAGAGATTTGATTGGATTACAAATGTAATGTATGTGTTGAATTTATAAGGGAGAATTTGTCCACTGACAGAACGTCAGATGAAAAGAGAGGAGGAACTTGAAGAAAATCCAGGGACAACTGCACCGTGACTATGGGAAGCCAAATATTTCTCTGAGCCCCAAGGCAGGAGAGAATCCAAACGTGTTCTGGAAAAGAGGGACTTCATGGTCCAGTGGGCATTGTAAAGATTAAGCTGAGCCTGCAGTCACACAAACAGGACTTTACATTGTATATGCATCCATGTACACACACACACACAGAGTGCATAGTGACAATAAAGGCCCCACAGCCTGAAAGGGGTGATAACTAAGGAAAGAGTGTGTGTATGCTCATGTTCATCAACAGTACTATGCTGTGTCTGTACTTGAAATGAGAAAAAGACACATTTAGGAAACCACTATATCTGAACTTTTTTCCCATCTGTGCCATTCTAATGCTCCATTGTGAGCGCCTGTGTGTTCACAGCCACACACTGCTTTGTCAGGTCAGTAGTGGGCCAGCAGCTGTGTCAAAACTCACTGCGCTGGAAGCTTTCGTGATCCAATCAGACGCCCAGTGGCAGTGAATCATGAGCCCAAAATAACACCCCCTCGGTGTTTGTGTTTCCGACCGCTGCTCACTGTCTGTGCGTCCATCCCATCTTGCTACCCGCCTGTCACCTGCCCCGGCTGACCTCAGGAGAACGGTATGCTGACCTTACTATAGTCATGCCAACTGCAAGATGAGATGGGAAACGTCAGAAGATGTGGACATGGTGCCTCTGCATTAGTAATGTACTGTATCGTTGCAGTTGCATGTAAATAAGGTATTTCAGCACATCTGCCTTGTGTTGATGATTTCCTTTTTTAGCGTTACTGTCAATGATTTTACCCAGCCATCACTGTTTACAGAGACACCATCAACACTGATTTAATTCTGAAGAAGGGGGTTAAATACTGGCTACTGCAAACTAATGACCAGACTCTTCAACAGTTAAAGAGAATAGCAGAACCTTTAAAGTAACTACAGCTTTAAAGCTGCAGTAGGCAGAAAACTGAGAATCCTGAAAAAGTTGTCTAATATTTTAAAAAAAAACCTGCCTGCCTTCTGCAGTTCCTTCCCCCTTCAATGTTCTAAGCCACTCCCTATGTCTATGAGGCATGTCAGATTTTGTAGAGCAGCCAGTGGCAAAACCTGTGCTTGACAAGCCCTATGATTGGGCAAAGAAATTGTGAAACTTTGTGCAGGCTGAACAGAGTGCAGAAGATATCCTGTGGCTTTGTCACCTTGTCAGGACACTTGCACTACAAATTGCTGAAGGATAATTGATTTATTTTCAAACTTAAACAAAATTTCTCTGCCTACTTCAGCTTTAATTGAAATAGTTTGGCTTTGTGAGGATGTTTTCCTTCAAATTTTTTTTATTAATCACAATTAAATCTTATCTAAATCTAGGTGCCTCGTATCACAACTCTGAGATCATCTCCACATCAAATCTAAACTGCGGCACAGTTGACACTATTTCTACATCTATTGAGCAGTTTAGACACATTCTCTCAACACACAAAAGACATTTAACTACATATTATGTGCTAATATTTACATTTATTAGAGCCCAGTTATGGTCTAGTACAGTGATTCTCAACTGGTGAGTCACGACGGACCAGTTTTAAGTGGGTGGTGGACAGCAGGTCAAAAAATAAATAATATTCTTAAGTTTAGTTACATCTGAAGTCAGACTTATCTTATTTTGAAAAAACTTTTATTTTGACAGGCATGGGTCAGAGAGGCGCAGCTCTCTAGTGCCATAGCCATGGTAACCATCATTTGATTGATGTTTACTTCAAGTTTGTGTTGCTATTCAGAGGCGGGATGGCAAAGCACAACTATGACCCAGAGTATGTGAAATGTGGATTTTCATACATTGAGGATAAAAAGGGACGAAGCCACAATGTGTAATATGTAGTGAAACGCTTACACATGAGAGCATGAAACCATCCAAACTTAAGCGCCATTTAGAAACCATCCTGCATGCAAAGACAAGCCGGTGAAGACAACTTCGGGAGCTGAGGACATCACAGAAGCGTCTGGCAGCGTCTTGCTCCAAACAAGAACAAACTCTCCGGGCTTCTTACCACATAGTTCACCGTACTGCCACGGCCAAGAAACCCTCACAATAGACGAAGAGCTAATTTTACCTGCCGCCATGGACGTGGTAAGAGAGGTGTTGGATCAGTTGTCTCACTGACTTCCACAAATGACTGGTTAGGTAAAAACATCTCATTTTAAGATAAGATAAGATAAGATAAGCCTTTATTAGTCCCACAATGGGGAAATTCCAGGATTGCAACAGAACAGGGATAGCAACACTCAGAGCAACAATCAGAAGGCAAGAAAAAAAAAGCAAGCAAGCAAGAGCAGCTAATATACATATGTACATATTACTATAAATATATATATATATACACACAGACACAGTGCAGAGCATTGTAGCTGGATGGAATAACTATATGAGTATATAAACACACAGTCGAAGCATTGTAGCTAGATGGAATAAATATGTAGATATATAAACACCTACAGTACGGAGCATTGCAGCTAGGTGGAATAAATATGTAAATATATAAACACACACAGTGCGGAGCAATGTAGCTAGATGGAGTAATATGTAGATATATAAACACACAGTGTGGAGCATTGTAGCTAGATGGAATAAATATATAGATATATAAATATAAACACACCCAGTGCGGAGCATTGTAGCTAGATGGAATAAATATGTAAATATATAAACACACACAATGCAGAGCATTGTTGCTAGATGGGATGAAACAGCACAACCGTCTACTTAGTTGTCCTACATGGTATGATTATGTGCCCATACATATTCTCACCCTCCATAGCGACCGGTATTTTCCTAGTTGTATGCCAGAGGGGACCATTGTGTAAGTCTATTGCATCTTTTGCATTCAAAAAACTATTAGGTTGTTACGTCTTTTTGCTATCTCTGCAAGCAGCCCTGCTTAGGATGTACAGTCTGACAGCCGTTGGTAGGAAGGACCTGCGAAACCTCTCGGTTGTGCACCTGGGATGATGTAGTCTGCTGCTAAATGAGCTCCTCAGTGCATTCAGTATGTCCTGCATAGGGTGGAACTCGGACTCCAGCAGAGACGACAGTTTAGCCACCGTCCTTCTCTCTCGTATCTCCTCCACCGGGTCAAGGCGCTGCCCCAGGACAGAGCTAGCTTTCTTGATCAGTTTGTTCAGTCTCTTCCTATCGGCTGCAGTAATGCCACTGCCCCAGCAGACCACTCCAAAAGTGATGGCTGATGCCACCACCGTGTCATAGAATGTCTTCAGCAGCGCCCCTTGTACACCAAAAGACCTGAGTCTCCTCAGTAGGAACAGCCTGCGCTGTCCCTTCTTGTAGAGTGCGTCAGTATTATGTGACCAGTCTAGTTTATTGTTCAGATGAACACCCAGGTACTTGTAGGATGTCACCATCTCAATGTCTGTTCCCTGTATATTTACTGGTGCTGTGAGGGGTTGTCCTTGCCTGCGGCAGTCCACCACCAGCTCCTTAGTTTCCCTCGCGTTGATCTGGAGGCAGTTCCAATGGCACCAGTCCACGAAGTCCTGGATAAGCCCTCTGTACTCAGCTTCATCTCCATTGGAGATGAGGCCAACGATCGCAGAGTCATCAGAGAACTTCTGTAGATGGCAGTGTGTTGTGTTGTGTGAGAAGTCCGCAGTATAAAGAGTGAACAGGAAGGGAGTGAACAGGAAGGGAGCCAACACCGTTCCCTGGGGGGCCCCCATGCTACCGATGATCGTGTCGGACACACAGTCCCGGGTTCTCACAAACTGAGGCCGGTTCGTGAGGTAGTCCAGGATCCATGATGACAGGTGCTGGTCCACCCCTGCGCGCAGCAGCTTGTCCTTCAGGATCATCGGTTGGATGGTGTTGAAAGCACTGGAGAAGTCAAAGAACATGATCCTCACCACATTCCCGGGCTTCTCCAGGTGGGACAGAGAACGGTGAAAGAGGAAGATCACCGCATCCTCCACCCCAATGCTATGCTGGTAGGCGAACTGGAGTGGATCCATCGCTGGTTCCACCAGGGGGCGGAGGTGAGCAAGGAGCAGTCTCTCCAGGGTCTTCATCAAGTGGGACGTCAAGGCCACCGGTCTGTAGCTGTTCAGGTCTTTGGGGTGGGAAGTTTTTGGTACAGGTACCACACAAGATGTTTTCCACAGCTGTGGTACCCTCCCCAGCTTCAGGCTCAGGTTGAAGATGTACGTCACAATCCCACACAGCTGGTCTGCACAGGACGTGAGGAGCTTTGCGCTGATGCCGTCCGGTCCCGACGCCTTCCTCGCCTTGATCTTCCTCAGCTCCGTCCTCACCTGGGTCCTAGTCAGGGTCAGGATGGGGGGCTGTGTGTTGGGAGTGGGGGGGTGTTGGTGGAGTGGGGAGTGGGCAGCAGGACTTGATGTCTTTAGAGGCAGCAGTGGTTGTTGTGCAGTCGGGGGGAGGGCGGTTGGTCAAACCTATTGAAAAACAGATTCAGATTGTTTGCCCACTCCCTGCCCCCCGTGGCCTGGGGGGAGGTATTCTGGAGCCCAGAGATGGTTTGTGGGCCTTTTTGATTTTGTGCAGTTTTGATATTTATTTTATTCACTTTTTATACATGCAGCGGTCATGTTAATACTCAGTTTGTGTTATGGATGGAGAGATAACCAAAGAAATGAAATATCTAATTTTGTAGCCTCATTTATTTTGTGCAGTTTTGATATTCAATTTTATTTTATTCACTAAGGCAGTTGTCTTAGTCTGTTGGTCCTTAATTTCTTAATAATGTGCTCTGAAATTCCCTTTGCACATACAGACATGGACAAAATTGTTGGTACCTCTCTGTTAATGAAAGAAAAACCCACAATGGTCACAGAAATAACTTGAATCTGACAAAAGTGGTAATAAATAAAAATTCTATGAAAATTAACCAATGAAAATCAGACAATGCTTTTGAATTGTGGTTCAACAGAATTATTTTAAAAAACAAACTCATGAAACAGGCCTGGACAAAAATGATGGTACCCCTAGAAAAGACTGAAAATAATGTGACCATAGGGACATGTTCAACCAAGATGTGTCCTCTAATTAACATCACAGGTGTCTACAAACTTGTAATCAGTCAGTCGGCCTATTTAAAGGGTGACAAGTAGTCACTGTGCTGTTTGCTGACATGGTGTGTACCACACTAAACATGGACCAGAGGAAGCAAAGGAGAGAGTTGTCTCGGGAGATTAGAAAGAAAATTATAGACAAGCATGTTAAAGGTAAAGGCTATAAGACCATCTCCAAGCAGCTTGATGTTCCTGTGACTACAGTTGCACATATTATTCAGAAATTTAAGATCCACGGGACTGTAGCCAACCTCCCTGGACATGGCCACAGGAGGAGACGAATAATACGAATGGTAACAAAAGAGCCCAGAACAACCTCTAAACACATTCATGGTGAACTCCAAGGTCAAAGTACATCAGTGTCAGATCGCACCATCCGTCATTGTTTGAGCCAAAGTGGACTTCATGGGAGACAACCAAGGAGGACACCACTGTTGAAAACAAATCATAAAAAAGCCAGAGTGGCATTTGCCAAACTGCATGTTGACAAGCCACAAAGCTTCTGGGAGAATGTCCTATGGACAGACAAGACAAAACTGGAACTTTTTGGCAAGGCACATCAGCTCTGTGTTCACAGACGTAAAAATGAAGCATACCAAGAAAAGAACACTGTCTCTATTGTGAAATGTGGAGGAGGTTCTGTTATGTTCTGGGGCTGCTTTGCTGCATCTGGCACAGGGTGTCTTGAATCTGTGCAGGGTACAATGAAATCTCAAGACTATCAAGGTATTCTAGAGAGAAATGTGCTGCCCAGTGTCAGACAGCTTGGTCTCAGTCACAGGTCATGGGTCTTGCAACAGGATAATGACCCAAAAAACACAGCTAAAAACACCCAAGCATGGCTAAGAGCCAAACATTGGACTATTCTAAAGTGGCCTTCTATGAGCCCTGATCTAAATCCTATTGAACATCTGTGGAAGGAGCTGAAACATGCCGTCTGGAGAAGGCACCCTTCAAACCTGAGACAACTGGAGCAGTTTGCTCATGAGGAGTGGGCCAAAAATACCTGCTGAGAGGTGCAGAAGTCTCATTGACAGTTACAGAAATCGTTTGATTGCAGTGATTGTCACAAAAGGTTGTGCAACAAAATATTAAGTTAAGGGTACCATCATTTTTGTCCAGGCCTGTTTCATGAGTTTGTTTTTTAAAATAATTCTGTTGAACCACAATTCAAAAGCATTGTCTGATTTTCATTTGTTAATTTTCATAGAATTTTTATTTATTACCACTTTTGTCAGATTCAAGTTATTTCTGTGACTATTGTGGGTTTTTCTTTCATTAACAGAGGGGTACCAACAATTTTGTCCACGTCTGCATAAATAAATGTGTATTAATGTTTTTCAAAAAATGACGTATATGTTTTCAAAGGCTATCTTTGAAAAATAAATCTGCATGGTTTGAATTCTATATAAGTGGGTCGCGAGTTAATGACCATGGCAAAATGTGGATCCCAGGGTGAGACCAGTTGAGAACCCCTGGTCTAATACATATATGAGCCTATAACCATTGTTCTCAACTGTTTCTAGAATGGTCTCCCAATATTGCATTTTTTATTCCACCTCTTCTCCTTTCTTTTGTGACAGTTACATGTCTGTTTACTTGGAAAATAATTTCACACAGTAAAACTGCCAGTCTCTTTTTAGTTTGATGATATGATTTTGCTAAATGTTTAACACTCATCTTACTAACTGAGGTCTGATTTCATATTCTATTACCACATATGATATTAAAGGTGACAGAGATAACATCCATACCTCCTGGTTAGTAGGTGTATCACTCCCTCTTGGCCTGCTACTATAATATCGCACTGTCTGCCAGGTTGAGACAAATATCCACATATTGAACTTTTGCCTTCAGACTTAGTCAATTCTCTGTATGATTCAGAGTATCTGGCAACCCCTGAGCCTCCGGTTTCCTCCCACAGTCCAAAGACATGCCTGTTAGATTAACTGTCATCAGCTGAGGATGTAATGTACTTAGACATGAATGTGAGAGAGATGCTTTTCTGCCTCTTTCTGTTGGGGCCCACGTTGGACTAGCAATCTGTCCAGGGGCTGCCCTGCCTCTCGCTGAAAAATGCTGGGATAGGCTCCAGCCCCTTCGCAACCCAAAAAAGATTCAGCGATTAAAATGAAGAATTATTTCACAAGTGTAATATTTTTTTTCAGAATACAGACTTTCATTCTGTATTTTTCAAAATGTTTTGTGGATGTATTGTTTGTAGAAAATTATGTTTTAAGATAAGCATTTATTAGTCCCACAATGGGGGAAATTCCAATCCTTTTCATGCAAATGAAGTCCATATGCTATTAAGCTAATATTCTCTGACTTATCACATACATTACTGAAAAATCAAGATTGGATATTAATGTAATAGCCTTCTAGGCAAACATGTCTTGAGAACTTATACTAGAGTTATTTGGGGTGGGAATCACCAGAGGGTGCCCGATACGATACATATCATGATACTTGTGCTGTGATGCAACACTGTCACAATCTTGTAATATACTGAGTTTTGCGATATCATATATTGCAATTTTCCATCCTGATCTTTGTCTTGTTCTGTCTCTCAGCAGTCACTCCTTTGCTGTGCTGACCTAACCAGACAGTGAGCATTTAGCACCATCTTGGACTGAATAGTCAACTGTTCTTTTATTACTCTTGTACCTAAATAGGTAAGTTTGTGTTTGTAACATCAAATAATAATTCTTAATAAAGTATCATCATACAGTCTCTCTTAACTGATACAGTATCACCATGTACATAGTCAGAGACGCAGAGCCAAAAGTAGAGGAGAGACAGAGAACTGGGCAAAGCTCAACAAGGAGTTCAGGAAAGCAGCAAATGCAGACAAATGGGAGTATCCTGAAGAGAGATGTCGACATCTAGAACAAACAACAAGAACCTGAAAGAAGTGAGCAGAAATCATCAATGACAAAGACGGGAACACGCTGATGGAATCAGAAGCCATCATGAAGAGGTGGGCAGAGTATTGTCATCAACTCTACCATGAACCACAAAACTATTACTGGAGAAGAAGCAACGACCAGAAGACAGAGCCAGAACCAACACGGGAAGAAGTACAGTCAGCAATGAACCATTGCCCAACGACAAAGCACCAGGGACAGATGAAACACCAGCTGAGTTATGGAAGTCATCTGGAGAAGAAGGCCTCAACTTACTTTGGAAGCTCTGCGTAAAGATATGGAAGAGTAAAGAGTGGCCCAAGGACTGGTGCAGGGGATATTTATTCCCATCTGGTGGTAGACCATCGAGAACGATGATGTCTAGTTCTACAGCTGTCTTCGATTGTGGGCCCGGATGTGGCTGACAAGTCCAATCCTGGAAGGGCACATGTGGGGGCAGAAAGGGCACTGGAATGACACAGTAGTTGGTGCAGAGGAAAAGGCCTTCCAGCATTCTCTGGTGCTGGTGATTCTGAACAGTCGGCGAGATCTCACAGCTGGGATCTTGTAGATCCCATCTAGAAGAAAGGAAATGTTAAAGAATGCTCGAACTACCGCACAATCAATCCTATTGTACATGCCAGCAAGGTGCTGTTGAAGATCACTAGCATCAGAATTCAGCAGAATTATTTATCTGAGATGGCAGAAGAACAATTTGGTTTTGTAAAAGGAAAGGGTACCAGACAACAAACAGTAAACAATAGGATAATTATGGAGAAGTGCAAAGAATACAATATCCCACTTTATATGTGCTTCATAGACTATGCAAAAGCATTTGACTGTGTCAGCCATCAGCTACTCTGGCAAGACATGCAGAGGATGGGCTTCCCAGCACATATAATAGAACTTGCAGAACATTTCTATTGGAATCAAGAGGCAGCAGTGAGGACCAACTGTGCCCTTCAGAGGTAAAGTGGGCTATCCCACAAAACCATTATTTTGAGAAAATGAGCTCTAAAGTTGAAATATTCTCAAAAAATCAGTGTGCCTATATCATTAAAAAGTTACCCTCTATAATTACCTTCAAGGTGTGACTTAAATATGAAAATATATTTAAATCACATAAACTTTAGAGCTCATTTTCTCAAAATAATGGTTTTGTGGGATAGCCCACTTTACCTCTGAAGGGCACAACTGTGGAACATCGGAGTGGTTCACCACTGAAAGAGGAGTACAACAGGCTGCATTGTGTCCCCTGTGCTATTTAATATCTACTCTGAAAGCATCATGAGAGAGGCCACAGAGAACACCAGTGCTGGAATTAAGATCGGGGGCAGAATAATTAACAACTTATAGTATGCAGATGACACAACACTGCTCTGCGAGAGTAAGGAAGAACTCATGGATCTACTATCTCATGTGCAACATCTGAGCAAAGAAAAAGGGCTCCTTTTGAATACAAAGAACACTAAGATCATAGTAGTGGACAAGAACAGGACAGTTGACAGTAAGTTTATTCTCAATGGGGAAGAGCTCAAAGAGGTGAAAAACTTCATTTATTTAGGATCCTTGATCACTACGGAAGTAAACTGCATGCCAGAAGTCAACAGAAGATTAGGTATGGCCAGAAGCACAATTCAAAATATGACAACAATATGGAAAAGCCAAGCAGTCAGTAAAAGTCTCAAGCTGTGCATTGCCAGAGCATCTGCCTTTGCTGTTGCATCCTACGGGTGTGAATCGTGGATGTTTTCAAGGAAAGTCATCAACAGAATTGAGGCATTTGAATTGTGGACCTACCAACGGCTGCTGCATGTGTACTGGAGGCTGCACAAGACCAACACCTGGATCTTAGAGCAACTAAGAACAGAACTGATGCTAATAGAGCACATGAGAAGAAGGAAGATTAATTATTTTGGCCATACCATCCATCCATCCATCCATCCATCCATCCATCTTCTACCGCTTTTCCGGAGGTCCGGGTCGCGGAGGCAGCAGTTCAAGCAGAGAAGCCCAGACTTCCCTCTCCCCAGCCACCTGCTCCAGCTCTTCAGAGGGGATACCAAGGCGTTCCCAGACCAGCTGGGAGACATAGTCTCTCCACCGGGTCCTGGGTCTGCCCCGGGGTCTCCTCCCAGTGGGACGTGCCTGAAACACCTCAAGTGGGAGGCGTCCAGGAGGCATCCTAATCAGATGCCCATACCACCTCAACTGACTCCTTTCAATGTGGAGGAGCAGCGGTTCTACTCTGAGCCTCTCCCGGATGACTGAGCTCCTCACCCTATCTCTGAGGGTGAGTCCAGCAATCCTACGGAGAAAGCTCATTTCAGCCGCTTGTATCCGCGATCTCGTTCTTTCGGTCATTACCCAAAGCTCGTGACCATAGGTGAGAGTAGGAACGTAGATTGACTGGTAAATCGACAGCTTTGCCTTAGAACTAAGCTCCCTCTTCACCACAACAGACCGGTACAACATCCGCATCACTGCAGATGCTGCTCCAATCCGTCTGTCGATCTCTCACTCCATTTTCCCCTCACTCGTGAACAAGACCCCAAGATACTTAAACTCCTCCACTTGGGGCAGGAGCCTGTCCCCAACCCGGAGAAGACAATCCACCTTTTTCCGGCTGAGGACCATGGACTCGGACTTGGAGGTGCTGATTCTCATCCCAGCCGCTTCACACTCAGCGGCAAACCGTCCCAGCAAGAGCTGTAGGTCATTGCTGGATGAAGCCAACAGGACAACATCATCTGCAAACAACAGAGATGAGATCCTGTGGTCACCGAGCATGACACCCTCCATTCCCTGGCTGCGCCTAGAAATCCTGTCCATAAAAATTATGAACAGGATCGGTGACAAAGGGCAGCCCTGGCGGAGTCCAACTCTCACTGGGAATGACTCCGACCGAGTGTTGGCAATATGAACTAAACTCTCACAACGGTCGTACAGAGACCGAATAGCTCGTAACAACAAGCCCGATACCCCATACTCCCGAAGCACCCCCCACAAAAATCCATGAGGGACGCAGTCAAATGCCTTCTCCAAGTCCACAAAACACATGTAAACTGGTTGGGCAAACTCCCACGAACCCTCAAGAATTCTCGAGAGGGTAAAGAGCTGGTCCGATGTCCCACGGCCAGGACGAAAACCACATTGCTCCTCCTGAATCCGAGGTTCGACCAACGGCCGGACTCTCCTCTCCGGTACCTTGGCATAGACCTTCCCAGGGAGGCTGAGGAGTGTGATCCCTCTAAAGTTGGAGCACACCCTCCGGTCCCCTTTTTTGAAGAGAGGAACCACCACCCCGGTTTGCCATGCCAAAGGCACTGCCCCCGACCTCCACGCAATGTTGCAGAGGCGTGTCAACCATGACAACCCAACAACATCCAGGGCCTTGAGGTACTCGGGGCGAATCTCATCCACCCCCGGGGCCCGGCCACCAAGGAGATTTTTAACCACCTTGGCGACCTCAGCCCCTGTGATAGGCGAGTCATCCCCCTCGTCCCCAAACCCTGCTTCCTCTGTGGAAGGCGTATCAGTGGGATTGAGGAGATCCTCAAAGTATTCCTTCCACCGCCCGACGATATCCCCAGTTGAAGTCAACAGTGTCCCATCCGCACCATACACAGTGTGGACGGGGAGCTGCTTTCCCCTCCAGAGCCGCCGAACAGTTTGCCAGAATCTCTTTGAATCTCTTTTCTATTTTGGCCATACCATCAGGCACAATATCCTGGAAAAGAACATTCTCCAGGGAATCACAGAAGGAAAGAGAGGCAGAGGGAGACCACCTAGAACTCGCAAAAAGGACATAGGGGAATGGACTGGAAAAAACATTGTGGAAGCAACCAGAATAGCAGAGAACAGGGATCTGTGGCGTGATGCGGTCTATGTCACAGCAGTTCATACATGAGCCACCTGACCAGAGAGCAAGATCACCACCACAAAGTATCATGATGCTTTGATGGATCAATTTTTTACACACCCCTAATAGTTATTACACAGTATACAGTTAGAGCTACAGTTAAACATTTTACTATGATTTTCAGCCACTGTTATCAAACTTATATTGCTAAAACATTATCTTGGGTAATACTATAATCATCTTTTAGCTGAAAATATATTGATAGGATGAGTTACAACATGAATGAGCTAAATTTATGAGTTTGCATTTGCTCCACTTAACAAATGTGACCTTATATTGTGTCTTTGAATGTATCAAGAGCACCAGTTCTAAATTTCATCTGCACTTCAGACCTTCTGCTCGACAGACAGACCTTTAAAGATGGACTCCAGTGGATATAAATCCCCTATAAAAACAAATCTACATTGTCTAAAATAGCATCGTATACCCTTTTTTCTACAAAAAACTTTCATTGTCCTACAGTTTTGGGTCAAAATCTTTTCACTTTTCCTCTTCCTTCAAAACCCAGGATCTGTGAATAGGCCCACCCAGATCCCACAAGGTTAATGGTGGCTAGTGCTACATTAAACAGAATAACTCCTGTGATAAAAAGACTTACCGGTCGAGTGACATGCCCAGTTGTATGCACGGTGGCCTAGGATAATGACTGAAACTGCATCAGTCCTTAAAAGCAGTTTAATGGTAAAACTCATCTTAATTTGGGTCAAGTTTTCAAAGCAGCTGTCCAAAAATGCTAAGTGGACCTGGAAGCTAACTTCAGTCAGGACAGAGACAGTTATTACATCCTGACTGGCTCAACACTACGCACCTGTTATAGTGATGTCACCAAAAACATTCCGTCTAAACTTGCCTTTTTCCTAAGGGAGGAGCTTAACTAAAATTTCACAGCAAAAAAATAAATAAATAAATAAAAATAAAACACAGACATGAAACATTTGAGTGATTTTGCTCTTGATATGTCTTGTAAGTCATAAAAAAAACATGTTACAGGCATGTTAATGTGGAAAAAATTGATTTTTGGCAGGGTGTCATTTTAAGACCTCCATCTCAACATTTGCATCTTGAAGCTCCTCACTCGCAAGCTTCTATCATTAAGACTCTTAAAACACAGTCGCTTGCTGAAGCCCTTGAGGTTGTTCTGCTTTTTGAACGCAAGATTTTAAAACACGAAGGATGTTTTTTTCCCCTGTTTCACTTCTGCTTGTTGGCATTTTCACTTCAATTAATCCATCTCTCTGCATACACTACAGAGATGATAATAAACTTCAAAAAAATCAAGAGATCTTTTATTTAAATGCTTTATTCTTCAAAATAATGTTAAAGCCATGTATTCATTTCCACCATAATATGCTATAAAACTTACATTGTGAAGAATGTAGGCTATGAACAATAATTAGCCTACAGTATGCATATAAGCAAATTACAAATAAGGGGCCAAAGTTATTAATGCATATTTCCCTATACTGCTGCAAAACTAAATTTTCTAACATGAAACAGAGCAAAAGAAGTTTTCTCCACATCTTAGTGTATACAGTCAAATTCTGTTTGGTTCTCCTATAATCATACCAAAACCAAATTATCACATTTTTGTTAAAAAGGATTTTCTCTTCTTTTACATAGCTTTCCATATTTCAGTGTGCATTAGATAGGTCAAGGTTAGTTCCCTCCACTCCACAGATCCAGATCTGCACCCACACAGAAAAGTCTGCGGCGCTCCACAACATATTCACAGCTCACAGCACTGAACTTTGCCGCAAAGTTAAAAAAAAAAAAAAAAAAACCACATCTGAAGCTTTCAAAAGGGCACAGTAAATGTGCAAGTCAAAATCAGGCTTATGCAACATCACTCTTAATTCAAAGGCAGAGCGTGATCTGGAGATTGACAACCTTGTTATAGTCATGGTATTTTTTGAGTGGTATTGTTGTCATAATCTCAAAAGAATCTTCCAAAAGTCTAAAAAAGAGTTCCACATGAATTTAGTCAAACGTGTATCAGTTTATGAGCTTGACACAAGTATGTGGACCTTTGTTCCTGGTCCATAACCAAAGACACAAAAATCTCCTGCCTTCGAGCCTGTTAATCTCATGGCCTCCACTGAGAATCTGTAAATAGGCCAAGTGTTCTTTTTCTCTGGAGTTTCTCTTGTCGTTCTGCGCTGTGTCACATCAATTATGGAGCAATGAGAAACGCATGCCTCCTGCACTTATTCCATCTGCTTCGCTGGCCACTGGACAAGCACAGAGCATGAAGACCAAACATGCCTTACTGTACTAGCAGCCATTTACTTCATGCACCATTACAGTAAAGCCTGGCTCGGTCACAAACTGAAAATCCTTCACCTGTCTAGCCTGGGGAAGAGCTCATAGTAATAGAAGTGTCCTTGATCATGGGATGTACATTAGCTGGTGTTATTAGCTTTCAACGACTCTTGTGCCAGTCATCTGATAAGCTATCCATTAGACTGCTCTTTTCTATTGATCAGTGTCCATTCCCTATATAGAACAAAACTTCCTTTGGACATCATGATTCTGCAATGGTTTAAAGGGAAAATGCATATACATACAGTATATAGCGATATAAAGCTGAAACTGTTTTCCCTGGTCCATATCATCTCTAAACTACCCCAAACATGTTTCGGTGAATGTAACTGCACTTACAACAAACCTATATGTGATTGCACATGATGTACATTTTGACAGACCGAGAAAATTGGGCAAAGATGGCAAACGGCTGTCTAATATCACCAAGACCACATGCAAGTCTTGTGAGGTCATTTTTTAACAATCATCTCAGCATATGCTGGCTTCATCAGCGCCTGAGGGGAACTGCAAAGGCACTTCTTTTTTTTTTTTGCAGGTGCAGAGAAGAAACAGTGCATGTGTGCACATGTCACCGTCAGCTGTGCAGATCCACCACTGCGAGAGACAAAAGGGTGCAGCGACGTGCGTCTTTAATTGCGCTGCCACCAGAAAATGAGGCTATGAGATCACACCTGGAGTCCCCCCCCCCCCCCCCCAGGACGACAGGCTGTGCATGTAGAGGGACCTCTGCCTCAGATTTTGCATCAGCATCCATGCTCGATCACCTGAACGGAACCGTGCCTCGCGCACGCCTCTCAACATGCTATTATGCTGACAGTGGCACCCTCTATTTTCTATCACGTGCAAACGTCTCTGGATTGATTTTGACTCCCCCCACCACCCCCCACCCCAACATCTTTGCACATTTTCGCCCGACAGCGCTGGCAGTCAAAGGGCAGATCCTCGCACGGCCAGCCTCTCCTTACCTGGCAGTCGGGCGAGGTAATGGCTGCTGTCGCCGTAGCTGACAGGTGGTGAGGTGTAGTTTGTGCAGTACTCTGCCCTCTGGTAGTACTCCGCATCCCTGCCCCTCAGCTGCAGCGCCATCATCGCAGGAACATCCCTCTGCCAACTTCTCCTCTCCAAAAACCGGGCGGCCAGGCAGGATGACGGTCCCTACCAACAGTCAGCCACCGGGGCTTTCAGCGGAGGGGTGGCGGCCGGAGAAACAGCGAGACCCCGAAGGCGGCATGAGGCGGCAACACTCCTTCGTGGCCAGCGCGTAAACGCATTAAACTAGTGTGCGCCTATCAAACGATGGCAAAGGCGTCATCGCTCTCTAAAGTGGGGTTTAAAGGCGTAAACCGTGCCGGGGCTCCTGCAGCCTCCCTCTGACTGTTGGTACGGTCCATTTCCGATGCCACTGCCGCTTCCTAGCATGGGTGGCAATCATGGCACTCTGTAGAAATATGTTCCACCTCTGCGGCGCGCGGAGATCACCCCTGCTGCCAGTCTGTGGGTGTCAGATCTGCGGACAGAACAGCCGGTCTGTCTGTGTCTGTGACCGTGTTGTAGAAATGTTAATAAGATGTGGAGACTTGGGGAAATGAAGCACAATCATGTGAATGAAAAGGGAAGCATACATGTGCATTTGTTACCTTCTGCTTTTATAATTATTATTATTGTTAAATTTACTGTTATTTTGCCATTTTCCTATTAGATTGTGGTTACATTTTATGTTTCACATAATCAAAGGCTATAAATGCAGAGGTGAGTGGAATGATACTCGGGTAAAATTAACTTTACCTAACAGCAGTATTATCTCAAGTATAACCATCCCACCTCACCCAAACTTGATTAAACCTAACTAGATTTAAAAAAAAAAAACACTTCAAAAATGTTGATTGAACAGTGAATACCTTTGATCAATTTTATTCTTTCAAATAATGAACAAACTTTAAGGTATTGGAGGAAAATATGTAACAGACAAGTACAGTGGTGTGAAAAAGTGTTTGCCCCCTTCCTGATTTCTCTTTTTTTTGTATGTTTGTCACACTCAAATGTTTCAGATCATCAAACAAATTTAAATGTTAGACAAAGATGACAAGTAAATACAAAATGCAGTTTTTAAATGAATGAGTTTATTATTAAGGGGAAAAAAATTCCAAGCCTCCATGGCCCTGTGTGAAAAAGTGATTGCCCCCTAAACCTAATAACTGCTTGGGCCACCCTTAGCAGCAACAACTGCAATCAAGTGTTTGCAATAATTGGCAATGAGTCATTTACAGCGCTGTGGAAGAATTTTTGGCCCACTCATCTTTGCAGAATTGTTGTAATTCAGCCACATTGGAGGGTTTTTGAGCATGAACCGCCTTTTTAAGGTCATGCCACAGCATCTCAACCGGATTCAGGTCAGGACTTTGACTAGGCCACTCCAAAGTCTTCATTTTGTTTTTCATAAGCCATTCAGAGGTGGACTTGCTGGTGTGTTTTGGATCGTTGTCCTGCTGCAGAACCCAAGTGTGCTTCAGCTTGAGGTCATGAACAGATGGCCGGACATTCTCTTTCAGGATTTTTTGGTAGACAGCAGAATTCATGGCTCCATTTACCACAGCAGGTCTTCCAGGTCCTGAAGCAGCAAAACAGCCCCAGACCATCACACTACCGCCTCTGTATTTTACTGTTGGTATGATGTCCCTTTTCTGAAGTGCTGTGTTACTTTTACTCCAGATGTAATGGGACACACACCTTCCAAAAATTTCAACTTTTGTCTCATCAGAATTTTCCCAAAAGTCTTGGGGATCATCAAGATATTTTCTGGCAAAACTGAGACGAGCCTTTATCTTCTTTTTGCTCAGCAGTGGTTTTCGTCTTGGAACTCTGCCATGCAGGCCATTTTTACCCAGTCTTTTTCTTATGATGGAGTCATAAGTGAGGCCTGCAGTTCTCTGGATGTTGTTGTGGGGTCTTTTGTGATCTCTTGGGTGAGTCATCGCTGCGCTCTTGGGGTAATTTTGGTCGGCCAGCCACTCCTGGGAAGGTTCACCTCTGTTCCATGTTTTCACCATTTGTGGATAATGGCTCTCACTGTGGTTTGCTGTTTAGAAATGGCTTTATAACCTTTTCCAGACTGATAGATCTCATTTACTTTGTTTCCCATTTGTTCCTGAATTTCTTTGGATCACAGCATGATGTCTAGCTTTTGAGGATCTTTTGGTCTATTTCACTTTGTCAGGCAGGTCCTATTTAAGTTATTTCTTGATTGAGAACAGGTGTGGCAGTAATCAGGCCTGGATGTGGCTAGAGAAATTGAACTCAGCTTTCCAAAGATGTGATAAACCACAGTTAATTTATGTTTTAACAAGCGGGGACAATCACTTTTTCACACAGGGCCATGTAGGTTTGGATTTTTTTTCCCCCTTAATAATAAACACCTTCATTTAAAAAGTGCATTTTGTGTTTACTTGTGTTATCTTTGTCTAATATTTAAATTTGTTTGATGATCTGAAACATTTTGTGTGAAGTGTCTGGGCGATGTGGCTCAAAATCTCCACTTTTTTTCTATGCCATACAGTGGAGATCGAGATCAGAGAACAACGTATTTACATAATTTATTCTGAAATATTGTTAGTCTTCGTTGTCCAGAATTTAACAGAATATCAGCTGTAGCTATACCACTGTTGTACTAGCATGTCTTTTTTTAATAACCGAGGCACTTCAACACAAACATTTATTTTCTTGAAAAAAAAACTGTGAGCACAGTGACCACTGTGTCAGAAGAGAAGATTTATACCATGTTTTGTTTTGTTTTTTTATGGCCATATGATTCAAAAATTAATAGGAAGTGTAGAGGTCCATGCTTTGAGTGACTTTAGCATATCTGCACCCACAGGACATCAGTAGTTTCTCACACTGCTCTGGTTGATCTTGGTCCATTCTTCTTCAGTCTCTTCCACAGTTCAGTAAATGTAGTCGGTTTCTTAGCCATTACTTTGTTGCCAAGGATTTTCCAGAGATTTTCTATGGGGTTTAGATCTGGACTCTAGGCTGGCCATTTCATTGTTTCAATATTGTTAGATTCAAGGAACTGTTGAACACATTTTGCAGTATGACAGGGGTCATTGTCTTACATGAAAATTGTGGGCTGATTGGGAGACAATTGCAGTGAAGGAACTGCATGTTGCTGAAGGAGGTTCACAAACATTTGCATTCACCCTGCCATGTAGCTGTACAAGAGGCCCACCTCTTTTTTCTCCCTTGTCCTGTCAGGCAGCTAGGTAAGCAGAGCAGGGATCTATCACCCTTATTGTACCAAAACATATTTACTTTGCCAAGAGGAGCTTATACAGTACCTAACTGTGTATTGTATATTGTTGTAAACTCTTCCTGTAATAACTTTTAATACTTTATTACCTCCGCCAAGGAGGTTATGTTTTTACCGGGGTCTGTCTGTCTGTTTGTCTGTTACCAGCATAACTCAAAAAGTTATTAACGGATTTTGACAAAGTTTTCAGGACAAGTCCAAAATGGGACAAGGAAAAAATGATTACATTTTGGGAGTGATCCGGATCACCGCCATGACCAAAAAAGTGATTTTTGTCAATAACTACTCAACTAATAATGATTTCAACGTGAATCCAATTGCTAAAGGTATGTTTTGATGGTCAATGAATCTGAAAATATAGATAAAATAAATGTAGGACTTTTCAAAGTCCAGCAATTACATTTTTGAGTAGATCACAGCATGGGGGACTGGCCTGCCTTGGTGGAGGTCTGCGCTCTCCGAGTGCTTTTCTAGTTTTAATTATTTTTTCCATGGAAGACCCGACAGGCTGGGGAAGAGGGAAAGCAAGTGTGTGGAGGGGGAAAGAAAAGGGAGGGGAACAGACAGAAAAACAAACAAACCAACAACTAAAACAAACAAAAGACAAACTGCTTCTTCCACCGAAGATGTCTCAACACGAGTCTGGTTTCCGTACCTGTTAAAGGAGAGACACTTGTAGGTGTACGTCTGTGTGCATATATATGAAAGCGCGCGCAAATTAAGTGTGTGCATGTGAGTGGTTTGTCAGGAAGCATATAAAGCGGAGGGCCGGTCGAAGCAGCTCTCCCCCTGGGAACCCCGAGCAGGCAAGGTAGTGCCACCAACTCCCACAGGGCACAAACGTCCAAGGTCAGCAAGCCCCAGGAAAGCTGGGCATCCGCCCCTAGAGGGACGATCGAGGGAGGCCAGGTCACTCAGCAGCTGGCGCAGCAAGCCCACACCCCCAGACCTGTCTGACCCCCAGCGGGGCCAACGCCCATCCCCGGACCCCAGACACCAGGAGGCCAGTGACCCCACGCCCCATGCCGGAGACCGGCCCATGCCCGCCAGCGCAAGCCCCCCCAGTGGTCCTGCCCCAGCGCCACCGCCGCACACCCCGGGGACCCCAATGCCCAAAGAAGTCCCCCTGCCCAGGGGAGCCCACATTGCCAAGAGACACAACCCCCCCTTAATCCAGCACCTCCAGACTCGCAGACACACCCCTCCCCACACCTTCACACCTACATGCTCCCATGTGCACCCATATGCACTAACTCCCTCTCACTCACCCGGACCAACCCATTCTCTCTCACTCCTGTACTCATTCAAACTCACTCCTCATTCACCCTTGTTTCATAAGACGGCTGCAAAGCAGATGCAGCAAGCCTGAATGTGCACCAGTACCCGGCAGTGACCAGGGAGACCACCGGCGCAGGCCACAGAAGCAGACCTCCACCCCCAGCGCCCAACTAAGTGACTGATCAGCAGACCACCGCAGGCGCCCCGAGATGCCACCCGACATGCAAAGCGCCGCACAAAACTGACCCACCATCACCACCTCCATTCATCACCCCCTCAATCTCACTTACACCCATATTCAGTCCCCCTCTCACTCCCTTGGTTGTATTTATACTTTCTGTAGCACCCAGGGATTTTGACAACATGATGGGTTCCAGGCTCCCCACCGGGCCTCCACACCCCTAGCAGGAGGAGGACAACAGGGGTGGGGGAAGACCCCCCCCCCCGCACAAAACATAGTGGGTGTATGTCAGTTATATGATGTAATTGTGTGCAAATGTGTGGACTACCAAAGTGCAATTAAAATTGGGGGGATAGTGATTGGAGCACCGCTAGCCACTGCGATGGGCATCGGGGCCCTCATCCCCCCAAGTCCTCAGTGTCTAAAATGCAATTAAAATTGAGGTGAGTACAGCCCCACCGCACAGCAAAGGTATCCCCTTCGCTGACACAGTGCGGCACACCCCCACCCCAAAGCCCTAAATGTATCCAAGAAGATGTATATTCCACCCAGAGTCAGGGGGAGGGGAGGGTGGGAAATAAGACTGGGAGGGAGGCAGTCTAAAAGCTAGCCCCCGCCCCCCTCCCGAAGCCAGCTTGCAAACTGGTTCATGAGACAACCCACTGCCCCCAAATCCCAACCCAGGGCGAGGGCCGCCAGTGCAAGCAGCCAGGACCCACCAGCATCGTGCCCCGGCGCTCCCAGCACCACAAACGTGATGGGGCAGCCATACAAATTCCCACTCATCTTACACACACAAACATGGACAACAACAGTCACAATAGTGAACAATGGGCCTGACCCACACGGCGCCCCACATGCCAAGTGACACTCTCGAGCGCCCACGCAAGCCCACCGACCACCCTCCCCAGACGCACACCGACAGCGGCAGGCCGCCCTGCAGCCACAGCTACCCCGGAGCAACCCGACAGAAACACGGCCAACAGCCCCCCCAACCACCCCCAAGCACCAACACACACCCGCCGCCAATGACACTAGGGGCAATGCGACAAAGCGCCTCACCCCGCAACACAACAGCAGGGCGGCCGGGACAAGCAGGCCCCAAAACGTCAACCCCCATGCCACTAGATGGACTGCCCCACCCCTGCCACCCAACAAAGTTCTCCTACCCATACACACATCCTCTACCCCCAGACATCCACCCACAAGTAACCCATACACACACGTACCCCCACCCACCATCACACATGCCCACCTACACCCACACACAGCCCCACCTGCCCACTCACAACACACACACCCACTTCCACATCCGCTCATACACAAGCACCCACTCACACCCACTCTCACACACACACACACATACACACACACATGCACGCCCACACCCGCAGACCCCAGTGGACGGGGAGGGCGACCCAGGATGCAGGCACCTACCCCAGGGTGCCGCCAGGGCTCCAGGGAAAACACGACCCTGCCGCACAAGGATGCACCAGGGCCAACCCGCACCACCGGTGCACACCCAACCCTGGCCTATGGGGGGGGAACGCCCCCTCCCCAGCACCAGGGGCCCAGGACCAGACCCAAACCCCCCCCGGGAGGCGAGGCCAGCAGGCCGGGGACCACAGCCCCCCCCCCCCCCCAAGAGGCCCAACTCTTGCTGCAGAAAACATCCCCAAACTATGACACTACCTCCTCCACATTTAACTGACTTCTTTACACACTTTGGGTTCAGTCGTCCCCAGTTTGACGGCAAAAATATTGTTTCCCATCAGACCCAAATAAATTGAACTTCCTCTCATCACTGAAGTGCACTCTGGACCAGTTCTCCTCTGTCCACACAACATGCTCCTCAGCAAAGGCAAGTCTGGCCTTTTTATTCTTCCTGCTGATGAGAGGTTTGGTCACTGTTGAGTGAGCTTGAATCTAAATTGTCTTAAACGGAGAGACACTGTGTACCAAGACAGATCCTTGTCCTGTTCAGCATTGAACTTGCGAGAAATTCCAGCTACAGTGTTGAGCCGATTTCCACAGTGAGAGTCTTCGCATAATCCTGTCCCCCAAACCAGAGCAGTGTGAGCAACCAGTGATGTCCTGTGGGTGCAAATGTGCTGAAATCATTCAAAGCAAGGGCCTCTGCATTTCCTCTTAATTTTTGAATCCTATAGCCCTAAAAAAAAAAAAAAAAAATTGTTTAAATCTTCTCTTCTGACACAGTGATCACTGTTCTCTAATTTTGCTCACTGTTTTTTTATACAAAATAAATGTTTGTGTTGAAGTACCTCGGTAATTATTTTGATCTCCTCTCTCTCTCTCTCTCTATATATATATATATATATATATATATATATATATACTGTATGTGTGTGTGTGTGTGTGTGTGCGCGCGCGCGTGCATACACACGCAGAGCAGGGAAAATAAGTACTGAACATGTCAACACTTTTCTCATTAAACATATTTCTGATAGAGCCATTGATCGTAGATTTTCACCAGATATCAGTAACAACCCAAGTAATCCATACATGCAAGACAACTGTGTTCACAAAACAAGTTATATTTAATAAAGTGGAAGCGGAAGAAGATGGATGGATGGATGGAAAGACACAGGGAATAAGTATTGAACACACTTGGTGAAATTCATTTACTGTTTAGTAGAAAAGCCTTTGTTGGTAATAACAGCTTCCAGACACCTCCAGTATGAAGAAACTAGGCGCAGGCATTGCTGAGGAGTGATTTTAGCCCATTCTTCCACACAAACTGTCTTCAAATCTTGAAGGTTCCGTGGGTGGCTTCTGTGAACACTGATCTTTGCTCAGTGGCAACAGGTCAATCTGTGGTTGTATGGGGCAGCTTCCAGGTGTAAATGTGTACAGTAACTGTTTGAGTGTGAACAGAGCGTTCTTGAAAAGAGAGGTTGCCTCTCAATGGATCTTCCTTGTATAAATAAAGGTTAAATTAAAAAAAATAAACTCTTCAGTTCATTCCATAGATTTTCTATTGGATTCAGGTCAGGTGACTGACTGGGCCATTCTAGCAGCTTTATTTTCCTTGTCTGGAGCTAGTTGAGAGTTTTCTTGGTTGTGTGTTTGGGATCATTGTCTTCCTGAAATGTTCACCCTTGTTTCATTTTCAGCTCCTTGACAGATGGCAACAGGTTCTTACTCCCACGTCACTAAACTGTAATCGTGTTTAGTGATGTGGGATGATGGGAGCTGTTGTCCACTTATCGTTTAAAAAACTAAATATTGCTCTGTTATTATACGACAGCCGACAACTTTAATTATGTGGAAAATTATCTTTTAAATTGACAAACATATGTGTGACTCGTGGCAAAATTTGATTGGGATCAAAAGATAATTTTGTTCTTGCCATTCATTTCAATGGAGAATTTGTTTGATTGGTCCCATATGCAGAAGTAGAGGGGATGTGACTTACCCAGGATTTACACTGACTCCGGATGCAGTCCAGTGAAGATGCAGTGCGAATGGCCCCTTGTGTTCATCCCTGCCAGCTCTGTTTGTGTTTTGCAGTGGCATGGATGAGAACAGTTTGAAATACAAGATCACTTGAGAATTATACAAATTCTCGCATCCTGCCATTGTGTCCCTGGGCAAGACACTTTACCCACCTTGCCACCAGTGTCCATAACACTGGGTATTAATGTGTATAAATGTTTGGTAGTGATTGGAGAGGCTGTTGGCATGGATTGGCAGCCACGTTTCTGTCAGTCTGTCCCAGGGCAGCTGTGGCTAGTAGCCACAGCTGCCATTGTCTGTGGAGTGAATGAATAATGTATCCATTGTAAGCATCTCAAAGCATCTTTGAGTGTCTATGAAAAGCACTATATAAATCTGATCCATTATTATT
Organism: Pholidichthys leucotaenia; assembly: GCA_020510985.1. Lineage (NCBI taxonomy): Eukaryota > Metazoa > Chordata > Actinopteri > Cichliformes > Pholidichthyidae > Pholidichthys > Pholidichthys leucotaenia. The sequence goes on along the minus strand of CM035839.1, from coordinate 291,468,948 downwards.
ATGATTAAGATATTCATCAATCATTAAAATGATCTCGAGAAAGACCCGAGAGTGACCAAGATGAAGCGATCGCGATCACGTGATAACAACAAGAAAGTGTGATGTAGCAGCTCCCGCCTGGATTTGTGGGCTCTAAATAAAACATAAGTTGCCCGTTAATTTTAATTCTATGAAGTGTTTGTGTGTTAAGTCAAGTTTTTACCTTCTCTGACACAGTGGTGGAGGAGTAGACCTCAGAAAATAACGGACGATCCTTCAATCGTTTTTAATGAACAAACGGCTACCATGAGATGCTGCGGGATTTCCTTGCGGATTGTATACAGCATCCGTCAAAAATAGACTTGTTGCATTTCATTAGCCAACCAAATCTGATGAGCCGGATTCATTCCGCAGTGGTCTGGACCAAGTGGGGATTAGAAAATTGACGAGAATGGGAACTATTTGCTGCGGAGGCTGGATCGCAGCCATAACGTACTACATCTAGAGTCAGTGTAAATCCAGGGTTAGGCTCTCTTTACACCCCCGCCTAGATTAAATCCGGGGGATAAACTGGCTTAGGCCAAACTATAATCAGGGTGTAAAAGAGCCTAGGCCAGACTATACCCCTTCAGGCCAGAATATAGCCCTCTTGTGTAAAGAGGTTTTGATTGTACTTACACAGTATATTTACAACACAACACATCACCACATCATGATGTCACTACATTACATTACCTTATATTATTTTCAGCTGATCTGACTGTGATATTGTCATTTATTATGAAGTGCAGTGTAGTGGCAGCCACTTCCTCTTCCGCCACTGCACCGCCCTATAAATACCAGTGGGCATCTGTTCTGCCTCTTTGCCGATGTCCCTGCCTGGTGGCTGTATTGTGTGTGAGCAACTCTTTAATAAAGTGAAGTCCAACTGTGCACCTGGCCTCGTCATTACAAAGGTAATTACGACAAAACATTTTGGCGATGAGAATAAAAATGGAGGCGTGTGTTTCACCGCTTCGGCCCTTCCTGGAGCTCCCGAGCGAGCCATCTGTGCCCTGGCCAAGATGGTTTGCCACCTTTTAGGGCTACATCGTGGCGCTCAGCTTGGGTAAGCTAGATAAACTGGGGGCATGTGCACTTCTGGTGCATAATTTGGAGATTGAGGGCCAGCGTATCCTGCGTACACTCGGGGCTACCAACTCATATGAGGATGTGGTCAAGTTGCTAGTTCGCAATTTCCACACTCCGGACAACATCACCGTCTTGAGGATTCGGTTCTGACAATGACACCAGTGAGTGGGTAAGCCTGTTCGCCAGTTTGTCGCCGACCTGCAGCAGCTGGCTAGCGAGTGTTGTTTCAGGCCATTGGAGGAGGGAATGGTACCTGACCAGCTGGCGGGGCACACAACCAGCAATGTTTTACGAGCTAGGCTGCTCTCGACTCCGAGCGACCTGTCGTTAGCCAGGGCTGTCGAGCTAGCTCTCCAAGTGGACAAGCTAGCTTCAGAGCTAAAGTGGTGCCAATCACAATGGCAGCTGGGGCCTACAGCTGCAGCATTAATAGTGGACCCAGACAGCAAGGATAGTGCGACCGACGACAACGCGGAAACCAACACTGTCAACCGAAGGTATGCCCCAAAAAAACCCTTGTGTATGGGTTGTGAGTCCACGAAGCACCAATACAAGGCTAGGGAATGCCCGGCTAGAGGGAAGCGCTGTGGCATGTGTGGACGCTTGAACAATTATGCCAGGGTGTGTCGTGTGTCTGAGCCAGAGAGCCCATGGAGAAAAACAACTTCACCTGCCCCGACAACTGTCCATGCAGTGTCCCCAAGTACCAACAGGTTCAAGTTCTGCAAGGTGACGCTGGATGGTGAGGAGATGCCACTGCTGATCAACACAGGGGCGGAGGGATAGTTATTGAATTGGGCCACTGTGAGGAAATTTTTCCCCCCCACTACAAAATAAGAGGTAACCCAGCACCGCTCTACAGTTATGGAGGTGGCAAATTGCGCACGGTTGGAATGCTGGAGTTAACGGCTCGGTACAAGTCGGCGGTGATGGCTGACTGCAGGTTCCACATGATGGCCCAAGGCCACAACATCATGGGCTGTGACCTGTTTTATGGACTGGGGTTCACCATTAGAGGCAATGCTGGTAAAGAATGGACTGGCTGTGGTCAGTGGAACCATCTGGTTCCGGTGGTGGAGGATGATGCAGTGTGGGGAGAAGATTTATCAGGCACCACGGTGGTCAAGTAAGACCAGCCTCACTCAGATTCGACACAGGAGCGTCTCAGTGCTGGCGCTTGGGGTATGGTAGAAGAAGGTACCGAGCATGGCGGCAAGGTGTCTGCGTTGGCGAGTGATGCCGACGAGCTAACCCTAGTTTCCTCTGGAGCTCGGCCCCAGTGGGCTGGAGGATCTAGAGCTACAACGTCGACTGCTGCAGCAGCTTTGCAAGGAGTTGGGGACAAACTGACAGGCACAGAGGGACCATGTGCCAATCAGCAACACTGCAGGCTGAGCAAAGCCCCTCTGAGTGTCACGGACCTGGCCCGGGCTCGTGGGGAGGGACATCCACCGCAGATGTAGGCCAAACGACAGCCAGAGGAACACCAGGAACGGCTGTGCATCGTAGCTAAGCGGGGCGCAGCCTACTTCCAGCAGGTGGAGGCACACCAATGAGCACACCAATGAGCTCACTCCTCCCAGGCACACCAATGAGCTGCGGCGTGCCTGGGAGGAGGCTTCAGATGGTGGGTCCGGACGAGAGAAGCAGCCGATGGCGAGGAGAAGACGCACTCTCGTCTATGAGATCAGCTGCAGCCCTGGGGGCTTGTTGCCTCCAGGCGTGGGTCTACTGAGGGGCTGCCCTGGGCTCCCACGGGCTCCCACAAGCCAGTTCTACCCCTTTCTGCCAGAAGGACAGTAGTGTAGTTTTGAAAAAAAAAATAATAAAAGAGTTCTAGTATTCTAATGTTCATATGCTTGCATGTGTTAAAAAAATGTTATTGTTCTGGGTATATTTTAGGAACACGGCAATGTTAAAGTTATTAATTGACTTTTTTTTTAGTTAGTACAGTAGGCAGAATAATCCACCTTGCCCTGTGGGGTAGGACAGTAGTCCACCCGTCCTCAGTTTTAGGTTTTGTTGTGTGAATGTGATAGCCCATTTAGTGTTTTCAGTTCCATTTTTCTTAGTGTGTGATTCGGGTCCTAAATTGGGGAGAGTCTCTATTGTATGAGTGGTTTTGGACTTTCTACGGGGGGGGGGGGGGGGGATGTGATATTGTCATTTATTATGAAGTGCAGTGTAGTGGTGGCCACTTCCTCTTCCACCACTGCACCACCCTATAAATACCAGCGGGCATCTCTGTTCTGCCTCTTTGCCAATGCCCCTGCCTGGTGGCTGTATTGTGTGTGAGCAACTCTTTAATAAAGTGAAGTCCAACTGTGCACCTGGCCTTGTCATTACAAAGCTAATTCCAATATAACACTGACTGTAGAAGAGCTTGGAAGAACGAGGTGATGTGATATATAAACCAAAGTTTATTATCAGCTCCTCTAACAAGTCTCATCCTAGTACAGCAGCAGAAGAAGGAAAAAGAGGCCGAACACTTTCGGCTCTATGAACTTATACTTGCACATAACAAAAGACATGCAAATCCAAAGCTGACATCCCTCCTTATCTTAATCCCCCCATTGTCTTCGTACTCCTCCTCATGGCCCTGGGGGGTCAGGGCAGCTCCTCCGGTCTCCACCGCAGTGCCTGGGAAACTCTTTGATCCTCACTGGCGGTTGAGATCTCTTTGTCCTGTTCTGAGGTGTGAAGTCGCCTTACATATGTAATCACCAAACATTCTCACATGCTTCAACATATGTAGGTTATGGAATATATGATAAATATAGACCACAGCCCCCCCAAATGACTAAGAAAAGGACAACAGAAAAATTCACAGTTTAAGATAATTATTATGACATACTAACTGCTACACCTCTTGCCACAGGAGAAACTTTCTAGCAGCCATGCCCCTAAGAGAGTTTAGTGGTAATCATAACAGCATAGTAAAATCACAAGTCAGTCCTAAACTGTTACAGCACAATTAGTGAACAACTGTTGAGTAGTTTGTATCAGTCTCTGTGTCGTCTGGGTTTTAATCTTCTCCCGAAACTGCTGTCTGCTGTGGGTCCGCTTAGGCGTCCTGCTGGGACCTTCCTGTAAGGAATCTGCAGCTTGGGGAGGAGAGTGATTATTTGTTCCCTGCAGGGGGGCTGAGTCTTTTCTCTTGGGGGGTCTACCCCTCCGAGGTGCTCTCGCCAACCGTGCAGGCTCGTCTTTCAACAAGAAGGCAGGTTTAAGTCTGTCAATGCTGACTGTTTCTTTTCTATCCCCAAAATCAAGCACAAAGTGTTTATCACCAGGTTCCAGAACTCTGAATGGCCCATCGTATGGTGGGCGGAAAGTTGGTTTTAAAGCTTCATGCCTAACAAAAACGAATTCAGCGTTCTTTAAAGCTTGAGGGACAAAAACCCATGGAAAAGAGTGATGAGCCGGACCAGGGAGAGTGTCCGGTCCGCTGCTGCCTAAAAACCTCGGGGCTGGAAGATGCCCTGGCTCTGGGTTCTCTGGTAAAAATTCACCTGGGAGCCTGAGAGGTTGTGCAAAAACTAATTCTGCTGGAGAGGCGTCTAGATCCTCTTTGGGCGCAGCACGCAACCCCAATAAAACCCAGGGAAGTTTATTTACCCAATTTGTATCCGTTAGTGAGGCTCTGAGGGCGGCCTTTAAAGATCTGTGAAAACGCTCGCATAACCCATTAGCCTGAGGGTGATAAGCGGTGGTGCGGTGAATTGTCGCCCCTAAGCTGCTGGCTATGGCTGACCAAAGCTCCGAGACAAATTGAGGCCCCCTATCGGACGTGATGTCCGATGGGACGCCGAAACGTGCCACCCAGTTTGTCAAAAAAACGCGAACAACTTCCTCCGCTGTGGTTGACGCCAGAGGGACTGCCTCTGGCCAGCGCGTGGTGCGGTCTATCATTGTTAACAGGTGTGTGAAACCTTGGGAGGAAGGTAGTGATCCCACGAGGTTGACATGAACGTGGTCGAACCTTCTAGCAGGGATTGGAAAAGGCTCCAGAGGGGCTTTTGTGTGTTTGTGTATTTTGGCGCGCTGACAAGAAATGCAAGTTTTTGCCCATTCTTTTACGTTTTTGCGCAGGCCAGGCCACACAAACTTTTCGGCGACCATTTTAACCGAGGCGCACACACCTGGGTGCGCGAGGGAGTGAATTGAGTCGAAAATACGGCGGCGCCATGTAGCTGGGACTAACGGGCGAGGTCGGCCGGTTGAGATATCTCATATTAGGGGGGGCACGCCGTCGCGTAAACCCCTTTCCTCCAGCCTTAACCCTGTTGGTCCAGACAAGAGTGCGCGCACGTCCGCGTCACTACTTTGTTCCTCTGCCATGGCTGCATAATCTATCCCTGCATGGATTGGGGCCGCGTATGTGTCCGCGTTGGTGAAGAGTTCCGCGGCTGAGGTAGTATAATCTGTCTCCTCGCGCTCTGACGATGTCACAGCGCGAGAGAGGCAGTCTGCTACCACGTTAAGTTTGCCTGCCACATGTCGAATGTCTGTGGTGAACTTGGAAATCGCAGCCAGCTGTCTTTGTTGCCTGCCTGACCACGGTTTGGAAATTTTAGCCATAGCAAAGGTGAGCGGTTTGTGGTCTACAAAAGCCGTGAAACTCCGCCCTTCTAACCAGAACTGGAAGTGGCGGATGGATAAATGAAGCGCTAGCAGCTCCCTGTCAAAAGTGCTGTATTTACACTCGGTTTGGTTTAGCGATTTGCTGAAGAATGCCAAAGGTTGCCAGATTGCGCTGACATGTTGTTCTACAACTGCCCCTATAGCTAGGTCCCAAGCGTCTGTGGTTAGCGCAATGCGGGCCGAGGGATCGGGGTGAACCAACAATGTGGCATTAGCTAGGGCGTTTTTTTACTTCCGCGAAGGCGCGTTCGCGCTCCGGGGTCCATTCGACCGCGTTGGAAGCTTTTTGTTTTCTGAGCGCGTCATATAGGGGCTGCATGAGCTGAGCTGCGTGGGCGAGGAAACGGTTGTAAAAATTAACCATGCCCAAAAATTCCTGCAGCGATTTGACCGTATGTGGCCGTGGGAAACTTTTTATCGCATGAACTTTGTCTGGAAGTGGGACTGCCCCCTTCGGAGAAACTCTGTGTCCTAAAAAATCAATTTGTGACACGCCGAATTTGCATTTGGCTGGATTGATTATTAACCCGTGCTCTTCTAGCCTCTGAAAAACCATAGTGAGATGCCGCTCATGTTCTTCCTCAGACGGGCTGGCTACCAGCATATCGTCGAGGTAGACGAAAACAAAAGGGAGGTCGCGTAATACTGCGTCCATCATCCGCTGAAAGGTTTGAGCCGCGCCTTTGAGGCCGAAAGGCATTCGCAAAAATTCAAAAAGGCCGAAAGGGGTTATTACAGCCGTTTTAGGAATGTCCTCTGCTCGAACTGGGACTTGATGATAACCGCGGACCAGGTCTATTTTTGAAAAAATGCGCGCACCCGCCAGATGCAGTGAAAAATCCTGAATGTGAGGAATTGGGTAGCGGTCATGCACTGTCGCATTGTTTAATCTGCGGTAATCGCCGCACGGTCTCCAAGAACCGTCGGATTTCGGGACCATGTGAAGTGGTGAGGCCCAGGAGCTTTTCGAGCGTCTAATAATGCCTAATTTTTCAAGGGTGGTGAACTCGTCCCGAGCTATGGCGAGCTTGGCCACGTCTAAGCGCCGGGCTTTGGCAAATACGGGTGGGCCCGTTGTGGGAATAAAATGTTCAACCCCGTGTTTAGCCACTGTGGCTGAGAATTTGGGAATTGTGAGTGCTGGAAATTGGGTGAGGAGTTGATCAAACTTACCTCCTGCTGTGGTGACGCTAGCCTGCACGGGTGGTGGAGAAATACAAGCTGAGCAGGGAATAGAAGCAAAGGACAGTGCATTAACCAAGCGTCTGTTCGCTAGATCAACTAATAACCCATGTGCACACAAAAAATCTGCGCCCAACAAGTTAAAACTCACCGCCGCTACAACAAATGTCCATCTGTAGTTGCGGCCGTGGATGCAGAGGGGCAGGCTCTTTTCGCCAAAAGTGTCGATGGTGGAGCCGTTGGCTGCCACCGCTCCATTGCCCCGGGGGCCCATGGCCCGGTCTGCTTGGGAGGGCATGACAAAACTTAGTTGAGCTCCCGTGTCGATAAGGAACCGCTTGCCGGTGTGTCCGTCCGTCACATATAAAAGCTTGCTTTTTTCGCCGAGAACCGCCGCTGTTAACGGCTCTCGGCTTCGGCGTTTTCCGGAAATTGTGAATTTGCAGGGGGGAACGCATTTGTAAGCCTTCTCGGCGAAGCGGTGGTGGTAATAACAAACGTCGCTCCGTCTGTTGCGTCCTGGCCGTGTCGCTGTCACCGCGGGCTGATTCTGCTCGGTGATTTGTGGCTCCTCGTGGCTCCGGACATCAGCATTGAGGTCTGCGGATGCTGCTGTGGGTGTCTGCTCCTTGCAGGCGTTGACGAGCCGTTGAGCTTCGTGAGCTAGCGTGCGGAAGTCTTGCTGGGTGCTGCATCGCATGTTGGCCAGCGTCCCTCTCATGTGTGGCGGCAGCGTACTGAGGAATATGAAATGGAAGAGGAAGTTGTCATTGTCCTCTTCTTTAAGTTGCAGCAAGTCCTCCATGAGGGCCTTGGGTCTGCATCCTCTGTGGCCATAAACCGCCAGGATCCTCTTGGCTCTCTCCTCGGCTGAGGGGACGTAATTTGCCACGATGGTCACTTTCAGTTCTTCATATTTGTCCTGGGCCGGCGGCCGTTGGATTATGCTCCGCGCACATCTCGAAGTGGCGGCGTTGAGTTTGGCGACGATGTGATAGAACTTTGTGTCGTCAGCCGTGATGCCCGCAAGTGCAAACTGGGCTTCAGCTTGCAGAAACCACGAGGTGGGGTCTTCCTGCCAGAAGTCCGGCAGGTTGACGGTGACGGCGTTTGTGTAGACCGTCACTGCTGCGTCCGCAGGGTGAGAGTGCCTTGCTTCGGCTCTCACCGCGGCGCTGGTGCTCGGTTGAGCCCTCTCTATCACTTCTGCTGTGGGGGAACGTCGTCCATCTGTTCCCCTGTCTGCATGGGCGCCGGCGTCTGCCTGGGTCGCCACAGATGAGTCGATCGCGGGGGAACGCCTCTGGTCCATCCTCGCGTCAGGGTCACCAGTGTAGAAGAGCTTGGAAGAACGAGGCAATGTGATATATAAACCAAAGTTTATTATCAGCTCCTCTAACAAGTCTCATCCTAGTGCAGCAGCAGAAGAAGGAAAGAGAGGCCGAACACTTTCGGCTCTATGAACTTATACTTGCACATAACAAAAGACATGCAAATCCAAAGCTGACATCCCTCCTTATCTTAATCCCCCCATTGTCTTCGTACTCCTCCTCATGGCCCTGGGGGGTCAGAACAGCTCCTCCGGTCTCCACCGCAGTGCCTGGGAAACTCTTTGATCCTCACTGGCGGTTGAGATCTCTTTGTCCTGTTCTGAGGTGTGAAGTCGCCTTACATATGTAATCACCAAACATTCTCACATGCTTCAACATATGTAGGTTATGGAATATATGATAAATATAGACCACACTGACCACATTTTTCCGTTTTGTAAAACGACATATACATAGAAATAAATGACATGCCTGCGCACCCCACTTTTACGCAGTATTTTTCTACTATAATATTAAAACCATATCTGAGTGTTTACAACTTTACATCATCTGTCAACGTCAAACATAGCGCTTAGAATCCATACATTCAGTTTCACTTTCCGTTTCCAAACGCATACCAAATGTGACAAAAATATTCAGAAAAACATGACGGAAATTGTTTCATAACTCTGGTTTTGTTTGTCCTATCAACACAATTTAATCTGGGAGAGAGTTTTGAGTTTGCACTTTCAACACAAGTTGAAATGGCAATGCTGCATCTTGCTTCTACCTCATCCTAAAGCAGTCACGTAATTCGGACGTTGGCAGGACTTTTCACAACCACGGAAGACCAACTGTATGACCACCTTTTGACATTCTACACCGGAACACAAAAGTACAACTGTGGATCTACGATCTACCTTTTGGGACTGCTGGAGGATAAAAAAAAAAAAATAATTCTTGTGTATATCACTCAACACTGCTGCTATCATGGTGGGTATAAATTGGCCTAGGGGTATGAATTGCCATTTGCATTAATTATGCCTCGGTGCAAAGAAATGTAGGCATACCATAATCACTACATGCGTCTGTGTGTGCATTTGTCCGTTACCACCTTTTCAGCTCACCTGATCAAAATCAAGGGGAACAAAGGCTTGTATCATTGCATTGCCATATTTTATCGACTTTTTATTTGCCAAAATTTCCTGCATATGGGGGGGGGGGGTATCAAAATAAACACATTTAAACAAACAAATCATAATATTTTGTCCTGTATTGCTGTCATTTAATAAACTGCTTGAACTGTTGCATAAAAGCAATATTACACTCAGGGTTATGTGGTATAAATATAGCAGCTGTAAGAATTAATTTCTTGACAGTTAGAATCTTTTCAGTTAACCAACCAATGATCACAGAAGAAATATTATTTCTCAGCTTAACTTTTATTGAACCATGCAGGGAGTCAGTGTACATGGCCATGGATCCTCCCAGCTCCCTCTCCTGGAAAAGGACCCCACACAAAGGAATTCACAGCTATAAAAAGGCTTCCAGTTAGTGGGCAAATCCCAATAACTTTCCAACAATACATATCCATTGTCCAAACTGTCCTCTTGGCATCCAGATGGCTCCCAGGATCTCATTTTTATGGCCTCTATCCTGTCCAGATGTCTTCTCTTTCCCCATGCCCATATATGGAAACAGGAACAGACTTTCCTGTTGAGTTAAATGGAGTATGTGGGTTTGACTTGTGTGTCAGACACCTGATGTTATTTTCGTGTGAGATGAGTGAAAAACCTATAAACAGTATATACTTTTATGAGTAATCATTGTAATGCAATTTCTTTTCAGTCTTCATTCTTTAGAACATTTATACGGGAAAAATTCTCATCTCGTTTCTACTACCTTTGGTAACCATAAGAAATGAGTTATCATTTACAAACATTCAGTATTACAATTTCAATATCAAAAATAAAAACTTCCAATAAAGGTATTTACACAATTTTAAACTGTTACATCTTTCTTTAGTCATTATAGGCATATTGTCAATACCAACATTTTTCCTTGCAGAGACACTGGTAGACATGATTTAAACCCGACTGTCCTCATTACTTGAATCCTTGTCGCTCTCCTCCTGATGAGCTAATATGAGATACTGGCATGCACCAGCAGCATGTACTGTTTTTTTCAATAAGGCCTCTGCAACAGGGAATGCAGTGACATCTTACACACAAGGATGGCAATTCTATTCATAAGGGATATTTTTTTTTTGTTTAAATTGGGTTCATACTCAGTATCTTGGCCAAACTCAGTCCTAAGAATATTCTTTCCAACCCTTGTCCAAGGAATAGTGCAAGTGTGACCTTTTAGCCAACGCTCCAATGTTTAAATTCAACTGGAATATCCGTTGCCCAGACTGCATCATGTGGTATGTACTCCAGGTCCCTCTTTTAAAGCGCTGACTGACTTAATCCAGATACATCATGATAGCATGGTCAGTTAGTCATACAGGGGCACAGACACCTCCCAGTTAGAGGGCAGGTGTCCGTAGACCCTATGCCCACAGAGCCACCATCCTCCATTTAGTTCAAAGGTGTTGTTCTGCCCTGGCGCCACTGACGCTGGGACTACAACCGCAGAGGATGGCTTGGATCTGTTTGAAATGTTCCTAAGTCATGAGCAGGAGAAATTTGTTTTATTTGTCCTAATAGCAAGGAACTCTGCATATCCCCACCAATAGTTAGTTGGGAATACCTGTTCTACATATCTTGGTGTTTGAATATCGTGTTATTGCTTCACAATTAGGATTAGGATGAATAGTAGACCATGCCTACGCTCTCTAAGGGGTCTTTTCCAAGTACATTTACTCCAACATAATATTGTCCAGTGTCAGACAACTTCAGAGATGTTTTAGTTATTCTAATTAGGATTACAAATTGTGCATTCCTTACGGCCATATGTGAAGCTCATGTTCGCAGCACATGCCCCACGGTAGGGTGACTGTATACTGTATGTGTTTTCTTAATTTATGATAGATTAGTACATACCCGTGCATACCCATCTATGCCCGTAGAAACCAAGCATAAGCAAGTATTTCTGCATGCCCATTGCTGAAGGGTCTCCTCCTGTCTCAGACGGCTGTGTTGTTCAGTCATGTCTGCAGCAGCGTACTGCTGGAACCTGAGGTGTTTCATGTTCACAGCAGACTGCTTGAGCTGGCAACTGCTCGTGGAAACATAGAATTGGTCATGGCTGCAGAAATCTGTTGTGCAGGAAACACGAACACGCTGTGAAGACTGGCCCTGTGACTTCACCTTGCCAGTTTTGAGCCATATGACATCATAAAGACACATTAGGCTGCTTTAATAGAGTGATGTTTGAGTATTAAGAGTCATTTGGTCCTGTGTGACTGAACACATCAGCCCAGTTACACGGAGGAGTGCACATGTACTTATGACTCTTCATACATCACAGATTCATAGCGCATGGAGTGGTCATAATTACTGTATATATCACAATAGTTAAACTAGAGAACACAAGCTTTATCTTCAGTGCACATTATGGTGTGTGGTGTCCCTTTATCCTTAATGCTGATGTTTATTGATCTGCCAGTTACCTTTTAAAATAGCTACTGAGCTGCACAACAACCATATCAGGAGGACTACGACAAGGACAAGCACGAGGAACACACATGTGAGCCATTCAAAAAACTGGAATCTACGTCAGTAATCTGAGGGGTCTTTCATCGTCAGCCATTTTGAGTGTATTCAACCTGCTGTAGACTCTTTAATTCTTCACTAAGGTTTGAGACAATCAGGTCAGCTAAAATGCCCGATTCCCTTTGTAGCTCCAGACTTCCTCCACAACAGGAACACTATGGCTTTCCCCCTATAGCTTCTATGGTTTGTTTTGATAAATTACAGTGTGTAAGATGTACCCAAGTGTCTCTGCCTTGTGCTTTTACAGCTGTTGGAATTGACAATATTACCTTATATGGCCCCTGTCAGGGGGCTTCTGACCAGGTCTTTTTACAGACTTTGTAAGTACTTGGGTTCCTGGTTTTATGGTGATGATTTCTCCTGTGTGCTCCTTCCTAGGAAGAATAGCATGAACAGAATCCTTTGAATCAACATTTTTAACATGTAATCTGCTAAACCAAATCTCTTCATCTTCTGAGCTGAATGGTCTAAGAGGGAATACTGTCATGAGCGTGTGCCTTTTACACAGCACACAGAAGGAAAGAGATGAGCCCACTTGCTGAATGAAGTTGTGTGTGATTTATTAAAGCAAGAAACAAACAGTCCAAAGAACATACAAAGGTACGATGGGTGACCCAGCAGAGCATTAGAGTGAACCCAGCTCTGGAAAAAACAACAGTGCTGCAGGTACAGTTCTAATCAAGCACAGCTGGTCAGGCGAGAGGAATTACATATTATGCCTCAGAGCCAGATAGCAGCTTCTGGGGAGAAAAACAGCATAATACTATCAGGACAATAAGAGAATAGAAAAGCTTACAAAATGTCCCTCGGAGCTGGACTGCAGCTCCGAAGAGGAGATCTGCACAGTTGTAGCCTTCACGGGAGTGACTAACAGCGGGATAATAAGTGAACACACAAACCAAGACTAAATAGTGAGTGACTAATGACATTAAGTGGAGGCAGGTGCGAGGTGCAGCAGGTGGGCTGATTACAGGCTGCTCACAGCGGCAGGTTGAGCAGCCAGTGGGTACTCTGGAGAGAGAGGGGCAGAGACAGACGCAAAACCCAAGACAAATGTGCAGACACAAAACCAGGGAAACAACACACAAAAATCTGTCGACACTGTAACACTCCTCTATTATATAGAGAATATTACTAAAACACGGGATGAAATGATTTCACTCTACCCAGGCTCGTATGGTATTGTGGGTTATTATTATAGTTCAAAAGTGCACCCAGTAAATGATCATACAACAATATATCTCCTGTCCCTTATTTACAACACCCACAATGTATTTACACCATTTATATTCACACAACAAAACCATTCCATACAGTGTTCAATTGTCCATTAGTGTTTTCATATCTTCGCCAGCAAACAAATAAAAATGAGAAAAATAAAGGGTCCCAATAAAGTCACCCAAAATCAAACAGGACTTCCTTGTATATCTGCCAAAAAAAAACCCTGAGCTCAGTCACAGTAATTATGATGAGAAATTGGATGAGGGAGAGACAAGAGGAACGACCTCACCGGCTTTGGGTCCACTGCCCTTCTCATTGGTTAACCAGCGAAATCCCCGGTCCAGCGTCCTCCTGGGTCAACCAACCTGCTGTTTCCCGGTGACGAATGCACCGTCAGCCCCCAGTCCCTGGTAGATTCCCAGCGGTATGATGCTCCTCCTGGTTGCTCCAACAATCTCTTTAAAGGCCTTTATTTTAATTGACCATGAGATGGCCGCTCCTGAGGACAGCGGGCCTGTCGGTCTGTCAGTTAATGAAAGTGTGACGCAGCGACTTCTGCCTTTCTTTTAATGCCGCTCACCACTGTTGGAAGTCAGCGGGCCCCTCCCATGACCAGCTGATGTTCTTGACAGGTAAATTATGTTTTTTCATGCATACATACAGAAAGTAGAACACAATTAACACGAGGCACAACCCTGAAATGGAGCATTTTGAATATTGCATCATATCAATTAAGATACCTAAGACCTCCCTTTATGTGCGGTACCATTTTCTACTCAAAAGTGGTGATGCAATTAAATACTGTATGTGGCAGTGCTACAACACATGACAGAATATTAATTAAAGCTTCTCATGTAAACTTTAAATGAAGAGAAACCTTCTTTTGGTAGGCATTATTCTCATATAAAATAGTATCAAGGTAAACAATAAATCCAATTCTGTCCTGTTTGTGCCATTGTTTTCTTAATCTTTCTATAATGGTCCAGTTATGTCATGCCACAAATCCTGCAGACTGTGAGTGATATGCTGCATGGTGTTTCAAATCACTATTCAACACTTTCCCTAAATGTGAAATAATCTGGCTACACAATGAGTACCATTGTCTAAATAAATTTTCTCTTGGACCCCATACCTTGGAATAATGTCTGTTAGTAGTTTTTTTTTTCCCACAATATTTTTTATTGAACCTTTTTTTTTTTTTACAAGCATGGCACAAACAATCAGACACTAACACAAAAGTAATTTAAAAATTAAAAAGAACAATTTGTGAAATAAAAACAACAACAACCATTAACAAACACAAGTCAACAACAATGCTCCTCTGTTTAGTCTAGGTAATCTATTACATAAGAATACATAATATACATTCAACAGCTTGGAATTTGCAAGGTCCACACATATCATTCACCTTCTTCTTCAGACGTTATGTTTAAATTCTTTACATAATCAATGAAAGGTCTCCATATATTCTCAAACACATTTTCCTTTGATTTCAGTATATATGTTATTCTTTCTAGTGGAAGGTTTGTTAACATTTGTCTTAACCACTGAGTCACATCTGGTCTATGAATCTTTTTCCACAGTACAAGTTTTTTATGACCAATCTGGAGGATGGATTGTATGGATCCATGTGGATCGTATGGAGGATGGCAGAATCCCCAAAGACGTCCTCTACGGAGAACTGGCGACTGGCAGGAGAGACGTTGGCCGCCCACAGCTGCGCTTTAGAGACGTCTGCAAGAGAGACATGAAGGCCCTGGAGATCAACACAGAGCGCTGGGAGGACCTTGCAACGGACCACTCCAAATGGAGAGGCACCCTGACCAGACAGCTCAAGGCGGGTGAAGAGAGACTGACTGCTGCAGCAGATGAAAAAAGGACCCGGAGGAAGAACCGCCACAGACCCAGCAGCACGGAGACCACCTACAAGTGCGACCTGTGTGACAGGGACTGCCATTCGCGCATCGGCCTGTTCAGCCACAGGCGGTGCTGTTCCAGCAGAGTAGACGTTTAGGATTTTCTTCCATGGTCATCATAGACCGACGGAGGCCGACGACTAAGGAAAATTTGTAGGAGACTCCCAGTACCCCTGTGGTAGTCTGGTGAGTGTGTACTTTTTGTTTTCAGATGTGAATGCAAACCAGAATTGATGATCTGGGTGTACTGGTATGCCAAAAATGCATTGCTATTGACTACCACTGTGAAAAAAATTGCATTTGGAGTTTTAGTTCATTCAACAATGTGTGTGATCCTAGTACACAATGAGCACAAAGAATTAGAGCTTTGTTAATTCCTGCAGGTCCTTCATCATCAGGATGTTTCCCACAGGAGTGGGGAGGCTGAGCATGACACCATGACTTTTTAGCTTTTCTATGACCTGTTTAACACCTTTTTGAGCTTCTAGACAGAGAGGATATTGTCTTTTATAGTGTGATGTTATAGTGACATACCTTGCCCCCTATTGTTAGATCAACATCTGTTTTATCTTTTTACCATAATGAATTTAGAATTTGCTTCAAATTTGTTCATTCTCTCTTCTGTTAATGTAAAGATTGATCATGTAGGAAATTTCTGGGTGTCAACTGAGCACAGCCTTTTGTGCCGTGGTTACTCAATTAAGTGACAATGCATATGTGTCTAATTTAGGAAAATATTCTAGCTTATGGTCAGATGTTGGCTTCCCATGGACGGCTATATTCCTCAACATAGGTGACAAAATGTCCAACATTTTTCCAATCCATGTGTTTGGGTCTAACCAGTGAGATATGTGGAACCCCCCATTGTTTAAAATGTCCCTTATCCTCATCAGATATAAGACAACGAATGCTCCCCTTGGTGACCAGTACAAGTTTTTTATGACCAATCTGGAGGATGGATTTGCAAAAAATATTTGTACATAATTTGGATCAGATCTGTTCAATTGCCTATAGTACATGGTACAATGATATTGATTTGGAGATTGCCAATCAGTAGAAACTGTGGATGCAAAATGCTGTGACATCACTGAACATGGTCTGGCCATGACCAGGTCGAGTGAGTATCAGCATTTTGATTTGGAAGTCTCATGAACTACGTTTACTTCCTCAACATGTGGGTAGTCGCTGACAAAATGAACCACCCTTCAACAATGTTACCGGTAGTATGATCCTTTACTTTCACAGATTTGACAGACATTCTACTGTTAGATTGCCATTTGCAGATTTTAACTGTTACTTTTCCTTCTGACTTTGAAAAGCGCTGAATGTCATTACCTGAAATCACTGATCTACATGCACCTATGTCACACAGATTTAATCAGAGTACCTTGAACTTCCAACATTGCTTCTGGTAAACACTATATTGTTAACATTAGATCAAAGTCAGGTAAATGGAAGATGTCTGCTATGTCAATCTCCTGCATATGTGTAGGAGTGAGTCCACTTATCTGTTTTAGTCTTAATCATGCAGTCCAGTTTTGTTGTAGTAGATGTGGGTCATGGGCGCCTCCCCCTCCCAGCGGCCGGTCTTGCCTTTGGGGACACTCTCTTTGCCAGTGACCCCATTGTCCACACTGATGCACTCATTTCCACTGTGGGAGTGTGTTCCCTTCTCAGCTACAGCCCCTCCTCCTCCACTGCTGCCCTCCTCCCCCTCCTCCTTCTCCTCCTCGGCTTTCTTGATAAAAGACAGATTCATGGGGAGCCCCAGGCCCCTATGAGTCAGCAATCACATTGCAGGTTTTTCTTTAAATTTTTATTTTCCTTTCGTACCTAGATTCCCGATTTTCAGATACAATACACCAATCTGTTAATATCTTGAAATTTAATACGATGTCGAGCAAAATTTACAAATGACCCAGACCAGCTAAGAGTTTGTGTAAACTGCTGGTCAATTACTGTGAAATGTGACTTTAGCTGTAGTTTTAGGCATCAGTTATGCAATCTTCAATTCTCGTGAACATGTACTGACTACATATGATTCACGAATGCTGTTTACACATGCTTGGAGAACTTATGAGCAGTGTGTTGAATCTGGAGTGGCTGGTTAGTACTAACACAGCTTCCGAGCAAAATGCGCATGATTTACACAGACTAACATTAAAATGTTCTTGAATTAGAGCCAATATTTGAGATGCTATCAGAAAAGTAAATGGAAAAACAGCAATATAATATATTTTATTTACGTGTGGTCAGTTTGATCATCTTTGTCCCGTCACTTGATGTCCCTTCTTTTTTTAATTCTTTTACTGTAGTCACGGAGGGAGGAAGGGCCGTTAGATGATGGCGCGGAGGGGGTGGCCACAGTCAATTCAAGTGGATCTGAAGAGGAACTCACACGGTTGCTGGCTTAGGGAGGTGGATCCGGCCCAGAACCACAGCTACCACCATCCATCCATCCATCCATCCATCCATCCATCTTCTTCCGCTTAATCCTTTTCGGGTCGCGGGGGGGGGGGGCTGGAGCCTATCCCAGCATCTTTGGGTGAGAGGCAGGGTACACCCTGGACAGATCGCCAGTCCATCGCAGGGCCAACACAGAGAGACAGACAACCATTCACTCTCACAGTCATACCTAAGGACAATTTAGAATCCCCAGTTTGATGCCAATTAACCTAACTTGCATGTTTTTGCCACCACCATCATCTCGGATTAATGGAGAAACAGACAAACCATTAAACAGTCTTTTTTCTTTTTTCATTTTTGTCATGCTTATTATTTTTTCATCTCACCGTTGTAGTGTCAGTCTCTCAGTCTCATGTTTTTTCTTCCTATTTTCCAATCTTCTCCATACTTTTCCCTTATGTCCTGCACAAAACTTTCACATTCATCAGCCCTCAATTTTCCTCTAAAACCAAACTTCCTTCTGCATTTCTGTCCGCTCAGCATACAAAATTCACTTCACCATACACGCATATCTCCACATTTATTTCTTTTCTTATTTTTTTCCCTTTTTCTTCTCTGCCCAGATTAAAGTTGAACCTCTTTACTCTCCAGCTGATTGGGGGTAGCCTCTCTGTTGCCTCACTGCATCAAACCCACTATTGAGCAGGTGTGGGAGGTCTTTATTTTGCCATGCATGATCTTTCAGAGCAGCAGCTCCCTTTAAGCCAGAGAGATACTCATGTCCCCAAAATGGAAAAATTTCCTTTAAAGTGAACTTGGACACTCGATTTGGAGGTAAATTTATGGAAGAATGTAATTCTTATAGTTGACCACAAGTTGGAGGCAGTTCCTTCTGCACTCATAGAAGGAGGAGACACAGTGACGTTGCTTGAAGGCAGTTCAAGATAGCGCCCAGGATTCACTCACCCTGGCGATTTTCAAGACGGCGTTTACACTGCTTAATCTGCACATGCGCAGTTCTCATGCAACGGAAATGCATTTCAGTCACGCGCAAATGTGACCGCACATCATGGCTGCAAAGTCTATTGACCACAAACCACGCCTTGTTTTTTTCTAAGAAACTGGAGAGCCATCTCCTTAAATTCAGCTCTAAACATGCAAGAATAATCTTACAATTTTAACTTAGTGTTCAATTCAATGCTGTTACCGCAAACAATTTTATCTCAGTAACTTTTATCATGCTTTAAACCCAATCTCTCAGCTCAACTCAGGAGAGCGAGTGAACCAACTCCTCTCCTTTGTGAAAAAACACACAGACTCGCCTTAGTTTCCTGCACGGCTAGAAGAGCGCAGTTTTAGTTAAATCACCTAAATATACTATGGGAAAAAGAGTTAGTAGATATTTACAGCCCCTGGGCTTTCACCATTATTTCTCAACCCACACATTTATTTAGCCTAACCTTATCCCCTCAAGATTCACAGAATCAGCACAGATATCAGTATGCACAACATGGACAATATCTGCAGAGGTTATTGTGTATTTGAGTGTGTCTTTCCCTGCCGCTCTAAATCAATTTTTAACCTTAACCAATTTAACTATATGTAGAGGCTATTTACATTGAACTGCGTCCAGTCATCAATACCAGTGATACCTTATCATGTAGATTAGTCCAACTAATTTTAACAAACTGGCTGACACACTCGCTATTTGTTGATACTTAAGTTTCTTGTATTTATGTCATATATTTCTTATATTCCTTATGGTGACACAATTCACTCACTATTTGTTTTTACGTAAGATTCTTGTGTTGTGTTCCTTAAATTCCCATTTTCATTCATATATTACTCAATCGTTGATTAAAATTGATATTCTTGTAATATATACAGTGGGGTAAAAAAGTATTTAGTTAGCCACCAATTGTGCAAGTTCTCCCACTTAAAAGATGAGAGAGGTCTCCAATTTTCATCATAGGTATACCTCAACTATGAGAGACAAAATAAGAAAAAAAAATCCAGAAAATCACATTGAAGGATTTTTAATGAATTAATTGGTAAATTCCTCGGTAAAATAAGTATTTGGTCAATAACAAAAGTTCATCTCAATACTTTGTTAGCCACTCCATGACCTTGAAATGCTTCTTACGAAGCCACTCCTTCGTTGTCCGGGCAGTGTGTTTGGGATCATTGTCATGCTGAAACACCCATCCACGTTTCATCTTCAATGCCCTTGCTGGTGGAAGGTGGTTTTCACTCAGAATCTCACGATACATGGCCCCATTCATTCTTTCCTTTACACGCATCAGTCGTCCTGGTCCCTTTGCAGAAAAACAGCCCCAAAGTATGATGTTTCCACTCCCATGCTTCACAGTAGGTATGGTGTTCTTTCTCCTCCAAACACGACAAGTTGAGTTTTTACCAAAAAGTTCTATTTTGGTTTCATCTGACCATATGACATTCTCCCAATCCTCTTCTGGATCATCCAAATGCTCTCTAGCAAACTTCAGATGGGCCTGGACATGTACTGGCTTAATCAGGGAGACATGTCTGGCACTGCCGGATTTGAGTCCCTGGCGGCGTAGTGTGTTTCTGATGTAGCCTTTGTTACTTTGGTCCCAGCTCTCTGCAGGTCATTCACTAGGTCCCCCCATGTGGTTCTGGGATTTTTGCTCACCATTCTCGTGATAATTTTGACCCCATGGAGTGAGATCTTCCATGGAGCCCCAGATCGAGGGAGATTATCAGCGGTCTTGTATGTCTTCCATTTTCTAATAATTGCTCCCACAGTTGATTTCTTCACACCAAGCTGCTTACCTATTGCAGATTCAGTCTTCCAAGCCTGGTGCAGGTCTACAATTTTGTTTCTGGTGTCCTTTGACAGCTCTTTGGTCTTGGCCATAGTGGAGTTTGGAGTCTGACTGTTTAAGGTTGTGGAAAGGTGTCCTTTATACTGATAACGAGTTCAAACAGGTGCTATTAATACAGGTAACGAGTGGAGGACAGAGGAGCCTCTTAAAGAAGAAGTTACAGCTCCGTGAGAGCCAGAAATCTTGCTTGTTTGTAGGTGACCAAATACTTATTTTACTGAGGAATTTACCAATTAATTCATTAAAAAATACTTCAATGTGATTTTCTGGATTTTTTTTTTCTCATTTTGTCTCTCATATTTGAGGTATAATTGGTGGCTGACTAAATATTTTTTTGCCCCACTGTAGTACTTTATATATATATACTGTATATACTGTATATATATATATATATATATACTGTATATATATATATATATATTACTCAATCGTTGATTAAAATTGATATTCTTGTAATATATAGTACTTTCTTCTTATTTCTCTATAAAAAGCAGCTCTTTAATCTGTCCCTAACATGTGAATGCAAGCATGATTTTGACTTCCTGTGTGTTCTTACAATCAAAAAAAAAAGCCACAAAATATAACATTATCTTTCTATTAAGTTTTCCAATAGAATTTAAAAAACAGGACAAAAGGCTTACTTTGACTGAATGTCGCAGACAATCCTACAGAGAGAAAAGGTTCTCACTTTCTGATCAATAGCCTCTGGTTTGTCCGTGATAACCAGACAAAGGCTTGTGTCCCGATGATGTCTGTCATCAAAATAGTTGACAAACTGCCCGCATCTTCCACCAGACTTGTAAAAATTAATTTTTGGACAGTTAGCAGAATCTTTTCAGTTAACCAACCAATGATCACAGAAGAAATACTATTTCTCAGCTTAACTTTTATTGAACCATGCAGGGAGTCAGTGTACATGGCCACAGATCCTCCCAGCTCTTTCTCCTGGAAAAGGACCCCACACAAAGGAATTCACAGCTATAAAAAGGCTTCCAGTTAGTGGGCATATCCCAGTAACTTTCCAACAATACATATCCATTGTCCAAACTGTCCTCTTGGCATCCAGATGGCTCCCAGGATCTCCTCATTTTTATGGCTTCTATCCTGTCCAGATGGCTTCTCTTTCCCCATGCCCATATATGGAAACAGGAACAGAGACTTACCTGTGGCGTTAAATGGTGTATGTGTGGGTTTGACTTATGAGTCTGCGTGTGTGTGGGTGTATGTGTGGATCTAAGAGATATGTGTATGCAAGCACTTTGTGTAATATGTAATTAACTAATCTTCACTATTTATTTATTATAACGCAGCTGCTATATTTGCTCTAGCGAAAACGGGAAAGTGAGGAAAATTTGTGTGTATGTGTGTGTGGGGGGGGGGGGGTCTATTCAGTCAATTTTTACAAAAAATCTTCCAGACAAAAGTATTTGAATACCAATTTTAAATTGATTGACTGCCCAGCTCTACAAACAAGCCATATGAAGGTTCTATTATAATCTAAATCATGTCATATAAAGAAACTGTAACTGTAATGAAATATTTCCTGAGCCAGAATAGATGACAAATGATTTCAAAATGAGTTCAGTGAACTCAAATTATATATAAAAAGATGCAGTCTTTTGTGTTAAGCACAAGTATAAAACGTCTATCTATAAATGCGAAATCTGTCTATAAATGCGAAATCTGTGTGTGTGCGTGTGTTAGTGTGTGTATGAGTCTGTCTGTCTGTCTGTCTGTTCCACGCATATCTCTTGAACTGTTCGTCAGACTGACCTCAGATTTATAAGTGCTTTGCTGAGGTTATGAGGGTGTGCATCCCTGAGTATGGAGTCACTCAGACAAAATCTGCAATTTTTTATCATGTCTCTTCATGCCCTTCAGTGTGTGCAGGGTTTTGGATTGACTCCGTGCTGACTGGATAATACCTGGCATCACGACCAGTCAGTCACCACAGGGCTTAGTTTCGTTTAATTTAGTTTATTGTTTTATTTGTCAGGGACCGTGTAGAGAGAGAAAAAAAACATTAAACACAAGGTAAAGATGCTCTGGACCAGATTATAGTGTTCTCACTAACTTCCATCTGTAGTCCCTGAGGCAGGCAAGAACGTATTAAAAGAAAAACAGCACATATAGAAAGCGACTCAGGTCAGGTTTCAGAAACTGGTGACCCTGAAACAAACAGCGAGTAAGTTTAAAAGGTAAAAAGATAAGAGAAACGGCACACATAAAAACAATTTCAACTTTATTTATTTATATAGCGCCATTTCACAACAACAGTCATCTCATAGCACTATCAACTGAAGGGGGGACCCCAACAGTTGCAGAAAGACCCCAGCAATCAGGCTGGGGTCTGATTAAAATTGTTAAAGAGAACAATTTCAAATCCCATTTAAGGGAGAGAGTCAACGCTTGGCAAACAACAAAAGGAGGTGAAAAGTGACAAATTTGACAAGAAAGAGAGAATAGTGAAGCTGTAATGCTTAAAAATATAATGTTGTCGTGATTGCATACATCTAAAGGATAATTTGGGGAATGCCAGCAGGAACCCATGGTCTGCCTAAAGAACACCAGTGCTGGAGAAGCAGCGAGCAGAATGCGGTCCTTCGCAGTGAAGCAAGCCCAGCCCGCCCAGTCAGCGGTAGACGGGAGTCCCTTTGCAGGACCACAACTTGCCGTCGCCGATGGTGTACTCACACAGCTATCTAAAAATTAAAAGTTAAAAATAATACCACCATGATTGTGGAGCAAAATGCCCAGATCAACTGCATGTCATATGCGGCCACAGGCACCGTTTGACTAAACGACGACCGTCACCAAACTTGACACAAAAATGCTTAAATAACGAAATAAATAATTTTTATTTAAATATTTTCTGACAAATGGGCAACACTGATGCAACAGTTGCAGCCAAACAGGTCATTCTGCTGTGTATAATATTGGTGTTTTGTACTTATAATATTCCTAAAGATAAGATAAGATAAGATAAGATAAGCCTTTATTAGTCCCACAATGGGGAAATTCCAGGATTGCAATAGCACAGAGATAGCAACACTCAGAGCAACAATCAGAAGACAAGAAAAAACAAGAGCAGCGAGTATACATATGTACATATAAATATATAAATATATAAACACACAGTGCGGAGCATTGTAGCTAGATGGAATAAATATATAAATATATAAACACACACAGTGCGGAGCATTGTAGCTAGATGGAATAAATATATAAATATATAAATACACACAGTGCGGTGCATTGTCACTAGATGGAATAAATATATAAATATATAAACACACACAGTGCGGAGCATTGTAGCTAGATGGAATGAACAGCATAATCGTCTACTTAGTTGTCCTACATGGTATGATTATGTACCCATACATATTGTCACCCTCCGTAGCGACTGGTATTTTCCTAGTTGTATACTGGAGGGGACCATTGTGTAAGTCTATTGCGTCTTTTAAGATAAGATAAGCCTTTATTAGTCCCACAATGGGGAATTTCCAGGATTGCAACAGCACAGGGATAGCAACACTCAACACTCTTTTGCATTCAATACTATTAGGTTGTCACGTTTTTTTGCTATCTCTGCGAACAGCCCTGCTTAGGTTATACAATCTGACAGCCGTAGGTAGGAAGGACCTGCAAAACCTCTCGGTTGTGCACCTAGGATGATGTAGTCTGCTGCTAAATGAGCTCCTCAGTGCATTCAGTATGTCCTGCATAGGGTGGGACTCGGACTCCAGCAGAGATGACAGTTCAGCCACCATCCTTCTCTCTCCCATCTCCTCCACTGGGTCAAGGCGTTGCCCCAGGACAGAGCTAGCTTTCTTGATCAGTTTGTTCAGTCTCTTCCTATCGGCTGCTGTAACGCCACTGCCCCAGCAGACCACTCCAAAAGTGATGGCTGATGCCACCACCGTGTCGTAGAATGTCTTCAGCAGCACCCCTTGTACACCAAAAGACCTGAGTCTCCTCAGTAGGAACAGCCTGCGCTGTCCCTTCTTGTAGAGTGCGTCAGTATTGTGTGACCAGTCTAGTTTATTGTTCAGATGAACACCCAGGTGTTCATCTGGATGTCACCATCTCATAGGATGTCACCATCTCAATGTCAGTTCCCTGTATATTTACTGGTGCTGTGAGGGGTTGCCCTTGCCTGCGGCAGTCCACCACCAGCTCCTTAGTTTTCCTCATGTTGATCTGGAGGCAGTTCCGATGGCACCAGTCCACAAAGTCCTGGATAAGTCCTCTGTACTCAGCTTCATCTCCGCTGGAGATGAGGCCAACGATCGCAGAGTCGTCAGAGAACTTCTGTAGATGGCAGTGTGTTGTGTTGTGTGAGAAGTCCGCAGTATAAAGGGTAAAATATAAAAGTATACACTAAAATGGGTCTCTAATACATGTATTTGTAAATGTGCCCTGTTATAGTACTGCATGAGTTTATTGACAATAGACTATAAACTACACATATAAACTAAAACATTTATGATGATGGCTGAACAACTCCCATTCCCCAAAGTGCAAGACACAACACTTATGAATATAAGTCATAAAAGTTCAGACAAATAAGTGATCTGACAAAAAATAAACAAGTCGTTTAGTCCCTTTTATATTTGTCAAAGTCTAACACGTGTGATTGTCTACATATAGACTACACCTCTCTGTATTCCACTTTCAAACATTTGGGCCTGTAAAGCCTAATTGGGATATTTCAGACAAGAATACTTGCTTACTGTGGGCATGCACTAGTACAGTACATAAGTAAGTAAGTAAATGTTGTGTCTCTAATTAGGAAGGAGTCAAGGTGACGTTTTATAGTTTTATTGAGAACGAGAACACAGGAACACAGGAGACTAACGTGAGCACAGGAGCCACAGCGAAGAGACAAGATGTCTCCCGCAGCTGGCTTATATACCCCAGGTGACGCCACCTCCCAGAGGCGGGGCGTCACCCCTCTCTAGCCCAGGGCACCGCCATAATAATATATATACAATATAAGATCTAACATCCCCCCCTTGAAAAATTACAAGCACACCAATTGACCCACCTTTATAATTTACACCTGACTCACACACTAATACAGAGGTGTTTATAGGCCTACACACTCACACTACACTGGCCCAGCGGAGCACTCCGCTATGCTAAACAGTCACAGAACATAAAAGGGCCACACACCAAAATAAACTAATCCTGAAATAAATAGATACACACATTACAACCATAAAATATACACAAATATGAACAATGGCAGTACCCAACTCCCAAACCCGCATTTCACCCCATAAACTGGGCACAGAGACTCCAGAACAAAACTCCATGGGGACTAAACCATGCCGTTCAGCTCCCGCATCCACAGAGACCGCAAACACTGGCACGGAGTTCCCATTGTGTCAGCGTACTCTGGTGCTGGTGGTGTCCCTCTTCACCTGGAATGGGCCACCCTAAGTCCCACACTTCTTCGCCACTTCCCGAATAAAATGGCCGGTCTCACAATGCACCACCTGACCATTCCCCCACTTCTCTGCAGGTGATGGTGAACCTGAGCCCATAAAACAAATCACAGAACATTAAGTTGTTACGACTACGGGCCACCATGAACTTGACGGTGCACATAGAGGCTTTCCTGTACCTCACCGACAGCCACACCGAGCCCACAATGTCCAGAGGGTTGTCACCATACCCATAACAGGCTATGTCTGTTTTACTCACAGTGTAATGGGGGAAGAACTTCTTTACCATTGCCAAATTCAGGATGGAGGCCGCCGACCCCGTGTCCACCATCATCGGTATTGGCGTCCCATCCAACAGTATCTTGCACATAATATGACCATCAGTGTTGGGCGAGACAGTGTGGACCACTGTAGGCATCTTCTTAGTTGAAGTTCCCTTTCCAGATCTCTGTTCCTCCTTCTCGAAATTTTGGCAAACCTTGGCGAAGTGGTAGAACAAACCACACCATCCACAACACTTGCCCCTCGCTATGCACTCCCTCGCTCTGTAGCGGTGCCTACTGGATCCGCAGCCGTAGCATCTTGGCGTCCCTGGAGTGGACCTAATTTTCACAGTGGCTGCATATTCATCTTCGCTGCCATCATCCGAATCCAAGGCCAGTGCCTTCCACTGTTTATTGTTCCTGGGTGGGGCCTCCGTGTCACCGAGATTCTTTGTTAGCCTTTCCGCTGCCTTGTGTTGTTGTGCTAGCTCCATGGCTACCGGCAGTGTTAGCTCACCAGCGTGGGTTAGCAGGTGGAATCTCGCAGAGGAACAGGCCACGTGTTCCGCTAGCTGGTCACGGACCATCTCCTCCTCCAAAGCCCCGAACCTGCGCTCACTCACCAGCTGCCGAAAGTCCACCACAAACTGTTGAACCAACTCTCCAGGCTGCCGGCGCCGCTGCCTGAACTGTATATGCCACATTATGGTGTTCTCAGGGGTGTGAAAGTAGCCAGCCATGAGCCTCATGACATCGCCAAATGAGTCACCTCCTCCAAGCGTGCTCAGGATCCTCTGGCCTTCCATACCGAGGTTGTGGACCAGAATAGCCCTTGTGCGTCATTTGACTAGGTCGCCGAGGTCCAGCGCCGTAAGATAGTTTTTGAAGGCTGCATACCATCTGCCCCACAGGACAAACAACTCACCTGGAGCCTTCAAATAATGGACGAAATGCGGTAGCAGCCCTCTCCATCTCCATATATCCTCATCGCCAAATGTTGTGTCTCTAATTAGGAAGGAGTCGAGGTGACGTTTTATAGTTTTATTGAGAACGAGAACACAGGAACACAGGAGAATAACGCGAGCACAGGAGCCACAGCGAAGAGACAAGATGTCTTCTCCTTCTTTAGATTTGATTGGCGGTTGGCAACCAGCTTACAGGTGTCTCTGCAGCTGGCTTATATACCCCAGGTGACGCCACCTCCCAGAGGCGGGTGTCACCCCTCTCTAGCCCAGGGCACCGCCATAATAATATATGTTATGGTGGCACATGGGGAAAGCATAATTGTGTAACATCTTAGACAAGAACAAAGAGCAGAGGTTCCCTGGTGAGATAACAGGGAGGTGTAAAGGATGAATGCAGTGTGACCTTTTGTGTGTTAGAAACTTCTAGAGGAATGGTAAAGGATTAAGGAAGTGAATGCAATGTGACCTTTTGTGTGTTAGAAGCTTCTAGAGGAATGCCATAGTATTTAAGAGAAGAGTCTTTGCTGAGATGTCATTCTGTCTATGCTTCTTGTGTGAGATGTGTAATAAATCGTCTGAGCCAAATCCGCCTCATTATTTACACGCTCCACACTGGTGACCCAAGACGAATCATGGAACATGGTGAAAGATCCCCGGAGCCAACCTCGATGGGAACCCCCAGCCACACATGTGCTGTTGCGATCAAGCTACCGGATTTTTGGCAGCACAACCCACGCTCCTGGTTCCACCTAGTTGAGGCGCAGTTCGCCCTCTGGGGGATATCGGCGGATGACACAAAGTTCCACTATGTGGTCGCAGCGCTCGACGCCCGCACGGCTCAGCACGTAGAGAGCCTGCTCGATCAGCCACCAACCGACGACAAGTAAGGCGCGCTGAAGACTGCGCTCATCCAGCACTACACACTCTCGGATGGTGAGAGAGCAGAGAGACTCCTGACGCGGACCGGGTTGGGAGACAGGTCGGCCATAGACCTGATGGAGAAGATGCTGAGGTTAAAGGGCACAGACGACGACCATTTTATTTTTACCCACCTCTTCCTCCGGAACCTTCCGTCAGCGGCGAGAGCGACCCTGGCCAATTCGCCGTTGCTGGCCAAGCGGGACTATCATGCACTATCCCGAGAAGCAAACCGGATCATTGTCGCCAGCAGAGAGTTCACAACCATTGCGGCAGCGACGGAGCTCGGCGCGATGGCTGGAGGAGGCGAGGAGCCATCGACGGCAGCAGCAGAGCCACCGACGACTGCAGCAGCGGGGGCCAAGGAACACGGAGGAGACACGCTTTGTTTCTACCACCGCCGCTTCGCAGAGAGGGCACGCAAATGTATAACACCGTGCCAATTCAAGCAACTCGGGAAACGCCAAGACCGGGGGTCAGTAGCAGTCGCGACCCTCGGGGAGGAGAACAAGCTGCTCTACTTGACGGACGCATGCTCGGGGAGGCATTTCCTCGTGGACACCGGCGCCCAGAAGAGTTTCATCCGGCCAACCTACACTGACCGGCTGGTAGGATCTAACGGCCCCGAGATGGCGGCAGCAAACGGCTCGGAGATTAAGACCTTTGGTGAGAGGACTCTACTCTTGTCTCTACACGGCCGTACATTTGAGCGGACTTTTGTCATAGCAGCATTGAATTTCCATATACTGGGGGCTGATTTTCTGTGTGCACATGTGATGTTGGTAGATGTCGCTAACAGATGCCTAGTTAATGCACTGTCCTTTGACTCTCTCCCCTGTATAGCTCGAGTGACCCGGCCAACAGCACAAGCCAATGTCACAGCTACATGCGGTAAGTTCCACACACTGCTCACTCAGTTCCCAGCACTCACTGTCCCGACGTTTTTGTCAGCCATCGCTAAACACGGGATGGAGCATTTTATCACCACCACCGGGCCGCCCGTTTTTGAAAGACCTCGGCGCTTGGACGCAGCTAAACTGGCCATAGCACCCGAGGAGTTTGCCAACCTGGAGAGGTTGGGCATCATCAGGCACTCAAACAGCCCATGGGCTTCCCCGCTACACATGGTCCCTAAAGCTGAGGGTTTGTGGCAACCTTGCGGGGATTTCCGCAGGTTGAACAACGCCACAGCGCACGACCGCTACCCAATTCCTCACATTCAGGATTTTTCCGTTCACCTGGCAGGAGCGCGCGTTTTTTCTAAAATAGACTTGGTCCGCAGTTACCACCAAGTCCCAGTGCGCGCTGAGGACATACCCAAAACAGCGGTAATAACTCCGTTCGGTTTATTCGAGTTATTGCGCATGCCATTTGGGCTTAAAGGGGCTGCACAGACGTTCCAACGCATGATGGATGCAGTGTTGCGCGATCTCCCTTTCATGTTCGTCTACCTGGACGATATCTTGGTAGCCAGCGCGTCCGAAGATGAACACAAAACCCACCTCACGACGGTTTCCCGGAGGTTGGAAGAGCACGGGTTAATAATCAACCCAGCGAAATGTCAGTTCGGGGTGACGGGGATTGATTTTTTGGGGCACTGCATCTCTCGTGAAGGAGCGGTCCCACTGCCTGACAAAGTGCGCGTGGTAGCAGATTTTCCCCGGCCGCAAATGGTCAGGGCGCTACAAGAATTTTTGGGAATGGTGAACTTTTATAACCGTTTCCTTCCCCGCGCAGCGCAGCTCATGCAACCACTGTATGCCACGCTCAAAAAACAGAA
Organism: Pholidichthys leucotaenia; assembly: GCA_020510985.1. Lineage (NCBI taxonomy): Eukaryota > Metazoa > Chordata > Actinopteri > Cichliformes > Pholidichthyidae > Pholidichthys > Pholidichthys leucotaenia. Next base: position 291,439,203 of record CM035839.1, on the reverse strand, counting down.
ACCCGCAGATAAGATCGAATGGACCCCGGAGCGAGAGCGGGCGTTCTCGGAAGTCAAAGCAGCCCTGGCAAACGCCGCATTGCTGGCACATCCAGACCCAACGGCCCGCATAGCGCTCACCACTGACGCTTCAGATGTGGCCATAGGGGTGGTCGTGGAGCAGCGCATAGCCAGGGCTTGGCAGCCACTCGCCTTTTTCAGCAGGACTTTGCGCGACAGTGAACGTAAATACAGCGCGTTCGACAGGGAGTTGCTGGCTCTCCACCTGGCCATTCGCCACTTCCAGTTCTGGTTGGAAGGGTGCAGTTTCACCGCGTTCGTTGACCACAAGCCGCTAACATTCGCGATGGCCAAGGTTTCAGAACCGTGGTTGGGCCGGCAGCAGAGACAGCTGGCCGTGATCTCAGAGTTTACTACCGATATTCAGCATGGGTCGGGTAAACTGAATGTAGTGGCAGACTGCCTCTCGCACGCCGTGGCAGCCCCGGTCTGTGTGGGGATAGATTACGCAGCCATGGCCGCGGAGCAGGTTAGTGACGCGGACGTGCGCGCGCTCCAGTCTGGACCAACAGGGTTAAGGCTGGAGAGCAGGGTGCTGCAAGACGGCATGCCCCCCCTAATCTGCGATGTCTCCACGAGGCGCCCGCGTCCCGTGGTCCCGGCCGCGTGGCATCGCCGCGTGTTTGACTCAATTCATTCTTTGGCGCACCCGGGAGTGCGCGCGTCGGTCAAAATGGTAGGGGAGAAATTTGTGTGGCCGAGCCTTCGCAAACAAATGAAAGAGTGGGCGGCAGCCTGCGTGGCGTGCCAACGAGCCAAAGTACACAGACACACGAAGGCTCCCTTGGAGCCGTTTCGTATTCCAGCTAAGAGGTTCAACCATGTTCACGTGGACCTCGTGGGCCCCCTCCCACCATCACAGGGGTGCACGCACCTCCTGACAATGGTGGACCACACCATGCGCTGGCCGGAAGCAGTTCCGCTGGCCACAACCACAGCCGAGGAGGTGGTGCGCGTTTTTAACAGCATGGGTGGCGCATTTTGGAGTCCCGTCGGACATTACGTCCGACAGAGGCCCTAAATTTGTTTCCGAACTTTGGTCAACAATGGCCCGCAGCCTGGGTGTCACAATTCACTGCACAACCGAGTACAATCCACAGGCTAATGGGTTATGCGAATGTTTTCATAGATCATTGAAAGCGGCTCTCAGGGCTTCACTGACGGATGCAAATTGGGTAGACAAGCTACCGTGGGTTTTATTGGGGTTACGTTCTGTGCCTAAAGAGGATCTGGAAGCTTCCCCGGCTGAACTCGTTTTTGCGCAACCACTTCGGCTGCTCGGGGAGTTTCTGCCAGATAATCCCACGCCGGGCAGCTCCCCGTCTCAGCTGTTGCAGCGTAGCATAGACACAAGCACACTGCCGGGCCCTGCCCACCACAGTTTTCCGCGTGTTTTTGTGCCTAAAACTTTGAAAAACGCGGAGTTCGTGTTTGTCAGACACAACGCCCACCGCCCTCCATTGCGACCACCCTATGATGGACTGTTCAGAGTGCTGGAAACAGGGGATAAGCATTTTTTGCTAGATTTGGGGGGTAGGAGGGAAAAGATTGGCATAGACAGACTCAAACCCGCTTTCGTGGTGGTGGACGAGCAAGTGCTGTTGGCGAGGGCCCCTCGGTGTGGAAGACCCCCACGGGGAGCTCCCCAGAGAAGATTCCCCAGACCACCCACACGGACAGACAAAAAGTTTTCACCCCCAAACATCAACCCCCCAGCATGACAGTGCCGCGGAGGCAGTGAATCCTGGTTACAGCAGATACGGGAGAAGACTGAAGCCCAAGCAGCATGTGGATTGATGTTTAATGGTTCTATCACAGCATACGGACTGTTATTCTATTGTTCTATCCAATATGCTCGGGGGGGGGGGTGGTATGGCGGCACATGGGGAAAGCATAATTGTGTAACATCTTAGACAAGAACAAAGAGCAGAGGTTCCCTGGTGAGATAACAGGGAGGTGTGAAGGATGAATGCAATGTGACCTTTTGTGTGTTAGAAACTTCTAGAGGAATGGTAAAGGATTAAGGAAGTGAATGCAATGTGACCTTTTGTGTGTTAGAAGCTTCTAGAGGAATGCCATGTTATTAAAAGGCCAAATGTCACGTAATTTTTTTTTCTAAATGACAACGAATTTTGATAAAATACACATAGCTTAAACCAAATATTCATACCGGAGACCATATCACCCACCCGAATTTACATAATTGCACAAAATACACCAGGCGAAGTCCCCGCCTTGCTCGCTGGCTTGTGACAGCCAATCCAGACCACGCCCATGATTTTGACGTCACAAATTTAACCCTGGCTGCCCTACCTATCCACATTCACACTTATCAACATTGGACAATCATGACAGAAAGTGACAGCGATTGTGAACAAATTAGTTTAGTTTTGTCTTTTTTTTTTGTCTTTTTTTTGTCAGTGGTTCAGACAGTGACAGAGGCATAGAACCTTACTGACATAATGCACGGCTCAGGAGACACACACGCAGGTTCAGAGTAGCTCAAATAGCTTTATTAACAACAAGTGTGTATGGATGTGTGTCTGCGAGATGTGGATGTATTGGTGGTGGCGTCTGCGTCGGGCACGGAGGCAGGAGACCGTACAGCCGGACAACCCTATGGGAAAAGCACAGGGAGAAGGGTGACGGGCACACACCAACACAGGAGATGATAAAATGGAGAAGAGCTTACTTGGAGTTAGCAGGTGGCTGGCACAGCAAGGACGGGGTCCGGTAGACAGCGACCTGGAGAGCCCGGTGCAGCAGCGAGGGAATGGAGACGGAGAGGATAGGTCCGCCGCCGGGAAATCCACCTGTGCACAGGGGAGCAGACTTGAAGGGGAAAAGGTAAGGGCTTCTTACCGATATAATTGCTGAAGAGGTAGAAGTTACTCACAGCAGTAGTGACGAGCGAAGTCTGACGGCTTCAGGCCGAAGCCCAGGGCGAGGCGGCTTAAATCCCTCGCCGCTGATGATGTGCAGGTGTGCGTGCAGCTGGCGCCGCAGATGAGCGGCGAGGTGTGACAGTACTCCCCCCTCTAGCAGCGCCTCCTGGCGATGGTTTCTCCGGGTGCGCTCGGTGGAACTCAGTAATGAGGGATGGGTCCAACACAAATGACGAGGGTACCCACTGCCGATGTTCAGGCCCATAGCCCTCCCAGTCCACCAAGTACTGCAACCCACGGCCCCGGCGCCGGGAGTCCAGGATGGAGGAGACAGGCCAGGCCGGATGGCCATCAATCATCCGGGGCGCGGGTTGCGCAGCAGGAGGAGGGCAAAGGGGGTCGGAGACTGCCAGCTTCACCTTGGATACGTGGAAGGTGGGATGGATGCGGAGGGAGGGGGGAATAGCTACACGCACAGCCACCGGGTTGATAATCCTGGTGATGGGGTACGGGCCCATAAAACGCTGTGCCAGCTTCCTCCTCTCGCCCTTTAAAATTACGTCCTGGGTCGACACATAGACACGCTGACCAACTCGGTACGCTGGGGCAGGTCTTCTGTGCCGGTCCGCCACGGCTCTGTTGCGCTCCGCCGTGCATAAAAGCACATTGCGCGCTGACGCCCAGATGGAGCGGAACTGCCTGAGATGCGCCCGAACTGAGGGAACAGTTACCTCACTCTCCTGCGCTGGGAACAGCGGGGGGTCGTAGCCCAGGGACGCCTTAAAGGGGGACATCCCTGTAGCAGAAGAGCGAGCGGTGTTGTGGGCGTATTCAACCCAGGCGAGGCGGTTACTCCAGGACGTAGGTTTGGACGCCGTGACGCAGCGGAGCGCAGCCTCCAGCTCCTGGTTGGTCCGCTCACACTGCCCGTTGGTTTGGGGGTGATGGCCGGAGGAGAGGCTCACCTTGGCTCCCAGGGCGTTGCAGAATGACCTCCAAACCTCTGAGGAAAATTGGGGCCCCCGGTCCGAGACCACGTCCACCGGAATCCCGTGCAGCCTGACCACGTGCTGGATTAGGAGGTCCGCCGTCTCCAGGGCGGATGGAAGACCCCGTAGCGGGACGAAGTGCGCCGCCTTGGAGAAGCGGTCTACGATGGTCAGGACGGTGTCGAAGGTGTTTGAGACTGGGAGTCCGGTGACGAAATCCAGGGCGATATGCGACCAGGGCCTGCCAGGGACGGGCAGAGGCTGGAGCAAACCCGCTGGAGGGGCATTACCTGACTTGCTGGTGGCACATACTGGGCAGGCCCGGGCGTAGCGGGCAGCGTCCCTTCGCAGGCCCGGCCACCAGAAGGACCGTTGAAGGAGGTCGATCATCCGGGAGGAACCAGGGTGGCAGGTGAGCTTGGACGTATGCAACCAGTGGATGACCTCCCCCCGAACCGTGGATGGGACGAATAGCCTCCCCTCCGGTCCGCCACCAGGGTCAGGTTCCACTTCCTGCGCCTTCCGGATCTTGCTTTCTATGTCCCAGGTGACGGCTCCCACGATGCACGACCTGGGTAGGATGGTGTGGACCGTGTCCTCAGACTCCTCAGGGGCAAATTGCCTAGAGAGGGCGTCGGGCAGGCCGTTCTTGGAGCCAGGCCTGAAGGTGATGTTAAAGCGGAACCTGGCAAAGAACAAGGACCAGCGCGCCTGGCGGGCGTTCAGACGCTTGGCAGATCTCAGGTACTCCAAGTTCTTGTGGTCAGTCAGGACCACGAACGGCAGGTCCGCCCCCTCTAGCCAGTGACGCCACTCCTGCAGCGTGAGCTTGATGGCGAGGAGCTCTCTGTCCCCCACGTCGTAATTCCGTTCCGCCGGGGACAAGCACCGAGAGAAGAAGGCGCAGGGCCGTTTGACTCCATCATCTGGCGACCGCTGGGATAGAACCGCCCCCACTCCTGTGTCCGAAGCGTCCACTTCCACGATGCACTGCAGCGCTGGGTTGACTTGGCTAAGGACCCGGGAGGAGGAGAACTCCGCCTTCAGCGCCTGAAAAGCAGCCGCGGCCTCTTCGGTCCACCGGAACGGGACCTTAGGGGACGTGAGGCGGGTCAGCGGGCCGACGATGGTGCCAAAATTAGGGACGAAGCGGCGGTAGAATTTTGCAAACCCGATGAATTGTTGCACCTGTTTTCTCGATGCAGGTGTGGGCCACTCCACCACCGCCTTCACCTTCACTGGGTCCGGAAGCACCTGGTCGTGGGAGATGATGAACCCGAGGAAGGATGTTGTCTTAGCGTAGAATTCGCATTTTTTGGCCTTCACATACAACCGGTTCTCCAGCAGTCTTTGGAGGACCCGCCTCACATGGACCCGGTGCTCGTCCCTGGATTTGGAGAAGATGAGGATGTCATCCAGGTAGACGAACACAAAAAGGCTAATGAAGTCCCGGAGGACGTCATTAATTAGGCGCTGAAAGACGGCTGGAGCGTTGGTCAACCCGAACGGCATCACCAGGTACTCGAAGTGGCCGTTCGGGGTACGGAAGGCTGTCTTCCACTCATCTCCCTCCCGGATCCGGACGAGGTGGTATGCGCTGCGTAGATCCAGCTTGGTGAACCAAGTCGCCCCCTGGAGGGAGTGGAAGGCGGTGTCCATGAGGGGCAGGGTGTAGCGATCCTTCTCCGTAATGTCATTTAGGGCGCGATAGTCGATGCAAGGACGGAGGGAACCGTCCTTCTTGCCCACGAAGAAGAAACCTGCCCCCAATGGTGATGACGAGGGACGGATAATCCCAGCACTCAGCGACTCCTTGAGATAGGCGTTCATAGTCTCCTTCTCCGGCGCTGACAGGCTGTAGAGTCGCCCAGAGGGTAAGGGTGCCCCCTGGCGGATGTTTATTGCACAGTCGTAGGGTCTGTGTGGAGGAAGAGACATCGCCTTGGACTTGCTGAATACCATACCCAGGTCGTGAAATTCCGATGGCACCAGGGATAGGTCCGGGGGTGCAGCGTCCGTAGGTGTTGGGGAAGAGGACGGAGAACAGGCAGCGGACTGTAAACAGGTGCTCATACAAAATGTGCTCCATGCCGACACCCTGGCGGACTTCCAATCCAAGACGGGGTTGTGGAGGCGTAGCCAGGGGTACCCCAGGATGACGGGCGACACAGAGTTGGGGAGGACGTAGAAAGTTATCTCCTCCCGGTGGTTCCCAGAGATGATAACAGGAACGGGGACGGTCTGATGTGTTACTCTCCCCAGGGAGACACGGGAGAGGTTGACCAGGGAGAGAGGAGTTCTTAGTGCCTGGCAGCGGATGCCCAATTGGGTTGCCAGGCTTTGTGAAATAAAACTGCCCTCCGCGCCCGAATCCACCAGTGCGTGAGTGAGATGCCCAGTGGAGTTGTGGCAAAATCGGACGGGCAGCTTCAATTGGGTGAGGGGACTTAACCGATTGACGTCCGCGAGGCCCCCTACAGTGACTCGCGGACCCCGCCGTTTGGCTTCTGTGGACAAAGCTCCACCGTGTGTTGACTGTCTCCGCAATACATGCAGAGATTCAACTCACGGCGGCGTTGTCTCTCCGCAGGGGGGAGCTTTGTCCAGCCCGTCACCATCGGCTCCGACTCCTCGGGGCGCGATGGTGGCGGCGTCGCCAGGGGGCAAGCTTGGAACTGGCGCGACGAGGCTCCACGAGGGCGAGAAGAAGACGACTTCCGCCCCGAGGAGCGCTCGCGCAGCCTGTTATCCAAACTGATAGCTAGGGACGTTAGCTCCGCTAGAGTCTCCGGGATGTCCCGCCCAGCAAGTTCATCCTTCAGATCATCGTTGAGACTGCGGAGGAAAAGGCCGCAGAATGAACGTTCATCCCAGCCCAATTCCTCCGCCGCTACCCGGAAGTCGATCGCATAGTCCGCTGCCGACCGGCTTCCCTGCTGGAGGCTGAGAAGCCAATCGACCTGGACTGTCTCGGTACGAGAATGATCAAAGACCTCCAGGAATTGTCTCACAAATTGGTCATAAGTGAGGGTGGCATAACTGGGCCTCGCCATTACGGCGTAAGTCCAGGTTAGTGCTCGCCCCTCTAGGAGATTCCCAATATAACCAATTCGGCTATGATCTGAAGGAAAGTCTCCGGGCACACAGTGAAACACGGACTCACACTGCATTATGAACCCCCGTGCTCCGCCGAGCTTACCGCTAAAGCGGGCGGGGGTTGGAATGGGCGTGAGCCGAGTCGGTGCTCCTGGAGCCTGCTGGACGGCCGCTGGAGCAGCAGGAGCCGCGCCACCCTGACGAGCCGGGGGGAACGGCTGTTGGGGGTCCAAGCGGTCCAATCGGTTAGTTATACTGACCAACTGGTTGAGAATCACCTGTTGCTGGTAAGCTATTTGGTCCACTCGAGCCTCGAGAGTGGTAAGTCGGCGTGTGAGCCCGGCGTCTGCCGAGCCGCTCTGCTGAAGCCGTACTGACATAATGCACGGCTCAGGAGACACACACGCAGGTTCAGAGTAGCTCAAATAGCTTTATTAACAACAAGTGTGTATGGATGTGTGTCTGCGAGATGTGGATGTATTGGTGGTGGCGTCTGCGTCGGGCACGGAGGCAGGAGACCGTACAGCCGGACAACCCTATGGGAAAAGCACAGGGAGAAGGGTGACGGGCACACACCAACACAGGAGATGATAAAATGGAGAAGAGCTTACTTGGAGTTAGCAGGTGGCTGGCACAGCAAGGACGGGGTCCGGTAGACAGCGACCTGGAGAGCCCGGTGCAGCAGCGAGGGAATGGAGACGGAGAGGATAGGTCCGCCGCCGGGAAATCCACCTGTGCACAGGGGAGCAGACTTGAAGGGGAAAAGGTAAGGGCTTCTTACCGATATAATTGCTGAAGAGGTAGAAGTTACTCACAGCAGTAGTGACGAGCGAAGTCTGACGGCTTCAGGCCGAAGCCCAGGGCGAGGCGGCTTAAATCCCTCGCCGCTGATGATGTGCAGGTGTGCGTGCAGCTGGCGCCGCAGATGAGCGGCGAGGTGTGACAGTACTCCCCCCTCTAGCAGCGCCTCCTGGCGATGGTTTCTCCGGGTGCGCTCGGTGGAACTCAGTAATGAGGGATGGGTCCAACACAAATGACGAGGGTACCCACTGCCGATGTTCAGGCCCATAGCCCTCCCAGTCCACCAAGTACTGCAACCCACGGCCCCGGCGCCGGGAGTCCAGGATGGAGGAGACAGGCCAGGCCGGATGGCCATCAATCATCCGGGGCGCGGGTTGCGCAGCAGGAGGAGGGCAAAGGGGGTCGGAGACTGCCAGCTTCACCTTGGATACGTGGAAGGTGGGATGGATGCGGAGGGAGGGGGGAATAGCTACACGCACAGCCACCGGGTTGATAATCCTGGTGATGGGGTACGGGCCCATAAAACGCTGTGCCAGCTTCCTCCTCTCGCCCTTTAAAATTACGTCCTGGGTCGACACATAGACACACTGACCAACTCGGTACGCTGGGGCAGGTCTTCTGTGCCGGTCCGCCACGGCTCTGTTGCGCTCCGCCGTGCGTAAAAGCACATTGCGCGCTGACGCCCAGATGGAGCGGAACTGCCTGAGATGCGCCCGAACTGAGGGAACAGTTACCTCACTCTCCTGCGCTGGGAACAGCGGGGGGTCGTAGCCCAGGGACGCCTTAAAGGGGGACATCCCTGTAGCAGAAGAGCGAGCGGTGTTGTGGGCGTATTCAACCCAGGCGAGGTGGTTACTCCAGGACGTAGGTTTGGACGCCGTGACGCAGCGGAGCGCAGCCTCCAGCTCCTGGTTGGTCCGCTCACACTGCCCGTTGGTTTGGGGGTGATGGCCGGAGGAGAGGCTCACCTTGGCTCCCAGGGCGTTGCAGAATGACCTCCAAACCTCTGAGGAAAATTGGGGCCCCCGGTCCGAGACCACGTCCACCGGAATCCCGTGCAGCCTGACCACGTGCTGGATTAGGAGGTCCGCCGTCTCCAGGGTGGATGGAAGACCCCGTAGCGGGACGAAGTGCGCCGCCTTGGAGAAGCGGTCTACGATGGTCAGGACGGTGTCGAAGGTGTTTGAGACTGGGAGTCCGGTGACGAAATCCAGGGCGATATGCGACCAGGGCCTGCCAGGGACGGGCAGAGGCTGGAGCAAACCCGCTGGAGGGGCATTACCTGACTTGCTGGTGGCACATACTGGGCAGGCCCGGGCGTAGCGGGCAGCGTCCCTTCGCAGGCCCGGCCACCAGAAGGACCGTTGAAGGAGGTCGATCATCCGGGAGGAACCAGGGTGGCAGGTGAGCTTGGACGTATGCAACCAGTGGATGACCTCCCCCCGAACCGTGGATGGGACGAATAGCCTCCCCTCCGGTCCGCCGCCAGGGTCAGGTTCCACTTCCTGCGCCTTCCGGATCTTGCTTTCTATGTCCCAGGTGACGGCTCCCACGATGCACGACCTGGGTAGGATGGTGTGGACCGTGTCCTCAGACTCCTCAGGGGCAAATTGCCTAGAGAGGGCGTCGGGCAGGCCGTTCTTGGAGCCAGGCCTGAAGGTGATGTTAAAGCGGAACCTGGCAAAGAACAAGGACCAGCGCGCCTGGCGGGCGTTCAGACGCTTGGCAGATCTCAGGTACTCCAAGTTCTTGTGGTCAGTCAGGACCACGAACGGCAGGTCCGCCCCCTCTAGCCAGTGATGCCACTCCTGCAGCGTGAGCTTGATGGCGAGGAGCTCTCTGTCCCCCACGTCGTAATTCCGTTCCGCCGGGGACAAGCACCGAGAGAAGAAGGCGCAGGGCCGTTTGACTCCATCATCTGGCGACCGCTGGGATAGAACCGCCCCCACTCCTGTGTCCGAAGCGTCCACTTCCACGATGCACTGCAGCGCTGGGTTGACTTGGCTAAGGACCCGGGAGGAGGAGAACTCCGCCTTCAGCGCCTGAAAAGCAGCCGCGGCCTCTTCGGTCCACCGGAACGGGACCTTAGGGGACGTGAGGCGGGTCAGCGGGCCGACGATGGTGCCAAAATTAGGGACGAAGCGGCGGTAGAATTTTGCAAACCCGATGAATTGTTGCACCTGTTTTCTCGATGCAGGTGTGGGCCACTCCACCACCGCCTTCACCTTCACTGGGTCCGGAAGCACCTGGTCGTGGGAGATGATGAACCCGAGGAAGGATGTTGTCTTAGCGTAGAATTCGCATTTTTTGGCCTTCACATACAACCGGTTCTCCAGCAGTCTTTGGAGGACCCGCCTCACATGGACCCGGTGCTCGTCCCTGGATTTGGAGAAGATGAGGATGTCATCCAGGTAGATGAACACAAAAAGGCGAATGAAGTCCCGGAGGACGTCATTAATTAGGCGCTGAAAGACGGCTGGAGCGTTGGTCAACCCGAACGGCATCACCAGGTACTCGAAGTGGCCGTTCGGGGTACGGAAGGCTGTCTTCCACTCATCTCCCTCCCGGATCCGGACGAGGTGGTATGCGCTGCGTAGATCCAGCTTGGTGAACCAAGTCGCCCCCTGGAGGGAGTGGAAGGCGGTGTCCATGAGGGGCAGGGTGTAGCGATCCTTCTCCGTAATGTCATTTAGGGCGCGATAGTCGATGCAAGGACGGAGGGAACCGTCCTTCTTGCCCACGAAGAAGAAACCTGCCCCCAATGGTGATGACGAGGGACGGATAATCCCAGCACTCAGCGACTCCTTGAGATAGGCGTTCATAGTCTCCTTCTCCGGCGCCGACAGGCTGTAGAGTCGCCCAGAGGGTAAGGGTGCCCCCTGGCGGATGTTTATTGCACAGTCGTAGGGTCTGTGTGGAGGAAGAGACATCGCCTTGGACTTGCTGAATACCATACCCAGGTCGTGAAATTCCGATGGCACCAGGGATAGGTCCGGGGGCGCAGCGTCCGTAGGTGTTGGGGAAGAGGACGGAGAACAGGCAGCGGACTGTAAACAGGTGCTCATACAAAATGTGCTCCATGCCGACACCCTGGCGGACTTCCAATCCAAGACGGGGTTGTGGAGGCATAGCCAGGGGTACCCCAGGATAACGGGCGACACAGAGTTGGGGAGGACGTAGAAAGTTATCTCCTCCCGGTGGTTCCCAGAGATGATAACAGGAACGGGGACGGTCTGATGTGTTACTCTCCCCAGGGAGACACGGGAGAGGTTGACCAGGGAGAGAGGAGTTCTTAGTGCCTGGCAGCGGATGCCCAATTGGGTTGCCAGGCTTTGTGAAATAAAACTGCCCTCCGCGCCCGAATCCACCAGTGCGTGAGTGAGATGCCCAGTGGAGTTGTGGCAAAATCGGACGGGCAGCTTCAATTGGGTGAGGGGACTTAACCGATTGACGTCCGCGAGGCCCCCTACAGTGACTCGCGGACCCCGCCGTTTGGCTTCTGTGGACAAAGCTCCACCGTGTGTTGACTGTCTCCGCAATACATGCAGAGATTCAACTCACGGCGGCGTTGTGTCTCCGCAGGGGGGAGCTTTGTCCAGCCCGTCACCATCGGCTCCGACTCCTCGGGGCGCGATGGTGGCGGCGTCGCCAGGGGGCAAGCTTGGAACTGGCGCGACGAGGCTCCACAAGGGCGAGAAGAAGACGACTTCCGCCCCGAGGAGCACTCGCGCAGCCTGTTATCCAAACTGATAGCTAGGGACGTTAGCTCCGCTAGAGTCTCCGGGATGTCCCGCCCAGCAAGTTCATCCTTCAGATCATCGTTGAGACTGCGGAGGAAAAGGCCGCAGAATGAACGTTCATCCCAGCCCAATTCCTCCGCCGCTACCCGGAAGTCGATCGCATAGTCCGCTGCCGACCGGCTTCCCTGCTGGAGGCTGAGAAGCCGATCGACCTGGACTGTCTCGGTACGAGAATGATCAAAGACCTCCAGGAATTGTCTCACAAATTGGTCATAAGTGAGGGTGGCATAACTGGGCCTCGCCATTACGGCGTAAGTCCAGGTTAGTGCTCGCCCCTCTAGGAGATTCCCAATATAACCAATTCGGCTATGATCTGAAGGAAAGTCTCCGGGCACACAGTGAAACACGGACTCACACTGCATTATGAACCCCCGTGCTCCGCCGAGCTTACCGCTAAAGCGGGCGGGGGTTGGAATGGGCGTGAGCCGAGTCGGTGCTCCTGGAGCCTGCTGGACGGCCGCTGGAGCAGCAGGAGCCGCGCCACCCTGACGAGCCGGGGGGAACGGTTGTTGGGGGTCCAAGCGGTCCAATCGGTTAGTTATACTGACCAACTGGTTGAGAATCACCTGTTGCTGGTAAGCTATTTGGTCCACTCGAGCCTCGAGAGTGGTAAGTCGGCGTGTGAGCCCGGCGTCTGCCGAGCCGCTCTGCTGAAGCCGTACTGACATAATGCACGGCTCAGGAGACACACACGCAGGTTCAGAGTAGCTCAAATAGCTTTATTAACAACAAGTGTGTATGGATGTGTGTCTGCGAGATGTGGATGTATTGGTGGTGGCGTCTGCGTCGGGCACGGAGGCAGGAGACCGTACAGCCGGACAACCCTATGGGAAAAGCACAGGGAGAAGGGTGACGGGCACACACCAACACAGGAGATGATAAAATGGAGAAGAGCTTACTTGGAGTTAGCAGGTGGCTGGCACAGCAAGGACGGGGTCCGGTAGACAGCGACCTGGAGAGCCCGGTGCAGCAGCGAGGGAATGGAGACGGAGAGGATAGGTCCGCCGCCGGGAAATCCACCTGTGCACAGGGGAGCAGACTTGAAGGGGAAAAGGTAAGGGCTTCTTACCGATATAATTGCTGAAGAGGTAGAAGTTACTCACAGCAGTAGTGACGAGCGAAGTCTGACGGCTTCAGGCCGAAGCCCAGGGCGAGGCGGCTTAAGTCCCTCGCCGCTGATGATGTGCAGGTGTGCGTGCAGCTGGCGCCGCAGATGAGCGGCGAGGTGTGACACTTACAGGTTCGAGCCGTCCGAGACGGAATCAGATGCTTTGTCTGATGACAACAGTTCCGACGATGACCAGAGAGCAGAACCAGTGGAAAATGTCATTGAATTGGACATTAATCGCCTCCAGAATTGGGAAGCCGAAGGGGGTCTGTCGAGGGCGCCCCATAAATATTGATTTTTCGGAAGCCATTATTATTACAGTGGAGGAGAGCCGCTGCTGTCAAGAAATTGACCAGATCAATATGAAAATAGAGGCGCATACCTGTCAAGTGAGACGTTTTCGCCGTATTTTAATACGGGGAAAATGCAATTTTGGCAAATACGGGCGTATTGCCATTTCTGTACGACCAAAAGAAAAATATACGGGAAAAAAAATTATTGAGTGTGTTGAGGAACACGTCGTGTGTGTGATCCCCCACAGCTAGGGGGGCTGGCAGATGGCTCAGCGGGAGCTATTCTCACTACTGTTAGAAGAGTGGACTCAATCATTAGGCTTATGGCCGGGGCGGGCAGATCGCTCAGCGGGAGCTATTATCACTACAATGAGAACTCATTAGGCTGATGGCCTCACACTTTCAGCTGTCCTGCGGCTGCGGAACAGAGAGGAATCGCCTTACAAATACAGAATTCTGCTTTTTTTATTTTGAGCCGGACGCTGAGTTGTGTTGTTATTGTCAAATATCCATGAATCCTTAAAATATTTGACAATAACAACACGAATTACATTTAAAACATTTCCCAGAAAAGTGTCCCTTATTACCCCGCCGTCCCTTATAGCCGCGTTTTACGGTATTAAAATACGGCGAAAACGTCTCACTTGACAGGTATGAAAATATTTCGCAGAAAAGTGTCTCTTATTACCCCGCCGTCCCTTATAGCCCCGTTTTACGGTATTAAAATACGGCGAAAACGTCTCACTTGACAGGTATGAAAACATTTCCTAGAAAAGTGTCCCTTATTACCCAGCTGTCTCTTATAGCCCCCGTTTTAAGGTATGGGTGAAATATCCAATTTTTTCTTTCTTGTTGCTCACTTCAATCTTCCAGTCTCCATATAAACAATCAATTGGGATACCCCAAGCATCAAACTAAGGTACAATCAATTTCGTCACTTCCGCCTTCTTCCCCAGGCGATTCCAGGGGCCATGAGTAGGAACGTCAGGCCAAGCGCGGCAGTTTTAAATTAACGAATATTCCGGCGTTACTGAAGCATATGCACCAAGACCCGAACGGATCGGTTCACTTTTATATCTAGTTTCAAGACATTTAAAGTACCCTGTTACGTGACATTTGGCCTTTAAGAGAAGAGTCTTTGCTGAGATGTCATTCTGTCTATGCTTCTTGTGTGAGATGTGTAATAAATCATCTGAGCCAAATCCGCCTCATTATTTACACGCTCCACAATGTATAATATACGATCTAACAGTAAGAATACACTTTTATTTGTAGTAAGCTTTTATTTGCCAACTCAAGGTCCATAAAAATACATAAAACATGGATCAACAAAAAAAGAACAGAATAATACTGTAACGTCGGGGCCATGTTAAGGGGGGCAGGGATTTCCCAGCATGCTTTGCCAGTTGAAAACGTTACTGTGTGTGTGTATTAAATGTGTTATTACTGAGTTATACTGCTGTGTCATTATAACTGCGTTATAATGACCCAGCAGTGTTTAGCAGGATTAGGGCAAGATGTGTCATGTGTGTGTAACCATGATTGAAATGGAGGTCTGGGAGAATGACCTCCCCTCCTCTGTGCTCAGAGGTAGGTTGGGGGTTGGTGGTGTGTAAATAAAGCCTGTTCATCACAACCATCTTGCTCCTCTTTCTTTGTGTGAATCCTGCAAACGTCACACTGGTGTCAGGAGTGGGGATGGAGCAAGATGAGGATCCAGGCGGAGGTCCAACGGCCAGAGCGGTTCATCGCTCCGCTGGGAACGGAGCGTAGAGCTGAGACGCCGACCACCGGATAGGCTCACCGTGATGGACGGAGCAGCGGACCCGACGGGACTGCTCTGCCTTTTTCAAGGCAGAACGGGCCGAGCAGAGCAAACCAGCCCTGTTTCCCGCCCTTTTCAGGGCAGGACGGGCTGGCGATTCCAGAGCAATTAGGAGCGGCGATCGACCGGGAGATGACCGTCCCATCCGTCCAGCAGCAGGCCAAGATTCCCCGCTACAATGGCGAGAACCTGTTGGATGACCACCGGGCCCAGGTCGAGTTGGCTGCCGTGCTGAACATGGTCATCGGAGGAAACCACCGTGCTGACAGCGAGTGGGAGGAGGAGCTACGGCAGATCACAGCAGCACGTGCATGAAGGAGACAGCGGCGGCGACGCGAGGAAGGAGGGCTTCCGCTGCACAGAGCCAGGGTACATCGCATGGTACTGCCCCGCACACAGCGCACGACAAACTGGCCCCTCGCCGATGTTAAATTAGAGCGAGGTGGCATGGACGGAGAAAAGCCGCCTCCTGAAGATGCTCCCCCCGGTGGTGACGTCACAGAGGCCTTTGGAGCACAGCAGCAGCGGAGCGAGCAGGACAGATCCGGTCTTTTCCCGGGCTTGGCAGGGGCTGGACGCCTGGACGCGGGCCAGCGGCCGCCTGGGAGGTCCTGGCAGTGGTGGGAGTCGTGACTCCTGCTGCCAGAGGAGGAACTGTGCGTAGTCCTACCGCCACCCGCAGATGTTTCCCCTTTCGGTGACGTCACGGAGGCCCTCGGCGCAGCAGACGCACAGCAGCGGAGCGAGCAGGACGAAGATCTGGCCATTTTCCAGGCGTGGCAAGGGCTGGACGCATGGACGCGGGCCAGCAGCCGCCTGGGAGACCTGGCAGCGGTGGGAGTCGGCCGGAGCGGGCTTGGGACTCCCGCTGCCAGGTAAGGGACTGTGCATGGTCCTACAGAGGCTGTCAGATGTGTCCATCCGCCTGCTGGTGGCCAAACCGGAACCCTACCCCAACCAGATACTCCGACCGAGACTCAGATGGACACTGGATGGCCTGTGCATGCCGCCCCGGCACCGGGCTGACTCGCGTTGGATTTCTGAAAGTGGACTTTGAATTTTCTGGGGACAGAAACCAGTCCAGGGGAGGGCAGTGTAACGTCGGGGCCATGTTAAGGGGGGCAGGGATTTCCCAGCATGCTTTGCCAGTTGAAAACGTTACTGTGTGTGTGTATTAAATGTGTTATTACTGAGTTATACTGCTGTGTCATTATAACTGCGTTATAATGACCCAGCAGTGTTTAGCAGGATTAGGGCAAGATGTGTCATGTGTGTGTAACCATGATTGAAATGGAGGTCTGGGAGAATGACCTCCCCTCCTCTGTGCTCAGAGGTAGGTTGGGGGTTGGTGGTGTGTAAATAAAGCCTGTTCATCACAACCATCTTGCTCCTCTTTCTTTGTGTGAATCCTGCAAACGTCACAATACATACATACAGGTCTCAATCAATTAGAATATCATTGAAAAGTTGATTTACTTTATAATTCAATTCAAAAAGTGAAACTCATATATTATATATATTTATTACACGCAGAGTGATATATTTCAAGCATTTATTTCTTTTAATTTTGATGGTTATGGCTATGGATAGCTGGTTTCCATACGAGCTCCGACACCGTTTCGGATTACTCCGCTTCAAGGAGAGCGAGAGATGCTCTGAAGCGTCGTGTCACTTTGCCCGTCAACGTGAGGGGGAAAAAAAAAAATGCGTTGTTGCTTGGGATATGAGTGAGTCACAGACTTAACGCTCCACAGATATAGATCCCACGCAGTGTGGTTGTTTTGAGTGTCTGTGTGTTGGAGGAAGGGAGGGCCCCGGACAGACACACCGTGGCTGCAGTGTCGCAGCGACTCCTCCAGTTCGCTTCAGCCGCTTGTAACGTCCTCAGGTGGGAGTCCTTCTCACCAGACATGTGGGTCTGCCTACATTTGCTCCACGGCTTACCGTCCACACGTGGAGGGGATTGATCATCGTCGCCGAGCTGCTGTCGCGGTTAACAGGCAGAGGGATCGTTCCTGCGCCGGGAGCTACCAGCCGGCGGCGGCCGTTGGGAACCGGAGGGGCTGGTTAGCTGGAAGCTCAGCTAACCGGGGGGGAGCGCCCGCTAAACCCATCCTTCCCAACACATCGCTGCGTTGACGCCGGCTTATAATTGTAGGTTATTGTGTTATTTTATCCGTGTTTATACCTTTTTTCCTAGAGAGGCCTTTATTGAATGCTGGGAATGTGTCTTCCTGCTAGGGGATGACAGGGTTAGCATTAGCCGTTAGCTAAAATAGGAGACCATTTACTCACGAGTGGACATCACCCCCGAATGTTTGTTTATTTATGTTTATAAATGCAACAGAGGGTGTCGTTGGAATAACATCTAATTATGCAGAATAATTTCATCATTATAGACATATAATTGGATAGATGTCGAGTGTTTGTTATGTCAGCTGTCATCCCAGACACATCCCACTAGCCTGCTGTTAGCCCGTGTGAATCACTCTTTACTGTTACTGATGCACACTGTTGTTCGGGACTTGCTCTCATCACAACAAACGCTTCTGTGACAGGGGGAAGATGGATTGAAACATGGAGGGAGGAACTGCCCCATCATCCAAATAGGAGGATTTCTCTCTCGGGTATGTTCCCCAATAACCTGTTTCAAGCAGTTTATATATAAGCTTGTCACCACTTATAAACTGGCAGCAACCACTTTATTTCACAGTGTGGCTGCTCTGACCAAACCTTTTGTTAACCACTAATGAATTTAGTTGTGTGTTGTGGAGACTGAGCGCGTGTCTGGTCTGGCCCACGCTGCTGTGTAGTTGTGTGTCCGCTTTCAAAGCGAGCTTGTGTCTAGGCCAGTGTTTCCACACTCCCCACATCCTGTGTTCAAAGCAGGCTTCCTCTTTTGTCCTGAAGTGCTTAGCTGCATCCTGATCAGGGTCACAGATCACACAACCGCTCAGAGTTGCTTGTGCTACCTCGGGATTTCTGCTTTAGCTTGTTTTTCTCTTCATATTCAGTAGTATCTGCCTTTGCAAATTCAGTTTGTTGGGATAGGCTCCAGCCCCCACCCCCCGCGACCCGAAACGGATTAAGCAGAAGAAGATGGATGGATGGATGGGTTTCATCCCATAGAAACTGATGTTCTCTTTATCTTATTTAAGTTTCATGGTTGGACCATTTTTTCATCAGAATTCAGGTGGTGCAACAAATCCTCAATACTCATTTACTTCATGTAGTTTTCTTTCCATTCAATCAATGGGCAACTTAACCTTAGAGATTTCTGTTAGTTACATGACTAGTTTAGCAACCTAGATCCAGTTCAGTCAAGTTAAATTTTTTTTTTCAGCTTACATAAATCTGATTGGATCTAAGAGTTGTTCTTTCTCTGTCATGCCTGTTAACCTTTTCTGTTTGTAGGTTTTTGTATCCAAATTTCTTTAGCTGCACCTACTTTTTGTCATGCTGAGAAAGCGCTGAATGACCATCGTCAAAGGATGCGCACACAGAACTTGTTTGAATTTCTAAAAAAAAGCATATGTGACTGTTATAAAAGTGCTTCATAGATTTAAACTTACCAGGATGTCATGGATATGCTTGGTTTTGTTTTCCTTGTCACACCCCTGATACATTTCCAATGTCTGGCACAGGAGTGCGTCCTGCCATCTTTCCACTCGGTTTAGTCTTGATCCCAGGCAGAGATGTATTTACTTATCTGGACTCCAGTTAGGCAGATCAGGGAAATGTGAACGTTATAGTATTTTAAAGGAAGCCGAAGTATCATTTGTTGAATAATTTAATTTAACTGCTTACTTGCTATGTAATTGCTATTTTTATTATTTTAATAACTATAAAAAACTATTTTACTTTTTCAACTCCTTGCACTATGTATATACTATTTTTGCCATATTTTAACTATTTATTTTTGCTCTGAGTGCCACTATCCCTTTGCTGCTGCAATACTGCATAAATGATTATCTTAAAGTGTAAATTTTGTCCTGCTCAGACAGAGCTGCAACAGTTATTCAATAATTGATTAGTCAGTCCATATAAAATTAATGGACTACTAATTTGATGAACAACTAATGGGCTGAATAATTTTTCGTTTTATACTAACTAACTACTAACTAACCTGCACTTATATAGCGCTTTTCAAGTCACAAAGACCACTCAAAGCGCTTTCATTAATACTAACCCTCTATTCTAAGGGCCTATAGGAAACAGACTATTTGATAAACCAAGACATGTGATGAGCTCTGGGATATTGATGGACATTTTTAACTGTTTTTAAAATGTTATAGGCAGGACTGGGCAAGAAGTTGGTTTTAAATTGAAGTTCCTTTTTTTTTTTTTTCCTTTTCTTTTTTGCTGGTTTGGACAATGACCATGCTCATGTGTACACGAATAAACTGGTTATGATTGGATTTCTGGAGGTATCTGATTACTCAAGTGGCCATGTAAACAGAATAATCGACTAAAGGCCATGCAACCGGGGTCATTAACTCAAGTGGTTTACCCTCCAATAACCTATTTGTTCAGTGCATGTAAACACCGGAAAACTGATTATTGCCATCATCAGTTTATTCCCAGTAATCGGTTTATTGTGACCATGCAACCGGGGTCAGTGTCCAAAAATGAATATTGTGAATATAGATTTTTTTCCCTTGCACAAGAGTAAATATGGTAGCCTCCAGCTCTAATCCTCTCCCCTTCCCTTAAAAGTTAATTTTAAAAAAGTTGTCACTTTATTAATCAGAAATGTGTGACTTCATCTTTGTTTGACCAAACTTTTACTGTATTCTCAAAAAAAGGTTTGGTTTGGTGAAAACCAGGGTTGCACTTCACTCCCAATAGGAAATCATGTTTGTTTGGAGGAAAAAAACTTTGAAATAATTCAATGGCTTCAATTAAAAATAAATAAAAACTCAGGGATCTTATTTTAGGCCATATCGCCCAGCTCTAGTTATAGACTAACTGACGAGTTTTATAACTAAAATAATAATCAGTAGATTAATCACTAATAAAAATAATTGTTAGTTGCAGCCCTACATAGGCTCTGTATTACAGTTAACTCTTGTTACTGTACATGTTTATTCTAAGTACTCTTGTTCAGAATGAACAGTAATAAATTCAACCCCTTGAACGATATATTCTTCTTTTTATCATTCCTATTACATGTACTAATTAAACAATAGGGGACTATAAATCTGAAAAATTATCTGGAGTTGGTATTCTACTTGTTTGTGTCAAATGATCACTCGTATTTATTATACCATGAGTAGTATTAATTAGTTTTAATTAAAGCTGGGTAGCATAGGCTAAAATTCATATTGTGGAATAATTTGAAGCATAGATGGTAACAGTATTTTTTGCGATGTATTCATCAATGCATCTGTCAGCTCAGACAACAAAAGATGGAGTGTTTTAGACAGTCAGTCATAATATTAGATTATTATTGTTATAATTATTATTGAAGTATAGTTCCTTTTTAGCTTTTTTTGTGTTACGGGCTTAAAAGTGCATATGATTTGTCTTCTAGATTGCTGCTGGCTTCTTGATTGCTACTTGGAGCTATCAAATAAAAATAGTGAATTTAATAGGGATTCTTAGCTTTCTGCTAATAGGGTTTGTCTTTCTAAAACTTCTTATTGGTCATAAATTCAATGACAATTTAATACTTATTGGTAAATGGTAAATGGCATTGACTTATATAGTGCTTTTTTCTCATCTCTGGCTGACCAAAGCACTTTACAGATCCTGCTATCCACCCATTCACACACACAGTCACACACTGATGGCGATGTTGCTGCCATACACAGGCGCTGGCCTGACCCAGCAGGAGCAACTGGTGGGTCATATATTTTATGATTATACAAAATCACATGCAGTATATTCCCATATATCACATGCGCTATATTCCCATGCCATAAGCATTTTTATGATCAGTGAATACATAGCACTGCTTGCTTCCTCACTGTGTGTGGTAGTCTGACATATGACATATACTCTTCAATATAGCCTACGATTAGGGAGGGATCTTGTGTCTCTTAACCCCCCTTTTGTTTTGCTGTTAATAGATTCAGAGTGCCAGGTGACCTCCAATAATGTACTTGGCTTCTCACGTTAATGTTTGCTGTCTTCATGTCTGTTCTTTTCATCTTCTCTATCCCTTCACCCTCAGCCAGTCGCAGCAGATGACTGCCCCTCCCTGAGCCCGGTTCTGCTAGAGGTTTCTTCCTGTTAAATGGGAGTTTGTCCTCTCCACCTTCGCTAAGTGCTTGCTCACAGGGGATCGTCTGATTGCTGGGTCTTTCTGCAATTGTGGGGTTTTCCCTACATTTGAAAGTGCTATGAAATGACTTTTGTTGTGATATGGCGCTATATAAATAAAGTTGAATTGAATATGAAACCTTCCCACCACACTGACTGATTCTGCTGTTCTCTTGTTGATGGAAATAATTGAAGAAGTGGCACTGTTCTTCCACAATAAGTTATACTGTATTGTTACTGGTGAGTGGTTGGCCTTGACAAGGATGTAAGAAGTGTGTTTGATTGTTTTTGGAGAGTTTTGTCAGGGAATCAGCAGTTGTATTCATAAATATTATCAGAAAGGAGTGCATATTTGACAGTGTATATTGCACTATACATTCTCAATTTGCATTTGAGTGAAAAGGTAGCTTTTGTTTAGGTTTAGTTGGATTTACCTACGGCTGTCAGACTTTATAATCTTAACAGGTGCTGCTCATAGAGGCCGTATTAAATGTCACAACTTGGCGCTATAGAGATCGTCCCCTCCAATACACAACTAAGGCAATTATAATTTTTATCGAGGGTTGCAACAACACTGTTCATTCAAATATGAAATATACTGTCTGGGTCCATATTTATATTTTGCCGGGTAATTTAACTGTAATGTTGATACCATCTAGCTGCATTGTGTAACTGTGTACATATGTACAGTGGATATAAAAAGTCTACACACCCCTTTTCAAATGGCAGGATTTTGTGATGTAAAAAAAATGAGACCAAGACAAATCATTTCAAAATTTTTCCACCATTAATGTGACCTATAACCTGTACAACCCAATTGAAAAACAAACTGAAATCTTTTAAGGGGAAAAATAAAAAACTTACAATAACCTGGTTACATAAATATGCACACCCTGTTATAACTGGACATGTGGCTGTGTTCAGAATTAACCAGTCACATTCAAACTCATGTTAAATGGGAGTCAACACACACCTGCCACCATTTAAAATGTCTCTGATTAACCCAAGATAAAGTTCAGCTGTTCTAGTAGGCTTTTCCTCACATTTTGTAGTCACATCTTACAGCACAAGCCATGGTCCACAGAGGGCTTCCAAAGCATCAAGAGGGCTCTCATTGTTCAAAGGTATCAGTCAGGAGAAGGGTACAAAAGAATTTCCAAGGCATTCAATACAGCATGGAACACAGTGAAGACGGTCCTCATCAAGTGGAGAAGATATGGCACAACAGTGACATTACCAAGAACTGGACATCTCGCCAAAATTGATGAAAAGAGGAGAAGAAAACTGGCCAGGGAGGCTGCCAAGAGGCTTACAGTAACACTGAAGGAGCTGCAGGAATTTCTGGCAAGTACTGGCTGTTTAGTACATGTGACAACAATCTCCCGTCTAGGGTGGCAAGACGGAAGCCTTATCTTAGGGAGAAAAACATCCAAGCCCGGCTAAATTTTGCAAAAACACATTTGAAATCTCCCAAATGCATGTGGGAAAATGTGTTATGGTCCGATGAAACCAAGGTTGAACTTTTTGGCCATAATTCCAAAAGGTATATTTGGCGCAAACACAACACTGCTCATCACCAAAAGAACACCATACCTACAGTGAAGCATGGTGGTGGCAGCATCATGCTTTGGGGCTGTTTTTCTTAAGCTGGAACTGGGGCCTTAGTCAAGGTGGAGGGAATTATGAACAGTTTCAAATACCAGTCAGTGCTAGCACAAAACCTTCAGGCTTCTGCTAGAAAGCTGAAGATGAAGAGTACCTTCATCTTTCAGCACGACGGTGACCCAAAGCACACATTCAAATCACCAAAAGAATGGCTTCATCAGAAGAAGATTAAGGTTTTGGAATGGCCCAGCCAGCGTCCCGACCTGAATCTGATCGAACATCTGTGGGGCAATCTGAAGAGGGCTGTGCACAGGAGATGACCTCGCAATCTGACAGATTTGGAGCGTTTTTGCAAAGAAGAGTGGGCAAATATTGCCACATCAAGATGTGCCACGCTGATAGACTCCTACCCAAAAAGACTGAGTGCTGTAGTTTAAGATTATACATATTTATGCACACACGTTATTGTAAGTTTTTTATTTGTTATTTTTCCCCTTAAAAGATTTCAGTTTGTTTTTCAGTTGGGTTGTACAGGTTATAGGTCACATTAATGATGGAAAAAAATTTTGAAGTGATTTATCTTGGTCTCGTTTTTTTACATCACAAAAACCTGGCATTTGGACAGGAGTGTGTAGACTTTTTATATCCACTGCATATTTATTTGCTGCTTTGGGTAACCAATTCTTATCTTATTATCTTATTTGCTATTGCTCTTAGTGCTGCTATCCCTTTGCTCCTGCAATCCTGGAATTTCCCCATTGTGGGACTAATAAAGGCTTATCTTTCCGCTCTGTCTAAAATAGTTGTTACCCCAAGACAGAATGTCAGTTGAGTTAATCACAGCTTCAGTTCAATCAGTTATTTAACCACATTTGCAAATGATGTTTTATTGGTAAAGTTTTCAAACTGGGGGGGGGGGGGGTTGTCGTCACCCTGTATGTGCAGGTGTGTGCGAGTGTGGGTGTGTGTGGGTTTGCATGTACATGTGTGGTATATGTGGGTGTGGATATGGGTGTGTGCATGTTTGTGTGTCGTGTGTAAATATGCAAGGGCGTGTATGGGTTTAGATGGACATATGTGATGGTATGTATGTGTGTGAGTGATGGGGGGAGTAAGTACCTGTGGGTGGACGCACGGTTGTGGGGGGTGTGTATGTGAAGGGAAGACCTTGGTGGCCGGTGGGGGGTGGTGTGGGCCGTCTGGTGGCCGGGGGATAGCGATTCGGTTTCCACTCTTCCTGGCCATCCTGATGTTGGGTCCCGGGGTGCTTTGCCACACTGCCTCCAGTGTCTGTGGTGCCCAGTATGGGTGTGTGCAGGTGTTTGGTGGCGGTTGGGGGGGGGGGGGGGCATTGCTGCGGGTTGGTGGCTGCGTTTTCTTTGGTTTGCCCCGGGGCAGCTGTGGCTGCGGGGGTAGCGTACCACCGGCAATATCTGTCTCAGGTGGATGGTGGGTGGGCTCGTGGGCTCGCGGGGGGCGCTTTGGGATGTTGCTTGACATGTGGATCGCCGTATTATTATTATATACAGTATATATTTGTGTACGTGCATACAGGGTGTGTACAAGATGTGTGAGAATGAGTGTGGCTGCTCCATCGTTCCTGTGGTGCTGGAGAGCGCTGGGGTATGACATTGGCGTGTCCTGGGTTGCATGGCCTGGCGCCCCTTGCTCTCGGATGGGATCTGGGAATGGTGGGTCGCTTTTGGAACCAGTTTGGGAGCTGGCTTCTTGGGGTGGGGGGTGGGCTCTCTCTGGGACCGCCCCCACTCCCAATCCCCCCCCCCCAAAAAAAATGGATATACTTAGGGTTTTGGGGTGGGGGTGTGCTGTACGGTGTCGGTGAAGAGAATCCCTCTGTCTACTACTGCACCATGGGGCCGCCCTCACCTCAATCTTAGTTGCACTGTAGACACTGGGATGGAAGCTCTGCCGCCAATAGCGATGGGTAGCGATGCCCTATTCCACTATCCCCCCCCAATTTTAACTGTACTTTGGTAGTTCACACACCTGCACTCAATAACACCACACAAATAACAGTCACCCATCACGATTTGTGCATGGGGGGTTGCGGGGTCTTCCTCCACACCCGCTGCCCTCCTTCTGCCTAGGGCCTGGCTGGTGACCTGGGGCCCGCCATGCTGTTGTCATCCTAAGGCGCTACCACAAGTGAATAAGTGCGAGCAAGAGAATGAGCAAGAGAGTGAATGAGAGTAAGTGAGAGTGAGGGAGTGATGAGTAGTGATGGTGGTGGTGGGTCAGATTTGTGTGGTGCTTTGCAAACATGATGAGATAAAGAGATAAACTAAAAAACTAAAGGACTAAAAATGTGCAATAAGTGTAGAAAAATAAGTAATAATAATAATAATAATAATAATAGTAATAATGAGTAATACTAGTCAAGGCAGTTTTAAATAAATTAGCAAGTAGCAGATAATATGGGGTACCACAGTGCAGTTGATAATGCAACAGAAAAACAGTGATGAATGTCATGAGTCTGGTTGAGCTGCTGTACATAGTGCACGAGAGTCAATAAGTCACTTAATGTTCAGCAGTCTGATGGCAGAGGGGAAAAAGCTATTCATGTGCCGGGAGGTTTTAGTCCGAATGGACCGAAGTCTTCTACCTGAGGGGAGGGGGGCAAACAGTACGTGACCAGGGTGTGAAGGATCGGCTATGATCCGGCCAGCACGCCTCCGGGTCCTGGAGATGTACAGGTCCTGGAGAGATGGGAGCTTGCAGCCGATCACCTTCTCAGCAGTGCGCACGACGCGCTGCAGCCTTAGTCTGTCCCTGGCAGTGGCTCCTGCATACCACACAGTTATGGAGGAGGTGAGGATGGACTCGATGATGGCCATGTAGAACTGCACTAACATCTTGGTGGGTAGCTTGAGCTTCCTCAGCTGCCGCAGAAAGAACATCCTCTGCTGGGCCTTTTTGATGAGGGAGCTGATGGTTGGCTCCCATTTGAGGTCCCGGGTGATGGTGGTGCCCAAGAAGCGGAAGGAATCTGCAATGGTGATGGGAGAGCCTGTGATGGTGAGGGGGGGCAGGGGGGTTGTGACTTTCCTGAAGTCCACAATCATCTCCGCTGTCTTCAGAGCGTTCAGCTGCAGGTTGTTGTGGCTGCACCAGGACACCAGCTGGGCCACCTCTTTCCTGTAGACGGACTCGTCGCCGTTGGAGATGAGCCCGATGAGGGTGGTGTCATCCTCAAACTTAATCAGCTTAACAGACTGGTGAATCTGTATCTGGCAGTATCTGGGTGAAGGCAGTATCTGGGTGCTTGCGGTGGGTCCACTGATCATTCGCTCCAGGCGGGCATTGGTGGCGGTGGGCTGCTTCTGTGGCCGCAGCTGCTCTGGGGCGGGTTGGCGGGGGTGTGGCTGCCGGTCTGCGCCGGTGGCCTCCACGGCTGCTGCTAAGCATTGGTGCACATTCATGCCCACTGCATCTGCACCACGGCTGCCCAAGTGTTAAGGAAGAATAAATGTGAGTGTGTAAGAGAGAGCACGAGTAATCGGAGTGTGAATGAGAGTGTATATATGAGTGAGCGTGCGTGAAAGGAAGCATGTGTGAGTGTGAGCAACAGTGAGAGTGAGTGGGAATGGGAGCGAGACTGAATAAGTATGGGAGTGTGTGAGAGTGAATGAGTCTGACTGTGGGAGTGCGAGTGTAAGATTGTGTGAAGGAGAGGGTGAGTGAGCAAGTGCGTTTGAGAGCATAAGGGTGTGAGTGCATGAGAGTGAGTGTATGTGCTGGTAGGGGGTGCTAGACTGAGGGTATGGCACCTCCTGGTGCCTCCTGGCTATGTGGGCTCCCTTGGATTGGGGGGGCTAGCCTCCCGTGGGGCTGTCCGCGCCTTTCTGCCGCCTTCCCTGGGCGTGGGGGCCTGGGGGCTCCCAGAGTGTGGGTCAGGGGCACTGTCCCACTGTGGGTGGGGGTGGGGTTCTCCTTCTGGCATCTGGGGTCCGGGGGCTGGCGTTGGGCCCGCTGGGGGAGGCGGGCTGGTCCAGGGGCTAGCTGGGCAGGCTAGTCTGGCCTCCCTCAGCCTTCCCTCCTGTGGTGGTTGCATGGCTGTCCTGGGGCTTGCTGGCTTTGGGGCATTTGTGCTCTGTGGGGTTGGTGGCTCTGTTCTGCTTGCTCATTGTTTCCAGGGGGGCGGGTGCTGTGACCTGCCGCCCTCTTTGTACGTTTCCTGGCAAACCACTCACACACACACACA
Source organism: Pholidichthys leucotaenia (assembly GCA_020510985.1). Classification (NCBI taxonomy): domain Eukaryota; kingdom Metazoa; phylum Chordata; class Actinopteri; order Cichliformes; family Pholidichthyidae; genus Pholidichthys; species Pholidichthys leucotaenia. The sequence goes on along the minus strand of CM035839.1, from coordinate 291,412,255 downwards.
CACACACACACACTCACTTTGAGTGCACTCTCATACACGTGCATGCACACACACATTTATTCTTTTACAGATGCAGATACCAGACTTGTGATGAGACCTTTTCAGAAGAAGAAACAGTTTGTCTTCTGTTTATTTCACTTGTGTCAGTTTGTTTTTTCTGTTTGTTTCTCTTTTTTTCCTTCCCCCTCCCCTCCTCACCCCTCCCTATCCCATTCTGTCCCTGTCGGGTCTATCATGGGTTAAACAATTTAAATAAAGTATTAAAAGTTATTACAAGAGGAGTCTATAAATTTCCACCAGTAACCGAGAGAAGAAGAAGAAGAGTCTATAAATAATATACAGTACATACACACGTGGACAAAATTGTTGGTACCCCTCTGTTAATGAAAGAAAAACCCACAGTGGTCACAGAAATAACTTGAATCTGACAAAAGTGGTAATAAATAAAAATTCTATGAAAATTAACCAATGAAAATCAGACAATGCTTTTGAATTGTGGTTCAACAGAATTACTTTAAAAAACAAACTCATGAAACAGGCCTGGACAAAAATGATGGTACCCCTAGAAAAGACTGAAAATAATGTGACCATAGGGACATGTTCAACCAAGATGTGTCCTCTAAATAACATCACAGGTGTCTACAAACTTGTAATCAGTCAGTCGGCCTATTTAAAGGGTGACAAATAGTCGCTGTGCTGTTTGGTGACATGGTGTGAACCACACTAAACATGGACCAGAGGAAGCAAAGGAGAGAGTTGTCTCAGGAGATTAGAAAGAAAATTACAGACAAGCATGTTAAAGGTAAAGGCTATAAGATCATCTCCAAGCAGCTTGATGTTCCTGTGGCTACAGTTGCACATAATTATTCAGAAATTTAAGATCCACGGGACTGTAGCCAACCTCCCTGGGCGTGGCCGCAGGAGGAAACTTGATGAAAAATAGAAGAGACGGATAATACGAATGGTAACAAAAGAGCCCAGAACAACCTCTAAACACATTCATGGTGAACTCCAAGGTCAAGGTACATCAATGTCAGATCGCACCATCCGTCGTTGTTTGAGCCAAAGTGGACTTTATGGGAGACAACCAAGGAGGACACCACCGTTGAAAGCAAATCATAAAAAAGCCAGACTGGCATTTGCCAAACTGCATGTTGACAAGCCACAAAGCTTCTGGGAGAATGTCCTATGGACAGACGAGACAAAACTGGAACTTTTTGGCAAGGCACATCAGCTCTATGTTGACAGACGCAAAAATGAAGCATACCAAGAAAAGAACACTGTCCCTACTGTGAAACATGGAGGAGGTTCTGTTATGTTCTGGGGCTGCTTTGCTGCATCTGGCACAGGGTGTCTTGAATATGTGCAGGGTACAATGAAATCTCAAGACTATCAAGGTATTCTAGAGAGAAATGTGCTGCCCAGTGTCAGACAGCTTTGTCTCAGTGGCAGGTCATGGGTCTTGCAACAGGATAATGACCCAAAACACACAGCTAAAAACACCCAAGAATGGCTAAGAGCGAAACATTGGACTATTCTAAAGTGGCTTTCTGTGAGCCCTGATCTAAATCCTATTGAACATCTGTGGAAGGAGCTGAAACATGCCGTCTGGAGAAGGCACCCTTCAAACCTGAGACAACTGGAGCATTTTGCTCATGAGGAGTGGGCCAAAATACCTGCTGAGAGGTGCAGAAGTCTCATTGACAGTTACAGAAATCGTTTGATTGCAGTGATTGCCTCAAAAGGTTGTGCAACAAAATATTAAGTTAAGGGTACCATCATTTTTGTCCAGGCCTGTATCGTGAGTTTGTTTTTTAAAATAATTCTGGTGAACCACAATTCAAAAGCATTGCTGGGATAGGCTCCAGCCCTCCCGTGACCCGAAAAGGATTAAGCAGAAGAAGATGTATGTATGTATGATTTTCATTAGTTAATTTTCATATACCTTTTATTCATTACCACTTTTGTCAGATTCAAGTTATTTCTGTGACCATTGTGGGTTTTTCTTTCATTAACAGAGGGGTTCCAACAATTTTGTCCATGTGTGTAGATATGTGCTGTATAAAGCTCCTTTTGGCAAAGTAAATCTGTTTGGCACAATAAGGGAAGCAGGTTTCTGTTCTGCCTACCTAGTTACTTGACAGGACAAGGGGAAAAATACAGTAGTTTCCCAGTTAGCTTAGCATAACACATTTGCCATATTGTTTATGTCTCTTCCATTCCAAATACCATCTCGTGTCTGCATGTCTTTGCATGAGCTCATTTGCATTCATTTGAGTCCATGCAGTGTTATTAGGAATTCGAAAGTGTATTACGAGAATAAATTACACACTAACAACTGGAAGCTAAATAGGTTAATATCAGTGAGAGTAATGTAACAGAAATAACAGGGATTCTGCATACACACAGTAATATTAAAACAAGTCGGGTAACAACTGGGAGTCAGACGTATATTTCAGTGAATTTCACAGGTCCATTACAGCCCATGCAGTGGTATTTAGAATTGTCATGATCTGACGCTTTAAGTTCATGTGATGTCATTGTGTTTTCCATTATTTGCCCTGTGTGTTTTTCCTTTAGCATTATTACTTACATTATTGTCTCCTGTGTTTCCCCTGGTCTGTTGTGTCATTCCCTGTCTTGTGTGTACTTGTTTACGTATTGTTCCCAGTCCCTCATGTTTCCATACCCATAGACGCCTTCCCTTACGTGTTACTGTTTAGTCCCTGATTGTTCTCCCAACTGTCCTGCGTCTATAATTATTAGTTACCCTATATTTGCTAGTCTTTGATTGTGCTCCTTGTGTGATCATCGTCGTTTTCTCCATTGTCATTCCCGTGTGTCTCTGTGTCTCAACTATCCTCCATGAGTGTTTTGTTACCTCTGACTTCAGTGTTATTTCCAATGCTCGTGCTGTACCTTTTGTTTATTTCTTTGAATTCGTTGATAAATCATCATTGCACCCTATTTCTGCCTGCAACTGAGTCCTTTCCATTTCACCACCTTCTGTCACGAGGCAGAATTTATGACAAGAACAGCAGAGACATAAACAATACAATAGCTGTGCTATGCTTAGCTAACTGGGCAAACTATTAAAGAGCCCAGTATGGTTACAAAAACAATCAAAATGTTAAACATGAAGTTTATAAAGAAAAAATGATCTGCCCGTACACTATTATCAGTATGTACAATGATAAGTAAAAGGGATAAAATTGATTTATTGATGAGAAAGCACCAGGGAATGGTCAAATATAATGGAACAGGAGCTGGAGCTGCTCAGAGTCTGGAATGCGGATTGTCACTCTACATTGTGCAAGAGGTCCATTTATTTATTTGGCGTGGCAGGGCGTTTCCCTGGGAATATACTATATTGAGGTTTTGCAGTCATGTGACCTCCGGTAGTGATCTGGGTCCTCTGGAGTGAAAACTTTCACGTAGCTGTGACTACGGCATACACACCTATGCATTACTAAAATGAGATTTTAGCACGATCCAGTCAACAGAGCTTCGTAAAATTGGGTTGTTTGGCTTTGTTGGAGCACATGATAAACTGCACAAGTGTCAGTATGTTGAGAAATTATCCATGAACAGTCTGAAATGTGATTCTTATCTCATGGTAGATTGTTTACATCGTGTCAAGATAGAACAGAATAAGCTTTATTGTCATTGTACAGTTGTACAGTACAACGGAATTGTGGGTGCTCCACCAGGCTACTGCGCAATAAAGAGAGAAAGATTAGATAAAACAGTTACAGAACACACGATTAAACACACGACTGAAATAAAAATAGCCCACGATTCTGTAAATATACACAGGTATGGTAGTGGCTTCACAGATGGAACTATGTACATAAGAGTGCAGAGTGCAGAACACACAATTAAGTAAAATGGCCCAAGGATTATGGAAAATATACATAGTAGTGGTTTCACAGATGGGCCAATATACATTGAAGTGCGGAGTACAAAGACAAGTGTGTTATTGTGATGATTAAAAAGGTCCTCAGTTCTGTGCATGTGAGCGTTTGGAGGGAGGGGGGTGGGGTCTCTGGCTGTTTGCAGTTTGGATGGCCCAGGGGAAGAAACTGTTTGTCAGTCTGGAGGTGTGGGACCTGATTGATCTGAACCGTCGTCCAGAGGGAAGCAGGTCAAACAGGTGGTGGGCGGGATGTGAGGGTTCTCCTGTGATGGCCTTGGTCTTTCTGAGACAGGAGGATCTGGAGATATCCTCCAGGGAGGGCAGAGGGTTGCCGATGATTTTTTTTTGTTATTTTTTATTTATTTATTTATTTTTTTTTGGGAGCGGTGTTGATGACCCTCTGCACAGCCTTCCTGTTCTCGGCTGTGGAGCTGGCGTACCACACACCCAGACAGTAGGTGAGCACGCTGTCCACTGAGCAGCAGTAGAAGGCCAGCAGCAGCTTGTGGTCCAGGTTGTTTTTCCTCAGGACACGGAGGGAATGCAGCCACTGCTGGGCTTTCTTCACCAGCGCCTTGGTGTTGACAGTCCAGGAGAGGTCAGAGGAGATGTGGGAGCCCAGGAACCTGACGGTGGGGACGGTTTCCACACGTTTGCCATTTATGAGGAGTTTGGGGGGGCGGGGGGGTCCTGTCTGTTCTTCCTGAAGTGCAGTATGAGTTCTTTGGTTTTTTGGGGCATTCAGTTTCAGGTCGTTTGCTTAGCACTAGAGCTGCAACTAACAATTATTTTGGTAGTCGACTAATCTAACGACTAGCAGATCACCCACTGTTTAAGCCTGCACACCTGTGAAAATCACCTTGTTGTCAGTCCTTGCTTTAATATAACATTTTATAAGCAGTTTCCAGAGCTAAATAAAATTACCCATGCAACACACATTTGAAACTGAAGGTTGTATGAATATAACTGAAGGTTATATATCAGTTTATCACAGACAGCATAATGCCTAATGTCAATTAGTCTCCTTTAATGTCAATTGATTAAATATCTTTCAACTGAATTACTGATCTGCTCCAACCCACAAACTAACATTAGTTGGAAGTTTTCTGTAAGTGCCTTTTTATAACAATATAATTCAGAAAGGTAAACCTTAATATTCAGTATTCACTGCACTTAAGAGTGATATTTCAAGCCGTTTGATTTAATTTTGATGATTATTATTAAATTACAAATTGGGATATTCTAATTAACCCAGATGCACTAATATTCAGAATGAGGGCTAATATTAATGAAGATGGCTTGAAACAGTTGGCCATTGAAAACAAGTGGTGCTGGCTTTTTTTACTCGCCAAAACTTACCAAGCAGAAGCAGCCGTTAATGTCACAGCTCCCGGGTGCTATCGTTTCAGATGCTCACGCATCAGTGTAGTGCTGCCATGATAGGAAAGGCCTGCCTTGCAAAGTCTGCGTTATACTTATTTTGTTTTTTTGCTTTTTTGTGAAATGTTTCCATACTACAGAAAGTTTGGGTCTGCCTTTTTTTTTTTTTTTTTTTTTAGCTTCACTTCTACGTGTTTATCCTTCTGCTTCGCCATGCTGTACTCCTCTTCTTCTTTGCTGGAAATTGTTGACGCATTCTGGACAACAGAGGCGCTACTGCCCGCGGCAGTTCCGGTCGTGCATTGCAGTTCCGGTCATGCATTGCAGTTACAACTGAACATTTCTGCGGAATGCATATAAACTTTATAATTAAAAATTTGTCAACAATAAAAATCTTTGTTGACAGTTTTTTATTGTCGATGTTATCAACAACATTGACTAATTGTTTCAGCCCTACTTGGCACCACAGCAGCAGATTCTCGACCTCTGCCCTGTATCCCTTCTCACCATCATCGGTTATGAGCCCAACCAAGGTGGCATTGTCTGCGTACTTCACGATGTCAGTGATTGGGTGGGTTGGAATATAGTCAAAGGTGTATGGGGAGTACAGTAGGGGGCTTAACACGCAGCCCCAATACCCCATACCCAAGTGCATGTTTAATATCAAGCTAGGACTGGAATACTAGGACATATATAATAGAAACATCTTGCTCCCACAAAATGTTCGTTGTATATTTGACTGGTTTTTGCTGGTTTCTGTTTGTTGAAGGGGGCAGCTGTTTTCAGTGCTGAGAGCCATTTATCCTTCTGATGGGTATCAGCAGGAAATCTGTAAATGATGGCCCTCAACAGCTGCACAGTTGAAGTCTATAGTCATAAATAATCCAGTACTAGCTTCCAATTAAGCCTTATTCTCACAGAAACATTACTGGAATTTATGTTTTCTACAGCTTAGCTCTATGTGTCTCCCTGCTGCTTTCGCTCCAGTGACGTCACACCCTGCTCATGACGTATATGGTGACGACAACTGCAAAACCTCAATAACTCAATAAACACCTATACAACCTGAGCCTGAGTCTGGATCGAGTACCGGTGCTGTGGAAGGTGTCCTGCCTGGTTCCTGTCTCCAAGAAGTCGTCTCCATCGGACCTGAATGACTGTCGACCAGTTGCCCTCATATCTCATGTGATGAAGGTCCTGGAAAGTCAGGGTGGCAGGTGAAGATGTGGCTGGGCCCTCTGCAGTTTGCATATCAGCCCCATTTAGGAGTTGAAGACGTCATCTACCTGCTGCAACAAGCCCATTTACACCTGGATGGAGGGGGGAGACACTGTGAGAATCACGTTCTTTGATTTCTCCAGTGCATTTAACACCATTCAGCCCCTGCTGCTGGATGAGAAGCTGCAGATGATGGGGGTCAACAGCTCTGTCATCTCCTGGATTACTGACTACCTGACAGGCAGGCCACAGTTTGTCCGGCTGGGCAGTGTCTTGTTTGATGTGGTGGTTAATGATACGGGAGCTCCACAGCAGACTGTGCTTTCTCTTTTTCTCTTCACCTTATACACCACTGACTTTCAGTACAACTCCCGAGTCATGCCATCCATCTTCTACCGCTTAATCCTTTTTGGGTTGCGGGGGGTGGGGGGTATCCCAGCATCTTTGGGCAAGAGGCAGGGTCCACCCTGGAGAGATCACCAGTCCAAGTCATGCCACCTGCAGAAATTCTCTGGCTTGGCAGTTGTTGGGTGTATAAGAGGAGGAGAGGAGAGGGAGTATAGGGAACTGGTAGATTTGTGGAGTGGACAGAGCAGAATCACCTGAGGCTGAATGTCAGCAAGACCAGAGAGATGATGATTGACTTAAGGAAGAAAATGTCTTCACAGCCATTGCAGATTAGGGGGGAGGATCTGGGGTAGTGGAGGACTACAAATACCTGGGTCTTGTGATCAGCAACAGACTTTAATGGAAATCTAACACTGATGCTGTGTACAAGAAGGGGATGAGCACCTACTTTCTGAGGAAGCTGAAATCCTTCAATGTGTGCGGCAAGATGCTGGAGCTTTTCTACCAGACCGTCATTGCCAGCGCCATCGTCTTTGCGGCTGTCTGTTGGGGTAGCAGTATCAGAGCCAGCAACACCAAGAGACTTGACAAGATTATCAAGAAGGCTGGCTCTGTAATTGGACTCAGGCCGGAGACCTTTGAGACTGTGGTGGAGAGGACGAGCAAACTGTTATTTTTTTAGATTTTAGATTTAGTATACTTTATTGATCCCCAGAGGGGAAATTGAGGGTCATCCACTACCTGGATGGATGAAGCAGCCACAATACGGCGCCATCCCTTAACCATTCACACACACACACTCACACCTAGGGCCACTTTAGAGTCTCCAATTAACCTAACCTGCATGTTTTTGGCATGTGGGAGGAAACCGGAGAAATCCCGGGGTAAACCCACGCAAACACGAGGAGAACATGCAAACTCCACACAGATCACTGTTGGTCGGGGGCTGGGATCGAACCCACGATCCCACGATGTTATCCATCATAGACAATCCTGATCACCCCATCCACCACATACTGGACAGACAGCAGAGCACTTTCTTTAGCAGACTGCTATAGCTCCGCTGCCGGATGACCAGGTACAGGTAATCTTTTCTGCCACATGCCATTTCACTGTACAATAATTCACTCTAATGTTGAATTTTGGTCATAACAATGCTGCCATACTGCAACTAACAGCCTAATTGGTACCTCACATTTCACTCTGTGCCTTATAATTCTTTGCACAGTCAGTACTATCCATAGATTCATAAGGATCATTATCTATTTAATCTAGTAGGTTAGGCTGTGTAGTATACAAAGCCATGTAAGCATTTTTACTTCCCTGGGTAACTCCTTTTCTATTATGCCGTGTGTATTTCTGTTAGTTTGGGTGGTCTTCTGTGTCATGCTGCTGTTACACTGTAATTTCCCAGTTTGGGATCAATAAAGTCTACCTACCTGCCTGCGTGCCTGCCTGCCTGCCTTCCTTCCTTCCTTCCTTGCTTGCTTGCTTGCTTGATCTGCTTTACTCCATAAACTCACACAATTATATGAAGGAACCAGTTAAAAGAAAGTACACTATTTTAATTATGCAAACTGCAACATAATAAAATCATATTGAAAAAATAATTTCCTAACAAAACTTTTCAAGATTTTCTTTCTATTGGACAAACAAGAAATGAGCTTAATACTGCAGGTTACACATTTATTTTTATTCATTTTATTATTTCACTCTCATTAAAGGGAGCAGACTCTCCGGTGTGTGTACTGAAGGACAGTAAGTAAAAAGGATGAGCCAGGTACGGTGTGGCTCCGGCTTCTCCACACGGCAAGCCTCAACACTTTTCACAGATGATCGAATTTGACTGACCAGGGAGGTTATGTTTAAAAGCTCCTTGGACTGACTGACTGCCCATTAAAGCAAAAGTTTTGACATATTTGCACTCGCCTTCTCTTGCTCCTCTGTAAGTCCATTCGGCAGAAGGAGGGAACACTCCCCTTCTCATGAGACCAGAGGGCTGTATGGAGACCCCAGAGCTCAGCTGAGTTCTCCGCTGCACTGCTGAACGGACAAGGCTGCATCATATCACGGTTCATCTGTTTGTGGCAAATCACACACATGATTTATGACAAGGATTTAGAAAAATAACACACACCATCAAGATATAAAGTTTAAACTATTGCAATGAATGGTGGATGCATCCACCATTTGGTGGCTCTCACCAATCTGAGCAATGTACTACTGCTGGAACTGTTTCATTTTGTTTCTGGCTGTGTGCCTGAGAAATCTTAGCCCATTTCTCATGGGGAGCCTTCACTTCACAGAGATTTTCGGGGGGGGGGGGGTGTTCAAGTCAGGTGACTGTGATGGGCACGCTAGAATTTTCCAGAACTTTCTCTGAAACCAACAGGCACGGACTGGCCACAGGAAAGGGTGGGACAATTCCCAGTGAACTGGCCAGGCCTGAAAAAAGTGTTAGAAAGGAGGAACAGGTAGGGAAGCTGAAAAGCCCTTACCACAGATACAACCAAATGTGGTAAAATCACTGAAATGTTTGGAACTCAAACAGCAGGTCAGTCAAGAAATAAAGAAAGAAACTTTTACATAGGTTAAATAACCTGCTGTGTAGTCATTTCACCTGTTTACCAATCTTTATACATGTTTTGATGTAGTTTTTTTTTTCTTTTCATTTAGCCTCTGTGTGACTCAGTGAAAAAGACCTTATACTGGTTCTGTGCATTCAAGATTGAAAGATTTTATTTGTCAATACTACTAAACGTACAGGACATACAGGAGAATTGAAATGGCATTTCTCTCTGTCTTCAGTGGTGTGCACAATATAAAAAAAGAAAAATAAGACTGGAAAAACAACAGCAGCAGTCTGTGTACAGTAATGCTACCCCTAGTGCAAATGGCGACAAAAGATAGACCCAGACCTCCCATTCAGTAATAATCCAAATATTTTTTATCCCCTGCTGGTCAAAAACCCCTTTGGGTGAAGACCAAAGGGGGATTATGTTATTTGGCCGTCTGTCCCATTTACGTGAAATCAGTTCCCCCTGCAATTTTGTTCTGATTGTTTTGAAACTTGGCACCATGGTTTAATATACAGTGGTGATATGCATATTGCAGTTTGACTCTAATTGACTGATTTTTGCAGATGTTATAGCCCCTGACTTACGATCTCCTATTTCATCTCAGTTAATAGACAGTAACTGTCTTGTAAAATAAACTCCTCCTACTCTTTTTTTTTTTTAAATGTTTTGAAACATGGTACCAGGGTTTGATATACACCAATGATGCACATATCACAATTTGACTGTGATTGGATGATTTTTGAAGGAGTTATAGACCTTGACGTCAAGGTCAGAGGTCAGTTTTTCCCTAAGCTTACATCATTTCTTTCAGTAGTTATGTAGGCTTTTCAAATCGACACCATAGTTGTATCTAAGACAAGCCTTGGACCCCTGACACCCTGAACTCTGACTATGGGTTTGACCCCAAACCTGTTGTCACAGGTCATGGTCTCAGGGTGAACCTGTGTACCAAGTTGGGTGACCCTAGCGTTCTTTGTTGTTTCTAGTTTACATGCCATTTTGACGTTGGCCTACAGTATCTCACAAAAGTGAGTACACTGAAGATATGACACTTTGATACAATGTAAAGTAGTCAGTGTACAGCTTGTATAACAGTGTAAATTTGCTGTCCCCTCAAAATAACTCGACACAGTCATTAATGTCTAAACCGCTGGCAACAAAAGTGAGTACATTCCTAAGTGAAAATGTCCAGATTGTGCCCAAAGTGACAATATTTTGTGTGGCCATTATTTTCCAGCACTGCCTTAACTCTCTTGGGCATGGAGTTCACTAGAGCTTCACAGGTTGCCACTGGAATCCTCTTCCACTTCTCCGTGATGACATCATGGTGTTAGAGACCTTGCACTCCTCCACCTTCCGTTTGACGATGCCCCACAGATGCTCAGTAGGGTTTAGGTCTGGAGACATACTTGGCCAGTCCCATCACCTTTACCCTCAGTTTCTTTAGCAAGGCAGTGGTTGTCTTGCAAGTGTGTTTGGGTCATTATCATGTTGGAATACTGCCCTGTGGCCCAGTTTCCAAAGGTAGAAGGATCATGCTCTGCTTCAGTATGTCACAGTACGTGTTGGCATTCATGGTTCCCTCAATGAACTGTAGCTCCCCAGTGCCGGCAGCACTCATGCAGCCCCAAACTATCACACTCCCACCACCGTGCTTGACTGTAGACAAGACACACTTGTCTTTGTACTCCTCACCTGGTTGCCGCCACACACGCTTGACACCATCTGAATCAAATAAGTTTATATTGGTCTCATCAGACCACAGGACATGGCTCCAGTAATCCATGTCCTTAGTCTGCTTGTCTTCAGCAAACTGTTTGCAGGCTTTCTTGTGCATCATCTTTAAAAGGGGCTCCCTTCTGGGATGACAGCCATGCAGACCAGTTTGATGCAGTGTGCGGTGTATGGTCTGAGCACTGACAGGCTGACCCCCTACCCCTTCAACCTCTGCAGCAATACTGGCAGCACTCGTATGTCTATTTTCAAAAGACAACCTCTGGATATGATGCTGAGCATGTGCACTCATCTTCTTTGGTTGACTATGGCGAGGCCTGTTCTGAGTGGAACCTGTCCTGTTAAACCGCTGTATGGTCTTGGCCACCATGCTGCAGCTCAGTTTCAGGGTGTTGGCAGCCTTCTTATAGCCTAGGCCATCGTTATGTAGAGCAACAATTCTTTTTTTTCACATCCTCAGAGAGTTCTTTGCCATGAGGTGCCATGTTGAACTTGCAGTGACCAGTATGAGAGAGTGTGAGGATGATAACACCAAATTTAACACACCTGCTCCCCATTCACACTTGAGACCTTATAACACTAATGAGTCACATGACATCGGGGATGGGAAATGGCTAATTGGGCGCAATTTGGACATTTTCACTTAGGGGTGTACTCACTTTTATTGCCAGCGGTTTAGACATTAATGGCTGTGTGTTGAGTTATTTTGAGGGGACAGCACATTTATAATGTTATACAAGCTGTACACTGACTACTTCACCTTGTATCAAAGTGTCATATCTTCAATGTTGTCCCATGAAAAGATATCATAAAATATTTACTTAAAATGTGAGGGGTGTACTCACTTTTGTGAGATACTGTATGACCTTGTGATCAAAAAACCATAGTCAAACTTCATGGTCATAGGGTGAACCTGTGTACCAAGTTTGGTGACCCGAGCTTTACTCGTTGTATAGTAGTATGGCATAGGTAATGTTAATGTTGACCTTTTGACCCCAATGTCTGGGCTTCTTTTCTTAGACTAATGTCCCCGTGACACAGATTCCCAGATATGTGGCAGAAGATGTATGGATGGGTGGGTGGGCGGGGGTGATTGGTGAAGGGGTGAGGCTTCCATATTTACTCTTGTGAATGGAAAAATCAATATTCATGATATTCATTCTTTGACCTTGTCCAAACCAGAATATTCCAATTTCAATTTAAAAATACTTCATTGCTCAGCCCTAGTCATGCTTTGTTTAATGGCAGCCTTTCTCTCAAGGTCGTGACAAGAGCTGTACTACATCAGATGTATTCTCATGACCTGAAAATGCATCCCAGAGCATTTAAAAGCAGCAATGCATTCTTCAGACTTATTGGGAATCCCTTTAATATTTCCCACTATATTATGAAATTTACATAAGTTTGGTACAAGATGGCTAGTATTCACTCTTTATCTGTCTCATGTACAGTTCAGTCACATAATGTCTAGAAAATTTCAGTGCTGCTGCTCATGCGTGTAACTGGCCATTGACTGAACAGAAACACTAAATATTGGGGGGGGGGGATCGATGCAGCTTAATATACAGTGGTTTGAAAAAGTGTTTGCCCCTTCCTCATTTGTCATTTTTTTGTAATGTTTGTCACATTTGAATGTTTCAGATCATCAAACAAATTTAAATATTAGACAAAGATAACACAAGTAAACACAAAATGCAGTTTTTAAATGGTGTTTATTATTAAGGGGGAAAAAAATCCAAACCTACATGGCCCTGTGTGGAAAAAGTGATTGCCCCTTAAACCTAATAACTGGTTGGGCCACCCTTAGCAGCAACAACTGCAATCAAGTGTTTGTGATAACTGGCAATGAGTCTTTTACAGCGCTGTGGAGAAATTTTGGCCCACTCATCTTTGCAGAATTGTTGTAATTCAGCCACATTGAATGGTTTTCGAGCATGAACCGCCTTTTTAAGGTCATGCCACGGCATCTCAATCGGATTCAGGTCAGGACTTTGACTAGGCCACTTCTAAGTCTTCATTTTGTTTTTCTTAAGCCATTCAGAGGTGGACTTGCTGGTGTGTTTTGGATCATTGTCCTGCTGCAGAACCCAAGTGTGCTTCAGCTTGAGGTCACGAACAGATGGCTGGACATTCTCTTTGAGGATTTTTTGGTAGACAGCAGAATTCATGGCTCCGTTTACTACAGCAAGTCTTCCAGGTCCTGAAGCAGCAAAACAGCCCCAGACCATCACACTACCACCACCATATTTTACTGTTGGTATGATGTTCCTTTTCTGAAATGCTGTGTTACTTTTACGCCGGATGTAATGGGACACGCACCTTCCAAAAAGTTCAGCTTTTATCTCATCAGTCCACAGAGTATTTTCCCTAAAGTTCAGCTGTGGTTTTCGTCTTGGAACTCTGCCATGCAGGCCATTTTTGCCCAGTCTCTTTCTTATGGTGGAGTCATGAACACTAACCTGAACTGAGGCAAGTGAGGCCTGCAGTTCTTTGGATGTTGTTGTGGGGTCTTTTGTGACCTCTTGGATGAGTTGTTGCTGCACTCTCGGGGTAATTTTGGTCGGCCAGCCATTCCTGGGAAGGTTCCCCACTGTTCCATGTTTTCACCATTTGTGGATAATAGCTCTCACTGTGGTTCGCTGGAGTCCCAAAGCTTTAGGAATGGCTTTATAACCTTTTCCAGATAGAGCTCAATTACTTTGTCATTTGTTCCTGAATTTCTTTGGATCGTAGCATGATGTCTAGCTTTTGAGGATCTTTTGGTCTACTTCACTTTGTTAGGCAGGTCCTATGTAAGTGATTTTTTGATGTGGCAGTAATCAGGCCTGGGTGTGGCTAGAGAAATTAAACTCACCTTTCCAAAGATGTGATAAACCACAGTTAATTTATATTTAAATAATTTAGTTAATTTATTTTTTAACGGGGTGGGGGGTCACTTTTTCACACAGGGCCAGGAAGGTTTGGATTTTTTTAACCCTTAATAATAAACACCTTCGTTTAAAAAGTGCATTTTGTGTTTACTTATGTTATCTTTGTCTCCTTTTTAAATTTGTTTGATGATCTGAAACATTTAAGTGTGACAAACATACAAAAAAATGAGAAACCAGGAAGGGGGCAAAAACACCACTTCACACCACTGTAGTTACACTTTGTGGTGATGATACTGTATCAATTCAGAGACACCAATGTCATGATACTTTTTTTTCAAAATGTGAATAAATGTTGCAAATACAAACTTACTATTTAGGTACTGGAGTCATAAAAAACAGTTGACTTTTCAGTTCATTAGATGGTGTTAAATGCTCACTGTCTGGTCAGGTCAGCACAGCTAAGGAGTGACTGCTGAAATCTAGCCAGGAGGGGAACAAGACAAAGATTGGGATGAGAAATTGCAATATATGATATCGCAATAGTCAGCATATCACATAATTATGGTACTATTGTGTTAAGGCCCAAGTAGCATGATTATATTGTTTCATAGGTCCTCTGATGATTCCCACCTCTACTAAATTGGTGGCTCAGTTGGTAGAGCATCTGCCCCACACCCAGGAGACAGGGGTTCAAATCCCGGCCGGGTCATGCCGAAGACCATATAAAAGTGGAACTTCCTGCCATCCAGCTTGGTGCTCAGCAATAATGGAATGGAGGAGGGAAATCTGTGGCGGCGCCTTGCATGGCAGCGGCCCTCTGATTCTGCACTGGGGTGTGTGTGATTGACACTGTAGATAGGTAAAGCACAATCTCGTTCTACTGTACATGATTGCTTGTACGGTTGAATGACAATAAGGGTGATTTAATTAATTTAATTAAAGAAACTAGAATAGACAAACATTTGGTACCTTGGTTTTTTTTTTGTTTTTTGTTTTTTCTCAGTACCACTTAGGGCTGGGTGATACAGCCCCACAAAAAAAAAAAAAAAAATCCCAGGATTTTTTCATGCCACATTCATGCCTTGATTGGATTTGATGTATTTTCACATTTACAAAAAAACAAAACAAAAAACAGTTTTTCTGTCTTTTGAAAATTATGAAACTGTCAAATTTGCCTGCTCAATTTATAAAATATTAAATGGCTATGCACCACTCCCCCTGTATGTTAAACTGAGAACTGTCACCGGCACAACCACCAGAGCAATCACTAGAGGAGATTGTCAGGTCCCCCACAGACGCACCACATTTGCTCAATCTGTACTATCAGTGAGGGGCACCAAGATCTGGAATAACATACCGTTTGCAATCAGAGAACGTACCATACTAAACACTTTTAAGGCTTATTGTAAAAATTGTCTTCTAAACAACCAAAACTGTACCCATAACTAGTGGTTGCTCTGCGGCATGCGATATATGTGCCCGTGCATCACACACCTATGCCCCACCTCTTGTTTGTTACTGAGGTGCTTAGATACATGTACAGTGGGGCAAAAAAGTATTTAGTCAGCCACCAATTGTGCAAGTTCTCCTACTTAAAAGATGAGAGAGGTCTCCAATTTTCATCATAGGTATACCTCAACTATGAGAGACAAAATGAGAAAAAAAAAATCCAGAAAATCGCATTGAAGGATTTTTAATGAATTAATTGGTAAATTCCTTGGTAAAATAAGTATTTGGTCACCTACAAACAAGCAAGATTTCTGGCTCTCACAGACCTGTAACTTCTTCTTTAAGAGGCTCCTCTGTCCTCCACTCGTTGCCTGTATTAATGGCACCTATTTGAACTCATTATCAGTATAAAAGACACCTGTCCACAACCTCAAACAGTCAGACTCCAAACTCCACTATGGCCAAGACCAAAGAGCTGTCAAAGGACACCAGAAACAAAATTGTAGACCTGCACCAGGCTGGGAAGACAGAATCTGCAATAGGTAAGCAGCTTGGTGTGAAGAAATCAACTGTGGGAGCAATTATTAGAAAATGGAAGACATACAAGACCACTGATAATCTCCCTCGATCTGGGGCTCCACGCAAGATCTCACCCCGTGAGGTCAAAATGATCACGAGAACGGTGAGCAAAAATCCCAGAACCACACGGGGGGACCTAGTGAATGACCTGCAGAGAGCTGGGACCTAAGTAACAAAGGCTACATCAGTAACACACTACGCCGCCAGGGACTCAAATCCTGCAGTGCCAGACGTGTCCCCCTGTTTAAGCCAGTACATGTCCAGGCCCGTCTGAAGTTTGCTAGAGAGCATTTGGATGATCCAGAAGAGGATTGGGAGAATGCCATATGGTCAGATGAAACCAAAATAGAACTTTATTGTAAAAACTCAACTTGTCGTGTTTGGAGGAGAAAGAACACCATACCTACTGTGAAGCATGGGGGTGAAAACATCATACTTTGGGGCTGTTTTTCTGCAAAGGGACCAGGACGACTGATCTGTGTAAAGGAAAGAATGAATGGGGCCTTGTATCGTGAGATTTTGAGTGAAAACCTCCTTCCATCAGCAAGGGCATTGAAGATGAAACGTGGCTGGGTCTTTCAGCATGACAATGATCCCAAACACACCATCCGGGAAACGAAGGAGTGGCTTCGTAAGAAGCATTTCAAGGTCCTGGAGTGGCTTCGCCAGTCTCCAGATCTCAACCCCATAGAAAATCTTTGGAGGGAGTTGAAAGTCCATGTTGCCCAGAGACAGCCCCAAAACATCACTGCTCTAGAGGAGATCTGCATGGAGGAATGGGCCAAAATACCAGCAACAGTGTGTGAAAACCTTGTGAAGACTTACAGAAAACGTTTGACCTCTGTCATTGCCAACAAAGGGTATATAACAAAATATTGAGATGAACTTTTGTTATTGACCAAATACTTATTTTACCGAGGAATTTACCAATTAATTCATTAAAAATCCTTCAATGTGATTTTCTGGATTTTTTTTTCTCATTTTGTCTCTCATAGTTGAGGTATACCTATGATGAAAATTGGAGACCTCTCTCATCTTTTAAGTGGGAGAACTTGCACAATTGGTGGCTGACTAAATACTTTTTTCCCCACTGTGTGTGTGTGTGTGTGTGTGTGTGTGTGTGTGTGTGTGTGTGTGTGTGTGTGTGTATGCATACACAACACTTCACTCGTGTGACATTTGAATATTTTGTTTTTTAGCACCTTAACTCTTGCACTTTAGCATATCCATTCTGTACAGTTTCATTGCAGATGTTCTTCTTGTGTATGACTGTTAGTGTGTTTTTATAACCCGCCGGGAGACTACAGGTGCAAATTAACAGTATTGCTAAATCTGGCATACTTACATTTTTATTAATGTTCATTAGTATGTAATGTCCCTTTCAATTAAACTTTAAAACTTTAACTGTTGTCTCCACTTGGACCCCTTCTTGTCGTATGGGGTGCTGTGTGAAAATGAAATGGCTAACTCATTAGAGTGGAAGGGCCTGATACCACTCCTTAGGGAAGAAGGTTCAGCACAGATTGGTCAGTGCAAGTTTGCTTGATACAGCAACAGCAAGATTTTGGTCAAAAGGTCTTCAATCAAACGAAAAAAAGACAAAAAGCTTATCCCATTAATCGATTAATCGATAGCTGCAGCCCTGCTTCATACAGACCTTACAGTGGGGAACAGTTTGTCATCAGAAGGTGCGAACCTGAACCAGTTCTATGTGACAGAGGTAACGCTGTCTTTTTTTGGGAACAAGATCTTCCTTTTCCTCCACGTGTAATGCCATGTTTCAGGTGGGTTTGTGTCGGAGAGGGACGGGATGGGGGAGGGGCTTAGCTGTGGAACCTACCTATTTACTCTAGTGAAAATGGGGAAAAAATGAAAATTAAAAAAATGTGTATTTTGGCGGGAAACATTGATTCAGTTGATTTTCATTTTTTCTTCTTCCTTACTTCTCTTTTTGGGGCTACTGTTATGTGCCTGTGCAGCATCCATATCAAGGTGTGTCTGGGAATAAAAAAAATCTTCCAAACAAAAACCTTTGAATACAGATTTGAATTTGATTTATTGACCAGCTCTGATACCACCCCAGTCCGGCTTTCAGTTTTTTACTTTGCACAATGAAACCAGCTGTTGCTTTAAAGTCTTGTTATCTTTCAGGTTGGGCTCTGCAGCTTAACTGTGTAACTGAGCTGGGAGACCAAGGGGAACATGCCTCCCAGGCCATCCTCAGGAGAGCTATGGGGCATCCATTTGATGCCTCCCAGGTATGACATGCTGAGTTCTATTACAGAGACAAATGCACCCCTTCCCCCCCAAAAAAAATGGTGCACCTGATTATCTTAAGTGCTCATGTAGTATTATTGCAGACAGACATTTATAAGACAGACAGTTATAACTATAATTTTAGCTGTTACCTCTATTCTGTATTAAAATTTGTTTAAGACTGCACAAAGAAATTGGGGAATAGATGAAAATTAAGTATTGAGATTGTTCCTCCTTGTGTTGTGATGCTGAATGTGTGTCTGCAGGATCCTGGTGGACTGCCTCTTGCCCAATGGGATGATTCTGACCCTGGAGTGTCTCCGCGAGGCCACGCTCATCACCATCAAGCACGAGCTGTTCAAAGAGGCCAGAAAATACCCTCTCCATCATCTCCTGCAGGAGGAGACATCATACATCTTTGTCAGTGTTACCCAGGTCAGAACTCTCATTCCAAATATCTGTACTCTTTATAAAAATGTTTAGACTGTTGTTGAACTGTTGATGTGTTCCAGATTTGTGATTATTAAAGAGAAGCTGATTTAATCCCATTCTACAGGAAGCAGAGCGGGAGGAGTTCTATGATGAGACCCGAAGGCTGTGTGACCTCCGACTCTTCCAGCCTTTTCTCAAGGTCATTGAGCCTGTTGGGAACAGAGAGGAAAAGATCCTCAACAGAGAGATTGGTGAGAGGGTCCTTCATTCACACAGTATTGATTCTTGCATTACATGGTTACTTTAATAGATGATGTGTAGTTTGGGAGAATATTTGATGGCTTTATTTAGAATTCTCTTTTTTTAAAATTCTGTCAGGTTTTGCCATTGGTATGCCTGTGTGTGAGTTTGACCTTGTGAAAGACCCTGAGGTTCAAGATTTCAGGAGAAACATCTTGAATGTCTGTAAAGACTCCGTGGAGCTGAGAGATGCCAATGGGCCACACAGCAGAGCATTATATGTTTACCCACCTAATGTAGAATCGTCACAGGAACTTCCCAAACACATTTATAGCAAACTGGACAAAGGTAGGCAATGTTTTTACTTAGACTGGAATATAGCCAATATCACATGAAGTTGAGGCTTTTTTAAAGCATGAAAATAAACTCTTGATTAATAGAAAGCTTGCATAGCTGTCATTGTGGCTTATCAAACCTGTAAGTATTTCATTTCATCCTAAAATGTGGATTCATATGTTTACTGCCTGGCAAACTACTCAGCCTTAAATTTGATCTACATTATTAGTATCACAAGCTACACATTTATAACTATGCTGCTAGTGTGATGCTGTTGTAGTAAAGCTAGCGTAGGTAAGATTATTTTGCGTAAATTTGAAAATAAATCAAGTGCCATCTTGTAGCAGTTTGTAATGGAAGTGGCCACAGGACAAGTACATCACAGCGTCTCCTCTGAGCTCTGTTCGGCCCATAGAAGGTGTCCCATCAGTGATTGTTTCTTTCTCCAGACACGTTTAGTCAGCCAGAACCTTTGCTATAAAAGCTGACGTGTGTCATAAATGTGCATTCCATATTGATAGTAGCTTAAGAAAAAAAAATTGAGCAAGAGCTGGAGGAGTTTGACAGTTTTTTTTCCTGGTTCCTTAGATTTGTAAAGATGGGTTTATGCTCCACCTCTGCTCTGCCCGTCTGCTCGAGCGTGAAGCTTGTGTGACGTAAATTATGTCATCTCCAGTCCGCTAGGATCCGCAGGGTCCCTCCGCAGCTGAGCACGTGCAGCCCAAATTTTGTGACCACATTGTCTGGGTGCGCTGACTTTGCATATGCAAGATCCAACATCCCATTCATGAGGTGGTGCTACTGACATAGCATATAAAGTTGATGAAGAAGACGATTTAAGAAAGATGACGAGACTAGGAAAGAAAAAGATGATTAGAGGTAAAAGTAATGTAAACAGGAGTTTCTTGTCTCTCCTTTGTACAGTCACAGTTGTTGTTGCTAAAATGCACATGGCTCTTGTTTTTCTGTTATTTAATATATACAGCCAGTGAACAAACTGGCATGTAAGCACATCTGTTAGAAGGGCTGTGGTGAAACTACAAATGATGGGTATGTGCATCCATCAAACCCTTGGCCGAGTAGATGCAAAAAATTAAGCATATATACAGCTGCGTGCACACTGGCCTTGTCCAAGGGTACGCTCATTGTAGATGCGCAGAGTGGAGGTGGAGCATAAACAAGGCTCAACTACTCCAGCTTTAAAAAAGAATAACACTCAATCGGATCATTTTGACCCCAAACTAATCGATCTTGGGTTACTGTTTTTGTGTAACTGCTTTAGAAGATTTTGTTTTATTATTTTTTTCCCCTCTCAGGTACCATGTCTTTTTTTTCTGTTGTTTGTAGGTCAAATAATTGTTGTAATATGGGTGATTGTTTCTCCGAACAATGACAAGCAAAAGTATACGCTGAAGATCAACCATGACTGTGTGCCTGAACAGGTAAAGTGATTACTCTAATTAAATGAGTTGTTCATTTATTTGATGGTTTTTTTGTACGCAACATAAATTGCAGAGTGAACACAGTAATATTACTCTGTAAATATGTTTTCACTAAGTGAATATTCTGAATACTGCTGAGTTCCTTTTCAAGAACAGGGACTTTCTGATAGTACTGGAACCTTCCATTGACATTGAGGTATGTGACTAGTCTGTTAGTGCTTCACCAAAAAGCATTGGGTCATAACTTCAACAACTGTTGCTCATCAAATAAGTATTAGTAAAAATTAGGGCTGGGAACCATCACCAATTTCCAGAATCAATTCAATTCCAATTCTTGAGGTTCTGAAACAATTCTGTTTTGATTCAATTCGATCCCGATTCAATCAGGGAAATTACCATTTTAATAGCTGTTTTACTTGCCAGGAAAAACAAAATCTTAGAGACACTGCAAATTGTACCAGGAGTACTTTAACTTTGTTAATACATAAATTATCACATAAAGAACTGATCCAAAATCAGTTACAATAATCAGTCCCTCCAGGATTTTGCGATGTTGCGATTGCATCAATTCACACAAAATCATTCAGTCAGCGCAACTATTGTGCGACCTGGCAAATTTGGCAAATCACCGCAACTGTCCTGCAATTTTGGCCAATCCTCGTCAACTTCTGACAATTTCATCAATCAAATTTGTCTCTGACTGGGACTGAAACACTCAGTCTAACTAACCAAATGCATCGCTGCACCACATTCACTTCCGTGTTTACAGGAGTATTAATGGAATACATCAGCAAACAGACGTGTGTGATTTAAAAAAAAACCAAACCACTCACCCACGAGGTTTCCCATACCGTCCCTTCCTCCGTCTC